>CAMZMU010000051.1:41186995-41883080 GCA_947311845.1 Poa pratensis
CGATGGACGGCCGCTCCGACATTCCCTCGACCCTCCCTACATCCGCGACCCCTCGGTCGCCGGCGCCGCCGCAAACCCTAGCGCGGGATGACCACCTCCGCCGCCGGCGCGCACCAACTCCGTCCTTGGGTCTCGCGCGCGGCCTCTTCATGGCACCCGGGCAAATTCCATCTTAGGCGTTCCTCAGCCGCCGCGGCGCAGCCGCGCAAAGTCGTGTCCAAGCGGCCGTTGGCGGCGGCGACGGCGAAGGGGAAGAAGGTGGACGCCGCTGCGAAGCGCGTGAGGAAGCCTCCGGCAGCGCCGCCAGCCGCGCCTGTGCCGCCCCCACCTCCGCCACCCGAAGCGCCAGAATCCTCACATTTTGTTGCGCCGGAGGCCGATGCACACATGGTGTTTGATCAAATGCACACAAGGTATAATTTCTTTCTTTTTTGTTGTTCTTTATTAACAAGTGTGTATAGGTGTATAGCTTGATAAGTTATCTTCTCCAACCTTATAGTACGAATGATGATGCATATTTGACAACTATGGGTGTTGGCTCCCATAGTTCCCATTGGTCTCAAACCAATGAAATACATGAAAATGATCATGAATATGAAGACATGGATGAGGACGGTGAGGTTTTGGTGGATGTACCAAAAGGAAGGTCGGGCAACTACACCGTGCAAGAAGATATTTTTGCTATGCAATGCATGGTTGAATGTTTCTTTGGATGCCGCCATTGCGACGGCCCAAACTTTCAATATATTGGGATAGGATGAAGGTGTTCTTTCACACACACAACAAGAGTGGAATTGAGCGTAGCAATAGATCTCTTCGGTCCCGGTGGTCGTTGATAAACACCGATTGTCAAAAGTGGTCGGCGGCAATGTCGGCGGTTGACTCCCTAAACCCAATTGGCACAAATAATATAGATAGGGTAAGTGGCATTTCTTTGTGTGACAACTTCATTGCTCTCTTCTATTTTGTGTTCTATAACTTGTTCTCTTCTATGTGTAGCTCATATTGCACAAAACTTGTTTCGTGGAGAGGAGAAGAAGACCAAGAAAGGCAAGGTTAAGAAAGGGAAAACATTTGTGTTGACCCATTGCTACGAGGTGTTGAAGGATGAAGAAAAATGGAAGAAGCGTGATGGCTTAGACGTGGCAAACTTTCCAACTATTGGTGCGGTGCTCAATATAGATGATGATGATGATGATGAGGCATCGAGCGACGACACCAATAGGAGCCCTACGCCAAACTCGGCTGCCTACTCCAAGCCAAGAAGGCCAACGGGAGCTAAACAAGCAAAAGAGAAGAAGAAAGGAGGAGATGGCGATGAGCTAAAGAATACTATGGAGCAAATGGTGAAAGCAAGAAAAGAAGCTCAAGAGGAGAGGAGGTGGCTAGGACCCAAGAGGCGGTGACCGAAGCAAGAAAGGTGGCGACGGAGGAGAGGAGGGTGGCATTGGAGGAGAAGAAATTGCAAATGGAGGAGCAAGCTAGGCTTATGGAATATGAGAAGTACCTCTTCTTCATGGACACATCACACTTCGACGATAGGAAAAATGAGTACCTCAACCTATGCCGTGATCAACTCTTGATCCAAAAAAAATGATGGGCATGGGAAGCATGGGAGGAGTTGGTGCTACCATGGGAGGCTTGGGAGGAGTCGACGCTACCATGGGAGGCTTGGAGGAGTTGGCGCCACCATGGGAGGCATTAGTGCCACCATGGGAGGCATGGGAGGCATTGGTGCCACCATGGGAGGCTTGGGAGGCATTGGTGCCACCATGGGAGGCATGGGAGCTACAACGGGTGGCTTTGGAGGCATGGGAACAAGCATGGGAGGGATGGGAGCCATGGGCAGCATGAGTTTTGGGTCTCTCATGGGAGGCATGGGAGCACCTACGGGAGGCGTTGGAGGCATGGGAGCATATGGAGGCATGGGCGCCATGGGAGGGATGAGTGCACCTTCGGTTGGCATGGGAGCATATGGAGGCATGGGAGGGATGAGTGCACCTCCGAGTGACATGGGAGCATATGGAGGCATGGGAGGGATGAGTACACCTCCGGGTGACATGGGAGCATCTATGGGTGGAGGCAATGCTTCTGGTGTGCCTCCCATGCCTTCGGATGGTGCATTTGGAGATAGTGGGAACACCATCCGAGTTGAGGAGGATGATGGGGCGCTTGAAGATGATGCGGACGATGAAGATTAAGAGGAGGGGAGGAACAAAATGAAGAGGAAAATGATGGCCATGATTGTTGATGTTTCATTTGTTTGTGTGAACTTTGTTGTCATGAACTTGCTTGTTCTTTGGTGAATTTGAACTATGCCATGAATTTGAACTATGCTATATTGCTCAACTCATGATTGTATTTATTTTATGTTTGAAGTCATCATTTGTTTCATATTGGTTGCATATTTGCCTAGTGTCGGCTGCTCGCGCGCGCTGCATTCTACCGCGCCTGGTGAAGCGCGACATCGGCGCGCTAAATTATAGCGCGTCTGATAAAGCGAAACAGGCGTCCAGCGCGCTAAAACGCTATTTTCGCGCTGCAAAAAAAAATTAGCGTGCCGGCGCGTTGGGCGTCTGTTGGAGATGCTCTTAGTGTTAGTAGGGCTCAAAGTGCTCTCGCCAAGTGGAAGGATTCTTGCTTGCTCCTGCGGCCAAATGACGGTTCTTCGCCTCTTCCACCTCTAGACCACACCGTCAGCTAGAGCATATCTCATTGCAGTCATAAATCCAAAAGGGGATATGCGATCTAAGTTTGAACAAATAGATACTGCTACACAACAAAGGATAAAAAATCGAAGGAAGTCTCATCCACACATGCAGTGGAATAAGAAGTTGGAGAACATTTATGGAATGCAGTTTTTTTAAATCTCCGTCAGTTACTGCATTTTTCTTCACATCTTTACATGTAATACTACACGGTAATAATACTTCGACCTCAAATGAAAAAGTAAGAATAATTCTAGCAGAACTGAGAATAACCAGTGTTGTGTTTGTGTCGAATATTGTATACGAGTTGGGTTACGTTTGGACTTGGAGTTGTATTAGGTGTGGACGATAGGATACGAGTAGTATTCGACTCGAGCTCTTGTAGCCTGGGCCTCCCATATAATGAGGGAGCACCACACGTGTAACCTATGACGACTTGATAGCAACAGGCATGCAGGGGGAGCCGGCAGCTTGTGCCGGCGCCTAGGGCGGCCAGGGTTGCGGTACCAATGGGGTGGAGCGCCCGTAGTCATGCCTCGCAGACGTAGGCGAGTTCGTCGAACTGCGTTAACAAATCTCGGTGTCGTCATCGTGTTGTGATTGCATGGTTCTCGGTAGATCGATTATTCGCCTACGACGGTAACAATTGGTATCAGAGCAAGGTTAAAGGCCGCGGATTGTCGATCTAGAGGTGCCGTGGAGTTTGTTCAAGAGCCGATGGATTTGCCGGGTGTTGGTCACGGCGACTGAAGACGGCGATGGAATAGGACTACGGCAGAACCAATCTAAAAAGCACGTGCTTAGAGGCGGATCAGATCGGAAGCAGGCTACTGGCGGCCGTCGCGCGTCGTCGATACGCGTAGATCGATCGTTTCGATCTGAGGAGGTGCGACGTGCATGTGGCGTAGCGGTAGCGGCAGCATAAGACAACAACGTGTACGACATCGGGGCGGACGTGGCCTCCGCAGGGCTGCTTGGTCGGGCAGGAGCTTGCAGCCAACAGGAGGCCCACACATGAAGCCAGGAGACGTGCTGCATGCGGTGCTATGTGCAGAGCCGATCGGAAGCTGAGCTGAGATTTGTTATGTGAGAAAAAAAACAATCTGCAACATGTGTTGATACATGCATGGGGTGGCAACATGGAAAAAGAAAAGGGCATTGGGAGTTGTGGGGCACACTGAGTTAGGTGTACTCATGAAGCTACCAGGAAGCAATTTCTTTTAAATTTGTTGCTTATTTTGCACAGGGTGTACCAGAAGGTTGGCAGATTGACGATGTGCGTATAAGACTCGGAGCAGTCTGGAGTACATCGCGGAGGATCATGCACCAAAAGACGTTGATCGTGGCACGTTGGTGCTTGGCTGATATGATGCGAGGTGGAGCATGATTGCAGTCGGATACATTCGGCTGGGTTGGACTAGACAGTCTGACGAGACAGAAGACGGTGAAGATCGGCGATGACGACATAGGAGCGTGAGGGCTGATGGTGTCCGAATTCTGTGACGTGGCAACACGTGGCGCATGCCCGAGGGATGCATGCTTCGACATGCGATGACGCGGGGTTGATTCAAGATGGTGCACAGATGAGATCTTGAGGTCGACGGGGCGTGGGGTGGACTGATCATCTACCATGGAGTCATGTTGAAGGTGGAGCTGGAGTCTCTGGCGGAGATTTCACTCGGCTGATGGAGGGGTTACGGCGTAAGCATGCGGAGAGTCGAAGCCTAGTCAGCTGGAAGGCGAGAAGCACGTTGGTCGGACTGGACGTCAGGGTTCGAGAGATACGTGGAACTCGGCACCGGTCGGGTATGACTGGTGGTTATCTGCAGTGGGGCCTGAGGTGGTATGGGTGCGCGACCCAGTAGATCTTGGCCAAGATTGCGGATGCTCGACGCGGTAATAGCGGCGGGGCGTGTGGTAAGCACGGGACACGACGACAGAACAGGGCATAGGCGGTCAGACATGTGGTCAGACATGAGTGCAAGGGATGCTGAAGCAGTGTTGGCGAGTACCGGATTCAAGTTGGTGACTAGGTCTATGGAGATTGACGTCATGTGATAGACAAGAGTCAGCCATGGGGAATCTGAGAAAGTGTTGGAAAGTCTGAAATGTCGTTAGCTTGGAGAGTACATGGCCATATATTCTGTGACGTTCATTGCACATGGCAAAGTGCGGATGACTAGATACAGATGGAGGCGGAGTGCTATAGCTGTGAGACATGTTGAAGACTATCCAGGATGAGACGATTGTGAATTTGACTCGAGGTGACTAAAAGGCGACGGTGAAATTCCTTCAAGTTGGAAGCACTTTCACGCAGATCAGTGATCGCTGTGTGATGATGTTGAAACGGGAAGAAGGGACTATAGTTGAAGGTGGAGTCACGTGGAGTCTGGGAGTAGCAGTGAAGCTCATGGGAGACAACCAAGTCCGGAGTACATGGAGGTTTGACGTATTGATGAATTCAAGATGGTGGAGAATATTCGTCAAGGTGGAGTTTGTTGTGTTTGTGTCGAATATTGTGTACGAGTTGGGTTACGTTTGGAGTTGGAGTTGTATTAGGTGTGGATAGGATACGAGTAGTGTTCGAGTCGAACTCTTGTAGCCTGTGCCTCCCATATAATGAGGGGAGCACCACACGTGTAATCTATGACGACTTGATAGCAACAGGCACGCAGGGGAGCCGGCGGCTTGTGCCGGCGCCTAGGGCGGCCAGGGTTGCGGTATCAATGGGGAGGAGCGCCCGTAGTCATGCCCCGCAGATTGGACGATTTCGCCGAACTGCGTTAACAAATCTCGTTGTCGTCATCGTGCTGTGATTGCTTGGTTCTCGGTATATCGATTATTCGTCTACGACGGTAACAACCAGACTGAGTACCTATCCTCTAGTCAGATACTTCACAAACACTCTAAATGACCAAAGGAAGGCAAGATCAATAGAGCGACGAAAAAAATCAGAGAATGCTAGGTTGATGACAGATATCAAGGGAACATGGATGCTCCTTTCTTCGAGTTTGGTAGCAAGTAATACTAACTGCCACTGGCAAGGTACTGAGGCAGTGAGTGACCTAGGACCCATCATATGGTACATTATGGAGTGGAAGACGTGCATGTCATGGAGCTAATTGGAGGAAGGAATGTCGCATGATAATAGCAAAGAACCTTGCTCATTTCGACCAAATCTGTGCTCTTCCGATAAAATGTATGAGTGCCAACCTTTTTCTCGCGCATATGATTGGCTAAAATAAACTCATGTACCCACATGTACATGTAGACAGTGGAGGGCACAAATGTATTCATGGGTATTCAGCTGTCTGAATACCTTTTTTTTACAAGAAATTTTTAGCTAGTATTTATCTATCCTAGCCCAACGAAGAGATATGTTCTATTGGCCCGTAGGCCATAGCCCAACAGCCGCAGTAGTTGTACCTTGACCAGGCTCACCGCTTGGTCGGTCGAGCGATACCACGCACAACTGCACGAGAGCACTGGCGTCGGGCGGCGTTGAACAATTCAGGTGAGAGGCGATTAGGCGAGGCGGCCGGCGCATCGACGGCCTCGGCAGGGGCGACCAAGCAGCGGGAGCACCGCGCCAGGCGAGATCTCGAATCCGGCGACCGACCTTGGTGAAAGGACAAGGATGTCGCCTAGAGGGGGGTGAATAGGCGATTAAAACTTTTCCGGTTTAGGCTTGATAATTGCGGAATAAAACTATTTGTTTAAATTAACAAGGCAAAAACCTAAATAAAACTAGGCTCACCTATGTGCACCAACAACTTATGCTAAGCAAGACAAGCAACAAGGTGATAGGAATATAGAATACTTCAAGCACGAAGGCTATCACAATGTAAAGTGCATAAGTAAAGAGCTCGGGTATAGAAATAACCGAGGCACGCGGAGACGAGGATGTATTCCCGAGTTCCTCCTTTTTAGGGGAGTACGTCTCGTTGGAGAGGTGTGAACCAACACAATGGTTCGACAACCACAAATGTTTCACCTTCTTCTCCGATGAACCGCACCACAAAGGTTTGGTTCACCTTCCACTATCGGAATTCCTTCGAGGCGGAATCCAGAGCCTTTCAACAACGATCCGGGGCACAACCCACAACGGGATTGGGGACTCCCGAACAGCTACAAGTGACCACACAAGGGTCTCAACCACCACATGGGCGTCTAGGGTTCAAAGACCCAAGAGTAACAAGTTCACAAACTTTCAACTTCCACGAATCCTCGTGGAGAGCACAAACCGATGCAACGAAGCAATGGCAAAAGCACAAGGCTCAAATCCTTCACTCTCGAATCCCACCAAAAGCAACTAATGCTTATGGGGGGAGAAGAGAGGAAGAACAAAGAAGGAGAAACACCAAGAACTCCAAGATCAAGATCTACTAGGTTCCCCTCACTTAGAGGAGAGATGGATTGGTGGAAATGTAGATCTAGATCTCCTCTCTCAAATCCCTCAAAGATATGCAAGAATCATGGGAGGAATTGGGAGAGGGGCAAGCTTTCCAAGGTCAACAATGGAGGAGAGAGTGTTGGAGATATGCCCTAGAGGCAAATAAATAATAAGATTTATTGCATTATCTCTTTAAGTTTATAAATAGTTTTATACCATGCTATAACTGTATTAATCGGAATTGTTAATACACGTGTGGTATGTAAACAAACCAGAGTCCCTAGTTAAGCCTCAGATAAACTAGTCCATCAGTCAATGGATGATCGTGATTTCCCGATCATATTGCATTAACAGTTGATGGTGGAGTCATTTTATTGGGAGAATAATTTGATGGACATTACCCAAAGTATTGCAGTTAGGATCGTATCAGATAGTTCAACACTGCAATAGGATTATAACGTGGTAGCTTATTCCTTAGACCGTGAGATTACATCAAGTCGCTGCTTCTGAAAGATACGGCTGATCGCATCAAACGTCATGCCTCATAGCTGACAATAAGGGTGACACTTTCGGGTATTGGAAGGAAGTAGTCGGGGCGAGTGATCAAGAGCGGGATTTGTTCATCCGTGTGATGGATTGATATGCTGGGCCCACTCGGTGAGATTATATCTGTAAAGCTGCGCAGCGTATGACTAGGTCATTGAGATATAATTTCATGGGAACGAGTAAAGCAACCTTGTCGGTAACGAGATAAAACACAACATCGGATGTTGACGATCGTATCTCGGACAAGGAAGTATCAACGAACAAAGGGAATGATCATATCATGTTAACGGTTCAAAGATGATTCAAGGATGATTTATTCTAGAATGCACGGGGACCGTCATAGTCATCCAGGGCTCCCTGACGGTCATTGGCGGAGGGTCTCGACCATGTCCGGAGTATTCTCGAACCGAGGGTAACACACTTAAGGTCTTGACGACGCTAGGAGAACGTTTTGGAAACATCGGAGTGGCTTAGGTATAGAGATAGGAGGTTTCGGAAAGGTTCCGGCAAGAACGGAAGAGTTCCGGGGAAGACCGGAAGAGTTCCGGGGAGACCGAAGTGAGTTCGGAGTGATCCGGAAATTGTTTCGGAGTCACGGGAGATTAAATAGTATGTAAATATATTAATTATGGAATTATATATATTTATATTAATTTAATATTAAAGAAAAAGGAGAAAAAATGGGGCAGCCACCTTAATGGGCCATAGGGCCCAAGAGGGGAAGCTCCCCCCATGTGAGGGGTGCGGCTGGGCCCATGCGCCACCATGGGGTGCGGTTGGCCCAAGGGGCAGCCGCACCACCCCCTCTCCCTTTAGTCCCACATTGCCTGTTGAGGAGAGGTGCAACCCCTCTCCTCCAATAAATAGGGACCCGGATTAATTGGAAAAATACACAGAAAATTCAGGAATTAATTCCGGTTGGCCCAGGCTTCTCCCTAGTCCAATTCCTCCCTCCCCATCTCTCGACGTGCGCGGTCCCAAGTCTGGACAGCGTATACGGGAGACCTATAAACCGCAGCGCACCGTTGTGCTGCGGGTTTCCACCCAAAGTTCTCGCTTCCGCTATTCCGGCTGGATCGGGGAGCACGGAGGTCATCGTCAAGGTCCGTACGTGTGCGAGTACTCGGAGGTGCTGCTCTCTCACGAGTTCGGCACTAGGAGCTTCTTCATCGCCGCGTCTCCTTCTTCTTCGTCGCGCCAAGTTCTCCGCGACCTTGAGGTCGGCTACGTACGTCTTCATCGGCAACGCTTGTGCGGGAGCGTAATTCCCGCTATCGGTCTACAAGGGTATGTTTCCGATGACTTCTCCGTTACCGCATTACTAGATAGATAGATCCTGGCTAGTTTCGGTGTTGCGATAGTTAGAAAAATTATTGTTTTCTGCTACGAACCCCATCAGTGGTATCAGAGCCGATCTATGCGTAGTATTGCTGGTACGGTTAGAACACATGTTGAATGTGGGCATCGATTCTAATTGTTACCCTCTCGCGTGCACTTGCTAATGTTGTTGGCATTGAGTTGATGAAGCGGCCCGGACCGACCTTACGCGTACGCTTACGCGAGACTGGTTCCGCAACTAACATATGGCTTGTACCATATATGCGGCTGGCGGGTGTCTGTCTCTCTCTCTTTAGACGGCATGGCATTTTCAATGGAGGGCCCTGAAAAGGGTGTAATAGAGACAATTATTTAATCGTGTTGTGGTTGTATGTTCGTAGGTAAGAAACGGTTCTTCACGAAAGCCCTAGCAGCCACGTAAAACATGCAAAAGATAAAGTAGAGCGTCTAACTTTGTTTTGCAGTGGGGCATTTTAATATGACATGGTCACGGTAAGTTTTATGTTATCGGAGGCAAAGGTGGCACCGTAGACTCGGAGCACCATTGGAGGCGCGCCGTGAAGGCCGAGGCGCGAGGCCATGTCATATCGCACTTCATTACATTATTTTGATATTGTTCGTTGTGTGTTTGCATCCTATTTGAGTGCTTATATAAAGATATACAACGGTAGCCGTAATAGGATGATCCCTAATTTAATACCAAAATTGTGTTCTGCCTTAGTGTGCACCACCAATAAAGTTCTACGTTACGGGGTACGTCGGGTTTCGATCCTTTTCGTCTACACTCGTCTCTTCGTTCGCATACAGTGGGTGTAAGCCACGTTGCACACGCGAAAACACTAAGGTTAAATTGGCGAGCCTAGCATATACCAGTATATGGCCTCGGAACACGGGTGATCGAAAGATCGAGCATGAGTCGCATGATTGTTGCGATTGGTAATTCGTTGCCTACCTCTGAAGTTACGTTACCCCCGATCGAAGGGGGTAATTTAATGGATTGGGATCGTGTAATCACTAAGACAGTTTTTAGGGATAATTCTCTTAGTGGAGTGTGTTTGATAATATGATTATTAAAGTAAACTCAAATTTTATAAACTTAGCCTTACCTAGTCTTTGCAAATTATCTTTGTAGATCATGCCTTATCCTAAGGAAGAAAGTCTTGAGTTCAACCATTTTATTAGAAAAGAAAGTCTCCGGAACGATGGATCCAACTTCATGACGTGGTACAGAAACCTGAAAGACGTCCTCTACCAGAACGACATTTCTTACGTGATAGGAGAATTGTTAGGAGATAAACCAGGAGACTCCGCAAGTGCAGAGGCGAAAGAGGATTTTCGTCAGCGTCGTGAGGTCTGGAGAAGTGTTCAGATCACGATGTATGTCTGCATGGATCATGAGCTGAAAAATGAGTTTCGCCATATGGAACCCGCTGTGATGATAGGTGCTCTTAAAGTTCGGTTCTTGAACCGAATGAAGCAAGAGCAGTACAAGCAGCTGGACAAGTTTCTTTCACTCAAGATGGAAGAACATACCTGCTTGGAGACACATTTGTGTAAGATGTTTGACATTCACGATGATCTCACAAACACATGCGATTACTGGATGGCGGATACTTTTGCAATACAGGCGGTGTTGCGTTCTCTACCTCCTAGCTATGAGGAGCTTGTCGATGAGTATATACTTAAGAGTGATTTCCTCCTCTTCAATGATTTCCTGGTCGAAATCAAAGATGTGGAGGTGGAACCCATCGAAGGAGAAATAGATGACACGCAAGGTATATTTGATATACAAAGTTATAATTGTTATTTCTTACACTTGTTATATTAAAGTATTTGATACTTATGTCTGTTTTATTGAAACAGCACCAGAATATAACAGGAAATTGCAGAGTTCGACATGATGTGCGGAATGATGGCAAGGCAAAGTAGTTGATGGCCAAGGAGTTTCACGCCCATAGTTATCAAGTTTTGATTAGTAGTTTTGAATAAGAGTTTTGTAGTCGAATTTGAGAGTGATTGTAATAAGTATGTCTTATATTCGATGAGACAAGTTATTCATATTTGTAAGAGACAAGCAAGTTGTTTTTATTATGAATAAAGTTTTCTTATGATCATATTTCGATTATGAATAAGTTATTCATGCATTAATCTTTTTGATAGCAAAGTGGATTTGAATGTTAAAATAAATATCCTAAGTCAATAATAAAATGCACTACCGAATTTTTAATCATTGCAAATATTTTGGATACTTTGATCTTGTGTATTTGCATGCGTGATGTCTAATGAGACATGATGATTGAAAAATATTGATAAGTCAATATGAGAAGAAATTTGATTTGAGATCATGCAAGATGATTGTCAAATTAAATTGTGTAGTGGAAATTATTATTGAAACCTTTGTTGTATGTCTAAGTAAATAATAAGTATTTACTAAAAGATACAATTATCTGAAATTATTTGATTTGATCAAGAAAGATTTTTCGGATAGAAAAGGAGGATGTAAAATCAAGTCATTGTAATTGGATTATAATAGCAAGGATTTTAAAGATTTATTTTATCATGAAGGTTTGTGAAAATTCGGTTCACAAAAGGACTTGTGAAATTCGGTTCACAAAATTATGATGCATATCAAACATGTTGATTTATGTAGACATTATAATCATACTCTATTTTGAATAAAGTATAGTCCTAAAAATTATCTCTTAATATTTTAGAAATCACGTAGAAGGTTTTTCCGTTAGAATTAGTAAACTCCCTATTTTGAAGTCTTCACCCAAAATTCGTATGAACGACAATAAGTTGTGTGTCATGGTTTATAGATTATATGATAATACGAAACTATGTACGAAATAGTTCTTTGTAAAATATTCATAGGAATGAATATATGTTTCATATGGTAAACACCAACAAGGGCAAAACTAGTATTGCTAACTTGGTGATTCATTGAAAACAAGTTTCAAGAAAGGATATGAAATAAAGAAAAGCTTAAAAGGGGTAATTGACCTTACTCGATTTGTGAGAGAAATATTGTTTGGAATTTGATCCGACAACAAAACTCCACAAATGGAAATGAAAAATGATGATATTTGATCATGGTGTTTTCATGCAAGGAGCTTTTTATAAATAGTAGGCATTAAAGAATATTTTCTGTCCGGTCACAGATTAATATTTCATGATTTAATGAGCTTGTTACTAGAACAAGGGATACCTACGAAATACAAAGAAATTGGGTGATGCCAAATTCGAATTGTGACTATAGAGTCATAAATCCAAAAGGTTGCATTCAAGATTGTATTAGTAAATGTTGCTTGAATCTTATTAAGTAAAAGGGTTACTTGATTTTTCACATGACAAGTTGTGTGAAAAGAATGAAACTGTGAGAAGGACATAAAGCTAATTTTGTCATGAAGAATGTCTTTGACAAAATCAAAATTGTTTTGACTACATTGGATGTAGACATGCCTAAGTCTTTTGGATTTGTATTAACAAGTATAATACATCGTATTTGGAATTTTCGAATTGATACATGATCAAGGATTTCGGTTATGACCGAAATATCGAAGGAAATTATATCCGTATAATTTAAGTGGGAGTAGGACAGCTTACCGGAATAATATGTAAGTGACATATTGTTAAGTGGGAGCTTGTGGGCTACACAATATGAAATGTGTTTGACATTTTGAGTGGGAGCATTACAAGTTACACAATCTCAAATGTAATTGACATTTTGAGTGGGAGCTTAGTCAGGTGTTTATATGTAAATGACATATAATAGATAGGTACTAGGAAAATGAATTAGAAGTAATTATTGAATTACGATAAAATCATATATGTTTAAAATGTGAGCATCTGTTTTGAATAGATCATTTTAAAGAAGTCGAGGTGTTTTTCCAGATTAGATTCTGATGTGTCAGAATAAGACGTAACGAGGAATTGGTCCTTGTAAATCTGGATAAAGTAATCATGGTTGTAAAATATGCTGCACTTCTATGCCATGATAAGGTGGCAGCATATTAACCATATTATATACTCGAAAAGATATGATTAGTATTCTTACAAGAAGAATAAGCGCTGAGATGAATTTGTGATTCATATTAGTGGAACCAAAAGTATCCTTCATAGTTTAAAAGAAACTAAGGATATGTGGTTATTTCAAATCTGTAAAGGATGATGAGTTTAACAAATGTTGTGTTAAAAGGATCAACCTAAATGACAGAAAGAAATAAGGATCAAGTCGTTATAGGATAAATTAAAAGGCATTAGGCTGACAATAGAATGTCAGGATCTACTTAGGTAAATATAGAAGTATAAAGATACTGCAAAAGTACATAGAGTTGGTAGAGAAAAGGTATTCTCTAAAACTGAGTGTGTTTAATGCAATTAACTGATATTGGATCAGAGTAAGCGCAGGGAAACAAAAGTCTCACTTAGTTGCCAAATATGTATATTTGTTATTAAGATAGCATGATGATATCAAATAAGGTGATATCAATGGTTTGCAAAGAGCTTATGGTTATGAAAGGTTCAGGCCGAAGGAAACCTCTTCCACGAGCAGCATTATCATAAACACTTATAAAAGATAAGGTTGTATGATTGGTATAGAAATGCAGCTGGATTTATTTGAAATCTAGTGCAAGTGGGAGACTGTTGGAGATATGCCCTAGAGGCAAATAAATAATAAGATTTATTGCATTATCTCTTTAAGTTTATAAATAGTTTTATACCATGCTATAACTGTATTAATCGGAATTGTTAATACACGTGTGGTATGTAAACAAACCAGAGTCCCTAGTTAAGCCTCTAGATAAACTAGTCCATCAGTCAATGGATGATCGTGATTTCCCGATCATATTGCATTAACAGTTGATGGTGGAGTCATTTTATTGGGAGAATAATTTGATGGACATTACCCAAAGTATTGCAGTTAGGATCGTATCAGATAGTTCAACACTGCAATAGGATTATAACGTGGTAGCTTATTCCTTAGACCGTGAGATTACATCAAGTCGCTGCTTCTGAAAGATACGGCTGATCGCATAACGTCATGCCTCATAAGCTGACAATAAGGGTGACACTTTCGGGTATTGGAAGGAAGTAGTCGGGGCGAGTGATCAAGAGCGGGATTTGTTCATCCGTGTGATGGATTGATATGCTGGGCCCACTCGGTGAGATTATATCTGTAAAGCTGCGCAGCGTATGACTAGGTCATTGAGATATAATTTCATGGGAACGAGTAAAGCAACCTTGTCGGTAACGAGATAAAACACAACATCGGATGTTGACGATCGTATCTCGGACAAGGAAGTATCAACGAACAAAGGGAATGACCATATCATGTTAACGGTTCAAAGATGATTCAAGGATGATTTATTCTAGAATGCACGGGGCCGTCATAGTCATCCAGGGCTCCCTGACGGTCATTGGCGGGAGGGTCTCGACCATGTCCGGAGTATTCTCGAACCGAGGGTAACACACTTAAGGTCTTGACGACGCTAGGAGAACGTTTTGGAAACATCGGAGTGGCTTAGGTATAGAGATAGGAGGTTTCGGAAAGGTTCCGGCAAGAACGGAAGAGTTCCGGGGAAGACCGGAAGAGTTCCGGGAGATCGAAGTAAGTTCGGAGTGGTCTGGTGGCTCTAAGTTAATAGTGCCAGAAACGATGCTTGTACGTCACACGTCAGTTGGGAACCCCAAGAGGAAGGTATGATGAGTGCAGCAGTAAGTTTTCCCTCAGTATGAAACCAAGGTTAATCAACCAGTAGGAGATTTGCTTCGAAGGTGTTGGTGAAGGAGTGTAGTGCGGCGCAACACCAGGGATTCCGGTGCCAACGTGGAACCTGCACAACACAATCAAATTACTTTGCCCCAACTTAACAGTGAGGTTGTCAATCTCACCGGCTTGCTGAAAACAAAGGGTTAAACGTATCGAATGGAAATGATGTTTGTTTGCATAAAACAGTAGAGAACAATGATTGCAGTAGATTGTATTTCAGATGTAAAAGAATGGACCGGGGTCCACAGTTCACTAGTGGTGTCTCTCCAATAAGATAACTAACATGCTGGGTAAACAAATTACAGCTGGGCAATTGACAATTGATAAGTGCATATAACATGCATGTGTGAGCTGTGGTGTCTACTATGAGATTCATTTGGGCATTACGACAAAGTACATAGACCGCTATCCAGCATGCATCTATGCCTAAATAGTCCACTTTCCGGTTAACATCCGTACCCCTTCCAGTATTAAGTTGCAAGCAACAGACAATTGCATTAAGTAATGTGCGTAATGTAAACAATACATTCATCCTTGAATAAAGCATTGCTGTTTTACCCCTAGTGGCAACAACACATCTACAACCTTAGAACTTGCTGTCACTATCCCAGGTTAAATAGAGGTTGAACCCAACTATCATGCATAAATACCCCCTCTTGGAGTTACAAGTATTCACGTGGCCAAGGCTTCAACAAGTAACGGAGAGCATGCAAGATCACAAATGACATAGACATGATAATATAATATTCAGCTCCACATAGGTATCAATATAAGTCAGATCCCAGCAAACACAACATGTAGCATTACAATAAGATGATCTTGATCATGATAGGCAGCTCACAAGATCTAAACATGATGGCACAAGTGGAGAAGACAACCATCTAGCTACTGCTATGGACCCATAGTCCAAGGATGAACTACTCACGCATCACTCCGGAGGCGGGCATGGCGATGTAGAGCCCTCCGGTGATGATTCCCCTCTCCGGCAGGGTGCCGGGAAGAGCTTCAGAACCCCCCGAGTTAGGGTTGACGACGGCGGCGGCAGCGAATATGTTCTGGATGAAAGGCTCGGTGTTTTAGGGTTTTCGCGTCTCGGGGAATAAATAGGCGAAGGGGCGATGTCGGCGGACCCCCGAGGGGCCCAAACCACCGGGGCGCGGCTGGGCCCACTGCCGCGCCTGGTGGTTTGGCCACCTCGTGGCTCTCTTCGTCTCTCCTTCGGACTCCGTGTACGTGCTGGAAAAATAGGGACTGGCCTTTTGTTTCGTGCAATTCCGAGAATATTTCCAGAAGTAACTTTCTGAAACCAAAAACAGCAGAAAACAGGGAACTGGCACTGTGGCATCTTGTTAATAGGTTAGTCCCAGAAAATGCATAAAAGTGATACGAAGTGTATATAAAACATGTAGCAAATGGTATAATATAAGCATGGAACAGCAGAAATTATGGATACGTTGGAGACGTATCAAGCATCCCCAAGCTTAGTTCTACTCGTCCTCGAGTAGGTAAAACGATAACAACAAATAATTTCTGAGGAGACATGCTTTCACACAATCTTGATCAATATATTGCAAGGCTCATGTCATGAATGAAGTGACTCAAAGCAATGATCTATAGTTTGCTAACAAATAGATAAAGAGTAAACAATGAATCATATAAGCAAAAACTTTTCATGAATAGTACTTTCAAGACAAGCATCAAAAAGTTTTGCATAAGAGGTAACTCATAAAGCAATAGATTCAAAGTAAAAGGCATTGAAGCAACACAAAGGATGATTAAGTTTCAGCATTTGCTTTCAACTTGTAACATGTATATCTCATGGATAGTTGTCAACATAAAGCAATATAACAAGTGCAATAAGTAAATATGTAAGAATCAATGCACACAAAGTTGACACAAGTGTTTGCTTCTAAGATAGAAAGGAGTAGGTAAACTGACTCAACATAAAGTAAAAGATAGGCCCTTCGCAGAGGGAAGCAGGGATTAAATCATGTGCTAGAGCTTTTTAAGTTTTCGAAAGCATATAGAGAGCACAAAATAAGTATTTGAGAGGTGTTTGTTGTTGTCAACGAATGGTAGTGGGCACTCTAACCCCCTTGTCAACCAGACTTTCAAAGAGCGGCTCCCATGAAGGACGTTATTCTACCAGCAAGGTAGATCATCCCTCTTCTCTTTTGTTTACACATGTATTTTAGTTTCTTTATAGATGACACTCCTCCCAACCTTTTGCTTACACAAGCCATGGCTAACCGAATCCTCGGGTGCCTTCCAACATTCACATACCATGGAGGAGTGTCTATTGCAAAATTAAGTTGCTTACTGATAAATCAGGGCAAAACATGTGAAGAGAATTATTAATGAAAGTTGTAATTAATTGGGGCTGGGCACCCCGTTGCCAGCTCTTTTTGCAAATTATTGGATAAGCGGATGTATATGCCACTAGTCCAGGTGAAAGTCTGTCAGAAGTAAATGACAAGATTGAAAGATAAAACACCACATACTTCCTCATGAGCTATAAAACATTGACACAAATAAGGAGTAATAAAGTTTTGAATAGTTTAAAGGTAGCACATGAAATATTTACTTGGAATGGCAGGAAATACCACATAGTAGGTAGGTATGGTGGACACAAATGGCATGGGTTTTGGCTCAAGTTTTGGATGCACGAGAAGCATTCCCTCTCAGTACAGAGTTTAGGCTAGCAAGGTTGTTTGAAGCAAACACAAGTATAAACCGGTACAGCAAGAATCACATAAAAACATATTGCAAGTATTATAAGACTCTACACTGTCTTCCTTGTTGCTCAAACATTTTACCAGAAAATATCTAGACCTTAGAGAGAACAAATATGCATCCCAAGTCTCAACAAGCTCTACGGTAGTTCTCCACTACTAGGCTTTAACTACATGATGCAAGAGCTTAAACATGATCTACTTGAGAGCTCAAAACAATTGCAAAGCATCAAATCAAAACAAGACAATGATCTACAAGAATGCATATGTCTTTTCCAATACCAACTACTACATGTAGCATTTTCTTTCTTCCAAACAAACACCAATCAATTTATTAAACATAAACTCTCCAAATGATAATATAATGCAGCAAGAGAGTATTTATAAACAAGTGCTAACAGCTCGAAGAGATGCATGAAAAACAGGAGCTAAAAGCACTGCAGTAGCTAGTTAAGAATACTCAACAAATATAAGTGAAGAACATGAGTATTCACATGAAAAAGCGGAGCGTGTCTCTCTCCCACACAAGGATTGCTAGGATCCGAATTTATTCAAACAAAAACAAAAATAAAAACACACAGACGCTCCAAGTAAAGCGCATAAGATGTGAAAGAATTAAAATATAGTTTCACTAGAGATGACCTGATAAGTTTGTTGATGAAGAAGGGGATGCCTTGGGCATCCCCAAGCTTAGACGCTTGAGTCTCTCTGAATATGGTTGGGATGAACCACGGGGGCATCCCCAAGCTTAGGCTTTTCACTCTTCTTGATCACATAATATCACCCTTCTCGCTTGATCCTTGAAAACTTCCTTCACACCAAACTCAAGACAGTTCTCATTAGAGGGTTAGTGCATAATCAAAAATTCTCATATTCTGTAATGATACAATCAATCCCAAAGCTTCTGGACATTAGCTACAGCCACCAATGCTTTGTGGAGCAAAGAAATCCACACAAACACAGTAAAAGAGCGAATGCAAAACAAAAGGCAGAATCTGTCAAAAACAGAACAGTCTGGAATGACGAATTTTTTCGAGGCACTTAAGTTGCTCAGATGGATCTGGCCTAAAATAATGAAAGTTGCGTACATATCTCAGGAATATGCGTGATTTTTCCAGAATTTTTGAATTTTCTACAGGGAGATAAGCTCAAATCCGTGACAGCTAAAAATCTGTCACTGCGCAGAAATCCAAATCTTGCATCAACTTTCAATATAGAACTTTACTTGGCACAACATTGCGATAAAATAAAGATACAAAGGAGTTGCTACAGAAGTAACAAAACTCCTTGACTCAAAGAAAACAAAAATAACAGCAAATAAAAACGATGGGTTGTCTCCCATAAGCGCTTTTCTTTAACGCCTTTCAGCTAGGCGCAGAAAGTGAAAATCAAGTGTTGTCAAGAGAAGAAGCATCAACATCATAACTTGCTCTAACAATAGAGTCAAAAGGTAACTTCATTCTCTTCCTAGGGAAGTGTTCCATACCTTTCTTGAGAGGAAATTGGTACCTTATATTACCTTCTTTCATATCAATGATGGCACCAACAGTTCGAAGAAAAGGTCTTCCCAAAACAATAGGACAAGATGCATTGCATTCAATATCCATAACAATAAAATCAACGGGGACAAGGTTATCTTTTACCGTAATAAAAACATCATTAACTCGCCCCAAAGGTTTCTTCATAGCATTATCAGCGAGAAAAACATCCAAATAACAATGTTCCAAAGGTGGCAAATCAAGAATATCATAAAGCTTCTTGGGCAAAACTGAAACACTTGCACCAAGATCACACAAGGCATTGCAATAAAAATCATTCACCTTTACCTTAATGATGGGTTCCCAACCATCTTCTAATTTCCTAGGAATAGAAGCTTTAAGTTTCAACTTCTCCTCCCTAGCTTGCAAAAGAGCATTTGTAATATGCTTTGTAAAAGCCAAATTAATAGTGCTAGCATTGGGACTTCTAGCTAATTTTTGCAAGAACATAATAACTTCAGAGATGTTACAATCATCAAAATCAAAATCATTATTGTCAATGGTGGTGGAACCATTGTCTCCAATAGTTTGAAAAATTTCAGCACTTTTATCAGAAAAAGTTTCAGCAGTTTTAGGCAATTTCAAACGCTTTGCAGAAGTAGTAGAGACATTATCAACACCAATAACATTACCATCAATAGTAGGAGGTTTACTAGCATGTGAAACATTAGCATTACTAGTGGTGGTGATAGTACAAACTCTAACTATACTATTCTCTTTTTCAAGTTCTTCCTCTTTTTCCCACCTAGCATGCAATTCAGCCAACATCCTAATATTATTATCAATTCGAACTTGGATGGCATTTGCTGTAGCAAATGACTTAATATCTTTAACTTCATTAGGCATAACTTTCAGTTTTAGAATTTCAACATCATGAGCAAGACTATCAACTTTAGAGCAAGATCATCAATTTTTTCAAACTTTTCCTCAACAGTTTTATTGAAAGCTTTTTGTGTGCTAATAAATTCTTTAAGCATAGCTTCAAGATCAGAGGACACACTTCTATTGTTGCTGTAGGAATTACCATAAGAATTGCCATAACCATTTGAAGGATAAGGCTTATAATTGTTGCTACCAAAATTATTCCTATAAGCATTGTTGTTGAAGTTGTTGTTTTTAATGAAGTTTACATCAACATGCTCTTCTTGAGCAACCAATGAAGCTAAAGGAACATTATTAGGATCAACATGAGATCTACCATTCACAAGCATAGACATAATAGCATCAATCTTATCACTCAAAGAGGAGGTTTCTTCAACAGAATTTACCTTCTTACCTTGAGGAGCTCTTTCGGTGTGCCAGAAACGATGCTTGTACGTCACACGTCAGTTGGGAACCCCAAGAGGAAGGTATGATGAGTGCAGCAGTAAGTTTTCCCTCAGTATGAAACCAAGGTTATCAATCCAGGAGGAGGATGACGTTGGTTCGAAGGTGTTGGTGAAGGAGTGTAGTGCGGCGCAACACCAGGGATTCCAGTGCCAACGTGGAACCTGCACAACACAACCAAATTACTTTGCCCCAACTTAACAGTGAGGTTGTCAATCTCACCGGCTTGCTGAAAACAAAGGGTTAAACGTATCGAATGGAAAATGATGTTTGTTTGCATAAAACAGTAGAGAACAATGATTGCAGTAGATTGTATTTCAGATGTAAAAGAATGGACCGGGGTCCACAGTTCACTAGTGGTGTCTCTCCAATAAGATAACTAACATGCTGGGTAAACAAATTACAGCTGGGCAATTGACAATTGATAAGTGCATATAACATGCATGTGTGAGCTGTGGTGTCTACTATGAGATTCATTTGGGCATTACGACAAAGTACATAGACCGCTATCCAGCATGCATCTATGGCTAAATAGTCCACTTTCCGGTTAACATCCGTACCCCTTCCAGTATTAAGTTGCAAGCAACAGACAATTGCATTAAGTAATGTGCGTAATGTAAACAATACATTCATCCTTGAATAAAGCATTGCTGTTTTACCCCTAGTGGCAACAACACATCTACAACCTTAGAACTTGTTGTCACTATCGCAGGTTAAATAGAGGTTGAACCCAACTATCATGCATAAATACCCCCTCTTGGAGTTACAAGTATTCACGTGGCCAAGGCTTCAACAAGTAACGGAGAGCATGCAAGATCACAAATGACATAGACATGATAATATAATATTCAGCTCCACATAGGTATCAATATAAGTCAGATCCCAGTAAACACAACATGTAGCATTACAATAAGATGATCTTGATCATGATAGGCAGCTCACAAGATCTAAACATGATGGCACAAGTGAGAAGACAACCATCTAGCTACTGCTACGGACCCATAGTCCAAGGATGAACTACTCACGCATCACTCCGGAGGCGGGCATGGCGATGTAGAGCCCTCCGGTGATGATTCCCCTCTCCGGCAGGGTGCCGGGAAGAGCTTCAGGAACCCCCGAGTTAGGGTTGACGACGGCGGCGGCAGCGAATATGTTCTGGATGAAAGGTTCGGTGTTTTAGGGTTTTCGCGTCTCGGGGAATAAATAGGCGAAGGGGCGATGTCGGCGGACCCCCGAGGGGCCCAAACCACCTGGTGGCGCTGCTGGGCCCACTGCCGCGCCTGGGGGTGGTTTGGCCACCTCCTGGCTCCTCTTCGTCTCTCCTTCGGACTCCGTGTACGTGCTGGAAAAATAGGGACCTGGCCTTTTGTTTCGTGCAATTCCGAGAATATTTCCAGAAGTAACTTTCTGAAACCAAAAACAGCAAAAAACAGGGAACTGGCACTGTGGCATCTTGTTAATAGGTTAGTCCCAGAAAATGCATAAAAGTGATACGAAGTGTATATAAAACATGTAGCAAATGGTATAATATAAGCATGGAACAGCAGAAATTATGGATACGTTGGAGACGTATCATGGTCCGGAAATTGTTTCGGAGTCACGGGAGATTAAATAGTATGTAAATATATTAATTATGGAATTATATATATTTATATTAATTTAATATTAAAGAAAAAGGAGAAAAAATGGGGCAGCCACCTTAATGGGCCATAGGGCCCAAGAGGGGAAGCTCCCCCCCCCATGTGAGGGGTGCGGCTGGGCCCTTGGGGCCCATGCGCCACCATGGGGTGCGGTTGGCCCAAGGGGGCAGCCGCACCACCCCCTCTCCCCTTTAGTCCCACATTGCCTGGTTGAGGAGAGGTGCAACCCCTCTCCTCCAATAAATAGGGACCCGGATTAATTGGAAAAATACACAGAAAATTCAGGAATTAATTCCGGTTGGCCCAGGCTTCTCCCTAGTCCAATTCCTCCCTCCCCATCTCTCGACGTGCGCGGTCCCAAGTCTGGACAGCGTATACGGGAGACCTATAAACCGCAGCACACGTTGTGCTGCGGGTTTCCACCCAAAGTTCTCGCTTCCGCTATTCCGGCTGGATCGGGGAGCACGGAGGTCATCGTCAAGGTCCGTACGTGTGCGAGTACTCGGAGGTGCTGCTCTCTCACGAGTTCAGCACTAGGAGCTTCTTCATCGCCGCGTCTCCTTCTTCTTCGTCGTGCCAAGTTCTCCGCGACCTTGAGGTCGGCTACGTACGTCTTCATCGGCAACGCTTGTGCGGGAGCGTAATTCCCGCTATCGGTCCACAAGGGTATGTTTCCGATGACTTCTCCGTTACCGCATTACTAGATAGATAGATCCTGGCTAGTTTCGGTGTTGCGATAGTTAGAAAAATTATTGTTTTCTGCTACGAACCCCATCAGAGAGAAGAGGTAAAAACGTGCTTGGAAGAGCTAAGTGGCTGAAGGTAGGTGGAGGGGTATTTATACCCCTCCCAGAAAAAGAGCCGTTGCAGTCCACTTAGTCCGGAGTTTCTGGTCTGGGAGGCCAGAAACTCTGGCCTGGGCCGGAAACTCCGGACTGACTCCGGGGTCACTCCGGACCCTGATACCGCGGCAGCCGCCACGAAGCACTCTTCGCAGCAAATCCAGATGGAAACTCCGGCCGGTCCAGAAACTCTGGAGAAACTCCGGACCTACTCCGGCCTCGATGTAGCGACTGCCGCCGTGAGGCTTCAAAACTCGGCTGGCCGGAGACTCCGGACCCTGAGCCCCCTGAGACCGGAGACTCCGGACTGAAAAGCAGCAGCAAAACAGCAAAGCCTGAAATGCAATAACTTTTGCAAGGAAGCTCCAAACGAGATGAAACCAACGAGGTTGGAAAGGTAGCGACAAGAGCTTTCCTACAAAAAGAGGAGATATCACACATGGGAGGTGTGGACCTTATCTCGAGGAGGACCGGTAATATTTCCAACACCGAGAACGCAACAAGTTTTCCATCCGGACTCCGTTTTCAATGGTCTTGGGCTTGCTCCGAAGATAATCACAAGCACTACAAGATCATGCATATACACATCATAGTCCATCATGTGAGAAGGATAACACAAGAGGAGATATTGACCTCTCTACAAGAGACGAACCGGTAAAACCTCCAACATCAAAAACACCACAAGATATTCAAATGAAATCCGTTTTTGATGAACTAGAGCTTGGTATGGAGATGAACACAAGCTCTAAATTCTCACATGGATAAAAGCCAAATAAGAACCAAGAAAGATGATATGCCAAATATGCAAAGGTTTGAGCTCTCCACAAAGATACGATCAAGTTACTCACTTGAGAGCCCCTCTTGATAGTACGCCGTCTATCCTATAACCCGGTCTCCAAACTAACAACATGAGACCGGTAAAAATAGAAACCCTATCAAGATCATACATTTGCCTTGCGCATTCCACTTGAGCTAGATGATGACGATCTTGACTCTCTCAAGTTGGAACACCTTTCTTGATTGTGCTTGCTAGCACATGCTTGATGAAGACTTCTCCAAATGCTCCCCCATACTCCATTATGGGAGAGCCTCGCTAAGCTCCGTCTTCATGTAACCACTTGCGCTTCATATTCTTCTCTTGATATAGATGATGGCTTGGAGATAAACATGAAGTTCACTCAATCTTCTTTTCCAAGCCATGCTTGCAATAAGCTCAACTCTTCACATGACCATTCTTCATATAAACCCTTGGATGGAACCTTGGTCATCATGTAATCTTCTAGAGTCCAACACATGAACTCCAATCTTTTCCTATGGACAAGATCTACAAGAATATCTCAAAGCAAACATTAGTCCATAAGGATTGTCATTAATTACCAAAACAACGCATGGGGCAACACATGCCCTTTCAATCTCCCCCATTTTGGTAATTGATGACAATCCCTTTTACGAGGGTTTATATAATGAATTAAGCAACCATGCACAAACAAATAGCAAGGATGCAAGAGCAAGAAAGGCAAATGCTTAAGAACGAAACTAAAGCATAAACCAAATTCCCTTAAACCCTCTAAACTTCTCCCCCATTGACATCGATTGCCGAAATGGGAGGAAAAATTTAGAAGGCCAATATAGGAAGAGCTCCCCCATAATGTGTGCATTTCTCATAAAATGAGTGAAATCAAATGCACATATCCAATGACGAATATATGGAGGGAGATCAAACTATATCGAGGATCCAAAAGTTGCAAAGAATATCAAAGAGAAAGATACTTCGACGAAAAAAGCAAGCAAACAAAAGGATCCAAAGAAGTGTTCTAAAAATCAAGAGGGAACTCCCCAAGGTACGTGCACAAAGTAGGATTTTCATTATAATATGTTGTGCACAACATGGAATCCTCACTCCCTCCTAGATAATTTTGAACACAAACAAAAGAGTAGCAAATAGGTCCACAAGCTTATTAAGATGCGAAAGCATACCAAATGAAAAAAACAAATCTTGTGCGTTTTAGAAACCACCAAAGAAACAAAAGTAATAAAAGGGTGGTCACTAGAGGATTGGAGTACCAATTAAAGATGTAGCTACTCTCATGTGTATAAGTTTCTAATTAGACATCAATCATGAAGATATAAGTCCAAAAAGAAACATGCACACACAAAATAGATACAACGGTGAAGAACATGATATCCAAGAGGAACTCATATATATACCAATAAGAACTTTGCTTAGAAGCATAGCACAAAGCTAAATTTTGTCTTAAAAGGATATAGATGAACTTCCAACACAATCTCATCATAGCATAAAAAATGTCCACAAGGGATAAGGTGATAAAAAGGATGCTCCGAGAAAGATAACAAGTATCGCAAGAGGCAAAAGATTTTGAAAAGCATCAATATTGCATATGTGAGACATAGAGTAGAAAGTGCTAGATTAACATATATGGGATTGATGAATCATGAAAATGATTATATATATTCCCCTTGATATGTAATCATCCCGGCTTGCCCACATTTGCAACAAAGTTGTTTTGCAAGAACCAAATGAATTGCAACAAGAGAGATTCATGCCATGAAACAACCTACACAAGGTTGAAAGCTAGAAAAGTATGCATGAGGTAGATACTTGTTACCGAGATAGCATTGGTGATGTAGAAGATAAGAGTTCACGATCATCCGAGCTTGGCTCTAATAAGCACATGGTGATAACACCTTCCTTGTAAGTGAGACAAGCTTCCAATGCATCTCCGATGTACTTAAAACAAATTCAAGTACAACATGGTACCCAAACTCATTGGGTCCAAAGTAGTTAGAGAAACTACAATACATAGGACAAACTCCACATAAATATGTGCATATTGATATGAAATTGAATTTCATGCACATCTTAGCCATTTAAGATTTGTTGGAGTTTATCCTATATATTGGATCAACGAAATCGGTAATGCACATCTTAACATATTTTTCAAGTTCCAAAGCTAGAAAATCGGTAATTGCTCTTCCATCGATCTGATTATGATGTCGCCTGTATGTTGTAGTTGTTCTGATTTTTTTGGGAGAACTCATATCAGTGTCTTGATTTGCAAAATCTGTACGGAATTGTGAACCTTCAGGTTTTGCACTGGAATTTTCTTTTGCTTTGAATACCCATTGTTAATATCTTGTGTAAATGTGAGAATAGTTTGATACCTCAACCGTACCTGAACCATACTCGTAACGATCTCTCCTCAGCCAAACCCGAACTGGGCCCATTTAATATCATTCTCAGCCCAACTAAACCTGCACCCACCAAGTTTTGCACTCAAACCTATTTAAACCCAACACGGAACCGTGGGTTCGAACCCAGTAGCAACCATTTCGCACTCGTTTCCTAGTCGTAGGTATACACGCTAGCCTCGATCGCCTGCCTAGTCCGCTCCCTACTGCTGGGCTGTCACCGTGATGTTGTTAATTGAGAGAAGCTGATGTTTATTGAGTGGGAATTATGTCTGGGTTCGGAAACATGCCTTGACCGTTTGGAGATAAAAATAAAATGAATAAAAAATACGCACAAAAATACTAAAAATAAAAGACGCATGCAAAAAAATAAGAAATAGAAGACGCACAGAAAAGTGCCCAGTATGAAACCGAGTACAGAATACAAATAACTGACAGAGAAACATAAATTCTGCAAGTTTTCAGGTGTTTCAGTTTACGTTAGGAGAGTACAAATAAGAGTCACTCATGTCCAGAGCTTATCACAACAGTACATTATGGTTCTCACAAGTCATGAAACACTTCAGAAGTTAGACAACTCATCCAAGCATTGGCAGCATCCCAAAGAATGAAAAATAGCATCGAAACCAGCGCTGCTTGAAACGCCATCTCTAGAAATATATGGATGCCTATTACGTACCTACTGCCCTTGTAGACTGCAGAGAACCTGCTCGATCCGCCCTACTGCCCTTGTCCTGTTTGGAGAAAAGTTGCATGTTTTGACTTACATATCAAATCCAAAGCACCATAAATGGAAAACAGTGATACAAACAGAAATGACATGTAGTAGAAACAAAATATAAAGCGGTAACTCACCCTCCTTTGGTATGAACAACCAATCTTTCACACAAATAAGCGCTTGCAGCATATCAGGATTTAAAGAGCTTCTTGTATCGCCGAGTATCCTCCCACCACAACTAAAGGCAGATTCGGATGCCACTGTGCTTAAAGGAATTGCAAGGAAATCACGGGCCATAGATGACAATACAGGAAATGTTTCGGCATGCCTCTTCCACCAGACCAAGACATCAAAGTCAGCACCGTCCTCCTCACATGCTTCTTCCAAGTAAGCGTCCAGCTCGGACTTGTGTACACGTGACCTCCGACGAGACTTGTACTGGGCAAACTCTTCTTCCAGCCTTCTTTTCCCTGCAATAGGTGATCCAATGATGGTATTGCCATGACTAGAAGGTGTGGACCGTGCGGTGCTTGTCGCTGCGAGTAGCTCATACTCTTTGACATACTTTCTCTCCCATTCTAAAGCAATCCCCACTTGTTTTGAAATATGCTCATCATTGGTACACACCTTGCAATAAAATAAGTCCAAGTAATCTTCTTTTCTCCTTGGGTCCAAGAATGTAGCAATGACAAGTGCGACATTCAACTCAATGTCCTTGCTTTTTCTACGAGGGTTGGGCTCTGCATTCTCCTTCACCTCGGGATCCCAGTATTTATCGAGCTTTGTTTGCATCGCCGCTGCCAATTGCATCAACACATCAGAGGTCTGCCAAGCCGCATCTTTCAATGCATGTCGAATACAAAGCACCATGGGCAGAACTTATGAGCAGTTGGCTTCCTATGAGCTGAAACAGTCAAGGTGAGCTCTTCAAATGCTTTGAGAAAGTCACAAATAGCTTCTGCCTTCTCTCATTCTTCCACACTTGGGGATTCTTCATACTTTCGATGGGCTTAACTAGTGAGAACTGATCTATATCTCAAAGCTTCTACAAGCATCGCCCATGTTGAGTTCCATCTCATTGGTGTATCAACAAAGATGCCTTTCTTTGCAGGCAAACCCATCCCAACTGCAATTGTGTTGAAATCTTGAAGCCTGGATGTAGAGGAGTCAATATGTTTCAGTAGCTCTCATATCTTGTCAATAGCTCCATGTATTATTTTCATTCCATCTTGAACCAAGATATTAAGTATGTGTGCACAACATCTCACATGCAAATGTTCACCTTCTAGGAGCAGCTCATGTTTGTGATACTTTATCAACTCCTCACATGCAGAAGTGTTGTTGCTGGCATTATCTAGTGTCAAAGTGAACAACTTGCCCCTGATGCCCCACTTTGTCAAGCAACCAACAATTTCTTCTTCAATCACATAGCCCGTGTGTGGATACTTGACTTCTGAGAAACTTATGATCTTTTTCTTGTAGTTGAAATCTGCATTTATGAAATATGCAGTGATGGCCATGTAACCCAAGCTCTGTGACGAAGTCCACATATCGGATGTTAAGCAAATCCGAGAATCCAAATTCAGTAGCTCAACTTCGAGCACTTTCTTCATTCCTTCATACATCTTCATTGCATCATCGCGAATCGTGTGACGACCCTTGATTTGAAATCCTGGCTGCATTGAGTCAATCCATGGCTGAAGGTACGGATCTTCGAACTTAAGGAAGGGGATCTCAGCATGGATGCAAAACTTGACCATAAGCTCACGACAGATTTTTGGATCAAAGACAAACGTGCCCTCAGATGGTTTCTTCTTCATGGTCAATAGAAAACTCTTCCTGCAATCATCCTCAATTGACCGACAAGACTCTGCAATGTGGGTTCTCGAGCTCGTAGTGCCAAACTTCATCTGAAGTTGCCCTTGACAATATTTGCACACAGCCATGAGATCACCATCTACGTCCTTCAGATCTTTTTCGTAATGCTGCCAAACCTTCGACCTTCTAACACGTGCTACTTGACTTGTGCTCCCATCCATGGAATCAACACTTGCAGAACCCTCTGATGTAGACATGCCTCAGAATTCAGAGCACGCTGCATACAAATGATGAAAACGTGAGAATAGTAGTACTGCTAAGGAGCTATTTAGGAGGCAAGAATGGACTATGCTACAGATTTTCTAACCCATGTAAGCAACTGAACCAAAACGCCATTGGTGAGTAAAGATAAACAACAAGGATTGCATGTCCAGAACCAGCAAAGATAAACAACAAGTATAATCCAAAAACTCAAAGTGAAATTTAAGCACAAAACTCAGCAAGCATAATGGTTTAACATTGGGATTGCATGCATTAGTAGCTGATAAAAATTAAGTTATGAGAGATTGCTTGGGGGATATCACAATAAGTAGTACTATCTGCTAAGAAAGTCAGTAATAAACATACATAGGTCCAATTTGGCAATGCAATGTGCAGTCTGACAGTAAGCAATAAGAACATAAGATTATGGTCGTTAACAAGCCATCTCGATAAACCTTGCAACTGAGATATGGTCATCTTTTTATCCTCGTAGCATCGCTCAAAAGGTTCCATTACCTCTACGTGGCTAGCTTAAACTACTGATTAATTACTCGACTGTGATTGATCTTCTGAAATCACTAAACAACCCAACTGCCTACCTGATGTTCAGGGAAGGGGGATGAGGAAGGGGACGCCTAGTCGTCTCTCAGTCCTAGGACCTCCAAGAACTTGGTCCTGCAATCCACCATGCTCACTGCACAACGCCGGAGAACAAAATCCGTAAGGTTTTGAGGAAGAAAAGAGGATGTTTCCAATGGAGGAAAGAATCCGTGCTTGCTGTGGAGTAGATGTCTCACCTTGGTAGGAACTAGCTCATCTAGTGAGGCGCTAGAGGTCCTTGTCAGTTGGGGGAGAAGGCCGACCGGAGGGGAGGGACGTGGCACGAGCGGCGGCGATCCGGCGGTAGGCCGACCAGAGGGGAGAGACGGGGCACGAGCGGCGGAGGAGGGGGCGGGGACGGTGAGCCGAGAGAAGTGGGGGGACAAGGCGGGGACGGCGAGCCACGGAAGCGGCGTCGATGGCCGGGAGCGGAGGCCGGAGAGGCGGCGGCGGCCGGCGGGGATGCAGCCGAGCGACCTAATCCATTGAACCAGACGAAGGAACCGGTTTGGACACCTAGTTCCTAACCCGTTGGGCACCCACGGGTTTGACCCCATACCCGACCATACCCGACCTGCTTTTTCACGGACCTGAACTAAACCCACTCGTTTGTACGCTCAGCCCATTAGCACCTGAACCCAAAAAAACCATACACGAAAACCGAACCATTACACCCGGTTAATTCAAAACCATTCTCAGATTTAATCTTGTGCCTGCCCCTGCATGTAGATTTACATTTCCCATTCTTAACATGAAAAATAATATCAAGGACTCGCACAGCGGCCCCCAAACCACTACCAAAGATAACACCCGAACTGTATATTAAGTTCTGCCAAAACGACGCCTCCAAAAAGTAACATTGCATAAATGTCGCAGTCCGATCCAAACTGTTCATGGGTTTTCCCCTAGAGAGTCTGAGTTCTCCAAACAATGTTTTCAACAAGGAAACGACAAAAGTACAATAACCTTGTCACCCCGGAATATGGAGACTCGTTACTCAAAAAGCACCACAAAAAATGAAGACGCACAGTGTTGCCATGCAACTTGTTTGTCGTACTTTTCTATTTCCTAGTCCTGACAATTTTTTTGATGTGAAACAGGAATATCACGAGAACTGAGAGCTAGCCCACCCACATTGCGTGGATTAAGCTTGAATTTTATCCGCGTTAATTTTTGGAGAGATCTCATCCTATCTAACAACGGACAGCTAAGGAGAGACTCCTCCTCTTTACTCAACGTTTAAAAGGAATATGAAACCCTTGTATACGGCCTTCTTTGATTTGTAGGAATGGGAAATCAAAGGAATAGGAAAGATAAAGGAACCCCAAAGGATGGCATGTACAATCCTAGCCTCGTTCCTTGTGCATAGGAATCAAAAAATGAGGTGTGAGTGGATTTTTGTTTCCTCTATGTTTTGCCTTGAAACTGAGCTCGGAACGAAAAGTTCCTTTGGTTTTCCTTTCCCCGGTTCTTGTGAATCAAACGAGTAAACAGTGACATCGGAAGGAAAACTTCCTATCCTTTACTATTCCTAAGTATTTCCTCCAAATCAAAGGAGGCCGTAGTGTTAAAAAAGGTTTTGAAAGTAACAATCCTTTCTGCTGTAACAAGTTGCAAATTTGCAATACTAGAGAGCCTACTGTTAGCGAAGGAGAAATACCACTATTTGTAGGCGTAATAAACACTATAGCGTGCTACTTTCTCGCTCCATCAATTCTTTGTCAACTCATTGAAAAATGCGTATAATCAATTGTTTTTCTCACTGACATGGCCACTACTAATGCATTATTTTCTTATGTGTCGCTGTATATATGCATTATACTTTGGGAAAATGTCCCACCTATATTGAGGTATTGGATGAATTTCATAGACCAGGTGAAAACTCTGCATTGGCCGCTCAGTTGATGCCAACGATAGCGGCGCTTTGGGTCGCCGCTCCCCTCCATGGAGGCATCACCGTGGAGCCCCTCACCTCCCGGCCGTGTCGGTGCTTCGCCTGTTTGTCTGGTCACCGTTGTCCGCTGTTCACCTTCGTCCAGGCGGTGCTTCGCCTGTTTGTGGACGAGAAGATGAACTGTACTATTGACAACTTGACATGGATTGGTGTTGTTGGGTCACTGGGTGGTGATACGATGCTGATATTGTCTTCCCCGCGGGTATATCGTGTTCATAGTTTATGCAATCATTTATTGTCTTGTGTACTTGTTGGGCATCTTGGCGCTTGTAAGTCGTCAACGACGCGAAGATTCCGTGGATTTTTTCCTGGAAAATTTCGACATCTGTTTCCCATCCTACAGTTAACTCAACTCCCTCCTATATGTTCGGAAGCCTCGTTTGCAATTCTTCGTTTCTTCATAACACTCACGCTCCAATGGCTTGTTTGCCCATAGTGGCGGCACTCGTGACGATCTCATTCATAGCCATCATCCACCTCCTAACCAGAGCCAAGAAACCATGTCCGGCCAACCTGCCGCCGGGCTCCTTCGGTCTGCCGGTGATCGGCCAGAGCCTCGGCCTCCTCCGCGCCATGCGCAGCAGCACCGGCGACCGGTGGGTACGGGACCGGATCGATAGGTACGGGCCGGTGTCGAAGCTGTCGCTGTTCGGCATGCCCACGGTGCTCGTGGCTGGGCCGGCGGCCAACAAGTTCATGTTCTTCAACAGCGCGCTGGCGTTGCAGCAGCCGAGGTCCGTCCAGAGGATACTCGGTGAGAAGAGCATCCTGTACCTCTACGGCGCCGACCACCGGCGCATACGCGGGGCGCTACTGGAGTTCCTCAGGCCGGACATGCTCAAGATGTACGTGGGCAGGATCGACAGCGAGGTGCGGCGCCACATCGAGGAGAACTGGGCGGGGAGCGCGACCGTCACGGTGATGCCGCTGATGAAGAGGTTGACGTTCGACATCATCGCCGCTCTTCTCTTCGGCCTCGAGCGGGGTGCCGCGCGGGACGCCCTCGCCGGCGACTTCGTGCACATGATGGAGGGCATGTGGGCCGTCCCGGTGAACCTGCCGTTCACGGCGTTCAGCCGGAGCCTCAAGGCCAGCGACAGGGCTCGACGGGTGCTCGAGGGGATCACGCGTGAGAAGAAGGAGAAAGTCGAGCAGGGCAAGGCATCGAGGAACAATGACCTCATCACCTGCCTGCTCAGCCTGACGGACGACCATGGCGAGCGGGTCCTGACCGACGAGGAGATCGTCGACAACGCCATGGTCGCCCTCATCGCCGGCCACGACACGTCGTCCATCCTGATGACGTTCATGGTCCGCCAGCTCGCCAATGATCCGACCACCCTCGCCGCCATGGTCCAAGGCAAGTAACAATTTGACTGCACTTACACGTTTGTGGCAAGCTAGCCAGCCATAGTCAGGCTGTACGTGTCTCTTTCGTGGCACAGAGCATGAAGAGATTGCGAAGAACAAGGAAGATGGAGAGGCTCTCACCTGGGAAGACCTGGCCAAGATGAAATTGACATGGCGAGTCGCGCAGGAGACACTTCGCCTGGTGCCTCCAATCTTCGGCAGCTTCAGAAGAGCACTGGAGGACATCGAGTTCGACGGCTACCTCATCCCAAAAGGATGGCAGGTCATTGCAATTCTGACCCTTTGCACAATTCACACCAAAATTTTGGTATCACCAACTTGCCAACAAACCTTGCCGTCTTCCAGGTATTTTGGACGGCGAACGTGACGCACATGGATGCGAGCATCTTCCAGGAGCCGGCCAAGTTTGATCCGTCCCGGTTCGAGAACCAGTCAGCGTCGGCGGCTCCGCCGTGCTCCTTTGTCGCCTTCGGCGGTGGCCCGAGGATATGCCCCGGGATAGAGTTTTCTAGGATCGAGACGCTGGTGACCATGCACCACCTGGTGAGGCAGTTCAGATGGAAGCTCTGCTGTAAGGAGAACACGTTCGTCAGGGACCCCATGCCGTTCCCGTTGCATGGTCTGCCCATCGAAATCGAGCACCGGATCTCTCCGTGACCGCGATCAAAACTCATAACTCTCTCAGCATAGTCAGTCGCATGCTAGCATAAAAATCTGTGTCGAAACTGCAAGCTTTAAAGTCTTGATCTAGAGGTAACCGTGTTTTTGCACATCAGAATCGGAATTGCGTTCCAATCGAATATCAGATACTCTTTCTGGTCCTTTTAACTCCAGGTTTGTTTTGAGTCAAACGTTCTATAGTTTGACCAAGTTTAAATAAAAAATACCAAATCGATACAATATGAAAATATATTGTATGAGTGTTGAAGTTGTATATCTTGCTATCGAGGTTGAAGTTATATATATATATATTACTATCACATAGTTGTGTATCTTGTTTAGCATGAATTATTGGTGCACACTGTTGAGCTAGTGGATATAGATTTTATACTTATAATTTAAACGCTAGTTTTATTCCCTATTTGTTTAAGTCTAAATCTTAATTACAAAAGAGAAAGATTACCGAACCCCGTACCAAATTTCTCGCTCGAATGACTCTCTCTATTTATCTCCCTTGTTCCATTTTTAGCACACATGCATGCCCTATCAGCCGCACCCCACATTCGCTATCACATCTACACCATGTTGCCCGCCTACCAAGCACCACCTCACCATCTTGCCCCTTTCCCTATAATCACCAAGAATGTCTTCTCTTATCACTGCCCCCACCACGCCAGTTTCTTGAAGCTCGCCGGCCGGTAGTTGCGCGTTCCCACTTGAAGGAAGGGACATGGTGGCATGAACTGATCTTTGGATTCCACCGACGAATGCGTCAACAATATCGTTGACAGGCTCATATAGGTGACGATGAGCTTGCCATTGATCGAGTGAGCGGAACATGAGGAAAGATGTGGGTACTGACGAGCGGGTCATAAATGGGACATATGAGCATGAGCGTCGACGTGAACAATATGGTCAGCACAACGGACTAGCTAGAGGTAGGAGAGTGAGATGACATGTGCGCTCATGTTAAGAGCTTTCTGATAAAGATTTTGATAATAGCGGTGAAAAATCTTACAGGGTCAGTACAAATTCCGTTTAAGTCGGGATTTTTGTGCAACTCAATTGTCCACGTAAGTGATTTTTCCCTAATTTGATGACAACTTTTGCGAGAGTTCATGGTTTGCTTTGGACAAAACTTAAATTTTAGGACAATACATAAAGTTTCTCAAGAGTTTAGAGACGAAAAGCAGACTTTCTTCAACCCTTAATAATTTTTTTCTTTGCTCCAAAAGTCCGAAGCAAGGTATGGTTATTTAGCTACGGCTTCGAAGTCTTGTCTTTTTTCTTGTATGTGCACAAAAGCGTGAGAACGGGTTAAAAATGTGTGCAGAAAACACTAGGGATCGTTCTGTATTTTTTGAGGTTTCATCTGTAGCGTTTTCAGGACTACAGTTTCTTCCTGGTCTTTCTTTTAGTTCCACGTGTGTTTATTCATGTAAATTAATTTTCTATTAATAGTGAAATATGTGGTTGCTCTAAAAAAATAAAGCTCAGTGCGCACTTCTTTTTTTTTCTTCTTTTGAGCACATCTCATGGGGCATTTCCTATTTATCGACCTGGTCGATGATAACCAGCGTCGCACACCCCCCCGTGGCGTGTATGGGCCTGGCCCAGTTCGTGCTGGAGACGCGCGACGGCGGCCGGAGCTGAGGGAGATGGCGCGGCCAGGGGAGGCGAGGGAGACGGCGCGGCCAGGGGAGGCGAGGGAGACGGCAGCGACACTCACCGATGATGGGGACGACGCGGCTGGCCGCGGCGTCGCCGGCGGAGGCGAGGAAAGAAACTTAACGCAGGGGGTGCGGGTGCGGGTGCGGTGCGGAGCTTGCCGGCGACGGAGTTCGGGTTGGGGGGGTTTAGAGGGAAGGTCTGGGCGGCGGCGGACCGACGGTGGGCCGTGGTTGGAGGAGGGCGGGGCGGCGAGGCACCGCTCCCGCGGTGCCGGCCACAGGTGGCGGCGGCAGGCGGCATGGCCGGCGGCACGTGGCGGCGGGGGGCGACGGAGGTGAGGAAGAAGATGGAGGCGACAGGTGTGTGATGCGTGCTATCGTCACAGAGGGCGATGAACAGGCTATCCCTCTCATGGCGCACTTCCTTTCATCAAGGCATACTGACCTTCAGTTTCTTTGTTAGCCCAGTAGCGCGTGGCCCACCAGAGAGCCAGAGTCTCCTTCGTCCTACCGATACGCCATTCCCCATCACCTCCAGGCTCCGACCCACCCACCAACGCCACCACTACTACGGCCGTCCGTCCCGATCTCTGGCCACCGCCACCATGTCGTCCACCGTCGCGGGGGCCGCCTTCGTTCTCCGCCCCACCTCCGCCACGACGAACCCTCTCCTCCACCTTTCCTGCGCCAACCTCGGCCCCAAATCCCACTTCCTCCGCCTCCACTCATCACGGCGCCGCCTGCCCCTCCCCCGTCTCTCCCTCACGCCCCGCGCCACCGCCAGCAGCAACTCCGCGCCCTCGCCATCCCCTCCGCCTCCGTCCCCCCCGCCGCCGCCCCCTCTCTTCTCCAACTGGACCCCGCCCCGCGCGATCTGGCGGGGGCTCTCCGCGCTGCTCCTCGCGGGCCAGGTCTTCCACCGCGTCCTCACGGGCCGCGTCCACCGCCGCAATCTCCTCGCGCAGCTCCGCCGCGTGGGCCCCGGGAGCGCGGGGGTCTCGCTCCTCACCGCCGCCTTCGTCGGCATGGCCTTCACCATCCAGTTCGTGCGCGAGTTCACCCGCCTCGGCCTCCACCGCTCCGTCGGCGGCGTCCTCGCCCTCGCGCTCGCCGCGAGCTCACCCCGGTCGTCACCGCCGTCGTTGCCGCGGGTCGAGTCGGCTCGGCCTTCGCTGCTGAGCTCGGCACCATGCAGGTGTCCGAGCAGACCGACACCCTCCGCGTGCTCGGCTCGCAGCCCATCGATTACCTCGTTGTCCCCGTGTCCTCGCTTGCGTGCTTGCGCTCCCTGTCCTAACCCTCATCAGCTTTGCCCTTGGGCTAGCTTCCTCGGCGTTCCTGGCCGACGCCGTCTTTGGTGTAAGCACCAGCATCATTCTGGAGTCAGCACGCAGGGCGCTGCGGCCGTGGGACTTGATCAGCTCCTTGATCAAATCTCAGGTGTTTGGTGCCATTATTTCGGTGGTGAGCTGTGCATGGGGCGTCACAACCCATGGGGGAGCAAAGGGTGTCGGCGAGTCTACGACGTCCGCAGTGGTCATTTCTTTAGTTGGAATTTTCATTGCGGACTTCGCTCTCTCGTGCCTGTTCTTCCAGGCTGGTGCTGGTGATTCGCTCAAGCATGCGATGGGTTAATGCAGGATCATAGTAGAGTGATTTTTTGCTCGTAGCGGCATAGTTTAGTGGTGTACATTGACTGAAGTGGCGTAGTGGTTCAAAGATGTCAGCATTTCAACACTCCAGGTGAAATGACTTATTTTCTTTGTGCTATCCTTTGGATGCAAACTGTTATGCATTATGCAAGTTATGCAAAATGTTGCTCAATTGTTATCTGTATCTGACTTGTGTATAACCTTACCACCACTTGAAAAAGGAAATAAAGTTACTTTTGTCCATGTTGGAAGACTTTACACTTTGAAAAGATTGGTAGTGAATGCATACCTTATGATCTGGCAGTTTCTCAATTATGTGCTCAAGTATCATTCTTACACCTTTGATCTGCACAAGCTTCACCTTACCGACAAACCTGTCACCAATCTGGCAATGCTAGATAAACTTAATGATTTTTTCTTGTATGACATGCTACACCCAATAGACATGACTAGGAAACTCATAAGTTTTGTAAACTAGAATTATGGTGTCTATGGCATGATCACCGATGTTTATCTGAATTGTACTTTCTATTTATTGAATCCTTAAGGAACTTTGTTTCAGTTTCAGCATCAGAGTCCTAAGTTTTCTATGTTGTGCTGTGTGCTAGCAAAACATACCCGTAAAGGTGCAATGTACTTTAGTTTAGATGTACTTCTGAAAGAGCGAGTGAGTTGCCTTTGGATGTCCTTGAATCTACAATAATTGTTGGATAATTAGGCAATAATTCCATGATTAATTCCAGAATATTAAACATGCCCAAATTCTAACACTAATGCCAACGCTTTGAAGTAGCTTGTCATGACCTGATACGACATGAAGGTTATAGATACTATGAATTTGGAAGATCCACTGTAGCCTTGAATACTAACATCGCTAACCGTTTCAAATGTAATTACTGTAGGTAGCAGCGTTGACAACGCCATATTCGTCAAGTTCGGTGTCCTTGACTTTCATCTCAACTTTGAAATATCTGTCCCTCCTAATATAGCAACTATTAGCAAATAGACTAGTATAATATCATTGTCACAACAAAATAATGGATCAGGGAACCTCATATTGCAATCCTTGTTTGTGTTCACAGTAGTGACGTCATGTAGGGGGCCGGGGCTGGATGCCCTTGGAGCAACCTTGACCTGCTGCTGGTGGAGATATGCCCGTCGTGATTGGGGCATCAGAAGGTGGCTGTAATTGGACCTCCCTCCACCGACAGTGTATACCTGGAGTGGATATTGAGTGAATTGGTGATTAGGAAGAGGAACAAGGTCGTCTATTAGCTGCATTTTGGACACTGATGTCGATATCGGTGGCAAGAATGCTTCTACTTGTAGTGATTGTCATTCCAGATGGCACTTGGTTCTTGAACATTCGTGAGACTTTCAGCCTGGTGTTGGAGTGTACACCTCTTGATTTTCTAAACGAGTGTGCCATATTATTTGGACTACAAGGAGCATTCACTTTCGAATTTGGTGTTTGAGCCGTGTGTCAGTTCCACATGGCTGATCATGATTTAGTTGCATGGCTTATAAATTTCCAAATCTGTGCGATGGATTCTCTGGCCTTCCAAGGTCATTATTTCTGAATTTATGTTTTGGCATATGAGTAGCTGGGAATCATAATTTAGTTTAAGATACTGTGTGGCTGCCAAATTCATGTAGCTCGTGATCATCTGGGTCTTCTGCTATATCTTCTTGATGCTGTATTACAGTATTAGAGGGAATTATATGTTCTACATTATTGTTAAAGATGGTAGATTTGTTGCTTTTTACGCGAGAGAGATGCTATCTGATACATTCTCACGTCTGTTCCAAGGCACTGCATGATGTTAAGCCTTTCGCTTGTTTAAAAGAATGCAATTGAAGGTATAGGGCTACGATGTCTGCAAACTCAGTTATCTACCGGGTGACTTTCCCATGATATCTGTCCATTTGGAGTTGGTCATTTTTTTGCGTTTGGGATTCTGTACGGAGGAGTGGAACATCCCCTAATTACTTCCGGATCAATTTCTACTCCATTGTTCTCATAATATAAAATGTTATTACATAATATATTCCGTACTATGGTACGATGGTTGACAAGCAAACTGCACGATATACACCAAGTCGTAAGCTGACAGGTCTGAACCTAGGATTCAGGGACTGTCGAACAGATTCATAGAACACAAAATTAGCCAACTTCCAAAACCGATTGCAAGCTAATAACACGACGGTTCTGGCCAGCCCACAGATATTGGCGGCTAGGGTTCTATCCAAATTACAAGATAGATGCCCCCTCTACGGGATCAGGCTAAATAGCTAGAGAAAGCAGATATAGTCACTAAAGCGAACTTGTAGGAATACAAACAGTGACAGGTTGACCACTCATGCCCATTCGATCGAAGATCCTCGTCGTTGAATCGCTGGGTTTGGCGCGAAGTGGTAACGATGACGACCATTTGACTGAAGATCGACCAATATCATTACGCCAGACTGAACTTAACTGAACATTGCACATTGCATTTCTTCAAACAGAGAACTCGTGTCTGTCATAAGAATATAAGCTCCATTCCGTAGGTCAAAGCAGTGAACAAGTTTATACCCTTCTAGCTTCAGGCATCTGTGGGCGATAGAACTGAATCGACACTGAAGCACTAGCTATAGGAGTAGTTCTTGCTCAGAGCCCAGATGTACCACTTTGTGTTGTACAGCCGACAGTTTCTTTTGGGTTACGAGAGGTTTTATACATTTGATCTAGTACCACTCAACAAATTTTGGAATCAGAATCATGGATTACAAATGTTCTACAACTCCAATACTATTTCAAACGAGCAGTTACGTAGACAAACCGAGAAATAGAACATAGGTCTTCATCCCGCGGTTGCTATCGGAATCGTCCCAGTAGATTGCTGTTGCGATTGTAGTCATAGCTTAACCATTGCTGTCCTCGGAAGAGGGGCGCTGTAGCCTGGACAGGAACTCCGGAGATACACGGGTAGGGCGGTAGTCCTTGTTGAGACAAACAGCTGTTGCCGTTGCTTCCACAATCAACTGGCAGGAGAAATAGGACATGCAAAATCGTGATATATTGTACGTGTTTGTCGTATAGAATGGTTGCACACAAATGCCTTAAAAGTAATTCATGTGTGCAACAATATGCAATTGTAGGAATATACATCTTTGTCGCAGCGCCCACCAGAATGCAACTGGGTATGATTGTTCGCTTATTATGATTGTAAATGTGCAGGAAATGTGAAATGTATCATATCTTTCCTATTCTGAGTTTTCTATTAGCAATTGGATGGCAGCCTGAATTATTACTCTTTGGTCAGCATACCTCACGGTTAGGCAACTTCTCAATGCAGTGTTCAAATATCATCCGTATACCTTTGATTCTTGCAAGCCTCACCTTGACGACAAATTTATCACCACTCTGACAGCACAAGAGAATAAAAAGGGCAATCAGAACCAAATACAGCCTGTATACCTGTTCAATCTTTTTGTCTGAAACTTGGGAAAAAGGGCATTACTCTCAGAGGCGCAAAGTACTTCAGGTGCATCTCAGAGAGGGCCAGCGACTCACCACTGCGTGCTACTGCATCTGCACTCAGTCCTATGCTCTCAAGTAGCTCATGACGGCCTAATCAATTTAAAGGTATAGAACCCAATGAGAGATATCGACATGTTATCTAAACTACTACTATCATGTTTTGTTCATAAGGTATAGATAGGTTGCCTAACTATATATCAGTTCTTAAAATGTATCTGAATCATGCTCACTGACTAAGTGTATAACGTTACTACAAGAGATTCAATTATACTTTGTTCTGAACTCACCATGTTGGCAGTAGCTACCATATATAGCATTATTGACAACTCCATACTGATCGAGTTCATAGTCCCGCACCTTCATCCCACTTCGAAAAACTTATCCTCCCTGCCAATCGCAAGGAGAAAGTCACACACTCATGTGCATTCGCAAACTTAACTGAATGAACAAAGCCTAGTTTTCAGGTTATCATCCAAACGTACAAAACTATATAAATCATTAGTAACACATTGATGCTCCTCTCTCCTGTTTTAAAAAGTAAATGATGTCTGAAGGCGTTTCAAACATGATTTGTAGCTAAACATGACACATGTGGAAGCACCATCCAGTGTTCAAAAAAATCAGCCAATTCAACGATTAGTCGTCCAGTTAATCGCTTCTCGTAGGGTAACCGATTAGCTGATCAACTGAACCAAATATCAGATTCGGCCCGCAATTTCGATTCTCCATCACATTTACATCCACACGAACCACTAAGCACAAAATTCAACAAGGTGACATAAAACGGACCTCAAACCGGCATCGAGGCTGACGGACTGGGCGCCGGCGGAGACCGCGAGGGGTCGGCACATGCCTCGGGCAGCGGCGGAGACGAGCACCGGCCGGCGGAGCGGCGCAGGGCACTGGCCGGCAAGCGGCTCCATGCTGCTCCGGCGCGGATCGGCGGGAGCCGCGAGTGGGCGTTGGGGACGAGGCGCAAAATCTGGTGGTACATTGCGGCGGACAGTCTGAGTGGACGGAGCGGGCCGCCCGGCCCGGTGCCGGCACGGCCTATGTAGTTGGTTCGACCCGACTAGGCACCCATCCGACTGGCATTAATTTCCCCAACCCTCAGCCTGTATCTCAACGCCTCCGCCCCTTTCTCCCGCCGCGAAACCGAACGCGACATTCCAAATCCCCAAACCCCACCCCAACCCCCTCAAGCCAGCGCCGCCTCCATGGCCTCGGCCGCCCCCTCCGGCGACGGCGGCGGCGACGACAAGCCCCCGGAGAGCTCCCCGGTCAACCTCGCCAGCCCCGCCCCCGGCCGATCCCCAGAGGTTGGAACCTATCCCACCCCCATTCCCCCAAACATCTGGAGTTCCGATACGAATTCTCGTAACCCTAACGCTTGCTCCCTCTGCAGGAATGGCGAGCCCCTGGCGCCGGTGCCGTCGTCGGGTGATGACGACATGTCGAGGATGGGGATGATGGCGTCGTCGGGCGGTGACGACATCTCGACGATGGGGATGACGGCGACGTCGGGTGATGACGACATGTCGACGATGGGGACGGCGGAGTGCGGGGCGAAGCGTCCGCTCCCGTCGCGGACGGCGCCGTGTCGCCGGTGCGCGCGCAGGAAGATGATCCTCCGCGGAATCGATCCAGGTCCCCAAAGGTGCAAATCTATCTATCCACCTCCAAACCCTCGAGTTCCGCCACGAATTCGCGCGACCCTGACTCTGGCTTCCTCCGCAGTGACGACGAGTTACCAGCGTTGCCGTCAGCGCCGGCTTCTCCGGTGCCGGGGATGGGGATGGAGCTTCCGGACCCGCGGGCCCTCGGGACGAACGGGTCGCCCTCGGCGGCTGGGTGGTGTGCCTCGTGCGAGTTTCGCAAGAAGATACATCGCGACAGGCGTCTCCGAAGGTCGGAATCTATCCACGACCAGATCTCTCGAGCTCCGCTACAAAATCGCGCAAGCCTCACGCTAGCTCTCTCTGCAGGAACAGCCAGGTCCCGGCGCCGCCACCGTGGCCCGGGAAGAAGCGGCCTGTCTCGGTGGAGGAAGAGAGGGGGTACCGCGAGTGCGATGTGGGCAAGAAGTTGATGCGCCATAAGTGGGATGGGCTGCACCATAAGTGGGCGGGGCATCGCCTGGACATGGCACTGGGGGTGACCGACTTTGGCGATCTGCTGGATGTGCAGAAGAAGTTGGCGCCGCGGCAAGGGGCGCAGAAGCCCGGATATGGTCCCGGGGCTGGAGGACACGATCTGCTGGAGAAGATGCTGCTGGATGTGCAGAAGAAGTTGGCCCCGCTGCAAAGGCGCAGAAGCCTGGCTTTGGCCCCGCGGCTGGAGAACGCGATCTGCTGGAGAAGATGATGCTGGATGTGCAGAAGAAGTTGGCGCCACTTCAAAGGGCGCCGAAGCCCGGCTTTCGCGCCGCGGCTGAAGAACGCGATCTGCTGGATATGATGATGCTGGATGTGCAGAAGAAGTTGTCGCCGCTGCAAAGGGTGCAGAAGCCCGGCTATGGCGCCGCGGCTGGAGAACGCGATCTGCTGGATATGATGATGCTGGATATGCAGAAGAAGTTGGAGCCGCTGCAAGGGGCGCAGAAGTCCGGCTTTGGCGCCGCGGCTGGAGGACACGATGTCCTGGAGAAGATGATGCTGGATGTGCAGAAGAAGTTGGCACCCCTGCAAGAGGCGCAGAAGCCTGGCTTTGGCGCCATGGCTGGAGGACACGATCTACTGGGGAAGATGATGCTGCAAAAGGCGCTGCACGTGGACGATGCGAGGTTGGCGCTGCAGCAAGAGGCGCAGATGCCCAGCCCGAGCGCTGCGGGTAGAGTAGATGTTTTGCACCAGAAGCTGGCGCAGATGACCAAAGTACTAACAAAAGTACTCCATGAGGGGGGCGTCCTACAGGTCTCAACGAAGCTCATCCGGCTGCTGTGCCCAGATGTGGGTTTCAGGGCCGCAGCGGGAGGCGGTCTGGATGGGAGCGATTGGGGGCTGGTTGAGGAGGCGATAGACAATTTGGTGAATCAGACCGGGGAGGGTATGCAGGTACGTTGTCTCTTTTATATGTTTCATGGCGTTATGCAATGGTTATTGGGAGAGTTTTGATGATGTGCAGCTTTGTCTTGCCCACTAGATCTTGCTCTGGAGTCAGATTGTATTGTGTATAATGTGCTGTGGAGAAATACTGAAATCCAACTTCTGAACTTGACTCAATCTTTTTCTGGGAAATGTCCTTGTGGTAAACTGAGAAGCAGTTCCTTGCCATGTTCTGCTATATGGACAAATTCATGTTGTCCTTAGATTCTAAAGTAGTTTCCTTGCCATGACAGCTACAAGAATAATTTCTCCACTGTTAAAAGGAAGAGAATATTTCTATTTGTAGGAAAATGTCTTGTGACACTACATAGCGGCTGCGGAGAAGCACAATTGACCTGGCATCTCAACTAGATAGTTGCTTCTTCCGAATTCTGACATTTGATTAAGTTTTTTGTACTTTGCAAGATATGGACACCATGGCTTTGTTTTTAGGATGAACAGTGTTTTCTTACTTTAGTCCTATATAATAAATGGTTAATTCTCATCTACTCATTGGTATGTTTCCTTTTTGTACAATAACTATTAACTGTGGGTTAGTAGTATTTCTGTTTTAATTTTTCACTCTTTGCCTCTTGTTGTTGATTTCTATCGCAATTTGATTTCTTTATCAAGTCCTATATTTTCTTAACAACCATGCAACTTTGTAGGACATTGTCAAGACAGTGATACCCAAAGTTTTTTCCAAGGAAATTCTTTATGACCTCATAATGGCATGTGTTGGACAATACCCAAAGTTGTTACAAGATGATAAAGGAAAGTTACCTCAGGAAAAACATAAGAAGTACCAGAAGCAGCTTGACCTCATGGTGAACCTTACTATGGTTTATGAAAACGATCCTGAGAATTTCTCCAAGATAATGAAACTCATGTGCAAGATCGGAGAATGTGGTCCACTTCCCAGGGAAGTCATTGATGACATATCTCCTGGTTTTGATCCGAGTACGATGGAGCAACTGTAAGTATCTAAGCTATTTACTCTCATTTTCGTCATGCGTAGCTCTGTTGGTTGACTCTAAGTTTATAACTATGGCTTAATGGTAGGAGGGGTTTCACCTATGTATTTACTATTTAATTTATGCAATAGTTAACTTGAATTTAGTCGAACAATTCTGTTTGCTTGTAAAGAAAAGGGATATTCTCGTCAAATAGCATTCCAAGCCTTAGTCTCTAGGTAGTAACTACATTATCTGATCAATGGTTAACTTGAATTTAGTATGATCCACACCAACCTTAGTCTCTAGGTAGTAACTACATTATCTGATCATCAGCCTACAAAATCTTTTTGGAACAAAAGTTTTCACCTGGCTTTATAAATAAGGCCTTGTAAATAAAGCCCAACTGCAATCTTACTTGCACATATATTTTATTTTCTGAATAGCTACGATGGTTGCTAGTTTAGGTTTTCAGTAAATTGTATTTATTGCATGTGCTGTCGGGATGCTATGTAGACTTGTAGAGTTCCAAAACTCAAAACTTTATTATGGTGAGGGTTATTGTATTGTTAGCATGTATTTTGATGGTTTGGCCATACTTAGGTTCTATCAAACTGAGGCTGGATTTTTATTTTCTGGAAATATCTGGCGTTACTAAGTTGTTGTGTGACCTAACAACCAAGCATCATCCGTTATTGTCGTATTGTAGAAATACTTGACAACAATAAAAGCAATCTTTGCTTTACACTATTCTTTCCTGAGGACCAGAGTAATTAGCCCACTTAGGCCGCTCACTTGGAATCGGTGTAAAATGAGTGTGGTTATTGGTATTTTGCTCGATTTTAACTAAATACCAGTGTCCACGCTGTTTTTACATCCATTCCAAGCATGTCCTTAGCCCTTAGGCTTTTACAGATTGTTTTTACTGTATTGACTTCCAGGAAAATCCGTGCCAAACTGCCAGGTGCCAAAACTTTGTTGTAACAAGCACCTAGGTTGTGATAAGCTGTCCATACGGCTCATTAAATTTATGAACCAGAAATATTATTTGGATAAATTTTAAATGTCAATCACAACAATAATTTCATTCATACTGTATTGAGCATATTTGTTAATACCTCTGTTTAGAAATACATGACCATTTTAAAATGATGCATTGCAACTTCTAAGATTGGTAAGTGAAAACGATATTATTGGACTGGACGGACATAACTCGCAAACTTTATTTTTTATAATATTGATTCCATACTATCATATTGAATTCAATAGTATTGATGAAATTGCATGATGGAGGCCGTGTCCATGTCCAAATTGTTATCTGTTCGTTTAATATGAGTACTTCACCGAGGTTACTTTGAATACACCTATTCGAACTCCATCCAGTTGAATTGATAGGGATTAGCTCAACTTCTCGGTTTATCGGAAGGGATCAAGTCCGATTAGACTGCATCCAAACTAGCCATAATGGAAACTGGCTTCATCTCACAATCACAATTCTCAGCTGACCTACACTGAGACTTTATTTTCTTTTGGGCAGGGGGAGAATAATCACATGTGCCTTTGGAAAAAAAAATCATAGTAGTGTGGGGTTGTGCTCAAGAGCACCCGTTCTTTTCCTATTTTTTTCTTTTCATGAACGTAAGGGGATCAAAGATGAGTTAATACTTCTATTCATTTAATAGGGACACATGTTGACGTTGATTTTTTTTGAAATAACAATTTAGTATTAGTCTTTAATCCCGATATCAAATCTAACCATTTATAGTTTGGTTTCACCATCTTGAGGGCCAGAACCCGTACGTACTTGCTTCAAATCTGAGCGCTAATAATTAAGATCCACCAAATTCAGAGCCATAGTTTTATTTTATATAAGAATTTCTAGCATACTCCTCTTTGTTCTTAACAAATTTTCCTCTAGAGTAAGATAACAATTCATTCTAATCAAGAGACCAAATCTATCAGTTTTTAAGTCTATATACTCCCTCTGATCCAAAATTAGTGTCGCCAATCTGTATACGTTTTGTACTAGGCTAGTAACGTTTCTACAACAGGTTTTACGGACCGGAGGGAGTATCTTTTGTAAGAATTGCTGCCATATTCCTCTTCTTACGCTGTGTTTGGTATTCTTGCGTCTTCAGGAAACCACTTATTTATTTCTACTTTCCGATGTAATGCTTACTTGAAAACATCTATTGGATATTGCTGGGAAAGAAAAAGAGGAAACTATGACAGACTGCACGGATGGCCAATCCTGTGCATCGACCTTACTGCAATTAGTAAACAAATCCCTAATTAACTAAATTCACACTACTGGCAATCTCCACGGTTGCCAGGCAAATTCTGTAGTACGTTCGTAAAAGGAGGAAGTTCATTGGCAAGTTGTTAGTAAGTGAACGGCTGATAACCTGCTATCTTGAAATACACCGGCATGCTCACTGTGAACAGATATTAGAGTTACTTGCACTGCCTTGTATTCTGTAACTAGATGAAGCATCTATGCTCTGTTTGCTAAGTTGTGCTAATTTTGTGTCGTTGCTTTACATCATGGTGCCTTATTAATAACATCTTTTGTACAAACTATAATAGTTATGCGGTACAGTAGAACTGACTTTCTATGACCTCCCCTCCCTTGCAGGTATACTGGGATGCTGGAGCTGCTGCATAATGTGGACAGACCGTCCCCTGTTCATGCCAATCATACCTCCAAATGAAGCAGTGTCGACCTGTATATGTCTACAATCTAAAGAAGTTACCGTCCTCTGTAAAGCATCATACATAGACGCATCACGAATTCATCCGTACTTTCCTGTTTAGTTCCGGAATTGGCACATGAACAAATTTGGTTAACACTGCATCTCTGCTGCACAACTGTGTTTCTACTAGGGAGTAACTACCGTTGGAAGTCTGAAACGACGAAATGAATCTATACTGCACTAGTTCCTTTATCTGTGCTATGTTTCTGTACTATGCTTGTGATGTGTATCTTGTCTTCTGGCTGCTGCAATCTGGTGGTGCTGGAAACTGTTTCAGAGTTCAGGCATCTGGCGAGAGCCAGTGGAATCCGTTGACGAAGCTCTTGCCCAGGAAAGGCCGGGCGGTGAAGTAGTCGAGCTCCCGCGCCCACGGCACGCCGTGCACGGCATCGGCATCGGCACCGGGACCCCAGTTCCTGTACATCCCGAAGAACGCCGTCCTGTATTGGCAAGAGGTAACAACTACTGTAGGTTAGTTTCTCTCCTCAACTACTGTACCCTGCAGTTGACGAACGCGAAGCCGGTGCGCTCGCACGGCCCGTGCCGCCCGTGCGCCGCCACCGACCCGAACCGCTCCGCCGTGGAGTGCAGCTCGCAGTCCTGCTCATGATTTCAGAAGAAGAAAAATGAGCCCTCGCATGAGCACGTATACTCATCATAACACATGCATGTTTATGTGCGGTGGCTCGCAGTAGTGCGTACCTTGTACAGGGAGCGGCCGTTGCCGAAGATGAAGTCGATGGAGCCCTGGATGTAGCAGTCGCGGAAGTAGTGCCGGCCGGCGTCGTCGCACAGCGTGTCCTGCGCGCCGTAGAACCCGCAGCCGAAGAAGAAGGCCTTGTCGCCGGAGATGCGGAACGCCACCGCCTGCCACCCTTCCATGCCGGGCATTGGTGCTGGAGACGTGTTCTGTCAAAGTCGTAGGAACCCAATGTCAGTCCAGTTGCAGATTATGAAAACCTCATGAGTCACGAGCCAAGTGCGTCCTTGCTAGCTCCTCGGCACAGGCTCCAGCAAGCTATCCTCTCGCCGTAGCCAGAAGAAGCCACACCCGGTTGATTTTTGCCTGCTCCAAGCAAAACTCGAAACACATGATATGTATTACGAATTCAAAATTTGAATCGAACAAGGATACACAGAGACAGCAGCTAGCGTTTGCAAGATGTGGCCTGTGACCCTGAAGTTTTTTTTGTCACTTTGTCCGCCTCTGCAAGTGACCACGGGCATCTGTATGTGCCTTGTGACTCGCGTACTTGTGTCGCGTTCGTGTTCATATGGACCACCGGCGCAGGGGCTGGCCGGCCGGGCCGGGGTATGCCTAGTGACGGCGACTCACCTTGAAGCTGATGTTCTTAGCGGTGAAATAGTTAGAGAGAACGGTTACGGAGGCGGTGTTGTAGGTGCGGAGCAGCTGCCCGTCGGGGCCGCGGTCGCTCGCCCTGTCGTGCCACTCCACCACTGTCACCTCGCGCCCGGCTCCCTCGAACGTGATGTACGGCTTCGACGCTGGCACCACCACCTTCTCTCTGCATTCACACAACGCCGTGAGATGATAAGAAACACTGTATATGCAGTGCATGGAGTTAGTTCGGTGGAGCAAGAGCTTACATGTAGGTGCCGGCGTTGATCTGCATGATGACGCGCACGCTGTTGTTCACCGGCACCGAGTCGACGGCCTGCTGGATGGACAGGAAGTCGCCGGCGCCGGTCGCGTCCACCACGATCCGCCGCACGCCCACCGGCTGCCTGTACTGGTGGTGCCCGCGCCTCGTGTCCTCGCACGTCGTCGTCGTCGCCTGGCACGCCAGCAACGGCAGGAGGCTCGCCAGCGTCGCCGCCAGCACCAGCGCTCGCAAGGGCGCTCGAGCCATCGTCTCGTGAAGCGAGGATTCGATCAGTGCGCGCGTGTGTTTGACAAGGTTCTTTAGTATCTGTGCGGTGTCTAGCTACCTTGCCAGTTACCCACTCTAGCTTTCACTCGCACTGCTCTCTAGCTATGTCTTTCATTCACATGCATGCGGAGTATATGGTGAGAGCAAAGCTAGCTAGGCTTCTTCCCCACGGCCGAGAGGCTTGGAATATATAGAGGTGTGAGGAGGGCCGGAGGCGGAGGAGCGAATAATGGAGGAGAGAGTCTGGACTCTGGAATGCACACGAGAGTCCAAATGCTACTAGCTTGCATGGAGCGGCCTGTTTTGGAAGTTCTGCCTTGGGCGGACGCCAACGGTCATGCTCTGACTAGCCAGGTATGCTAGGTCTTGGAGCCTTGGAGGTAGCTGTGAGCAACCCGCTCGTTATTCAGCGTCAACATTTTAAGCTAAAGAAGAAGCAGAAGATTTTACAGACCTGATTACTGGCCGGCAGTATGTACAGTGGCAGACCCATAAATTTATGTTTGCCGGGGCGAACAATTTAAGTCAAATTTTTGGAGCACAAATTCTGTTTTATTTAGGGTGGAACACAAAATTTGGTGAGGCCTACTAGCCTGCGACCGATGCCCGCCCAGACGGCGATTTTTTTTCCGGATTGAAACGCCTTGATGCGGTGGTATGAATCAACTTTTTTTTGTTTAAAAAAGAGTTTGGTATGAACAAACTGGTACGTTTTGTGTAGACAACTGGTGTGCGAGTCTGTGGCTGCACCCTGACCGCAATGGGCCTATTTCCTCTCACTGTAGCCCATTAGACTACAACCCAACAAGTCTTCCTTTCTCCTTTGGCTGGTACCCCTTCGACACAGCACATGGAAACAGAAAAACGACAATGGCGGACAGAAAACAGAGGTGAGAGCTTTGCCCATGGCGGTAGGAGACTTGAAGAGGGGTACCCTGCTCCATGACGGGAGACCCGGGGCGACCGCCCCTGCTCGCCCCTACGGTGGGTCCGCCACTGAGTATGTGCACAGATCGACTTGCATCAGTTCATTTTATTCACAGCCATCTGAATCTGATCATGAAGTGTACTATAGTTCCTAGCTTCCTGCTATGGTTGAATTTTTGACAGAAGAGACCACCTACGCGAGTGAATTGTCAAAAAAGGCCACCTTCAAAATATATTGCCAAAAAGGACCACTTTCATCGTGGCGGCCTTATCGCCAGGCGACACGTGGCATATGCCGCCACGGTCACTGGCGGCAGGACCTGCCGCCACACCCGCTGGTTCCTGCCGCCACACCCGCTGGCGGCACGTTGGTCTGAACTGTTTTCCAACGTATGCAAAACGGAGAACGTGGTCGTGTGGGGCCTTAACTGCATGCATGCGCATGCATGGGGCAGGTTTCGTCGCGGTGGACAGTGCCACGGCCGGCTGCCGCCATGCACCGAGGCGGCTGGTCCCACACGATCACATGTTTTCCATTCTGATGCTAGAAAACTGTTCGCACCAGCCTGCCGCCAGCGACCGTGGCGGCATATGACACGTGTCGCTTGGCCACAAGGCTGCCACAAAGAAGGTGGTTCTTTTTGGCAATATATTTTGGAGGTGGTCTTTTTTGACAATTCACTCACGTAGGTGGTCTATTTTGTCAAAAATTCGCTATGGTTACCTTTGTCAACCTTCAGTGTGTATATTTTCCTTTTCACCAATTTGTTTCTCTTAACAGTTGACTTCTATATTTTTGCACATCGAGTACGATATATACACTCGATCATCGCATAACGTAGTGGGTACGGAGTATATATGATGGTTGAGTTTACGACGTGCGTGGCATATCAGCTTTTCCGGATCCCTAGAGGGGAGGGATGGTCCTGCCGTGTACCGTGGGGCACCCCAAATTAAACGGTACTCATCAGATTAGATGGAGACAATAGCGCATGCATCGATAGGAGCATCAAGCAAGCCATCAACAGCTAGAGGCCCAAGAAATGCCACCGCAAACCCACGACTCCACGAGATAGAACAGTACACAGAACCTCTGCTCCCTTCATATGACTGCAGATCCGTTACAGGCTTACAGTTACAGCCAAGGCAATAAGGCATGCATCACATAACACAAGCTGCTGCACTAAACTAATGGGAACTCCTTGATTATGGAATGAACGGCGAAAATAGTACTGTTAAGTTGCAGTAAACTAATGGGATAACCTGAGGCGCGCAGCAGGGATGATCCAAGGACGAATGTATACGTAGCATGCGCATGCCGTGTGCATTTCGCTGCCGGCGGCGAGCCCATGCTGCCATGCATATATCCACGCACACGCACCAAGCTAAAAGAAAACCTTGCGTTGGGAGGCGCGTGGGAGGTCGAGTGTGTGCGTGTGCCCCGCCGCAAGCCGCAAAGCCGAGGCCCTTTTCACCGCGATCCATCATCTCCTTTGTCCCTCGATCGAGTGATTAGCGGTTGATCAGATGTTAAAAGGTAAATCTTTTCACCTTTGGTTTTTGTTCTCTTCTGGGTTATGAGAACCTCCTTGGTTATAGGGGTACTCCTATCTATCTGGCTTGCTGATATGTTGATCCTTTGGAAAACTAGGAATCGAGCAATGTTTGAATCATGTTATGAATAATGATGCATGTGATATAGTACATCATGTCTATCAATTGGTTAATGATTGGTCTGAATTGATTAGGCAAAAGGTGGTCTGAGCGCTTCGGCGAGGAATTGAGCTCCAGAAGATGGTGCTTCGTGAAGTTTTCAGTTGGATGTGCGCCTCTGGCTCTGCTAGTTCTAGGTCTTGGTTGTAGCTCAGGCTGGTGTTTCAGTTATATTTCCTGCTGTTATTTGTGCTTCCTGATGAACATTTCTATTTACTACGGGCACATATCAACCCAGGGTCTCTTTGGATTGAAAGATTTTCATAAGAATATATGAGGATTCCAATCGATAGGATTTTTTTCTAGGGAATCCCTTTGGATCAAAGATATGACAGCTTCGAAATTCCTATGGACCGAATTCCTATACCCTAGTCCCATAGGCATTTCAACATCCACTGTAACCTCTTTTTTACACTCATTCGCGTAGAATCGAGTCACTTTTTTTGTGTTTTTCCTGTGTTCCATGATCCATCCAAATGACCATTCCTGCATTTTTCATCTATTTTGTCATCATATGTTTTGCACCTGCAATCCTATCAAATCCCTATGTTTTTCAAATTACGGTATTTTCTAATCCTACAAACCAAAAAAGCCCTAAATTTGTTTTGTAACTGTATTGTGCTCTGAACTAAAGCTTGTAATAACTCGTTAATGAAACTAGGGGGCAACCCCTTTGATAAAAGAAAACGTCAAAGAGGACTCCTATTGCCTAGGACGGTATGATGGGCTACCTCCAATTGCCTGTTGAGTGTTGATGAGTACCGACCAAGGACCAAGGTTTTGGTTACCGGTAGAAAAAATTTCCCGAGGGACCGGAAAATCCCGACCGGTTACCGGACGAAGTTTAAATCCAAAATTTGAAAATTCAATTTTTTTATTCCCAATTTAACCATTTACCAAAAGTTTTCGTTAAAATTCAAAAATTCGGGATTTTTCGTCCGGTATAACCATTTCCCGAGGGTGCTCGAGATGTCCGGTTACCGACCGGTAACCGGATTTCCCGACCGGTTACCAAAATCATGCCAAGGACCACATGACACGGTGGTGTCAAAAGAGCAGGCGCGTTGCCTGCACGAGAATAAACCTAGCTTGCCTTTTGGGCTGGGATCCATGCGTCCCGCGTTACCTTTTTTTACAGTGGAATTCAGAGACGGACAAGACGGAAAGCTGTAGCCTAGGATCGGGGAACCCGGCGTTGGTAAATCCATATCCATGTACGCGCGCTCATGCCAAGCATTGTTGAATGAGAAATACGAGTATATATTTCCTCAAAAAACAGTGAGTGATGCGCAAGGAACGGAAGCTCTTGAAGACAGTGTGTGAGAATGCACCATCTAGATCGCCGGCGACCACCTTCACCGTGCATATGCATGTCAGCGCAGTCCAGCCGGAGGCGGCGAGGATGACAAACGCAAGGGTCGCTTCTACGCGGGCGCCGGCATGCGATGGCTAAGGCGCTAGAGACGGCATGCATGGCGCTGACGCGACGTGAGATATTGCGTGAGATGTCTTCGGGTGCATGCGGAGTGTGGGCCGTGGGCTCTTTGTACCCTAGCAGAGCGTCCCCTTGTGTATCTAGCCGCGGAAAAGAAAGACGGCGTAGGTTTTTGAGACGTTTGAAAATGTCGGGCGGCATGCATGCTAGCTTGGCGAGAATGACACATCGGAGCTCGATCTCTCCGAAACAAACAAAATCGTAAGGTTGGCGGGGCCAGCCAGCATGCAGGTTTACTTTCCCGTGTTGATACCATTTGCATTGCACAGCCGTAGAAAGCATTTCTGCTTTTATCAGTTATCACCCTGCCGGTACAGAAGATTTCAGTACACATGAACCTGGTCAATGATTGCGTAGAGAATTGAAGATTCCAGAAAAAAGAAAGAAGTGAACGCGTGATTGGTTGCTCGCCAAACCTCCATACAGGATATGGGGATGCAATTTGGGCCTGTTTGGTAGTCCGGAGCGTAACGCGTTTTTAGACCGTATGAAATAAAGAACCCCTTCGTGTCGGGCCCTGAAGAAATGACCGAATTGGCTTTTGCCCTAGAGCCACCCTCTTCGCGTGCAGAGGGTAAACGTGACATCAAGTTTGTGCGAGGATGGAGATGACGTGAGCTCGCGCGCGTCCGCCAAGCTCCTTGTTCTTGGTGATCTCTTTGAACACAACCGTCTTGATATCCCCACCTTAGCACCTTGGTACTCGTGGTGGTAGATTGCACGTGTTCGATGTATCTGATAGTGTTGATGTATGATGAGGGTGAAGGTCACCATGGACCTCACCTTGGCGCGCAATTCTTGGTTACCCGAAGCTGCACCGCATTGGTGAATCTGGAGGGCGAGCAAGGCTGTAACCTAACCGTAGGATGGACATAAACGATTGCACATCGCCAACCGCTGATTCTGACATGCTGGATAGCTGGGCGACATCCCCTTCCCCACACCCGAGCATGGAGTAGCTAGGGTAGCAAGACAGCCTATTGCGACGACCAAATCTAACAACTAGACCACTCAAGCTGTGATGGTGACGACATAGAAAACGGACGCGAATAACATAAAGATGGCGGAGTCTAGGAGGGCGAGGGAGATAACAACAACAAAATTGTACCGCTGCCGACGAAGACATAGAGGGGGGAGGGGGGAGAGGGAAAAGGTGGACGTCGATGGCTAGGGGGCTGCCTCTAGTGTCGCTCTCAGCAACACGGGAGGGCGAGCGAAGCATTTTGGAGTTGTCGAGATTCAGTGGAGGGAATAGATACAATCGTGTGATAATATGGTTTAACACAATGAACATGTTCGACCATCTATTATGCTATCGATGGTTTCGATTATAGTGCTTATCCCATTCACGTGGTAGACATTTTGCAAACATTTTATTTATAACCGCATGTTTCGAGCTACAAGTCTGAGAGTATGGCCTTAGTTTATAATTTCGAACTGAGAAATTGAAATAACATGCTGAAATTCCATGTTTTGGAACTAAAAAATTGATTATCTTCTTACAAAAGGCTCCACCAAACTATTAATAATCATCAAAAAAAATAAGAAAAACTCCAAAAGTAATAAAATTACAATTATTTTATTGGACACCTAGTGACGCCTACAAGCAATGTAGCGAGCCGAAGGCTCTCCACCTCCCTCGGCCCTCCCTCACCGGAGTCCGGCACACCTTGTCGTAGGAGAGCTTGTTTTAGTAAACAGACGACTTATTGTGTTCTTAGGCCACAAAGGACCAACATACCAGAGTAGAAACCATCACCCATGACGAGAACTATAGATCGGAAGAGTCGGACCTGCAACCACACAAATGAACACCTACCAGATTCAAAAAAATATGCCGAAAAGACAAAACAACACGCCCCGCTGGAGCTAGGTGCATTGTCGCGATAGGGAAGCGAGAACCACTAGTACAGAACGACACATCGGATACCCCTCTATGGAAACGGCACGAGTTAGGCGACAGAGAATCGCGATTTTATCGTTGCGGACGAGGCCTAGCAGAAATGGGCCGCGGCTGGTCCGTCAACATTGGTTACGGAGAATTTTCGATCTCCGTTACCAATATTATTGGCAACGGTCATAAATTCACCTCCGTTTCCAATACGTATCTCTATGGCAACGGTTGTTTATGGTTATCCGTTTGCGATGTGCTTGGAAAATTGCAGTTGCAAACTGGAAGCGCGCCTGTTCAATGCGGCTTAATTCATGAGGGATTGGAACCGCCTGCTCGACGCTAATAAAATGTGACTGGAACTGCGCGAAGCCAGGCAGTTCTCGCATTCTCCCCTTCGTTCTCTCCCACATTCTCTACCACACTAGCACAACCGCCATGGAGGAACCCTGGTGGCAGAACGAGGAAGTCCCGAGCGCTGAAGACCGCGGTGAAGTCCCATGGTGGGATCAAGACGGGCCGCCGGACTCGGACCCCGACGACTCGGACCCGCCGTCTTCACGCGAAGGAGAAGACGACTCCGAAGAGGACGAGTCGCCGGAGGAAGAGGAGCCGGAGGACCCGCCGGAGCCGTATTCTAGCTAGGAAGAATACGACGCCGACGACGATGACGACGAGGAGGAGGCGTCGGAGGAGGCACCGAAGGAGGAGGCGCCGGAGAAGGACGCGCCGGAGAAGGACGCGCCGGAGGAGGAGGAGCACGCGCCTGAGGAGAAGGCAACCGGCAAGAAGCGACGCCACGCCGCGGATGACAATGGCGCGGAGGCAGGGCGTAAGCAGAACAAGTAGAGCAGATAGTTAGTTCAATTCTACTGTATCGATCCTTTGTAAGTAGGCCCAGTGTGTCAGTGAAGAAATTAAAGGAAACGGTTGTTTATCGCCTCCGTTTGCGATGTTCTACTTTGTGCTATAAATGTGCCACTGCGGCAACCCTAACGCTTTCGCTCTCACTCTCACTCCACAGTCACAGTGTGGCGGCGGCTCCAGACTATCTTCCCTCAGCGACGCGTCGGCGAGCTGCCGCTCATCTTCCCCCAGCGGCGCGTCGGCGAGCCGCCGCGCATCTTCCCCGTGTATGTTGCCGACGCGGATCTGTTGGTCTATTGCCTCGCATCTTCCCCGAGTATGTCGCCGACTAGATCTTACATTTTATTTAAAGTAGCATAGAAAACTTGTCTAGTATTTAGTCTAGTATTTGTTTCTGTTTGTAGTACTCGGAGTGAATTAATTTCAACTCTTGTAAAGTCTAGTTTTCTAGTCTAGCATAGAAAACTTGTCTAGTATAAGAACTTGTCTAGTATATAGAAAACTCGTCTAGTATCTTGCACTTTATTGTTTCTGTCTAGTTTTCTAGTCTAGCATAGAAAACTTGTCTAATATAAGAACTTGTCTAGTATATAGAAAACTCGTCTAGTATCTTGTAATTTATTGTTTCTGTCTAGTTTTCTGGTCTAGCATAGAAAACTTGTCTAGTATCTTGCACTATTTTAAAGTCTAGTAGGGTGAATTAATTTCAACTCTTTGTAGTACTACCGATGATGAATAGATCCAGTCACAACTTTTTGTCAATGTGCTAATCTTCGTTATTGTTTTGTGTAGCTAGTGTGTGAAGTAATATTATTTCGGCGACACTGCATAAAAAATGGTGAGGCTCTTGAAGGAAACATCACCTTCAAGTTATGCCTCCAAATCGTTTAATCGGACTGCAAGCACACGGATATAGGCGCTTAAAGCGTAAACTGTTTTCACATTAAATTATATCTATGTCATGTAGCATCATATTTTGGCTCTTCTCTAAATATCAATCCATGTATTTTTATCCAGAAACACAAAGCTGATCCGAACAAACTTTAAATGTGCTACTTATAAAGTGGGATCATATCCGTGAACCGTCGCTGTTGTGACGTTTCGCTGCACTGTTCAAAACACTTTTTTAATTAAGAGTGTCTTGGACAGTGTGTCCGAAATGTCACAGCGGTGACGTTATTATATTTCGGCGACACCGTCCAAGATGGAGCAAGCCTCAGTAAGAAGAATTTGGCAATTTGGCTTGGTGTAGTTTCTGTTTTTCAGTTTTTGATGCTATGTAATGGTGACAATTTGGCATGAGAATGATAGGATTAGCGAAGCATGTGTAACTCATTTTTTGATGCTATGTAACGGTGACAATTGTTATATACGTTATGAACGGTTTTGCTAGCAACTTTGTGATTCTGCTGTGATATTTTGAATTTTGAATGTCAATTGGCAACTGTATTGCTGCTGTAGGCTTATGAAAAAATCTCAATGCAAACGAGTAAAACAGAATCTCCGTTTCTGATGTCCCGATACATCGGCAACGGATATTGGATGGCCACCGTAGCCAAAATCATGCCTCATCGGTGACGGTTTTTCTGGTCCGTTGCCGATGAGAGCCTTCACATCAGTGACAGGGTCGGGGACACGGACCGTTTTTCTGTTTCCGATGGGGTTTTTGGCCCGTTTCCGATGTGTCGTTCTGTACTAGGGAACCTTATTCTTATTTCAGCGTGTCGCTGCCTCCTTACCACTCCAAAGAAGGCACTACCTACAAAAAGAATGGGAACCCTCTCACCATTGAGGAACCATGGTCTGCCGCACCTCCAAAACCCAAGATCCACCGTAGGCACGTGAAAGAGCTTGGTCATCCTCGTTCTTTCAGCAGGACGGACCGCGGCGTCTTTGGCGAAGGGAACATAAACCCTAGATCACCTTTGGATCGCCTTCTCTATCCCTTCGTGGTGTTCCGGTCCTTGTCTCAGGCACCGACGTTGTTCCATGTGTTAGAGTGCGGTTTTTTAACCGCGCATTGTATGATTTTTGGGTCCGGTTTCCCTAATTAACTGTATCAATTATTTTCTTCTATAATGCAATGTCGGAACTCCCCGCCTGGTTTGTCAAAAAAAACCTGAAACCAAATTGATTTTGAGGTGGGGCAGTGCATAAGCAGGTGGTCCAGGGTTTCTGGCATTTGATCACAGAGGAGACATCTGGCTAGACCTTGCAACCCCTTGTCCCGCAGCCTATCTCCAGTCCAGCATTTGTTACGTAGGGCAAGCCACATGAAGATTTTTTCCTTGAGCGGTGCCCCACTGCTCCAAAGAAATTTAGCATAGTCATGCTTCAACTTGTTCGAGAAAGAAAGCCCCATAAGCAGATTCTTTTGTGTGTTATGTCTGATTACCTAATTGCAAGTAGATTTAGCCATCATCCAGGTGGCCTCTAATTTGTATCTGACACTGAGTATATCGATATGTTTTGGTTTCAAGGAACTGATATAAATCTTAGAGCCTTAACCCTTACGGACAAACAACATTGTGCTACTCGTTGTGACAATGTAGTAATGATGGGGTCTTTGATAAGAAGAAAAATTATTGTTCACGTTTTTCTGCGGGGTCGCGGTTAGATCATCGTTACTGCCCTTATCTGCTTCAAATTGATCAACCCTCTGCAGAACTGAAGCTGGTTTCTCAGAAACAACCATCGACAGATCACCCATCATGCTTGGGCTAGGCTCCATAGCAAGACGTTTCTTTGCATTAGGAGCATTCTCCAGCAGATTAGTCTTGGGTTGATTCTCGGGAGGGTTATTACCAGCATTACTATTCCACCGCCAGCTCTGCTGTACGGAATCAAAATCTTTATTGATAGCTCCGCTGCCTCTACCCCCATCTCCTCTACCAAAAGCTCATCTACCTCGACCAAGGTCAGGATGATTGGGGAATGCAGCACGGCCGCGGCCCCATCGCGCTGCTGTCCCAAGCCACGACCATTGCCTCTACCTCTCCTAGGAGCCAAAATAAAGGGACTCCATTCAAGTTTATCTTCCTCAAATTCTCCAGATCCGCATTCTTGGTGCCAGTGACCCATCTTGCCGCAAGCATGACAGAATTGGGACAACCTCTCATATATTACCTGATATAATTCAGTTTTCCCCGCCCTGGTAAAGCTCACAAATTGAGTCAACTTCTGATTAACATCCAATTTTACTCGAACACGGATAAACTAGCTGATGAACCCACTCGGGAGAGTTATCTGCAATTCCTGAACTTCCCCTATCCGTTTTGCCATGTTTTTGACAAAGTTCTCATTCTTCAGAACAACATCCGGGAGCTTGTGGATTTGACACCACGTTTCCAACCTATCTAACTTGAAATTTTCAGGATTTGAGAATCCATCATATTCTGCCATGATCAAAGCTCCGAATCCTCTGAACTCCCAAGGCCCCTGATGCATCGCCTTATTCCAATCCGCTAGACACCTAAATTGAACCGAGAAAAGATTAGGGTTTATGCGCCTCCATGTCACCTGTTGCGCCGGACTCCAAGCAGCCCTCATGTCTGCAATCAGCACACCCTGACTGAACGATTTCGCCGTCAAAACCCTAGCAATGGCAAGCTACTTTGGTTTGTCTTCCGGGTCATCAGCTTCTTCTTCCCAGATCAGATCATCGAGTTCGTTCTCCTGAAGATGTAGACGTTCCAGAAGAGCACTTGGTTCCTCTATTCTTCCCGATCGGGAACTACTCTCCGCTCCCGCCATGGCAAAGCCACCGAGAACGAACCACAACTCTGCCCTACACAGACCACGAGGGGTATGCATGCAGCCGGGCGACACGACGAACCAGCATAAACAAAGAAACTCCGGTGGATCACAGGAACTCATGGCGGTCGCCGCCGGAGGAAAAGAAAACCCTAGGTGAAAACCATAGGGGACGGACAAACTGTGACGATCCTGGAGGCGTGCCATTCTCATTCTCATCAGGTCGTGTGTTCCCCTTGAAGGAAAAAAAAACCCAGGTCGTGCGCAGTTGCCAGCGATCAGTCATTGTAATCCCCTAGCCAGCCAACAGCATGTCCAGTTCAGTTTCCTCCTCCCGTTCCTTGGCTCGTGGCCAGCGCCTCGATCTACCTGGCTCAAGAGATTCAACAAGTGTCCAGAGGATGAGGTACAAGCTATGCTAATTTTTGATTCCCTACGCGGTAATTATCTTTTACAAACACTGTCAAATGTTCTGACTTTTTTTTCATAAACAAACATAGTGCCCATTTCAAAAAAATAAACAAACATAGTGCGAGGGGGCTTGCAAATGGTTCAAATGGGAGGACAAGTACGCAATCATCATTGGCAGGCGTCTCGCTACACCAAGTCAGTGCACAACATCGGCAGCACCAAAAAGGAGCTCCTTCAATCAAAACTACCCGAACTGAAGGAATCGCTCAGTTGAGTATCACAATCACAAATAGTGGCGGAGCTGGTATAGAGGCATTGGGTTCACATGAACCCAACAAAATCCATTTAAACTATGTTAAATTAGGATGTGATATTGCTAATTAGTGGAATATTACACTACAATACAAAGAGCTGAACTCAATGATTTTTTGCTCTAGCTTCGTCCCTTTAAAAATACATACTGTATTACATAGTGGAAAGTCTTCGAGCAGCCCTTTTGCAGGGAAATAAACTGATCATACGTTGGTCAGGCACACGTCCAGCCAGACCGACGGTTTAGGGTTTTAGTTACACATCTAGATAAACACCCCATTCAAACATGAGTAGTGGCAAGTTTTTTAGCATCCCCTCATATGGGAACAACCAAAACGACGATGATTTAGTAAGTATTACACCAAACTTATGTGCTCAGTGGTAATGGAAAAGATGTAGCTCAGCCTTCGTCTTCCTGGAACATCATGAATGCCGGTCTCCCTCGTTACCTTCCATCGCCACAATCCCGGACAACAGCTTCCGTAGGTCATCTATAGTGCCTTGCAAAGGATGTTGTATACACATAAGATCAACAAATGTCACGGAATTCCAGCAAATTAAATTTTTGTACTACAAATATATGTCTTACATCGACAATTCCTCCAGGCCATCTCCATAAAAGTTCATGGGCGTAGTACAGAACACAAGGACCAGAATCCTCACTGCAAATAAACACACACAAATCATAACCCATAATATGAAAATCCGCTAACAATGTCCGACCAAGTTTTTTGTACCTGGTACATGGCTCATGCGTTCCTATGTTGTACGAGATCCCCCACTCAGCACAGTTTATAGCCCAGCCACCTCTCAGCTCTCGGCCAATAGCGCCTATCCCATTTAGCACGTGACGAGCATTGTCTCCGTGCTTCGCTTCATATGCGTCCTCATCCTTGTCGGTGAGAGTAGGGTCTAGTACATTCAGCACCCTCTTCCTGATGTCCAACTAATATAGACTTCATATAGAATCAATAACAGATGGCACACTTATCTGCAAGGCATCAGCAAGGCGTTCAACATTTTATGAAATTTGGGGCATTTATTAAATTCAAGTATTCAACACATATGATCAGAAGCTATATGTGCATTGACAGATGGTCGTACGAGCATACTGGATAACCAACATTCTCTGTTCTGGACATATCAAGAGCAGCAGCCATATCACAATGCCCAGGTGACACAATGAATTGTACTTGTGGTAATTTCTCAACACTTTCGACACTTTTCCACACAAAATCCTTTCACATTTGAGAAATGCAATAACTACTCACAATTCACAAACAAAGCTTACCGACGCATTAGGGGGGCACACAAAATTTCACACCGGCTCACCGACATCACGCATCATCCTTCTATCCTTCTCCTTCATCATCCGGCAAGCAGCTTCCACCATATTGTATCCCATGCCCCATCACCCCACAGCCATACGCTGCAACCGGAGCCTATGACCATCAAACTTCAGTTCACACAGTGTCAAGTGCACAAACCAATCCCTGCGTGATAGAAAATATCAAATTAACACATAACTTGTTTCACATACACTGAAACCCAAATTTGTGAACTGCACCATTACTCACTCGTCACTCATGCATCACACCGTGTCAGTGTAAAAGTTTGGTTCGAATACAGATTGTAAAAATCATAAATTCATAAGCCTCTTGTATGAATGAAAGGATGTGCCAACAGTTGGGCTCACCACCAGCCCAGATTTGCGGTCGGCATAATGTCTGATTGAAGATTCCAATGCAGTCTTGCGGTCAGGGTTCTTCTCCCGTTCTTGAGCTGCTTTGCCGATCCTGACACAGCAGGTGGTACATTTTGTATCAAGAACAGGCATAATAACCGGTGTACACACACGCAAAAAATCGACTGTCATTTATATTCTTCACCTAACCACAGCTCTCTCCTAATAACCAAACTTTCTATAATCGATTAACCCGCACTGGCAGGTTTTTTGTTACAGCCAAAGTTCAGTTTTGTAAGGCCTGGTTAGGGGGAAAAAGACCGTCCACATATTGATACGACCATTCAGAAGAAAAAAATCAATGCACATGGCTAAACAGAACCATACAAAGCATTATGAATCATGCGACATTGCTGCTATCCACGATCTACCTATTCCATAATGTGCTGACAAACAAAATTTCATGTTGCAAACACATATCCAGGGGAAGTCTACTAGTGTCCTACAACATTCTAAGAAGTAAATAGCGCACACATATGTAATCAACTGGGTAATAAACTTACCGACATGTCTCCAACCATGGCCACCAAGCGCAGGCGCAGCTACTGGTTTTGCCACCGAATCAACCTCATCACCCATTTCAGGGAAGAAATCGGAATCGTGAACTGAATCCCTCTCGCGCTCGCAGCCCAAATCAGAGAGACACCAGCGTCGCCTCCAAATCATGATCTTTAGCAGAATCCTTCGCCCGCTTGCAGTCGACTGCGGGTGAGGGACTAGACGATGCACCAGGTAATCCATTGTGAATTCGAGCCAAACTGGAAGACGACGCGGTTGGTGCTTCTAGAATCAGAGTCGCCGGCGTCGCCTCCATATGCTTATCTTCAACAGAATCCCTCGCCCGCTTGCATCCCACTGCGGTAGAGGGACTAGATGATGTCTGGCGGTCCATCGTGAATTCTCGCTGAACTGGAAGCCAACGCGGTTGTTAGTGCTGCAATCAGAGGCGCCGGCCTTGCCTACCCCAAAATTGCTAACTCTGTACATGTCGATGCCTTCATGGACATCACCTGACTCTTATCAAACACGTTATGCTTCAGCAATTCCCTCGTGGAATAATCCTACAAATTATCGCGTCAAGGAAAGCAGGGTCAAATCTATGAAATCCTAGATCGGCCGCATCCACAAATTCCTAGATCCCACCACTAACCCACCCCAACCCCAAAGTACCTGACGTGAGGAGTTCGTACCTACAGTGGCGAAGCTGCAGAATAGAGTCATTGGGTTCACCCTGCTGTGTGCATAGTGTTTGTGCAGTGTTAAATACAAATTTAACACTGATTTTACAAGATTTATTGGGTTCATGTGAACCCAACGCTTGTCTGCCAGCTCCGCCACTGCGTACCTTGAATCTACTTGCTCGAAGAAGAAACTCGAGCCCATCGTTGAGTTCGTCCATCCGGGACCTCCGCGTCCGCAAGCTCGCCGACCAGCGATGGGGGATACGTCTAGATCTTTGAGGCACCTCTAGTGAACTGTGCGCGAGATTGCGAGAAGAGCAACAAGCAAATTCGCCGCACAGGATCGAAGTAGTTAATGAGGGAAAACATGTGCCTATTCGGAAAAAAATGTGCTAGCCCATCTTGTCCTGCCTGGGCATGCCCATGTACAAAAGCAGCCTTATGCCTGTGTCCATACGACGGCACACCTTGCGCCGTACCCTTTTCCAACCTGTCACCGAACTGACGAGATCGCTCGCATGGACGTCGGGGATACCGGGCTACCTGTAGCCCGGCCTCCAAAAGTCCGCTCTCGATGTGGTACGTGCTTTAACATGCAAAGCTAGATAAAATGTTGTGCTTGTGCTCATGCACGTTTGTTTGAATTATTCTTCAAGCTAGTTGACTGACAGATATCAAAATACTCTACTGATTACTCCAATATTCAAAATGTTATAGTATTCATAAAATGTAATATTTTGTGTACACAAGTTTTAATATTATTATTTTTTAGTTCAAACGTCTAAGTTTTGGAATCAAAAGTTTGTGCCAATTTTATACTCAAGGTAGCCTCGGAATAGCTATGCAAGTCTCACCACATCCTTTCACATCAACTTTATAGACGCATTTCCACACATCACAATAATAATTTAGAATGATACATGTATATGTGTGTGCGCAATTTTCCACTAGTTCACATCAGTTTTGCTAATTAGATTTCAGGCATGCAATTTAGATAAACCTTACAAATAAGGCCTCATTGTTTCAGAAAAATACAAATAATGCCTCTGCAGGGGGGAACGGAGCAGAGCTACTAGATGATGGACAACATAGTAAGCCTAGAGTGGATGGTCCAGTATCCAACGGCTGAACATGGCAAAGCACCTCTCAGGCTCGTACTGAGGTGCCGTATGCCCGGCTCCCTGCGAACCCAAAATCCGGAACAACAACTTAAAACCGGTGATCCACAAACGACGCGCGGCACAAATGTACACAGAAAAATGGTGTATATTTGCTCACCTTTACGGTCGCGAATGTCATGTTGTTCGAGTAAGCTATGGTGAATCTGCGAACCCGTGAAAGAGAAAACAAAACATGAATCACTGTTAGCGACTGAAGAAACTAAGCAAATAACCAGAGGGAAACTATGACGAACCCAGCAGACTGGCCATGGAGATGCCACGCCCTCCAGTCGTCGACGACGGCGAAGCCGAGCGACCTCACCCACGCCTGCGTCCCCAGGTGCGGCACAATCGCATCATGGTCGCCACTGCATGCCGTAATTCGATGACACCAACAGAAAGCACCGTCAGGTTCAGGCTTCCAAAGCTTCAGTAGCAGCAAACAGACAGCCACGAAACGGGTTCGTTCATTTCCCGGACCTGTAAACAAGCGCACGGTAACCGTTGGCGGTGACATTCCGGTGGTACTTAATGGTGCTCTCGATATCTCTGGTGTAGGGGACGTCGCCGGTGTGGCATCTAACCCACTCGTCCACGGTCCCCTTCTTGATCCCCAGGGCGTCTCGGGTGAGCTCGTCGTTTGCCCAGAAATACGAGAGGTAAGCGGTGTAACTCTGCACCCATCGCGTAAGTCTGTAGGATTTAGTTCAACCCAAGGAATCGAAACACATACAGATACACCGGTGAGAAGACTATGATGATATGATTAATGCAGACTTACGATACAATCAAGTGGCACACGAGGTGGCGGAGTTTTTACTCGTTTCCCTGTTACGGTTCCAGCTTCCTCGCTTAGGATCTTTCGACCAGAACCAGCTGAATTGTCTGTCTCGGCACCTGGTCTACCAGATGCATAAACGCATGTGTCCAGCAAAATGTGGGCGCTCATTACTTCCGAGAGGAGCTGCAGTTGGAGTTGTATGCAGGACATAACATAAGCTTCAGTACTCATCAAGTCAGGTACTCCTTGGGAGACAGATTGAATGTACTTTGTAGGATATCTCGTTCTTACATTATTGAAACCGCGTAGAGAATTAGCACACAGTGCATTTGTAGGATTCTTGTAGTCCTCTCCTTGACAATGCCCCAATATTGTCTGTACACATAAGAAAAACAACATGCACCTCAGTTCAGTTTTTGACAAAACTGTGGATATGTAGATGGATAGGAATAGTGGAACATGGTGAGTTTGATTACCTCGTACAGTTGATCTGATATGATACCGAATCCGTGAGCAAATGGCACTCTGGAGCTTTCATCAATGCTTTCACCCGTTCCCGGGTTGCCCACTAGATAGCCCTGGAAGTAACATAAGTGTGCCATGAATTAAATATTTTACTCTGCAAAAAATGAAGACCTCCAAGGATGAATATGCTAAGACTTATGTTGAGTAAGAAAGTATCAAGGATGAATGTGCTAAGAATTATTTTGAGTAAACATCCCCTCATGTGAGTATATGTAGACTTTGGGGGCTAAAAGCCTAAAACTACAGCAGGTACCTTGAGATTCAGAAGTGGGCTCCTTCCGCTTGAACACCTGAAGAGTAGAAAGCATTAAGATAGCGGTGAACACGGCGAAATAATTCAGCTATCTACACATGTTCAGTGTTGTAGCCTTGTAGGGTAGAAGTATACAAGATACAACATCAGCGTCCATACCTTCTGAAATCTTTTGAGCGATAAATGGTACAATTTTTCCAGCATATGAGTCTCCCCCAATATAGAGGGGTTTGCGAGGAACTTGGGATGATCAGTGAACCACTAGACATTCTCACGTGGATCAGGCAAATGTAAGCGATTAGTAGTACTCATTCTAACTAAACGAATTAGGGGATCGGAGTAATTAGTACCTTGACGAGGAGTTCATGGAGCTGCAGTGAGGTAGACACTTCCCCAACATGGTAGCCTTCGGGTCGTCTGGAAAAGGAAAATCCTGCCCCAACAGGTGTATCGACAAAAAGGATATTCGCCACCTGCAGAACAAATGGACACTGTCAAGACAGGACTGAACATGAATCTGTAACGTGGATAACTGGAGAGTAGTGCAATACATGACCGACCTTCGTCCATGAGTAAGGATTTATTTCCAGGCTGGGTACGGTGCCATTGTAAGGCTCTGCGACGAACTGGAATGGACCTGCAGTTGCCGCAATTCACTTGCATGGATTAATATTTATGATGTTGAAGAGTAATGGCGAGTCAACGCAATGCAAACTCAAACGTACCGATCTCCAAAGCGAGGCCGCTGAGTACGGAGCAGTGGTCGCCGCCGGTGAGCCAGAGAAGGAAAGGGGCATTCTCGCCGCCGGCCTCCGACTCAACAAAGTAGTAGAACAGCTCGGTGCCGTTCCCCTCGTCCACCTCCACATACCTTAAAATTGAGCAGCAGCACAGCAGATTATATCCACTATCCAATGGAGTCGATCAAGGAGATCGCACCTCCTACAGTACAGTGCGTAGAAAACTTAACCGAAGAACAGAGTGAGAAATGGGTACCCTGTCTCGAGGTGGAACGGGAGGCGGCCGGGGAACCCAGGGAGGCTTGTCACTACCTTGGAACTGGAGGCTACGGCGGCGACGGCGAGCTTGCAGCGCGTTGTTAGCGGGATCGCGAACAAGAAGAAGAGCAGCCGTCCGATCATTCTATGAGATGGTAGTACTCAGGAGCTTTCTTTTGCTCTGCTTTCTTTCTTGTTCTCTGGAAGAGAGGCTGAGAGAGATGGACAACAAGGCAATTCCTTCAAGCTTATATGCGCAATACATAACGCAAGGTAGCAGAAGAACAGCCGGCATGATCTGCTTGCGACTTTTTCTTAATCGTTTTCATGTTGTCAATATATTACACCAACCGAGTGTTACATTAAATATATATCATGTGCTAGGCGTGGCTAGTTGTCAGAAAAGAAATATCTAATCATCCTCAAGATAAGTCATTACACGGCAACGTTCAATATTCTAAGTGATCACACAACCCACGCAACATGTTCCGTATCAAAGAGGAAGAAAGGATAATGTTAGATAACACTACCCCCAAAGAAATGTATTAACAGACAAAATTTGATCTTCGTTAGTAGCTTTTTTCTCAAATAATCATAATTGGTCGTCTCTAATGCTAATCAAATGGCTGGAATTAGAAAATTTAAACGTCGTATCTCCTAGCTATAGAGGGATTCTTTATCAGACATGCTTAATTATTCAAAGGAGTTCCTAGAATATAAGTTTTACAAAAAGTCTGCTTTGCTTTTTGTTTATAACCGAACTTCAATACTCAGCTTAAGTCTTTCTGAAAAGGCAGGCACTGATAAAGAGAAGAGGAGAAATAAAATCATAATCACATGGTATCATGGTCATAATATATTATAGGAATATAATGAAGTGTAAAATTTTCTAACCCAAGTTAAAAGAACAATGTAAAATAATTAAGAAATGACAGTCATGCAGAGAGGTTTTCCTTCTTGCGATCACGTTTCAAAATTCAGGCCTTCAGGGCACATGGAGAGGCAAAACCATGTACTCCCTCTGAAGTCAAGAATGCGTTGGCCTTTTTTTTCAATAACAGCAAATCAACAAACAAAAAAAAACTCTAGATCTAACACATTCTCATAAGAATCAATTTGTCCTTCTCCTTGGCACTGTATATATCATCTACACGTCCAAGAGGACAATCACTGGGTTCCAAACATCCAATGGATCCAGTTGATGTTAAGGAGGTACAACAACTGTAGTTCCCAAACTCACTCTTGTACAACTGAAACGGCCATCAGAATTGCCAGTGTAAATTGGGATTAGCTGATCAAATCGAATGACACTAGAAGTGACCATATGTATCTGTCATGCCCACCTTAGTAAAGCTTGGTGAACTCGACCGTCTGGTTAGGTTCTCCAAGTCTGTAAGCGTCCCTCTCAATTAGGATCTGTAAGGAGCTCATTATCTTCACCAGAGATGCCCAAACCACGGGCGCGCAGAAAAACGCGTACGCGAACACCGCCAATGCCCTGACAACACCGTTCATATACCATGGGCATGCCATCACAAAGAGGGTGCCGATGAGACCAAACCATGTAGTGCGGACAGCAAGGGGGTGAAGGAGGAAGACACTGATAACAATTGAACAAAGGGAGAAAGAGCCGAGCAGGTAAAGTGGCCAGCCTATCAGCGGATGGACAGTCCGTGGTACGAGGAAGAAGGGAATGAGGTAAGCTGCAAGTATGGACCAGGTTACCACTACTCTGAGCGTGGTGAGTAATAACACCGTGTTTTTCTCCGGTCTTCTGTTGTAGCACAGCTTTGACAAAGTAGGCCGCGCTAGTCGGTTGACTGCAATGACTCCAACGTATAGTAGAGCCTGGAATAATGCCATCGGTATCTCCGATGAATACCTGTTTCACATTAAGTTCAAACACCATAAGAAACTGTAACTGATGATGTACTTCCGAATCAAAAATTTGTGCAACATCCTTCTACAGTCAATTGATGATGTTGCTTTACCCATAAAATTGTTTAAGGGCATGACGAGTGCAAAACCTCTTACTTTAGGGAATTCTATCCTAAAAGATAAAAAGGTATGATAATGAACTTTCTTTTGCATCTTTATTCTAAAGAGATGTCACCAATGTCTCTTTTTTCTCGAATAACTTCATGCAAGGTACTTTTTTCTCAAACAATTCCATATGAAGTACTGTTAGTGTGAGAGAGTTTGAGAATCTAATAGAATATGTATGAAAAAAATCAAAAGAAACCACCCACCCTAGGTGTTCACGCCGTTGTTCGTGCCAAGAAAGCCCTAGAGGTAAGACTGGCCAAGACCACCAGTACCATGGCTTCATCCATGGAGCGCTGGGAAATGTAACCACACTATTCGGTCCACACGGAATACTCCAGCGGAGCTTCAAATCTGAAATAAGTGTGGTTCATTAGTCTTAGCCAACAAAATGCATAGGCATATCGAATACTGCTATAGCGGTAGTCATACTCACAATAATAAGATGCATCCATCTGATAGCCTAGAGGAAGGCGATAAGTTCCATCAAGTTTGGTACCATTAACTGGTGGGTGAAACATCGGTTGATCAAGCAAGTCCGGGAAATAGCTAGTTAGGAAGCCCTGATCTGCACCATCTGGGTTTTCACGCCCAACAGCTAGCTCATGTAGCATGTTCTTAAAAACTTCCATAGAGGGCTAGACACAAAACAAAGCGATCAATAAGAACAGTCATGCTTTTTGTAACAAGATAAAGAATATAGTTGATTAAAATCTATGAATATGTATGGGTGCATAATATAGGGGTTCCAATCTTTCTGATTCATTACCTGTCTTTTCCATGATAAAATGGGCTGAAATTTTCTGTGCAATGCATAAGCAATACAAAACTTAAACATAAAAACTTATGCAATGCACATGTCTTGGATAAATACTTTTTATGTTGTAACAAAACTCTTAGAGGAAAGCAATATCCGCTAAGAAAAATTACGGAAGCTGAACAAAAGCTGATAAAATTTAGGTTACGAAAAATGAAGTAAAGAAGTTGATAAGAAAACTACAGATATCTATGTTCAACCCAAGACAGCAAAGAAAGTAGTACAGAGTATCAAATGACGAGCTAGACCACTCCTATGCTGAACAACAAGCAACAAAGCAAATCATCCCTATATGATGTCAAAAGCTTTATTCACAACAATTCCAAATAACAAAGCAGGACACAATTTTCTATCTGTGGAAGATAATAATTTTTGCAAAAGAAAGGAGATGTGTGCTGATTAAATAACCGTACCTTCAGTACAAAGAGGCCTGTGTGGAAGATGCAAGGGTTGATGAAGACAGCACAGAACTGACCACACTGAAATAATTCATCAGTGCTCTGGAGAAACATGTTGTCAGAGTCTAGCATGACAACTCGATCATAGGAAACTAAGGTCCAAGCGTACAGCTTATTTAAAGTCAACTTGAATCGTGAGTTGAAGTTTTCTTGTTTTTCATAAGGATTCTTCAAATTATCCACAGAGACCACCTTCACGCCGTCATCTTTCCTACAGGAACAGTTGAAGATGCATAATTAAATGGGGAGTCATGATTGTACATGCCCCAAAAAAGGCACATTCCATATTACATATATTTAGCAGTAATAAATGTATGTTGCATTCTTCTTCATAACAAATGTGAATTCAAGCAGTACCACGATGCACAACAAAAATGTGTTATATTGAAAGGTAAAGCAAAGAAACATAATGCTTCACACACTGCTCCTGTCGGGGGGCTGCCCCCGGGTAAGGCAAAGATGTGGTGTTGAGAACTCTAAAAGGCTGGCCGGATCAGTATTCAACCGGATCAATATTCAGCCGGATCACCTGGGCCGAATCTCTTGTGAATTCGGTTAGCTCTCTATCGAGCTAAAGTATGGGAAGAAACAAAGGGGATCCAGTAAAGCCAAACCGGATCAGATTAAGAAGTATCGGCTAAGTTAGCCGGGTTGGTCAGGAAGGACCCGGATAAGGTGATCCGGATATGGCACGGGGGCCAAGTAATGTCAGTAAGGTCACGGGACCTGCAGTTCTACTGACCGAGGTTCAGAGGACAGCAAGGTCAAGCCACAGGTTTTCCGGATCGCAAGGCCCTAGGCGCTGACTCGGCCAATTCGGGAAAGGGGCTATGGCCTAGACCCGGTGGGCTACGCCTGCCATTGCCTGAAGAGGCAAGATAGGCCTGCCGGGACTTGACAGCCAGGTCAAGCCACGGGATTCCTGGGAGCGCAGCAACCTAGGAGCTGACTCGGCCAATTCGGGAAAGAGGATGTGACCTAGACCCGGTGGGCTACAGCTGCCATTGCCCGAAGGGGCAAGATAGGCCTGACAGTCCGGCCGTTGGATTGACAGGGGGCAGAGGCTTGTCCTTTTCCTCTTGGCAATGCCATTGTCTCATGGAGCCAGGGGCAAAAAGGTAATCCGGTTAGTGTATAAGTAAGCTACCACATCCTCCAGTGCAAGGGACGGTGAAGAGAACGAGCATCATTTCCCCCAAGCTCCATCTTCTTCCTAGAGCTTTCACCATTGTTCTTCATACAGCTCAAGGAGCGCTCTGTACTTGTAAACGCTTGAGATATAAAGAGAGTAGGCTAGTGCTGCAGTAGGGGTGTTACCTCCACAAGAGGGCCCCGAAGCAGGGTACATCGTGGTGTTCTTTGCTTCTTCTTGGTTCTGCTTGTTCTTGTTTGTTCTTGCGAGTTCTTGGTTGTTCTTCATGCGTGCTACGTGAGCGCGTAAACCCTCCCGGATCCCCCAACGTCCTAGCGAGCCCACAACTTAAGCCATCCTATGGCATCTGCCGTGACACCACCACGACAGCTCCACTAACCATTGTCGTACTATAAACTGGAGACTTTTTACTTTTTATTTGGCCACGCAGTAATCATAACAAAGTAGAAGATACATGAAGTACAAATATTAAGAACTCCTTAGTTCCCTCTATTTTTGGAACTAGGGATTGACCCTGCCAGGTTTCAATTTTCTTGCAATCTTAACTCCTCTGTTTCACTCTGTACTGCAATTACTTCTTTTGCGTCCTCTGTGACAGGAGAGTGCCACAAAAGCTAAAAGGCAAGTTCTATAGGACGGCAATTCGACCTACGATGTTGTATGGCGCAAAATGTTGGCCAACCAAGAGGCGACATATCCAACAGCTAGGTGTAGCGGAGATGCGCATGTGGAGATGGATATGTGGCCACACAAGAAAGGACCGGGTCAGGAATGATGATATACGTGAGAGAGTTGGGATAGCACCGATTGAAGAGAAGCTTGTCCAACATCGTCTAAGATGGTTTGGTCATATAGAACGCAGGCCTCCGGAAGCGACATTGCATACTGGACGGATAAAGCGGGATGAGAATGTTAAGAGGGGTCGTGGTAGGCCAAACTTGACATGGGACGAGTCTATTAAGAGAGATCTGAAGGATTGGAATATCACCAAAGAACTAGCCATGGACAGGGCTGCGTGGAAGTTAGCTATCCATGTGCCAGAACCATGACTTGGTTTCGATATCTTATGGGTTTCAACTCTAGCCTACCCCAACTTGTTTGGGAATAAAAGGCTTTGTTGTTGTTGTTGTTGTTGTTGTTGTTGTTATCCTGGTTGATTAAGGTTCTCATAGAAAAATATAGTACTGTTAAACACACAGCTTGATAAATACTACTTCCCCGGATCCAAAATGTAAGTCTTTAGGGCATTGACAGTCTTCAAGGTGGTACTTTGACTGTCAATTTCCATGAGAACATGTTTCCTCACATAAAAAATAGTTAAAATATTTTATAAAAATGTCCACAATAAATCTAGTAATGTTTGACTGGTAAAATGCTAAGATGACCTATCTGTTCGATCAGATGTAATAAGCTTCAAAGCCGCTACTAACTTCAAGTAGTATTCACACATCAGATTCAGTCAGTTGTCCATTCATTAAAGCCCACTTCTAAAAATGCTCAAATCCGAAGGACTGATATTCTCTTGAACAAGGGAGAGGCCACAGAGAAAGCTAACAGGTTCCACAAAACAAAGCTAGAATTTCCTGAAACCGCAATCTCGTTGGCAACTAACAACCCATAACAGAGATAAATCGACTCTAGTGTGATGTGGTCACATAAAACAGTAGAACATATATGCCCAACTAAAAATACATCTTTACAACCATATGCGATCACAATTAGCTAATCAACTAACTAGTAGAAGTTGTACAAGGTTAACAGGTCAACACTTGTAACTTTCAGCAAATATCTAAGAGAGGCCAAGTCAAGGGTCTAACACAAACTGTTCTACGGTGAAGAAGTACTGAATAGCAATCAGCTCAGTATTTATCCCAACTAGTGGTGGTGGATATTCACAGCTTAGATATTGCAATTTAGCAACAAATATTTCACAACGAAGATGATGTATTATTCTGAACAAACTCAATACATTTTTACCACGTAATCAACACGAATAGCTACAGGCTCAAAGACAGTAACAACTACAGAAGACCATTTCCAAGAAGCAAAGCATGTCACCATAAATCTGGCGTGTGCATCGGAAAGTACTGGAAGAAACAGTGACCAACAGGACAAGTTTGAAAAGGACAGTAAAGACCCGCGCGCCAAAAATGTTCAGGATAAACAAGCAAGGACATTATATGATTCAGCAAACGCGCCATCTAACATCGAAACCTAAAATGCTCAAAGAGTTGTATCGAAAGAATCTCAAAATAGCACCAAACGACCCAATAAAAAGATGAGCATATCCATACACTGTAACACCAGCCAAATAATCATCAATTCGTGATGAGTGGCCTCAAAGGCGTTCCACTAATAACCAACCAGAGTTCACACGAAACAGCAAACGAAGGACTTCAAAATTAAACGCCGGATGGACCTAGCTATGAATAGCAGAGCATAGATATTAGATATAGATATAGCTATGAATATGGATGCAGCAAAGAACAAACCAAGCACGAAGTCAACCAAGCCAACTATAGGAGTCTGAAGAGGAAACAAAAAGAAGTCGCATCAGACCCCGATTCAAGTACAGCTACAAGGGCCTGGAGCTTTTTTTTTGGCACAACCGAAACGATCCAACCTAGCAAGGAAGCGACAGCGCACAGGGGAAGTGGGGGAGAGCTTACAGGGCCTGGACCCAGGTGGGCGGGACGTCGAGCGAGGCGATCACGACGCGGTCGGCGTCGGGGGAGAGCCCCCCTAGGGAGCGCATCATGACGCGCGTGGCGACGTAGAACTCGTAGTCGCGGGGCGTGCCCATGTACATCATCGCCGCGTACGCGTGCCGGCGCTCGCCGACGACGGCCGCCGCCTTCTTCTCGTCCGCTCCCGCCGCGGCGAGCGCTACCGCGGCAAGCCACGCCATGAGGAGCCACCACAGAACAAGAACCCGCCCCATCCCGCCGGGGAACCTCCCGCGGCACCAGATCTATCTACGAGCGGGGATCGCCGGAGCGGGGCCGAGCCGAGCAGGGGATCGTGGCATCAATCAGCGGGCGGCGGCGCCCGCGCGCGGGGGTACGGAGGGGAGGAGCTCGGCGGGAATGGCCGGTGGAGGGGTCGGTTGCCGCCGGTGAGCTGTCTCGGGAGCTGGAGCGGTGCGCTAGCTGTTTTTTCCTCTCCTCCTCCTCCTTGGTGCTCCAGTTGGTTTGGGGTTCTTCAACGGGAATGGGAAAGGTGGAGCTGGTCAGCAGGGCAGGGTGGTGGTGGTCAGGTGGGGGAGACGCGCTTCTGTTTGGCTTTGAGCTGAGCTGCTGAAATACTCTCTGTCCACTAGTAGGAGTAGTTATTAGCAGTAGCTCTGCTCTGTGTGCTCGTCATTATGCGATCGATCACTGGAGAACCCATGTTATTAGTTCTGCATAATCGCTGGCAGACTGGCAGTTATCAATCAACAGAGAGCACTAATTAAAAGCTTGGCCATGGTATGTGGCCGTTGACTCCGGTTGCAACTCCCGAAGCACAGGCTGTGGATGTCTGGTTGGTTCCGTGGTCCAGGTCGGCAGCAAGCAAAGCATCGAGTCCTCAGCTGATCAATCGTCCCCCCTTTCCCTGATCCTTTTTGTCCCTTTGCACATATTCTCCCCAGCAAACACCTCATCACCATATCAAAGCAAAAAAGTAAGAGCTCATCAAGAAACTTTAGCCTAATTTTAGATGGCAAAGCTGTGCAAGTGTCCAGCAAGAAACCCGGAACCATTCTTTTTCAGTCCGGTCGGTGCATTCTCATATGAGTATCTCTAGCATATGTCAGATAATCTCGTCGAGAAAATCAGTTTTGGCTTCTTTCGGGTTTCCCCGAAACTGAATTTCCAGTTCGCAAATCGATCGCGCAGAGCGGAGTACCGTAAATTTGTGCTGGAAATTTAAAAATGGACTTCGCGCTGGATTTCATCGATCAGTTCATAGACCACCGAAACATAGTTCATCAACGAACATAGAAGCTAGATTTAAATTTACAAACATAGAACCAAAAGGCCTTCTTCCTTTCTAGCACGTCGCCGCACTAGTTGTTGTCGCACCGGCGGGCGATGCGCTGGCGACGCTCCTCCCTCTCCCGCCACCACTGCTCTGCTTTGTGCTCAAGGCTCAAGCGGATGCCGCCCTCGAGCGAGGCTTCGTTGATCGCGGCGGCCCAGTGGTCGGCCGAACGGCGCCGCTTCTCCGCGCGATAGGCGGAGCGCACAAACTCTATTTGGTACTCTCGAGCAACTCGTCATCGTTCGTTGCCGTGAGCTCCTCCGCATCAGATTCGTTGATGGGCTCGGTGAGCGAGGAGATGGAGCCAGAGTCGGAGTCCTCCAATAGCGGCAGCGATGCACCCGCCGCATCGCCGAGGCTAGCACCGCTGTGACCAACGACAGCGGAGGAGGCGCACCGCCGAATCCGTGATCCATTTGGTGGCAGATGCGCGAGTAATCGCTCTCGACGGAGGGAATGGGGGACCAAACCCTAAATGCACCGTGTATCGTTGATATAGGGCCGAAGCCATCACTTATCGGATCCTGGTAAAATCCTCTGAACTGGATCAATATACGGTGTCCGTTCGGGGCCTCATAACGGCCGAACCCGCATATCGGCTGCAATTTGTTCGCGACGGGAATTTTACGAGCTCTGCTAGAATTTTTTCACGCCGGAGGCTTTTACGAGATCTGCTAGGAGATGCTCTAAACCGGCGTAGGCCAAGACCTATCTCTTTATTCAAGGGACGTGATAACAAAACCAAGGAGAAGAGACACGAAAACGAAGAGGAAGAAACTTCGTCAATCTCAAGACCCGATCCGCCGGCTCAGTCTTTCGAAGGTGCTCATAAGGGTAGGGTGTGCGTGCGTGCGTTTATAGGGATGAGTGTATGCGCGTGTATATGGACGTCTGCGTTGTACTGTGTTTCGTAAAAAAATAAAAAAATCAGCTAGCTAGCCACGTGAAGGCTCCGTGAATTGATGCGGTAACTCGGCGAGTCGGCTGGCGTCAAGACAACTGTTCCGTGAGCCTATCGCGCATGGTGATGCTGCACTGTGTTCTACTGCGAACACGACTCGTCGCATCGTCACGCGCCTGCGTCGTCAAGTCAGAGTAAGCTGCGGCTGCATGGCCTGAAGAAGTGGATAGGGATGAGAGGCCGCCATTGCCTTTGCCTCGGATCACGATCGGATCGATGCCGTGCCCGTGGGTGCTACAAAATGATAGATGACGGCTTCGATGCTTTGGATGATCTAGTATCGGCTCGTGGGCGATCTCTGTCGTACGAGTAACCATCAATCGGTTTTCTTTAATAGCCCTTGCGCTTGCGGTCTCCAGCTCTCACATCGTGACATGACACAAACGATAATTAGTTGGTTCCTGGGCTAATTGAAAACTTTTACTAGTACAAAATAGCCACAAATACTACTTCGTGGACAGGTGGACGAAATGGACGGCAAAAATCCAATAGCTCGGTTGTCCGGTATCACTTGTCTGACAACATTTCCGGGATGACATAGTATCCGGTGAATACCAAATCATGGTGAAAATTATACTTCAAGATTTTCCAATTTTTCTTTTCAGAGAAAAAAATACGGTGTGTTTGGAGAGGTGATGTTCTACGAGCATGCATGTGAAGTTTCAACTTCAAAGTAAAGTTAGAACTGATTTCAGCAAGAAATAGGACAAAATCACTGTTCATGTACACCTTTTTTTTCTACCTCTCAATGAATATGAATTTGAACTTCAAATTCCACATGTTTAAAGAACATCCTCTTTCTAATACACCACATTCTTTTTAGATTTTTTTCACACTTGTAGATATATGATTTCAACGAAGTTTCCGTTGTTACTTGGTTTTCAAGGGACACTTGACACTTCCTCTTCTATAAAATGGGCGCCGGTATTGTGTGCTCAAGGACTTATTTTTCAATGAACTAGTTGTTAGACACGACAAGAAATAGACGATGAAAAAAGTAAGATCAAGGCAAGGAACACGAGATTTTATCCAAGGAGAAGCGATGAACTATTTCGAAAGAGGTTGTAAACACCGGAGATACAACTTCCAACTTATCCCGTGTGGCGTCTTACAAGGAGTATTTATGACAGGCGTGACCTACGTCGGTAACTATCCATACCACGGGGGGCTTTGCAGCCACCCCTGGAAGTCCCTACCTAGCAGGAGGAAACGGTATGGTCTCCCTTCGCTCCCTTTATAACAGTAAGTATATAGGTGATTCATCAACGACTTATTATACACACAGCTATCATATTCAAACCTATTAAAACCATGTGACATCATAAACAAATCGAACCTTTTATACCATTAACGAAGAGACCGTTTTAAAACATATAAGGACATTTTCAACTTACAAACAAGATCTTCCTTACTAGCCACTATGAAACCTTCTGGCTGGTCCACGTATATTTCCTCTCCAACTCTCTATGCAGAAAAGCAGTATTTACATCTAACTACTCAACCTCAAAATCATGCACAAAAATAATACCGAAAAATGTATGAATTGAACTATTCTTCACAATCGGATAACACATCATTATAATCAATACATGGATACGTTGACATCTCATGTTCGTTCTCCACATGTTCTGCACATAGTTACACTCTTCAGTTAGACGTGTTCGAGGTCAACAATTTCTCTTTTGTCTACGAACGCAATAGACTGATTTTGTGCTGCAAAACAGGGGTTGAGTGCTGCACAATATCCCTTATCACATCATAAGTATCTGGGGCAACACCATCATCCTCAACAATAACATTTTCTTTCTCACCCGAGTGCTCCACCTCGACGTGAACCTGTTGATCTTCCTCATAAGAATTATTTGATGAAGTATATGTGGACTAAATGTCAAAGTACATACCATATTCGTTGAAAACAACACTCCTGCTCATAAATGGCTTGTCCATAACTTATGACCATTTACTCGTAAACCATAACCAAGGAACACAAACTTAAAACTCTTGGCTCTAACTTTTCATTATCAACATGAGCATACGCAGTGCAACCAAAATCTCAACTCTGAATGATCAGTAGATAAACCAGACCATAACTCAATGGGAGTTTTCTTGTCGAGTGGAATGGATGGAGATCTATTGATCAAGTAGCATGCGGTGGAAGCAGCCTCAGCCTAAAAACATTTGTTCATGCGAGCGTTGGATAACATAAACCTTGCTTTGGAGATGATGGTTCTATTCATGCACTCCGCTACACCATTCCGCTGAGACATGTACGGGATGGTGAGGTGTCTAACAATGTCTTTCCTTTCTATAGTAATCGTTAAAAGCATGCAAACAAAATTCACCACCATTGTCAGTGCGGAGAAATTTCACCTTCCTCTCAGTTTGTATTTCTGTCATAACTTTCCACTCTTTAAAAACAGCAAATGCATCATATTTATTTTTCATAAAACAAGGCCAAACTTTTCTGTAGTAATCATCAATAATGATAAGCATGTAACGAGAACTAGCATACAAGGGCTTACGAGACGGCCCCCAAAGATCAGCATGTACACTCAAGTACACCTTAATTTGGTGGTGTGAAAAGAAGCACTGAATTTTACTCTCTTGTGCTTAGCCTATGCAATGCTCAGAAACTTCATCTTACCCAAACTACATCCACGCAGGACATCTCTCTTCACAAAATTCTGCCATGCCAAGTTCACTCATATGCCCAAGACGCATATGCCACGGATTAGTTTACATGGATCATAATTAGAAACAACAACACCAGCAGTACCAGACAAAGTGCTACCATTAAGAACATATAACTTCGCAGAATTTAAATCACCTATCATGTGCAGGAGATAACCTTTTGATACCTTCAACACTCCACGTGAACCGCACAGTGCTTGTAACTTTCAACATCGAGAGTACTCAACGAGATGAGTTTCCTGGCCATGCCCGGTATGTGCCTCACGTCTGTCAACGTGCGTGTTATACCATCATGTGTCCTGATCTGAGCAGAGTCAATGCCGACGATCTCACGTGGGTTGTTATCTCCCATCTGCACAAACCCATAAGAACTGAAGCAATCTCTATTACAACATATATGAAACGAGCATGCATAATCAAGTACCCAATCATCATTACCACAAACACAACCAACAAACACAACGAGACAATCACCAGAATCAGAATTCTCACCGGAGACATCATTACCACAAACACAACCAACAAACACAACGAGACAATCACCAGAATCAGAATTCTCACCGGAGACATCATTACCACAAACACAACCAACAAACACAACGAGACAATCACCAGAATCAGAATTCTCACCGGAGACAATGGAAACCTTACATCACCATCGTATTCATTTTTCGGTTGATACGTAGTGTTCCATTTCTGCTTATTCTGCACCTTCCAACAGTCACCAGTGACATGATTACCTTCTTACAATACTTGTAGAACTTATCCTTTCCTCTAGACTTTGAACAACCTTTGTCATTTTCACTCTTATCTCTGTTGTTGAAACTTTTCTGCTCAGGACTGCCACGAATCTACAAGGCTTCACCCTGGAACGACTCCCCAGACTGTACCGTACCTTTCATATTTCCTCCAAAAAAGGACATCATATACTTCCGCAAGGGTCAGTTTATCACGGCTTAACAATAAGGTATCACGGAAATTTGTAAAGGAACTAGGTAGCGAGCATATAAATAGAAGATCTAAACTTCATCATCATATTTTACCAGCATAGACTGAAAGGTCAGAAACAATCTCCTTGAAGATCGAAAAGTGATTCATCACGGAACCACCTTCTTGCAGGTTGTGCATGAACAATTTCATCTTCACGTGCATCTTACTGGTTAGATCCTTGGACATGCTTATCAAATCCAGCTTAGCCCACAACGCTGCAGCAGTTTTCTCCTGCATCACTTATTGCAAAATATTATTAGACATATAAAGATGATAGAAAGACAAAGCCTTACGGTCCTTCTGCTTCTCATGATCAGCGGTCCATATCTTCTGATATTTCTCTCCAGAACCATCCATCGCCTCATCAAGATCGGGATGAGCAAGGATTGCCCGCATCTTGACTTGCCACATGGAAAATCTCGTATTGTAGTCCAGCAACGGCAGATCGAACTTCATCGCAGCCATGTTGTAGAAACCCTAATCCGAAACAAGGCTCTGATACCAGTTGTTATACACGAGAAGCAATAAACAATGAAAAAAATCAAGATCAACATAGGGGACACGCGATTTTAACTTGGAAAACCCTCCAATGAGAAGGGAAAACCCATGGGTGCTTGTCAGTAAAATTTCACTATTTTGAAAGAGTTTACAAACGCCGGAGATTTATAAATATTGACCTACCCCGTGTGGTGGCTTACAAGGAGTATTTATAACAGGCGTGACCTAGCTCGGCAACGATCCATACCGCGGAGGGCTTCGCTCGGCCCAAGCCTCCGGCGACGGGCCTCCTTCACTCGGCAGAAGTTAGCCTTTATCTGAGCATTATATTAAACTTGGATTAACAGAAAACAACACTAGTGGGGTTATGCTTTTCATTAAAAAAAGGCATAAATAATCCATGAAAGAGTTCCTCGGAGCCATGTTGAGCAAGATAAGTAACTCTATTCCTTAGTGGAAAGCAGGTGGTTTTCCTTTCTAAGGGAAATACCACCTATAATGTTGGTAAAGATGAAAGTAAAGTCTTTCATCGGCTAGCCAATCAAAGGAATGATTAGAATAACAACTTCAATAAGGAAAAGAAAGAAAGCAAGAGGTGTGGTTCCTTAGATGGAAACACGACCGATCACCCACGGAGTGCAGTTGTGCTCGGGCCACGCAGTGCCTCTTCTTTTAAAAAACATATGAGCCCGGCCTTGCGGAGCTAGGAAACAAGAGTAGTGCGATGGGTTGAGCACTACTCCTTTCAATCCATGCGATAGTGAAATCGAACCAAACAAGGGAAAAAAAGTTTAGCCAAAAAAAAAAGGAAAAAAGGTCGTACTAATAAAAAGGATGTGACCTAAACAAAACATTTGCTACTCTGCAAACGCCTTTAAAAGGGGCCAAATTTTTCAACAACTTTCGGTAACCAACGCAATCAACTCTGTTTATTTTGAAAAATTCTCTATTTGCTTTCTTGCAAAAGGGTCCACGTAATATGGAGAGTTAGGGACACATCTTTCTTATTATGCATCCTGCATATTCCACGCCATAATCCTGATAGAAACCATCTGAAGATCACTTGTAGAAACCGCACACTTAGATGGCTACAGCCAGAGATCTAACATTTTGATGAAACTTCAGCCCAAAATACACAATCTTTTTCATATATTTTGCTGCTTCATACCTTATTCATACCACGAAACATGCCAGCTGGAGCCGTTGGCGGTAGCTCATTCAACCCTGCTGGCAAAACCTATGGCGGTAGCAAAAAATGTTAAGCCTGACTAATTTTTGTGAAGAGTGTATTTTATATTGAAGTTTCAAAAAAAGATCAGATTTGTCAAAATGACCCTCTTAGACCGACCAAATTGAAGCCAAAGCTCCTTCTTAAAGGAGAGTATTCGAAAGCATGCATAGAGGGTTCCGGCTACAGATGACAGAAACAACAAATATCCTCATCATAAGACCATGTCCAAGCATGAAGTCGATTTGTCGTCCAGTTCCTGCTCTGCTAAAGAAACCACACTAGTAGGAATATGCCTATAGCCACCACACTACCGCTGACGGACGGCCCCAGGCGTCTGCCAGCGCTATTACCACTGGCGGGCGGTGTAGCGAGCACGCCACTGGTGCTAGACGTACCGCTAGCGGACGTCCCAAGGTGCACGCCAGCGGTAGTATCAGGCAGATGCGAGGAGGCGAGGCTAACTACCGCTGGCGGACGGCGTCAGGGACCGCCAGCGGTACTAAACTTACCCCTGGCGGACGACATCAGGGCCCGCCAGCGGTAGTTGGATCGGCTGGGATTTCGAAAATGACCAAAATACCGCTGGCGGGCACGAAGAACCATCCGCCAGGGTACCTGACGTACCTCTGGCGGACATGCTAGCTCGTCCGCCAGTGGTAAGTTGGCAAAAAGTCATTTTTGACACTTAGAAAAAGAAAAGGAATATTTATAAAAATAATTTGAAAACTCCCTTCGGAATCATCACTTCCTATACAAAGATACACCTATTTCTTGAATATGAGAACTTTATCATAAACTATGTTGTGGGAATTGCCACAACTTGGTTTGGCTTTAATTAAACTTATATGTATGTTTATACATGATAGACCTTTTTGTGAAGAATTTTTTGAACAATTTGTCCAAAATCAAGTTTATCATTTTTCATAACAACTAGTACACATAAAAGGACCCCATGCCAGAGGATATATTTTTTGAGGGTTTTTTCACTTTATTTGATTTTTTTTCAAAAAATGGTCAAAATGGCCACCATGACTATTCATCGAAAGAGGTCAAATTTTTTTTAAACTATCGATATTTCTGTGATATAACCACTAGTTGTGTACCTTAAAATAATTTTTAAAAAAATTTCAGACCAAACTATCAAGCACTTGTAGCTCAAATTTGTATTAATTTCGGAAAATCAACATCAACTCATTTAACTAGGCGAAATTAGATAGAAATCAAGAAAATTACTAATACTTGGGGATTATCCATCAAATGTGAACTACTCCTTGTGATATTTAGATGGGTACCATTTTGCACCATATTTGTTGTACTTGGTTCACAAAAAAGTCAATTTTTGCACTTAGAAAAAGGAAAATGATATTTATAAAAATAATTTGTAAAATCCCTTCGGAACCATTGCTTCATATACCAAGACACACCTATTTGTCGAATATGAGAGCTTTATCACAAACTATGTTGTGGGAATTGTCATAACTTGGTCATTTGGCTTGAAACTTATAGATGTTTATACATGATAGTCCTTTTTTGTGACGAAGTTTTCTGAAAATTTTGTCAAAAATCAAGTCTATCATTTTTTATAGCAACTAGTACACATAAAAGGACTCCATGCAAGAGGATATCTTTTTTTGAGGGTTTTTTTCACTTTATTTGATTTTTTTCAAAAAACTGTCGAAACGGCCACCAGGACTATTCATCGAAAGAGGTTAAATTCTCTAAAACTTTTGATATTTCTATGATATAACCACTGGTTGGGTACCTTAAAATGATTTAAAAAAAATTTGAGACCAAACTATCAAACACTTGTAGTTCAATTTTGGATTAATTTCGGGAAATCAGCATAAACTCATTTAACTAGGAGAAATTAGATAGAAATGAAGAAAATTCCTAATAATTGGGGATTATCCATCAAATGTGGACTACTCCTTGTGATATTTAGATGGGTGCCATTTTGCAACATATTTTTTGTACATATTTGCCACTTAAAAAAAGGAAAATGATATTTATAAAAATAATTTGTAAAATCATTTTGAAATACACACATTTGTTTGAAAAAAGTTTTGAAATGCAAAAAATTATTTGAAAAGATAAAGGAAAAAAATAAAAATAAATAAAAATATGATATTACCACTGGCGGACGGAGGAGGCCGTCCGCCAGCGGTATGCTGTCGCCACTTGCATGTGGGCCCCGCTAGCTGTCGCCACTCGCCCGCCTCTTCTCTCCAAATTTCCCCTCCAAAAATCTCCAATTTTTCGGGATCCCGCTCTGCTCGCCGCGCCTACACCCACCCGCCCCCTCTGCTCGCCGTCGCCGCCGCCGAGGGCCTCCACGCCACACTACGCCCGTCTGCCGCCGCCGGCGACCACGCCGCGCTCGGCCCCTCCCCCTCTCCCTCCCGGCCCGACCTCTTCTCCTACACGCGCTCGGCCGCGCTCGGATCCGCGTGTCCACCTCCACGCCGGTGCCCCCGTCTGCAGCCGCCCGTCCGCGCCCGAGCACCTCCACACCGCCGTCGACGTCCCCCTCCCTTCCCTTCCCGAGGTGCTGCCCCTCTCCCTCCTCTCCCTCCCCTCCAATGGGCTGCACCAAAGGTGTTTGCCGAAATTCCAACAAGAAACTTGTGTTGATTTGTGTTGTTGATTGCTTGCTGCTAGTTGCTGTTAGTGCTGCTAGGAAATTTGTAGTACATGAAAAAAATTTGAGATGAAAATTTTCAGAAATTTTGCTAAGTGTTAAATATGGTCACTGTTTAAACATGCCTTTGAAACAGACTTGAATTAAGGTGTTAGAAGTTTTCAAAAAATTATTTTTGAGCTTTATCATGAAGTAATAATGTAGTGCAAGAGATCCATGAAGGTACATTGTAAATAGGATCAGGATTTGATAATTTCGTAAGCCTTCGAAGTTGGTACTTTTTAACTGTCTTGAAGATGCATTTTTAGTTGGAATTTGCAAGGTTTGTCCATTTTTATGAGTATGTTTAGTTTATATTCAAATTTTTTATGATTGTAGCTCATTGTTTTGCTCAAAACATTAATTTAAATTGTTTTGCTCTATGCAGGAAGTTTAGAAGGAGCTCGACATTGCTGTTCACTTTCAGGTGAGGTTATATGTGTGTCGATGTGAATTTTGGTGGTGGTGGCTACGACTATGTATGAAATGCGGTGGTGTTGATGTGAAGGAGCTCGACTATGTATGAAATATGAATTTATTGTGTTTGTGGTGGTGGCTGCAAATGCGGCCTTGTGACTATGTATAAAATGTCTGCAGGTACCCCTAGAGACCCTTGAGATTGCCAGAATGTTGATTAATTTCCATTCCAGCAAATTCGGGTACTCCATATGCCATAATCTTAGCAAAGGTCATGCCGAAATTTTTCGTGAATTTTGGCATGACTTGCTAAAATTATGACATATGGAGTAACTGAAATATTGGAAATCTCAAATGGTCTCATGGGTCTCATGGGTGAATTTTGGCATGACTTGCTAAACTTTTCATCACCACCCCAAGTGAATTATTTTTCCTTATAGTTGTTTTACTAACTACGACTTTTTGTATTTTGTGCGAAGATGGCTGACAATATGGAGGCCGGGACTTCTCGGAGTGGAGGCAAGGAGCCCATAGAGGATAACTATTTGATGATGGTTCGGCAGTCAATCGACCCCGAGACGGTGGATGCCGACGTTGAGATGGCGGAGTACACTTCTGGTGACGAGACCACATCTGGTGGCGGCGGAGGTGGCAACGAAACCCCATCGGCTGGCGGCGGAGGTGGCAACGAGACTATATCTGGTGGTGAAGCAGGTGGCAACGAGACCTCATCTGCTTGCGGATCCCAGCGTCAACGTAAGCCAAGGCGCCCTAACAGGCTCGCTACCGGCCGACTGACATTTACGGAGGTGAATCCCGCCAGTGGTGCTCCTACGTAGCCAAAAAAATATGCAAAAGGGTACGGCTTAGCCTTGGGATGCATTGTGCGGGATTTCGACAACATCAACCAGGAGAACATAAGGGATAAGGAGAACTCACATGTGGCCGCACACCTTATTTCCAAGTTGCACGCAAAATACAATTTCCCGGAAGGCTACGAGGACAATGATATTAAGAACAATTTCACCAAAGCCGATGCAACTTGGAAGTCAGAAGTGAGAAAGGCCCTTGTTAATGGTGACGATTTCACATGAAAGCACTCCACCGATCCATGGTCTGCCTGTTTGTGCTAAGTATGGTGCACCGGCTCATTAATGATAATACCCCGAACATCATGATAATCGACCCCTTCTACATGTCCGACTACTTCGTGAACACCACTACGGGTAGGACACGCGTGACAAAGTTCATCGAAGATGTCTTCGTGGCAAATAGTACCAAGAACATCTTTCTCATGCCTTACTTTCCCAAGTAAGTCATTACCTAGCCGCCATAACATCTTTTCGTACATTTTCATCGTTAAATTTGCATAAGTGAGAATGATGGTCTCTTTTCATTGTTTTGTTCAGTGACCGAGACGGCACCCTCATCGTTCTGTACCCTAAAGAGTCGTTTGCCTTCTATCTCGACGCGGGTAGTGATGTGAAGAAAGACTATAGGCACATCAGTAGTGTTCTCGATGATGCTCTCAACGGTTACTGCTTTCTAAATGAAGGCATCCTAAGAAGTAACAATAAGCGAGGCAAGATGGCATTCACCCACAAAGTGGATCTAACCAGCATCAAGAAGGCGCCTGGCAGTCCGACGGACGCCTGGTATGTCATCTATCTAATGCAGGAGTACATACGGAATCACAAAAGACTAGAATTTCCGGTTGCTATCGATAAATGGTGCAAGGAAATGGCGAAAACCACTGATGCTGATATCACGCAAGAGTTTGCTCTAATCCAGAAGACATTTGCTTCAATAATCGTCAACGATGTTTGTCATGACGAGCCACCTAATGGGTTGTTCTACTACCAAGGTGCAACACCATCTAACGTCGATCTAGAAAATCGCATAGCACTGCAGTGTGACGACAGACCATTCAACTCTTTGAATGGTTGTCAACCGTTCCCGCCCAAGCCAATGTCAAAGCCGACCAGGAAGAAGTGAAGGTGTGTTGTCGATTTATTTGTGTCTACTTTGCATATTTCTGCACGACATGTGAACAATTTAGTTGCCTAATATTTTTATTTGTCTTCTGTGTATACAGATGAAGAAATGGGAGAGTACTTATAGAGGAGGCGGAAGATAGGGACTTGAAACCACTGAAAGAGAGCAAGAACCGGATGATCGAAAACGAACTTCATCGCGCCCTCTCTTAGACATTGCGGTTCTCTATCTTCTATGTGATTTTAGTCTACATAAGTAGTTGCTTTCGAAACTTTGTGATTTATCCTATCGAGAAAAACGAGATGTATTCGTGTATGACAACTTTTGGTAACTTGGCTACTATGGTATGTAATGCATGTGATGAACCAACAATTTGGTCATTTGTATGTGGTATTGTCTATATTCTTGTTGTTTTTGTCACATGTACCTGAATATACTGTATATACTACTGAAATACGATTTTATAGAAGAAAAAATAATACCACGACAAAATACCGCTGGCGGACACGGAGCCTTACCGCTGGCGGACAGAGCACCCTGAACCCCAAACCTGCGACTAGTACCGCTGGCGGACGTGGTGACTTACCGCTGGCAGACGCCGCGACCGCTGGCGGACGTGGTGACTTACCGCTGGCAGACGCCAGCGCTATAGCTCCTACCACTGGCGTGCACTAGTGTCGCCCGCCAGCGGTAACCGCGGCCGTCCGCCAGCGGTATATGTTACCACTGACGTAGTCATCGCTGGCGGGCACGTGCCCGCCAGCGGTAGCCCTTTTCCGTCCGCCAGCGGTAGGGGTTTTCCTACTAGTGCCACACAGATTTTTTTTTTTCTTCCGCCGTGATCTTCCAAACCTTCTCCAAATGCGCTTATGAGCAGACTTCGTCAAATATCTTCCATCAGCAGCAAGACGACAACCGATTATTTGTCTGCCCATTCGTTAAACCGTTTGAATCTTCAAGAAGGAACTGATCCAGTTCATTCGGCCAATTCACTCTTTGGAACACCCGCGCATCAGGTTTTGCATTTGCAAAGTCGTCAACCACCTTTTAAATTCTTCCTTGTGAGCAGCCGAAACGGAACAGGGGCCAGTCTCTTGGTGTCTCACTACCAAGCCATTTATCAGCCAAAAAAATGTAATTTATCCATCAGCAATATCAATTATCGTAAATGCTTGTAGAAAAAATCATGTCATTTCAAAGATCAACATGGTAATGGACGGGTTTGGCCGGAAGAGCACCTGCATATCCATCGGGTTGTCCGTTTAGCTTATTTAAAAATCAGCACAACAGCAATATATACATCATCACTACAAGCTTACAGCAATATATACATTAGCAATACAACATGTATACATGCACAAACACATAGCAGTAAATGATTTTCAGGTGATGACAAAAGCAAATAGGAGTATTAAACTGATGTCCTATCGAGTCAAGAATATTCTGAGTTCTAACCTTCAACTGACAACTCGGTCGGTCAAGCTACCACCTACCGGCCCTCCAATAAATTATACCATGAAACAGCATTATTCAGGGCAGGGACCGGTGAAATGATAGAGGACAAATACTAGATTGTAGTGCTGGCGAATGTCAAACTTCATAGAGCTTCGTTCGTCCGATTTTTTTGTACAAATGATGGAAATTCTAGCAGGGTTTAACGGGCAAAGGTGGAAACATATCATTACCAAGGATTAAAAAAAGGAAAAAAAAGAAAATGTCATCGCCCTACCTAAACTATCCACCTCCAGAGCTGTGAAATAGACGCCCCGGAAGGAAAATACTAAACTGCTAATGTCATTTCTTCAGACTAACTGATGAGGTAATTGCTGAGCTACGATTCTTGATCATGCATGCATTCACGGCGATTGTTCCTTCCATCTCACCAAGGAATCAAGGAATTCCATTACCTGCATGACAATTTGGCAAGTGAAACGGGCAAATTACTTGACTAGACAATTCAAGAGGAATGTTAAAATCAAACATGAGAATGGAAAAACGTTTTTTTTTACTTCAGTTGGGCATGTCAGTGAGTAGAAGGCTTGGGTCTCCTTGGGCACTTGCGAAACCAGAATTCCGTACCCACAGTTCCGCTCACGAAGCACCTGATCATCGTAGCAAGAAACAAAAGAAATAGTCTACATGTTCAGCGAATTTTGTTAGTAAAAATGTGCCTGTCTCTAATATAAAGAAAATGTAAAACCTTGAATGCGTCTTCGTCGGTTCGATCGTCTCCAATGTAGATAGGAAGAACGCTTTCAGGGTCATCTAACCGGAGCGTCTGAAGCAGAAACTCCACTGCCTTTCCCTTGTCCCAGTCAATCACTGGACGAACCTCTAAAACCTGCATAATTGCACATGGGTGGGGCGATGCATATTCTGTCAGTGATACAAGACTACAATACTTGGTCAAGGAACAATTGGAATATTCCTACCTTTCGCCCGGTTGTTAGTTTGAGACGAGGAAAAGCTTTCAGGACATCATCGACAATCTCCGCGACCAATTTCCAATCCTGGAAACAGCCAAGGGTAAAGCATGAAAATGTTGCAGCAATTGAGGCGAAGCTTGAGGATCTACTCTACCTGCTTGTTGACGTTGCGGTAGTGTACAGACACACAAAACTTGTTGTCCTCAACATTTGCTCCCTTGATCGATCGAGTGGCCTCCACTAGGCACTTGATAACCTGTTGTGCAAAAATAAACTATGCTAATATTTGTACATACAGGTAACCAAACCATTCAACACGTTAATTACAACAACTACCAATTATTTGGCCGTGTACCTTGCTGATCATGGGTAAGAACTCACTCGCAGGTTGGAACAGTTTAGCTTCTTTGTTCTACAATAAAACATGGTTCAGAAAAAATAATATAAAGTCATTGAGCGAAGGAAAAATGTAGAGTAAATTTAGGAATTTTAAAAGTCGTCCCTGAAATCCACAGTGACAAACGAGTACTCACATCGTTTGCTTTACTTTGAGAATCTGTGGAAGATACCAGTATGTCCATTCCATGACTTCCAGCGTAGCAGAGCTCCTTCAGCTTTACAAATTCAAAAACCTGAACATGATAGGTTATGAGAATGAGATACATAAGTACTAAATTTGTTTCATGTACACTACAATATTTAGAAAAAGGAATTGCCCCATCCTTTATTTATTATTTGATAACAATAGACTATTCTAATTCCTCAAAGAAAAAAGACTTATATAAAAATATTACAAATTGGAACCTAATAAGATAGGAGGCCTGAGCATGCGCCGGAGTTGTTATACCTTGTCGCGGGACCTCCCGCTGACGACTGCGGTAGGGAAGAACTTTGCAACTTTCTTCACAGAAGCGCGCATCTGGTGGAAGTTTTTCAGGTTGAGCAAGCAAGTAATACATAACTCAGCAATGTTTCAGTAGTAAGAACGTTTATGTGACATGTCAGTTACCTCTGCTGACATGAACGCTTTCTCAGGATCGTTGACGATAGGCGAAAGTGTTCCATCGTAGTCCAGAAACAACGCGATCTTCTTGCCCTCCGCGTTGGCTATGATTTGGTCGAAGGAAACTAAAGCAGAAGGGCACTGTGCCTGTAACGAACCGCAAAACTGTATAATCATTTGCATAAGACACTATTTAGATAACTGAAACCGAAGGAACATTGATGTTACCAGCCAAGCATTGGCGGCGGCAACTTCGTCAGAGCCGGAATGCACATATGATTTTGCAGAGGTTGACGACAGCGTCATCACGCCAAGCAGTCCATCGACGACTTCAACAAGTTTACGCCTACTAATAAATGTTACACCCAAGGAAGAGCAGGGATGGCTCTTGGATCTGACTGGAGATGGCATCATATTTGAAGGCAATGCGAACATTGTCTGGCTTTTGGCCACAGGATCAGACATGGCACGCAATATTGAAAACTATTGCTATTGCTCTTATCCTCAAGAGAATAAAATGAATTGGATAGATGCAAAAGGATGTTCTTGGCGATAAAAAAATAGGTGTAAGAGGCTTCTTTCAATTAGATTTAACCCACAGTCTTGTCAATGAAAAACCACTTCTTCAGTGTTTTGTTGTCAGTGTAGGTGCGTAAACGGTTCCTTAACAGAAAGCTGCCAGTAATCTGATGAAAGAGGCATGATAATATTAGATAAAAGAGCGTATACATAATGAAACCATTTTTTTATAGCCGCAGTATAAGATGTACCTTCATATACACCAGTGTGACAGCTCGTGTGTAACTGTATATCGCGAAAGTTAAACTTCAGTACCAAATGGAACGCCCAATTCAGCAACCATATATACTTGATCAGACATCATAGCTGCATGAGTCACTGAACAAGATAGTATGTCACTGATCCGAAACTTCCGTGATAATACTTCAAAAATTCATGACATTATCATGCATGTACCGAATCTGTAATCACATCTAGCAAACACAAAAGCCTCTCTGCCCTAATGCGACAACAAGTAATTGTGTAATAACTGAGAAGATAATGAAGACAACATCATAGTCAACCTAATAAGCCAATCTCTAATGATAGGCGACCCCAGAAAGCACCCAAAACAACTAGTTTCGATCATAAAAAACCCTAGATAACATATTAGGTGCGCCTAACATCTCCTTTTCCTGCGAAACATCAGGAAATTCTCTTTTTCCGAGTGCATCGTCGCCACACCAAAAAACAGTCAAGCAATGCACATTGCTGCAGGCTTTGATCGAAAACTCTGACAATCTGTGCTTAATACTTTGAGGTTAAAAAGATTTCATCGAAGATCAATGTACTTACGATCTGAAAAATAGAGGATTTGCGGCAGGTACAGAAAGGAAGAAATTAACCATTACGTCGGGGAAAGTCATCTGAATATTGGGAATATCAGCACGAAATAGACGCGACATTTAGTCCGTCTATCATGGAATTAATAGGATTTACCGATAATAACGACATGCAAGATCATTAGGTCAAGATATAGAAGCGATTGATATGCAATTTGCCGTCGCATAAACCATGCCAAACTTTAAGCCCGGACGGTAGAACAGCTCCGATCTAATACGGCATTATATAAATTTCGATGTTTAGAATGTAAATTCGCGCATCTAGATGCAAACGGAGTATCATGAGAGAAAAAGGAAAGAAAAGGAGATTAATCAGGAATCTCAGATAGCTAATCATGAATCTTAAATCGAACAATCCATTGCCAAAAGAGGAAACACGCAGGCAAAAACGAGACAAATCACACACCTTGGGTACGAAGAACAGGAGGGATATGTATTTGCACCCGGAAGAGGAAGAAGGCAGAAGAGGAAAATGGCGTCTCCTTGGACGCGTATATATATGAGAACGGAGGGCAGAAAAGGAAATCTTGAAGAGGTTTAATTCCGCCTTTCTTTTTGCACCGAATTCTGCTTTTTCGTTAAAGTGGGGGTATTTGGTAGGTGCACCGGATCGACTACACAAGATATTGTATCGGCCTAAGAGCAACTCTAACAGGTGCCCTAAGGAGGGCTGTTTTTGGGTATAGGGCACGTGTTTTATCGTTTTAGGGTACGAAAACTTTTTCTGCTTTACCAGCTGCCCTATAATAGGGCACTCCTCTCCAACAGCTGCCCTATTTTAGGGCATACATAGCTAATTTCAAACTAAATTTGACACGAATTTGAACATAGTTCGACAACATTTGACAACGAACTGACCCAAATTTAAAAGTTGAACCTAATAAAGTCGAACCTAGACCTAAACTAGTGGCCCCTATCCAATGCCTTCCAGTCGACACCGGAATCGTCATCGGAATCGAAGTCCGATAATCCGGACTCGTCGGAAGAATCGTCGATATTGATCACCGGAGTCGAGGATGTGGACGGGCCGGCCTCCGTCTTCGGCTTCTTCGCGCCCCGGCTCGCGAAGAACTCCTCCTCCGCCTTCACGAGCTCGGGGTTCTCCCGCCGGAGCTTCTTCACGAGCTCCGGCGTGGCGAAGGTGCCGAGCCACATGCGTGTGGTCTATGGTGATCTCCGCCGCGTAGCGGCCGGAGTCACGAAGCCGCACGCCGCGGAAGCCCGTCGAGCTGCGGACCGGCGGCGGGGCGGGGCTCCTCACGTCGCAGCGCGGCCACAGCGAGTCGCGGCCACCGTAGCTGCCGCGGCCGTAGCTACAGTGGCCACCATAGCCGCCGGATCCGCGGCCCCCGGAGTTGCGGCGCGGCCACATCACGGCGCGGCGGCGGGCGGCCAAATCGAGCTAGGGAGCGGCCGAATCTTGGCTAAATCGGCGGCGGCGAGGGGTGGGGAGGGTCGGCGGGGGTGAGGGAGCGACGGCGGCGGGCGAATCGGGGGCGGAGCGCGGCGGGGTAGGCGAATCACGGCGGCGGCGGGTGAACCACGCGCGGGAGCGGCGGGGAGGGGAAAGGAAACGGCAGTTGGCCGCGCGCGCGGAAAAGAAAAATATAGGGCAGGGGCCGCGCGCGGTCCTCTTTGGGGCAGCTGTTGGAGAGCGTTTTTTGCCCCTTCGTGCCCTATAAAACGGTTTTTAGGGCACCAGGCCTAATTTGGGGCAGCTGTTAGAGTTGCTCTAAGGCATGTGCTCCTTCACATCATTTTTAGATAGCACAATAAATAGCGGAAATCCACTTCGGGTAGTAGGTGCAGATTTACCCACTACCCAAAAAGTGGGTTAAACTACAGTAGGCTGTCGTTTTAGGTGTCTATATAACTCTATAGCAGGAAAAAACTTAGAATAGATATATAGTACATTATTTTCATGTGATTAGTAATTTATCAAAAATTCAAAATCGCTCCAAAGAGAGAAAACTCATCAACCAGGCCGGGCAAGCCAGGCAAGACTTTCCGTTGGATCACCACCGGCCTCTCGTCCGGGTAAAAAGAAGATCATCGAGCCCACAAGACAAGATAAGTCCATAAGTAAGGCTACTTTATCAAGCACGACAAGACACCGACCACCTTACTAAAGCAACTGATCGGGACTTGTCAGAGATAAGTGGGTTTAGGCCATAAATCCCACTAGATCGTGATGGCACGCGTTGCCTGTCGATTTAGTCGATAAGATTATAGACAATCAGGAAGAGGTGTTTTGATTCCCGGGTGCATATGCACCCGTTATTTAAATACATTTTAACGTATTTCGAAATGTCAAAAAATGAAAAAAAAATTGCGCATATATCTTAAGATCCGCTTTATTCACAATTTGTTTCACGATATGTCTTTTGTTAAAATGACAAAATTTGGTGATAAAATAAGCCTTTTGACAAGACATTTTTTGTCTTCTTACCAGACTACAATTTTTTGAAATGAAAAATTTGGTGATAAACTATTTTTTACAAGAAATTTTATTGTCTTTTTACCAGACCATAAAAATATCGGTTTTCCGAGAAATAACTTTGTGAACAAAATACATATCAAAAGACATAGGATGCAAAGATTTATCCGCCAAATTTTATTTCAAGATTTTAATTGTGTTTTCCCTCATACCATAGTGCCAATTTATTTTAAAAACCAACACTTTTTCATTGTTGGGATATCGCTTATCGGGAACTTATCGGTCGAGCCATGATAAGGGCTAAATCGGCCGGTTTGACGCATAGCGTCTGATTTATCGGCATATCTTCCAATTTATTGGACGATTTATCTTATCGGTCAGACACTGAGAAGGGATAAATCGACCGATTTATCGGAATATTGGAAGATATCTTGAACCGTAGTTATAAGAGTGGAAAGCATTTTTCAGAGATGGTAGTATTTATTTTTCTGAGACAACAGAGATTGTAGAATGTAGTATCCGGTTCACCCGTACTGGGGGTGGTGATACAAGGCCCAAACATGACTAACATCATACGGCCCATTATGAAGGAATTAAGAGCACCCAGGACCATTTGTATCTACGACGAGTGTGACGACCTGAGGTGAGCCTGACTACTGTGTCTCTCTTCCCTAAAAACAAAAAAGGACAACTGTCTCTCTTTCAAAAAAAATAGAGCAATGGAGTCTTGTTTCGGGAGATTAAAGCTCTAGCTAGTTTGAATTTTACTTCTTTTTCAATCTCGTTTTGTCCACGGGCTTGTAATAAGGTGGCTGACGCTTTAGCGAGCTTTGGTGCGAAGATGGTCTCGGATCCCAAGCCCGTATGGCCGGGCCGAGTTCCTACCTTTGTCCAACTTCTGGTTGCCAGCGATTCTGCTGAGCAGTTTGGTTAATAGAATTTCGTTCCATGTCAAAAAAAAAGAGCGTGACTAATAAGGGACTGACTGTACTGTAAGATTGCTCCCACTTCCAAGGACTGAAGTTTTGCAGGTCCTTCATCTAGCACAATTCCAACTACACCCACCGCGAGTACATTTTGGTAGAGTAGAGCTGCATTCTTGTACAAAGCTTCGCTGCATTACTTCTGTACTTGGATCTATGTATGGACTATATATGGATCTTTCAGGCACAAGATAAGCATTCTAGTACAACAAAAAAAAGGTGAGCAATGGCCTACGCTGCTAGCTGCTACATTACGTTGCTTGAATAACAAGATCAGAATGCTTGCAATTGGGACCCACCATACATGAATTGGGGTGATGAAGCGTTGTGGATTGGATCGTAAAGTATAAAATATTGTATAGCAACTAGATTAGTGGAGAGTGACTAACAAAGCTGGAGAAGAAAGCTTAGAAAGCTAGATGTGCAGTGAGTGAATGCAGTGGGTATTTTCATAAAGCGCAAAACTCCATGATAATCGAACTGGCACTCGTCCAGTTTTGGGTAAATCCAGTCGCGATCTGACCATGCATAGTTCTGAAAATATTCGTGGTCGTTGCAGCGCTGAAGCTGATATCTCACCGATAATTGATTTCACAACCACTACTACCTGGCCTGACCGGCTCCCGTGGCGGCCTTTAAGAAAAGAACATAACAGAATGCACCAACTCCTCTTTGTAGAATGTTGGTTTACAACGATCGATATCGTTTCAGAACAGGGAGAGATAACACCACCACCACTCCGTCACTAGTTCCAATGGTGTCACAAAACAAAGGTGTGTGGTAAGTTGGTAACGCATCACATCCCACAATCATCAAAACCAAAAACACAAAAGCACATCCATCATCCCAAATTGGAGCTTAAAGGAAAATCCACCACCCAGCAAGAAACGCTGCCAAAATTACCACTATTCTTCAGGATATCGCCGCGCCAATATTGTATTCCTCCGGTTACAGAGCTGCTGCTCCCGGCTCCAGATCACCCTGCCTCATCATCATTGCAATTTATTCCCGCACTTTGCTTCCTGAGGCAGGAACCGCCAAGCAAAGGACCCAATAACCACTACTCGGCGCCGTCCAGTTCACTGGTTCTTGAGAAGTTGTAGGAGGAAAAAGATCGGATCTTCTTGCTGTTCCTGTTTCAGAGCTCTCGGGTTGGACGGGGCCATGAGCAGCACTCTGCTTCGAGTCTCCCCTGCCGAGCTGAAGATCCCCTGTAAGTGTTCTTATCAACAACCGTTTCTACCTAATCAATGGCGCTTCTCAGTGCTTTCCTGAGCCTGAATTTCCTCTTCTCGCGCTCTGTGTTCCTGGTCGAGAAGACGATGTCAAGAGGCAGCGATCTTGCTGCATGCAGCTGATCAACAGGACCGACAAGTACGTGGCGTTCAAGGTGAGTAATACCCTCTCCTTGTCGTTGCACTCTGCTGCTACTCTGCGCGGTGCATTGGGGAGAGCACAAGGGCGATGGACTGAGCTTGTGGCTGCCGATCCGTAGGTGAAGACGACGAACCCGAGGAAGTACTCGGTGCGGCACACCTGCGGTATACTGCTGCCCCAGAGCTCCTGCAGTGTCACAGGTGCGTTTTTGCTGGAGGGTTCTCCTGCAGAACTTGTTTGAAGCGCATCAGTGCCATTGTTGCTGAAATGCTGGGTTTGGTTAGTCACGATGCAGGCTCCCAAGGAGATGCAGCTGGATTACCACTGCAAAGACAAGTTCCTCGTGCAGAGCGCGGTGGCGCGAGATGGGGCGACGATGAGAGATTTCCTCCCTGAATGGTAGGTACATGCAATGCTCAACTTGATGGATGGCTGATTCTAGCAAGTGCTTGTGTCGTGTGTGATGCGGCTGTTGCGGTTTTTAGTTCACTAGAGCTCCGGGTAGGATAATCGAGGAGTTCAAGCTGCGGGTGGTCTACATTGCTGCTAATCCTCCCTCACCGGTTCCTGAGGAGGCAGAGGAAGAGGATGCACCCACTGCGTCAGAGAATGCACCTCCTCCCACAGAGGAGATGGTCTGCGAAGCGAAAAATTCATTAACGTTTGATGCTGTAAGTGATAACATTACTGTTATTTGGTGCTACAACGAAAAACAGTGTCACACCTGTTTTTGTGACCAAACGTCCATTTGTTTTTCAGGCATCTAGACCAAGATGCATAGATAGTTCTGGACCCAAACTTTCATGTGAGGAGGTAATTTGTTGCTCAGTAAAAACACCAATGCTGTTTACTAGTTCTGTCTGATATCTGATGGAAACAAGAAATACTTGCTGATAGTAATATAGGTTATAGGAGGAATGATGCATATCCTGAACATGTATCCTTTTCGTTCTTTGAAAAAAAGCACACAAACACGAACACATATCCGACTAAGACTATGGCTGCGTGCACCAATCGATGTAGAGGCCAGGGGCGTGCCCACCTTTTCTCATCTGACCGAGACTGATATTCTGGGGCCAAACTATTCAGGTTCATAATCAGATCTTGACGTAGGAGTAATTTCAGTGCGAGTACTCCAGCTGAGCATACTTTCAGAATCTTGACGTGCTTGCATTTCCGCGTGAGGATGTTTTTGGTGTCTACATCAAGTCGCTTAGTAATATATATCTTATTTTGATCGAACATTTAGGAAGGGTACCCCTCGCGTCGCCTCCTCTCTAGGCGACGGAGGGGCGAAACCCTAGCCTCCAGCCGCCACCCACCTCCACCCCGCCTCCCTCCCTCGCCGTCCCCGGAGGCAGCCGCCGGAAAGGTCCCGCGGCGCCGGTGAAGGGGGCGCGGGGATCCGCCGCTCGCGGCGTCCTTGGGAAGTTTAGAGGAGGCTGCTGCCCCTGGGTGCGCCGCCCTCCCCCGTTCGTCCCCGACCCCGCCATCTGCGCCCCCCCCCCCGTCTCCGGCGTCGTCGGCGCCCCTCGGCCGGCTGCCCCGAGTTGCCGCCGGTCGTCCCCTCCGTGCCCGCGCCGCCGCTGAAGGAAGCCGTCGGGCTAGCTCGCTCGGAAGACGGCGGCGGCCGTGCGTCTCCTCCTCCCTGGGTGGTGGCTCGCCGTCTTGTGGGCGGTCGGTTGAGGTCCCCTGGCGGCTTGAGGCGCGGGCCCGATCTGGGCCTCCGATGGGCCGGGCGGGCCGGACACACCTCTTTTGCGCTCCTCCCTCTTCGACACGCGGGTGCTGTCCTGGTCACCGCGACCCTGCTGGCTCGATGGCGAGCACCTTCCCCAGAGGGCCCCCCTGCTCCACTCCCGACGTGCTGCAGGGGTGGTGAGGTCCTCCCGATGCATGGGATGCACTGCTTCGTGGTGCTTTCCTGCTGGTGCTCCGGGAGAAATCCGATCCCGGCCTTCGCGGCCCTCGTGGAACAAGTGATGGCATCGCCTCCACGTCGCTCTTTCTCCTTGGAGGCATCGCTTTGAAGCCTGGCATCCGTCGGCGGCATTGCCTTTCGCCTCCCCGTCGGACCTTTTGCTCGTATCCTTGTGGATTGGGCAACAGTCATAGTGACCCAACAGAGCTCCATGGATGTCATGGGGTGGCCTTGGCGTGCGTTGCCCTTCGACCACGGGGTCGGCACACCGGTGTCGTCGCCCCAGTCTCGGCTATCCGACGCCCTTCGACTGTGTTTGGTCTCGGTGGCGCACCGCCCTTCGGCCATTCGACGCCCTGTCTCGGCTATCCGACGCCCTTCGACACAGTGTCGTCGCACGGACTCGGCTATCCGACGCCCTTCAACCGTGCCAGCGATGTCCCTTGGTGTGCTCTTGTTTGGTGTCCACGTATTCTACTACCTAACCCAACGGGCTACTTGCTTTCGGTGCTGAGGTTCTCACCGGAGATCCTCCTCCGGTGGCTTGCTAGGTGTTGGCGTCACAGGGGTTTCGATTGGCTCTGTTTTGCCAACCTCCCCCTCCCATAGTGTTTCTAGTCTTCTTTTTTCATGTATTTGTTCGTCTTCTCTTCCTTGTATCCCCTGTAACTTCTCCATCTGTTTGTAAGAACATGGCCCGTCAGCCTCTTTCGATTAATGAAACAAGTGGTGGGAATTTATTCCCCCCGTCAATCTCGAAAAAATATATATCTTATTTTAGTTAAAAACAATTTATTTGTTGTTCAGGTTGTTTCATGGGGGCAGATGAGGACATTGCTTTGCTACCGTGCCATTTTGAGTAGAGCATTATGATACCCCAAAATATATATCAACTTGTATGTTTAATGATGCTGCTTTGTTTGTAGATTATTATAATAAAACCTTCATGTGCTACTCGTTGAGTGAGCACTCAGATTAATTTTGTGGCTGACTTAAATAATACATTAATTTGTTTACCCTATTTTTTTCGTATGTCTCTGTTTAGGGTGCCTCTGTGGTATCAAAGCTTGTTGGAGACAGAGTATATACAGTCAATGAAAATCAGAAGCTAGATATGGTAAGAATCCCTTCAGTACCACCACAACATCTATTTTTGCTTCTCGACTATTTTCAAGTTTAGTTTTGGCTCATGAAATGTACATTTATACAAGTTTGACTCTTAGCTTAGTAGACAATTTTTCGCACACTAGTCTCATTCGAAGCGGTATGGATGATGATTTGGACATATTTCTGCTCTAGAGGCCCATGCCCAACGGTGACCTCAGAATGACTCATCGCCAAAAGGACTCGCCGGTGAAACTCAAGAGGCCAACATTTCCTGCTTCCACATCGCGGATTCCACGTGCCACCAAAACAAACGCCTCGAAGGAGGGCGCGGTGATACAACTGTCACCTTGTCTAGCGAACTAGACCTATCGTTTCCCCCGGTGCTCGACTAGGGAAAGGTCCAACATCGGGCAGAGATTTTTGCCCCGACCCATGAACATTGACTAGGAAGCAAGGCAGTCGAAGATGGTGAACTAGGTCACCGGAGTGGACCACCAACATAGTCTAAAGAGGGTGGCACCGAATAGTGCATCAAAGGACTACCACGACAGGAAATCCACCACAAGGAAATGCGTCGATGCGGATGGGTGGCGCCATCCTGAAGGATCAGACACCTACACCTACACCACGCAACGTTGACCGTGGCCACCACCGTGCTGCCGTTAGGATTTAACGGGTCACAGCGAGTCACCGCACCTTCGCGCCGTCGCTCGCGTGCTCACTGCGTCTGGTCCACATTGTCTACTAATCTAGATCCGGGGCCATAGCCATGAAACCCTAGGCTCGGAAGCCGCCTACCGCAAGGAGAGAGGCCAACGCCGCCGAGGGCCATCGAGCCGGCTTTGCCCGGTGTCTTCCTCAAGCAATGGCAGGGAGGGGTGGGTGGTCTTGTAGAGCACAATATCTCTTGATGATTTCACTAATATTATTATCTTTAAACATTTGTCTTTACCTTGTTTCAGGAACTACTTAGGGAAACAAGATCATCTCAACAGGGTTTCTCAGTAATGTTTGTGCTATTTGTCTTCATGTCATCTGTTTTCTTTGGACACTTGATGAAGCACATCAAGGTTTAGCCACATAAATACCATATAAAAGGATCTGTGTCTCCACCTGTACTCTTCCTATCATGTAATGTACAGACACATGTAGAACTGTAAAGGTATCCTGTAGTTGGTAAACGTGTACATAGAAGAGGAACAACATGCATCATGTTCATGTATATATGGGTCATCAGTTCCAGTCTTATGGTTATGGGATTCAGAACTAAATCAACTCTGTTTGCAATTTCGTTATCTGTATGACGTGAATTTTTCTTAATAATTCAACAGCAATATAGCATAGACAAAGGCTCTGAAAATAAGATAACCACATGCATGATACATCGCGTCAGAAGCACATAATACTCATGTTATTTATTGACTTGCACAAACTGTTCACCATATGGGCATCATCCTCGCGAGGTCGGAGGGTCGCGTAGCTCGTTCGCTTGTGGCGCCGGCGGGGCGAACTGAGGAAGCCGCGCCCTCTTGATTTCCCCAAAGCCGTCGGAGAACACATGTCGATCAGGCGCTTCCTCGCCTTGTTCGAAACAGAGATCAATTTCTCATCTCGGTCTAAACTCATAATGACCGGAAAGTGATCAGCTTAGAATCTGAATAGTGGAAGTACCTGAAGCGATGTGGGCGTGGTGGCGATCGTGGATGATCCTTGTTGACTCCACAGGTGAAGCCATGAGCGATGATAGCAGCAGGAAACAGAACACGACGTTGGCCTTGGCCATTGGGATGGGCTTCGTCATGGATAGATTTAGTTCCTGCAGCTTGATGTGTGGGAGGGGTTAATATGACGACAACCTGTAATATGGTAAGAGTATTTTCAGAGTTGCCCAGTAATAATGTTTTCCTTATTTGCTTTGTTCTGATCATGTTACATGATATTTTTCATAAATCTAAATGGAATTTTGTGACCTCGATGGTGAGACCAAATGTCAAAAAAAAAAAAATATATATATGCGAAAATCACACTAGAACAAATGGAAGTCATTAAAACAGGAGGGTAAAATATTAAGATTCTTTACAGGATTTTGATGGTTCCAGAAAGGCAATTACCTCGACAACAACAGACATGAAAAATTAACTCTAACTTCACAACACTGACAACAACAGAAGAACAAGGATAAACAAAGAACCGTCATGTACTCTACGTCGGAACAACGTAAACAGATTGCTGAGCCACCGCGGCAAACTGTAACGCCAACCCTGCCCCGAGCGCGGCCACCGCCACCACGCCAGCAAGCCCACAGAGAGCAGCGCGCCGCTTCCACCAGCGTCGCCGAGCGGTAGCTCTTGTAGCGGGCGGCACCTCAATCGCCTCCGTCGCCGGCGCCGCAACCACCTTGGGAACTTCCGCGCCTTCGCTCTCGGGATCGCCCTTGGCGTCCAACGCAGCCTCCTGGCCCGTTACCTCGAAGCCGTCGCAGGAGCCGGTGCACGAGCAGCCGCCGGACCCTGAACCGGACCCGGACCCTGAAACGGACCCGGCCGCCGCCTGATCCGGTTCTCCTTCTTGCTCGAACGTCCTCTCGAGGACTCCGAACCACTCCTCGGCCTCGACCAGGTGCCCGGGCCGCGCGCCGCCGTGGCAGTCCCTCTCGGCGGCGATGATCGTGCGGAGGAACTCAGTCCGGCGTTGGATATCCGCGAAGACTCTGCCGTCCACGTCGTCGGAGCGCCGCGGCCGGGAGGTGAGCGCCTCGGTGAGGCGGGCGTCCAGTTCGCCCAGCTTTCGCTCTATGACGGGGTTCGGGCGCCGGCGTGCCCGCTGCGTCTCGGCCAGTGGACTGTCCATGGTCGGGGCTTCCATTTCTTGATCAACCACGCCGGCCTTCATCGGTGTTTCGGTGGTAATGGACTGCGGTGGAGTTATCGGCGATTTTGTTACTGTTTGAGCGGCCGCGCGTGGGATTTGAGGAGTTGCGGCTCTTCGCCGGAAGCCCGGAACGTGAGCGCGCGCTTCGGTAACCGCATCGTTGCGTGTGTGCGAACTTGATCGGGTTGCTCCGTGCGTCGTGTGGCGAGAACGGGCGCGTTTTAGATGGGAGTGGTGTGGGTAACCGCAATCTCAAGATCATCGACGAGTTCCAGGCTTCCAGCGTAAGGGCAAGGATGCGTTGACGAAATAGGCCGTAGCCCCGCTATATAAATATAGCAACAACCCGATACAACCAACAGTCACGACATGTTGGGGCGGCAGCAAACATACACCCAAAGCAAGGGGAAGAGAAGAAAAGAAGAAGAAACAAAAAGGAGACATAGGCGGATCGACTAAAACGATGATGACCCGCAACCGCTGCGCCCTCTCCAACAAAGTACCACCACGCTCATAGCAAGGGGCAAGGATGCGTTGGATAGTCTAGATCATGCAACGCGGTTTTCCCACTATTAGAAGCTCACGCACCTACCATCATGATCATTGATTTTGCATCCAACGAAACATATCATTCGTACTATTTTATATGTTAAAAAACTAAAAAAATATGTTAATGCATGGTTTTAATTTTTTTCTCAATGCGTGCACAAAACATTCATGTTAGTACATGAATCTAAAATTTACATTACTCAAATCTATCAATTATTGATAATGCATTGACATTTGAAATTTGTTGATAATTTTGTTGCACGAATCTTGATGAAATCAACGGTCATGATACTAGGAGCGTACGCTCCTAGTTGTGGTATTGCAACTTTGCTAGATCATTGGCTGGTTTTGGTCATGTCCATTTGAGGTCTAGTTGGGCCCCGAAAATGTTAAAGCACCACAAATTCAGGGCCGCAGCGGGGAGTCGTGCGCTGTCGCAAGAGGGCCTAGGCAAAATATTACTGGGCCTGCGGTCTAGGGCTGTTTATACCTACTAGAGAGATCTTTAAATTAGTTTTTTCTTAGCTAAACCGATTTGTTTTCTAAGCATCTTGCAATGGTGATGGCATGATATTGGGATTTTAAATTCGAGGAAATTCCACATATAGCACAGAGAATTTGCTCAGATGTCCCAATGCAGCTAAAGATATCTGGCTGCCGAAAATTTGCAGAATGTATAGATTTATGATGATGACTACCCTACCGTCAACTTGATGTAAAAATCATATCGCCCTTCGACGTAGCTTGTGCTAATTTAGCCCTTATGATATCCCCATTTAGAAATACATATAGTGTGGTACTTTGGTATGAATATTCCACACGAAAGTAACCAAAACTTTCATGCTAATGTCGGCATGAAATAGAAATAAATACAAGTCTAGCAAAAAATAGAAAAATATTTCGAAATGTGAACAATATTTGAAGCTATTATAAAATCAAACTTAGAGTAAAGCATAAATAGCTTCCATTTATGTTTAGATTGGAGCTAAACCTAAGCAGTAGTTTCAAACAAATTCAGTTATCAATCTTTTGATCATTTTTTGGCCAATATTTCATACTCTCTACATAAATCTGAAAAATTATATTAAATCATAAATGGTGTTCTTATCTATACCTCTTATAAAGCAAAACCCCACTAAGTGCATTTATTATTTTTCTATCTCAACATGTAAGCTATCCACATCATCCATGCTATTAGCCAATCAATTGTCCATGTCATTTCCACTAATACTTATTAATATACATAATGCATTCCTCTAACCATCTAATAGTTCACATTAACAATATATAATACACACGCAATTAAAATTCATGTATATGAAAATTTAGTATATCGACTATGACCAATTGATTTCCGTATATTCATTTAATGTATCATACTTTTTATACCATTTTATTTACACAATATAGTTTCTAAAGTGATACCCGTTGCAACGTGCGGGGTATTTTCTAGTTATGGTAAAACTTCAGCCAGCTCTCGGCTGTTTCTTAAGAGAGATACAACAATAATTTCAAAATTTACCAAAATATAAATTGTTCTGATATTATTAAAAAACTATGATAAATTTTAAATCATGCACTTATTATGTGGATCAAATGTGAGATGACTCAGGTCACACCGAAATAGAATGAAGTTTGAAGTATCCAATTAAATTTAGGGTCATTTATTGTGGTGCCCCTGCTTCGCTAAGTTTTCCTTGGTTGTGCCCTACTCTCTTAATGTTGTTCGGTTTTGCCCTACTTCGCTCTTTTTCGGCTCGCGGGTCCCAAGCGGCCGTTTTCGTTGGGTCAACCTCCTTTGACCTTTACTGTGCTGGCATCTTTGATGGGCCCCAAATTGACCACGGTCTCTCGTGCTGCTGAGTCATACTATGGTCACCCTTCGTTCGATGCTAATTTTTTTATGGTTGGCCTTGGATGGGATTAGTCCCACCTCGCTAGAGATAATTTGTTGATTATTAGATCATTAAAACTGAAATTAAATTTGGACATGTTTAATTTGCACTGGGAAAATGAAACTTAAATTAGGAAAGTGAACTTCAGAAACTGATTTAATTTTCACTGGGAAACTGAAACATAAATAAGGAAACTAAAATTTAGAAACTGATTTTCACCAGGGCCGGCCCTGGAGGGTGGCAGGATGGGCGGCCGCCCTGGGCCCCCAAAATCCAGGGGTCCCGCCCCAGGTACGTTGTAGTATAGGTACTATACTTGTATAGATACGTAAAACGTATTTACCAGAAAAAAAAGAAATGGGCCGGGAGGCTATAGGAACGTGGCCCATATGAAAGGAGGCAGATCGCAGCTATTCTCATGCACAGGGCCCAGGTCGACTCGATCGATCACATCGTTGTTCACTTGTTCGCTCGCAAACGCACGACCGCGACCCCTCGGCTCTAGTTCTGTTCGCCTTCTACCCTTCTCGACTGTGATTTCCCTCCCTGCAGTCTGCTCTCCGCACCTGATCGCGGCGGATCTGGCCATCGAGCGTGAGCAGCGGCGATCCCATTCGGCCATCCCTGGCAGGATCCCAAGACACCGCCGCGCCCGGCCGTTGCCGCCACCGTCAGGCCCTAGCCACGGTAAATTGTATGTGCTCTTCTTCTGTAATCTGTATCCGTATGTGATGCGTGACGGCGTGATATTCTCTAATCAAGTAATCAGTAACATTAATTTTGATGTAATTTTGTTTCCAGCATTCTGTGGGATCATGTCGTCTTGAAGGTATTAATCTGGTAGTGCTAAGACGAAAAGAGCACAACGTGTGGATGATTTGGTACAATCACGTAGAGGAGATATTCTTAAATTCTTCAGGGGTAATACTAGTGCTTCGATAAACCCAGATCAGTGGGCGATTGTTGTCGTGGAGGAAGAACAACATCCTAATGAGAATTTTGAATCTGGTCAGCAAGAAGAAAATGTCAACACCAATATTGGCGATGACTGTCGCCTCGGCTAAAAGAAGCTTTTCAAAGTTGAAATTATTGAAGAACTACTTGCGGTCTACAATGACTCAAGAGAGGTTAAACTGGTTGGCAACATTATGCATCAAGAAGTAAATTATTGGACAACATTGACACCGACCCCATCATAAATGAATTTGCATCGACAAATGTTAGAAGAAAATTTAAGGTAATTTGTATAATTTATTTGATATGTGCGTTGTTTTGGATGCATTCAAGTTTTATTGAAAGATATATTTTACACGTATATTCATTATTATTATTATTATGTCTACATTAAGGGCCTCAAGTTTTAGTTTCGCCCCGGGCCCCGGAAATCTCAGGACCGGCCCTGATTTTCACATTCAAACTTAAACCAGTACAAAAGATATTCATTACAAAAGATCCTTATCTATTTAGACTAACTACTAATCAGTGCTAATACTACTACTAGTGCAACTTTTGCTACTGCTACTTCTTCTTCGCCGGCGGTTGGCTCCTACTTCTTCTGCCTCTTCGCTGGCGGTGGGCTCCTACATCCTCCGCCTCTTCGCTCGCGGTGCTGCGCCCCCTTCGTCGTCGTCCTCCTCGGAGTCGTCGATCGGCGGCTCCTCCTCCTCCTCGTCCTCGTCCTCTTCCTCATCCTCCTCCTCCTCCTCATCATCGTCGTCGTCATCGTCGGAGTTGGAGCTATGGCTGTCGCCTTTGCCTTGGCCGTCGTCGTCACCCTCGCCCTCGCCGTCGTCGTCGCTGTCCAGGGCCTCCAGCCAGTGTTCGTGGCCCTCCTTCCACCACTCGTTGGAGTGGCCCTCTTGGTCGTCATCGCTAGGAATGAGGTCGCTCCGTCACCACTCGTCGTCCGACATGGCGGCGATCGGAAGAGAATGAGGGTTTTTTTAGAGAAGAAGAGGTCAAAGAGAATGGGTGTTTTTTTGGAGAGAAGAGAGAACAAATGCTTTGGAACCGCATACGCATTGGGGTTTTTATATTTGAGAACCGCATACACATTTAGTGTGATGGCGCGTGGATCGATAACCGCCTGCGGAAATGAACAGACATACCGATTGCTTCGTATTTTGCCAAAACCAGTGTGAAAAGAAGGTACATTTACAGATTATTTTCGCTATGATGACATCCTGTGACTGCACTTGACGTTCATTTGAAATGACATGCCTGTAAATGTTCACCACGTCATCTGGTGCACCATGACGCATGTTGTACAACTGTCGAACAGTTCATGTGCATTGACGTTCTGGTCAAATTAACTGCAATTGGAAACGTTGTGATCCATCTAGACATATCGCAAGCATTTTGTGCGAGAACTGACGCGAATAATTTTTTGTTTAGGTGCTTATCTGGATAGGTGCGTCCGTGTCATGCCACCAAGCGCGTTATGGACGCGAAGTGTGCTCTATAGGACACAAAAGGTTAAAAAATGTTGAATTACAAGTTTCTGTTTTTTCCCTGATACTATAACACTAAAAAGTAAGAATCCTCAAAGTTTTTATTTTTCTGATAGCCTCTCAATTTATGTATTTTTTCTTAGTTAAATGCTATTAAACTCATTTAATGAGTGGAATATAGTTTAAAGGCTCCAAAATTCATGATATTCAGGGATTCAACCTCCCATATGATATAATTTGTGTCAAAAATTTAAGAGGTCAATTTTCTATCTTATTTATGGTATCTACTTAACACAAGTGGGGATTTTGGCACTAAAGAAAATAAAAAAACGAAATCTTGGAATCTTGCTTTGGCAATGTTGTTTAGAATGTCAATACACATGTTTGTGCCGAGTTGTGTCATCATAGAAATAAGATAGCCATGGATATGGCCATGATCTTGGTTTTTGGCTTGAAATCCATGAATCTCTAGACAAGGTTGTCCTTTTTGTGAACACTTGTTTTATTAGAATGTGGTATTGCAAGTTTATGATTTTTCCCTGATACTAGTGCACTAAAAAGGAAGATTCCCCAGGTTTTCCATTTTTTTGATGGTTTCTCCATTTATGTGATTTTTTTGTAAAACATGGCCAATATCGTCGGTGTGTCCATTCATAACTAATGGAGCATTTTCCGACTTTTCTTCGTGCTATTGCGTATAATCATGGTGTACTACGTTTGTATGATTATTCTATATTTTTTGGGCCAAACTATCAAACACTTGTAGTTCAAATTTGCTTTTTCGTCTATAAACGCTAGTAAATCATTTAATGAGTGGAATATAGCTAAGAAGTTAAAAAATCATGAAATTCAGTGATTTTGCTTCCCATATGATATAATTTGTGTCAAAATTGTAGGAGATCAATTTGCTACCTTATTTATGGTATCTACTTCAAACAAAATGGAGATTTTGGCACTAACGAAAATATAAAAAAAACTCAAAAAATCTTGGAATCTTGCTTTTGAAATGTTGTTTACAATGCCAATACACATGTTTGTGCCGAGTTGTGTCATCATTGCAAGAAGATATCCATGGATATGGCCATGATCTTGTTTTTTCGCATGCAAACCATGAATCAATCTACACACAAGACATGGTTGTCAAATGTTACTGTATTGCAAGTTCATGATTTTGGTTCATCAACCAGCACGAAAAGAGAAGATTCATAATTGGTTTTCCATATCGTTTTTTCACGATTTATGCTGTTGTTTTCAAAAAAAGGTCAAAATTTTCGGTGTGACAATTCAGAGCTAAGGGGTGATTTTTTCCGACTTTTTTCTTTGCAACTGCTAAGAATCATGGTAGAATTTTGGGGCAAGGCAAAAAGTAATTGTGAATATTCAGTTTGTCATAATTCATAATCCATAAATTCATAATTCATAATTCAAACGACTAATAACCAGACAACATAATTATACATCAACAACAAATATTCATTGGGGCCTAATACATAATAATAGCCTAGACCAACAACTAAACTGAACTACCACTCATCCTCGTCGTCAGAAACCTCCACCGGGGTCGTGCCCCTACCCTCCACCTCCATTGGGTCCTTGTCGTTGCCCTCCACCGAGTTGGCCTTCTCCGCGGCTCCCACCTTCTCCGCGGCTTCTTTGTTGACCACAGAAGCGACCAGAGCATTCATGAGCTGTTGTTGCTTGATACGTCTCAAACGTATCTATAATTTTTGATGTTCCATGCTGTTATTATACCAATTGCTACATGTTTTATTTACACTTCATAGCATTTTTATGCATTTTCTGGGACTAACCTATTAACAAGATGCCGAAGTGCCAGTTCCTGTTTTTTGCTGTTTTTCTCCTTCAGAAAGGCTAGTCGCAAAATATTCTCGGAATTGGACGAAAATCAACGTGTGCAAATATCTCATCGGAAGACTCCAGAAGCCAGAAGGGGAGACGGAGTGGGGCCACGAGGCAGCCACGCCACCCTAGGGCGCAGCCTAGGAGGGGGTGGCGCCCACCCCTGGCGTGGCCACCTCGGTTGCCTCCCGACGCCGCCCTTTCGCCTATATATTCCCGATGTCCCGAAAACCCTAAAAAGACCGATCATATTCCACGAAAAGTTCCGTCGCCACCACCGTCGTCAACCATAGATCGGGAGGGTTCTGAAGCTCTTCCCGGCACTCTGCCGGAGGGGAGATCCTCACCGGAGGCCTCTACACCGCCATGCCTGCCTCCGGAGTGATGCGTGAGTAGTTCATCCTTGGACTACGGTTCCATAGCAGTAGCTAGATGGTTGTCTCTCCACCTTGTACCTCCATGTTTAGACCTTGTGAGCTGCCTAACATGATCAAGATCATCTTATTGTAATGCTACATGTTGTGTTTGCTGGGATCCGATGAATATTGATACTATGAGCAAGTTGTTTATCAATCTATCTATTTATGTTGTTTATGATCTTGCATGCTCTCCGTTGCTAGTAGATGCTTTGACCAAGTAGATGCTTGTAACTCCAAGAGGGAGTATTTATGCTAGATAGTGGGTTCATGTCTCCAGTAATCTGGGCTCGAAATGGCAGAAACGACTAAGATTGTGGATGTGCTGTTGCCACTAGGGATAAAACAATGATGCCTTGTCTACGTATCATTTGCATTGTTTACATTACACACTTTACTTCATGCAATAATCTGTTGTTTGCAACTCAATACCGGAAGGGGTGCGGATGCTAACCGGAAGGTGGATTATTTAGGCATAGATGCGTTGGAGAGCAAGTCTATGTACTTTGTTGTAATGCCCAATTAAATCTCATAATAATCATCTTGTCATATATTGCATTGTCATGCGCTCATTATTTGTCAATTGCCCAGCTGTAATTTGTTTACCCAACATGTTAGTTATCTTTTATGGAGAGACACCACTAGTTAACTGTGAACCCCGGTCCATTTTCCTCATACTGATAAAACAACCAACTGCAATCTTTTGTTCTCTGTTACTTTCTGCACTCATTACTGTTTTCCACACAATACGTTTAATCCTTTGTTTTCAGCAAGCTGGAGAGATTGACAACCTCTCTGTTTCGTTGGGGCAAAATAGTTTGCTTGTGTTGTGTGCAAGTTCCACGTCAGTTGCGCCGCTGACAACCTTCTGAAGAACCTCCGTGTCCTCCTGGTTCGATAAACCTTGGTCATATTTCAAGGGAAAACTGCTGCTGCACTACATCATACCTTCCTCTTGGGGTCTCCCAACGAACGTGTGTTGTCACGGTCAACAAGCAGATCTTCTGGTGCTGTTGCTGGGAAGTAATAAAACACTCTACCGTTAACACGCCATCACTGCTCAGCGGAATGCCTGGCCTGCTCCGTGACTTGATAGTCGGCCCTCCCGGGCCATACCCGGGTCCACCTCCTCCTCCTCCTCATCAGACTGAAGATCGATGAAGGGAATGGGATCAGAAGCCCTTCCCCTGCCCCTGCCCCTCGGAGGAGTCCTGCTCGAGCTCGGAGAGCGCCTATGAGTGCTCCCCCAGCTTTTGCCGCCCTCGCTCGATAGAAGAAACCAATGATAGATTTGGCGGCGGCGGTTTGATCTGGGAGTGGAGCTGCCACCACCACGAGCCATGGAAAGAGGAAGAGGAGATCAGTGGACTTCAAGGAGAGGAAGAGGAGGAAGAGGAGATCAGTGGGCGGCGTGGGCGCAATGGGAGAGGAAAATGTCTCCTTTTCTAGCCATCTGCGTCTGAACTGCGTCTGACCGACAGAATGGTGACCGGGGCATTGATTCGGCTGGCCAGACACAGCTTGCGGCGGGATAGACTAGGCAAGAGAGACGACGGAGCACATGCGCGGCCAGGCCGGCAGCATAGGCGGCGAGATAGCTTTTTGCCGGCCAGGGGGGAACGCCGTTGAAAGCGCGTAAATTCGGTGCTACGAGCACCATGGAAGCACACGTACGGCTTCCTAGAAGTATTCATCCTCCGCTGGTCCCACGTGTAAGCTTTTAAGTGGGGACGGCGAGCAGCATGGGTTTGCACGCGCTGGACCCACACGTCAAAGGCTTCAGTAAAAGTCAAAGGAGGTTGAACCGATGAAAACGGCCGTTTTGTCGAAGAGCGAAGTAGGGAAAAACCGAGTAAAGTTAAACGAGTAGGACACAAATGAGGAAAACTAAGAGAATCAGGGCATAGAAAATAAAAACCCTTAAATTTAGGGCAAACTTTTTGTAGAACAATTTATCAAGTCTTCATGCTTTAGTAAAATCCAACGAGTCCGTATCATTAAGCATGAACATTGTGGAACACACTACATATACCAAGGCTTATGATTTAGTTTTAGGATTTTTTTTTCTTTCGCGCCTGAATTATATTCGCAAATTACGCTCAATTTACAAAATTTTATAGATAAGTTTCTAAATATCGAGTTATATACAGTCTTGGCTTTATTCAAGAAGCTTGAACGCTATGATGTTTTTTTTTTTGATAATAACTAGATTTAATCGCTTTAACACAATCTTGACTGAGATTTTTCAAACACCGATATTTTCGACCGATTTTGTTCACCCTCTACCCAAAATCTGTGATTTCTCGAATGTCATTGAAAATATCGCCGAAATCTTTTTCCCTCTGTATACACCTGGTAATGCAGAACAACATACTTGTGATCCGATTCTTGATAGAGTGACGGGCAAGAGTTACAACTATCCTGATTAACCATCTGAAGCATGCAACAACTTGGAAGGCTTGAAACAAGTTGCTCCTTGCATTTTATGATTCCGCTTGTTTGAGCTAGCTGTACTCTGGAATAAGTCCGGTCCGTCCGTGAACTGAGAGATGCAATATTCAAACTTACGCCAGCTTCTCAATTTAGCAACAATCAAATACGTCCAGGTCGTAATAATCTAAAATAACATCAATCACCAAGCAGGAACAAACTCGTCGACATGCATCCACTAATGCTGTAATGCAGCAATCTTGGTCACTAGTGCCAATTAAAATTAGATAACCAACGTACGTACATTCTGCGTAACCGATCCAGATCGAACTTTTAATCGCCCTCACATGCATGCTCACGGGGCAAGCTATAGAACGAGAACAGTCTAATAATTCAGCAGCACCGCACCACTATTTCTCCTATAAATACCAAGCCTGAGCACCACCTCAGAGCATCAGAAGCACATAGCAACCAAGAGCTCCAGCGCCAATCGATCATCTGCTCTTTGCTTCTGATCAGCTAGCAATGGCAGGCAAGGCATCGATCGCGCTGTTCCTCGCCGTGAACCTGGTGGTGTTCTCCGTGGCCAGCGCCTGCGGGGGAGGCTGCCCGACGCCCGCCACGCCCACCCCGGCGACACCCACCCCGTCGACACCCACTCCGTCCACACCGTCCACGCCCACCCCGACGCCGGCCTCGTTTGGCAGGTGCCCGCGCGACGCGCTCAAGCTGGGCGTGTGCGCTAACGTGCTGGGCCTGATCAAGGCACAGGTGGGGGTGCCGCCCACGTTGCCGTGCTGCTCATTGCTGAACGGGCTCGTCGACCTCGAGGCGGCCGTGTGCCTCTGCACGGTGCTCAGGGCCAATGTCCTCGGCCTAGTTCTCAACCTCCCCATCGACCTCAGCCTCATCCTCAACCACTGCGGCAGGAACGTGCCCACCGGATTCATGTGCTAAGCATTCGTCTCTCTCGACGATGGTGTGCTTCCATGTATCGCCTGCGGATTGTGGCGACAGGATTCTGCTAGCTTCATCATCAGTCGTTTTAATGCAGCTTTGTTTGTTTGTTTGTTTATTTGTTTGCTACTTGCCGTGCTAGCAACAAGTGATCTGCAGATGCATGCATAGGCAGAGTACGTATCTAGCCGGTTCGATATTCCCTTTCGTTATTCTTGATTTCATGAAGATGTTATTTTATGTTTTGTATGATCCGCATGATGAATAAAGTTTGTTCTTTTGTTCTGTACGATGCTATTCCTCACATCCGTTGCTGTGCATGGTTTTGGTGATTTGCCAAGCAAGCCTGTTCACCAATGGTGGATAAAAGGTTTCGACCGAAAATGGCCCCCTTGCACTGACACACACAATAAAAACAACAACTACAGTGCAAGGGGCAACTGAAAGTAGTTGCAAGAATTGATGAGAGGGTTAAGAATGCAAAGCTTGTCCGGTGGCATTGGCGAAGGTGAAGAAGAGAATGTTCAGAGCGTAAGTGCAAGAATTGATGAGAGTGTTGAGAATGCAAAGTTGTTGAAGGAGTTGTCATATGAGAAGAATAAAACTGAGAACAAGTACACAAGTATAGTAGCTGATGTGAACAAATTCATCCAGGAAACTTGCAAAGCTGGTAGGGAGGCAAACTACCCCAGGATTCAGAAGAAGGAAAGGCATGATGATATGAAGGAACAGATGAATATTACAATGCAACTGTTGGAGACACAAGTGTGCCTATTTCTGCATTTCCTAATACAGAATATTTTCTCATGTGCAATCAAAGAAGAAGTGATGAAGAATGGACAACCTTTCTTCTAACCTTTATCAGTGCAATTAGCAGTGATCCTGCTACTCTCATTTGTGTGATAGAAATCTCTCAGCTGAGTAATGGGGAAATTTCTAAGAGCTACTCTCAATTCAGTGACATCTTTGGCACATCTTCAAACAAAATTTCTCACTTGGGTCAGACCTACTTTAGAAGTACCACAAAAAGCGACGCCGCGCCGTGGAGGAGGCTAACTACGACCACGACACTGACGACGAGGCGGAGGATACCGACGACGACGAGGGAGCAGAACAACCATCAAAGAAGAACAATAGGCACTAGGTAGTAGAAACTGTAGAAATAAGTACGCATATGAATTTCATATGTAAGGTCCATATCTCAATATTGTCAATGGAAACGGTTATATAATGTATCCGTTGCCAATTCGGTGCTTATAAATGTACTGCCGACACAACAAGTCATCAGTCTCATTCTCACTCTCTCACTCTACTAGATCTGGAAACAGGGGCGCAGCCGCCGCAACTCTATCACTCTCCCATATCTCACTCTCCCAGCAGGGGCGCAGCCGCCGCGGATCTCCTTCGAGAGGCCTGTCCGGCAGCGCCGCCTATCTGTGCTCCTCTGCCTCGTCTTCGTCAACGTTGGGCACATCTCGTCGTTCTTCGCTCCACTCGGGCATATCCTCGTCGCTCCGGGTAGTAGGTTGCCCGAGAGGCGAGAATAACGAAGGAGCCCGGCGGTGCCATATCTGTTGTTGGAGGGCGAATGGCATGTCGATCCGTGGTCGGTGCAGCTGCCTCGGAACCTGCCGAACCAGAGGACGACGAGGACGACTAAATACTCCCACTAGATTGAAAGGTAATACATCTTTTTGTGACCGGCCGTCGTGCCGATGAACTAGGGTTATTGTCATTGTTTCTGTTTAGGTTATTTTCATAGGATCAATTAAAACATGACTCCCTCCGATCCTTTTTTGTGTCGCTGGAAAGAACAGACGTAGCACAAATTGGTAGTGTAAGTAACTCATGGTTGACTTAAATCGTTTGCAAAACTGATGTACATTTCGGTGGCACTGCATAAAAAAGCCGGGTCTTCGCTAGTGTGCTATTGTTCTACGGCATAATTGTTATTGCGCCATCTGACCGCTGATGTGGGCCCCATGGGGTCTTTCTCCGTGCTTCCGTCCAGAGAAACCCGGAGCAAACCCCAGGAAACCCCAACAACAGAGCAATAGGAGTGGGATTCAAGGGCAAAGCAGGGTGATTCAAGGCGCAGAGAAGTTCCATCGCCATCGCCATCGCCGCCCGTCGAGAAGGAGGGACAAGCAAGGAGCTCGTCGCAACTTGCGGGCGAGGTTATTGTACGGCCGCCTTCGCCATTGATTTTTTTGGTCGCTGACGGTTCAAGCAACAATCTATTAACCCATTTGAATGGTCAGTGCTATCTTCTCTACTTGTTTCGTTTACCTGTTAGAGCTCCCGAACGGTGCGTTATATGTGGATTAATTTGACTTGCGAAATGGGGACAAAACCCAGGTTCTGCAAATTTACCTATTTATGTGGTTCTAAATTTCTTTTGTTATTGCTTTTAGAAATAGGAAATGGAAGGCGAGGAATGTCCTATGTGCATTCACGCACCAACTTTCTGTCGTAGAAGCAATCGCCGTTTAAATTCTTTTAGAGTCCCAATTGAATACACCAATTACCAACACAAAGTTGTAAGTATTGCCTTTCAAATTCGAGTGAATGCCATTTGTTGTCCTTTAATTTGTGTGTTCTTAATTTCTCCGCTTTTTACATGTAGATTGTAACATGATGTTTAAAATATCTTCTATAGAGCCTGGCCGTTGGCACTCACAAGAACTAGATGGAGGCTAAGTGTTCAAAGGGAGACACATACTACTTCTACCTGGAAAAGTGAGAAACTGAAATTGATTGACTAATATGTGTAAGCAGCTAAATAGTACATCAAGGTTAACCCATATTCTGACATATATCTATGGAATTCATATATGATGAAAATCATCATGTGTTTAATGTTGATGTAACTAACGCAAGTAATGCTACCAAACCTTTTGGTCAATACTCTGGTATGTTAGTTTTGTGTTATTATTCCTACACATTGAGTAGTTTATACTTTTCAAACTTAATGTTTTCGTCTCTGATCAAAGTGTAAACATTGCATTCTACAATGGTGCAAGCCAGCCCTTATGAAGACCATATTTCACGAACCGAGAGATGTCAGTTTTTCAGAAATGAATGTGATATCTTTCACTTTATTCAAAGAGGCCATAAGGGGAATTGGATGCTCACGAGTTTTTTGAGATCCCTCAGTTCTACGTGCGCATGATTGAGGATGATGGTATAGATGTGAAATCTCTGGTATCATTCACACTTTTCTTATTCATTTACACTTTTCGATATTTTGTCGTCATTTACATTTTTCTGATATGATGTTCATGCTTTTTTGGTCAGCATCTCAAGATTCAGGTAGTAGACGATTATAGACTTCCATTACAAGGGACTTCTCGTCTATGCGCGAGAGACTTTGTCAAGATCATGGGAACATAGCGCGTAATAGAAGATTACATCGAGTTCACTAGGACTGGGATCTTTTCTACGAACAAGTGCAAATTCGCTTTGATGATATCTTCGCTATCAAGGTACAGATCCAGAAGAGTACATCAAGCTGAAATTTGAGAAGGTCAGTGACGTTGTCGAGGAGGCCAGCAAAGACGTCGAGCAGTCTAGCGAAGAGATCAAATAAGAGGTCAAAGAAGAGATCAATGAAGAGATCAAAGAAGTGAGTGACTAATATTACTATGAGTTGTTGTTCTAGGATAATTTTGTTCAATAACTACTCTAAACATGCTTGTATATTTGTGGTACTTCTGTTTATTGAATTAATCTTCATTTTTTACATTTTTAAAAATCTATTTTAATAGTTAACCATAAAAACCACGTTCAAAATATAAAAATGGAAAACTAAATTCAGATCCTTCTTATTCACCCCAAAATGAAGCTTAGGTGAATTTCTTGATTTTTTAAGATTTTTCAAAATATCTAAACCTACATCTCACTTTTCTTGAACTCTGAACAACCTAGTTCATGGTAACTCATTTGTGTGAAGGCATTTTGCACGAAAATATCCGTAGACCAAGTTTAGTATTTTTATTGTAACTATGTCACATAAAACGTCAACGTGTGCAGGTTTCATATTTTTTCAAATTTTTAAATTAGTTGTGCTCATTTCAATATTTGTCAAACCTCAGGTAACCCCGTGGACCAGCTCAAAACTGAGGAAAGCTAACGAGTAGGGCACAACTGAGGAAAACTAAGCAAAAGAGAGCACCAAAATAATAAACCCCAAAATTATTAATAATCTTTTTTAGATAAAATCCCACTCCTGTAAAGGAGAGCACCAAAATAATAAACCCCAAAATTGATGCAAAAGAGAGCACCAAAATAATAAACCCCAAAATTATTAACCCCAAAAGAGAGCACCAAAACAATCTAAGAATTATTAACGCGTGAATTATTCCTGTAAAACCCACTCCGGGTTTGTTACAACTAACCTGATTACCATCTCACGCATAAACAGCTTGGTTCTATGCATGTTTGTACATGGCTGGTCGCTTGGAAGGCTTGAAACAAGTTGCTCCTTGCATTTTATGATTCCGCTTGTTTGAGCTAGCTGTACTCTGGAGTAAGTCCGGCCCGTCCGTGAACTGATAGATGCAATATTCAAACTTACGCCAGCTTCTCAATTTAGCAACAATCAAATACGTCCAGGTCGTAATAATCTAAAATAACATCAAACACCAAGCAGGAACAAACTCGTCGACATGCATCCACTAATGCTGTAATGCAGCAATCTTGGTCACTAGTGCCAATTAAAATTAGATAACCAACGTACGTACATTCTGCGTAACCGATCCAGATCGAACTTTTAATCGCCCTCACATGCATGCTCACGGGGCAACAGCTATAGAACGAGAACAGTCTAATAATTCAGCAGCACCGCACCACTATTTCTCCTATAAATACCAAGCCTGAGCACCACCTCAGAGCATCAAAGCACATAGCAACCAAGAGCTCCAGCGCCAATCGATCATCTGCTCTTTGCTTCTGATCAGCTAGCAATGGCAGGCAAGGCATCGATCGCGCTGTTCCTCGCTGTGAACCTGGTGGTGTTCTCCGTGGCCAGCGCCTGCGGGGGAGGCTGCCCGACGCCCGCCACGCCCACCCCGGCGACACCCACCCCGTCGACACCCACTCCGTCCACACCGTCCACGCCCACCCCGACGCCGGCCTCGTTTGGCAGGTGCCCGCGCGACGCGCTCAAGCTGGGCGTGTGCGCTAACGTGCTGGGCCTGATCAAGGCACAGGTGGGGGTGCCGCCCACGTTGCCGTGCTGCTCATTGCTGAACGGGCTCGTCGACCTCGAGGCGGCCGTGTGCCTCTGCACGGTGCTCAGGGCCAATGTCCTCGGCCTAGTTCTCAACCTCCCCATCGACCTCAGCCTCATCCTCAACCACTGCGGCAGGAACGTGCCCACCGGATTCATGTGCTAAGCATTCGTCTCTCTCGGCCGATCCGGCCACAGTCCACTCGCGCGCTCTGCCGAGGAAGATCGTGGCGAGAGGATTCTGCTAGCTTGATCAATCCTTTTAATGCAGCTTTGTTTGTTTATTTATTCATTTATTTGCCACTTGCCGTGCTAGCAACAAGTGATCTGCAGATGCATGCATAGGCAGATTACGTATCTAGCCGGTTCTATATTCCTCGTTTCATTTCATTATTATCGATATCATGAAGATGTTATTTTATGTTTTGTACGATCTGCATGATGAATAAAGTTTGCTCTATTATTTTGTACAATGTGTTATTACTGATTTCCGTTGCTGTGCATGGTTTGGTGATTTGGCAAGCAAGCATGTTGACCAATGGTGGACCAAAGATTTCGAATGAAAATGTCTAGGTACTCGAAATGAAAATATGATTTTGCATAACGCTAATGTGCAACAATATAGGGTGCATTTTGCAATTACAAATCCAATTATTGTTGTACCTGACTTCCTGGGAGCACCCGCATATTGACCTTCCTAGGTGTGGCACCCCCCCCCCCCCCCCCCCCCCCCGGCGGATCGGAGGCAGGATAATCTTATCATATTAGAGTTTATTGTACTAAACATATGGGAGATCATAGTGTTAAGACCCTAAAGGTCAGCGCACCAGAGCAACATTCATCGACAAAGATGCAAAACATATATCGAAAAAGGCTCACCTGTAACCACAACAACGAACATGAAAATCGATCAGATCCAGTGAGTTCCACTGGACACACAACTCCAAGTGCCCTACGCTAGCGCTAGCCGCACCACGGAAGCGGGGTTAGAAGCTCATGTGCATCTTAAAAAATAGGAAACTCAAGGTTCTACTACTTGAAAAACCAGTAGAATTCTGAAATGTGTAGGCCTCATACTCAGGATGCTATAGTACAAACTGATTGTTTGTGAGTTTTTGTTTTCTTCTGTGAGAATCCAGCCCTCCCATAGAAAGAAGAAAAGAAGTCTTAACTGACACATGCACAAATGAAAAACACGATGTCCACACGATAACGTCGTAACGATACAGAGTAAGACGTAGAATTTGATGTTAGACTACAGATTATAAGATGGTTATGTTAGCACGATGCTGGTGATACATGTACTGCATAGACGTCAGCAAGATCGACCGGCCATGAATCCTTTCCTTGCGGTAAGTACATGTCACGAGATGGCTACATAGTATGATCGTATAGCTAGCTTGGTTGGTACCTAACGGTCGAGAATCGAATCGCCGATCGAGAACGACACAGGCTATATACCATCTACGTACGTACATGCATCCAAGATCCAGCTAATCTAGGAAGTACATAGTCAAATTGAGTGGAAAGTTGTGAGTGACTTGAGCTAACCGAAACCGATTTTACACTTTAGATAGTGATACACCCGTGCACTGGAAACTCAAGAAGCCAAGCAAAGCCCCTCCCACTCCCTTGTCAGCTTCTCTCCTTCGTCCTCTGCCACCAGCTCAAGCCGACACGACGACACTAGGTCACGCAGTCCACACAATTCCCCTGGCATGATCATCTTGTGTTCGTGCGCAGCTAGCTATTCAGAAGTTCAGATGCATGGGAAGGTAAGATATCGGCAGCCCTTGACTTCCCTATAAATACCACCCAAGATCCCTTGCACTGACACACACAACAGCAACAAAAACTCTTTCAGTTGCACTGATTTGTAGCAAGCTAGCTAGGCAACCATGGCGAAGAAAGTGCAAGTGTTCGCTACGCTCCTGGCCCTGAACATTCCCTTCTTCACCTTCGCCAATGCCACCCGACGTCCCTACCCTCCAAGCGAGGGTGGCGGCGGGGTCGGGGGAGGCGGTAGCTGTGCTGGCAGCAGAAACGGTGGTGGATGCGGCAATTGTGGCGGCAACTGTGGTGGTGGGGAGGAAAGGGGGGTGGCGGGAACGGTGGCGGCGGAAACGGGGGTGGCGGGAACGATGGCGGCGGCAATGGTGGCGGCGGGAATAACAGTACCCAGTGCCCGCGCGACTCGCTGAAGCTCGGCTTGTGCGCGAACATGCTCGGGCTGGTGAACGTGACTCTGGGGAGCCCGCCTGTGCACTACGGGAAAACACTCAGTTTCCGACGGCCAAAGAAGCCGTCGGCATATACATGGCCGTCGGCATACCGCACGTACGCCGACGGCTTGCACATCAGGGCCGTCGGCATCTACCTAGCCGTCGGCATAGAGATCATATGCCGATGACCGTTTTAGAGAAGCCGTCGCATAGTTATTCTTGTCGGCATATACCTTACTAGCGTTAGTCGACGTAACGGCGGGAACCTATGCCGACGGCCTAGTCATGTCAGCCGTCAGCATAGCTTTTTGCGTTGGCTTGCAAAATTGTCAGAAATAGGACGGGGCTATGCCGACGGCCACGTTATGTCAGCCGTCGGCATATACTTTTATGTTGTGTTGCAAAATTGCCAGAAAAAGGGGGTGGGCTGGGATTCGAACCCAGCACCTGTGGGTTATAAACGAAGAAGACATACCATTGGACTATTTATAGGATCTTGTTAGTTAGTCATGTCTAACAATTTTATATATAACTTCTGTGTGTCTTTTCAAAAGAAAATAAGTTGAAATCTGGGCATCATTCCAGACCAGTAAAGAATATAAGAAGAATCATTTCAGAAAATGACACGACCTGACATATCATAATCTGGGCATAACCATTACATAGCTTGATTTCATATAATCATTCCATACAAGATAGCAACCTCCATAACCATTACATAACTTGATAAGCATTACTAGTAGACACTTGGTTCAGATTAGTTCAGGACACTACTACTGGACCAACTAGTTCACTTCACCAATTTAATCATGTCAAGATGAAGCTTATAGCGCTGGCCCGTAATTAGCGTGAAGCTGAAGACTACTATGTCCCCCTCCCCTAACTTGAACTCAGCCATAGCTTCAGGCCATCTGGTAGTCATTATTGCATTCTTCCTAGTTCACATCTTGATCTTCACTTCAAATGATGTACGGCTCGGACTGCATTCAACAAGGACCTTCGAGCGCTTTCCAAGATAGCGTTTCAGGTTGGCTTTGGTGAACTGGGCTCCAAACACCTGTCCAAATAGAAAGATTGCAACAATTATATAGCAAACATAGTATTTAGGTAGCAAATAGAAAGATTGTAACAGTACATGTACTGTTGCATGTTTAAGTAAACATCAGCTAACCATCTTGTTTCCTTCTTTCATTACAGATGATTCCGACATCCTGTAAAGATAAAATTTGATGGGTGCTGCCGAAACACTGTCAGCCAGCTCTATCAACTGCTCCACTTGATATGAACTCAGCCACACATCACTTGCATATATCATATGCTTGTCAAAGGTGCGAGTTCCCCTAAAATGAGGTCCTATATGTAACAAAATCATATCTAAATGTTAGGCAATGTACTGCATAACAGTAATAAACAAGGGATAAACAATTTGGTTCCAAAGGTTCTTCATGCCTCTCCTGATAAACATCGGTCCATCTACAGCGTAGCCCAAATGTTCATCAGTTGAAAATGAGCCACTGTCCTCACTAGAGATGCTCATAGCGTCAGACTCGGTGCTCATATCCCTCTCTATATGAAAGCAAAATGAAATCAGTACATAGCCTGCAACCTTTTCCTCTATATTTTGTTACTCAAAACAAACATGATTACAGAAATGGGTCATTTTTGTTCTAGGTGCCCTAGCCAAACATATGTACACAGCCACAGGCCACTCAGGCCACTAACACCACATCTCTATGCACTAATGCACTAACTGAATCAAGAACTGTGCTAACAAGCAATTTAATGGAATTTCCAATCTCAGCAACATACAACATTTGAATTTGCAGAACTAGAATACTAGAAAAAAAAGCAAAGAAAGGCAAGACAATATCACTATACGTTCTCATGGTTGTATCAAGAAACTAAACTACTTTGATTCAGAGCCTACACTCACAAATCCGGAAACAATTCATGCCAAAATCTGGACACGCTGCCTGCTTCACATCATGCGCACACGCAGCAACAAATCCCAACACAAACACAGCACGTACGGTTGTGTTAGTCCACGCCGGTAGCAGCGACAGTAAGTCAGGGCGCCGCCGGCCAAGCCCGAGGCAGGGAGAGAAGATCCTTACCTCTTGATGCCGGTTGGAGAAGGGACGGCCGGAGGAGGCGGAGCCTGTGGAGATGGGATAGCCGGAGGAGGCGGAGACTTTGGAGGTGAGGCGGCCGGCAGGAAGCTCCGGCCTTGGGGCTCCCTCGTCACGGTCAGCGCAGCTGGCAGACGACGACGGGCTTCATGGCTGCCTGCGTGGAGGGGAGAGGCGGCGACCACGGGCATGGAGGGGATGGACGACCGGGACACCGAGATGGGGAACGGGACGACGGCGGTACGGTTGTGGAGGGGAGGAGCGGCGAGCACGGGTGTGGGCGTGGAGGGGACGAGCGGCGAGCACGGGCATGGGCGTGGAGGGGAGGTGCGGCGGCGACGAGCACGGGCGTGGAGGGGGAGGCGAGCGGCGGCGACGAGATCTGTCCAAATTCGAGCACGGGAGATCTGTCCAAACTCGGATCTCATCTCGATATATCAGGCCCATCTTCTTGTTTGCCGACGGCATATACAACACGGCCGTCGGCTTACAGTTTCCTATTTTTCTTTTAAAAATAATAACATTAGTTAAACTTCTGCCGATTCAGACAACTTGTGCTAAAACTTGACTTTAAAATATTCCTATGTACTATCCTAATACAACCAAATAAAAAAGTCTATTGCTCTACCCCTTTCGACGTCGGTCTAGGGGGTAGACGAAAATGTTGACTTTTGGTCAACGGGCTAGGTTTGGCCGGAAATGGTGCAACGGAGTATCGGAATCCCACAAGACCATGCATGGGTCCCAAACATATGTTTATAACTGTGGTGGGACATCTAAAGAGTCAGCAACAAACTCCCAAGTGTGACCCGCTTCATATACGACACTCATGCCGCACGAAGACTATGCATTGTGAGGTGGAAACTCCCACTTCAGGCCAACCGGATGGAATCTTGTGATAACTTGTGCTAAAACTTGACTTCAAATATTACTATGTACTATCCTAACACAACCAAGCAAAAAAGTCCATTGCTCTACCCCTTTCGACGCCGGTCTAGGGGGGTAGACGAGAATGTTGACTTTTTGGTCAACGAGCTAGGGTTTCGCCGTAAATGGCGCAACGGAGCATCGGAATCCCACAAGATCATGCATGGGTACAAAACATATGTTTATAACTGTGGTGGAACATCTAAAGAGTCAGCAACAAACTCCCAAATGTGACCCGCTTCATATACGACACTTATCCAGCACGAAGAGGTGGAAACTCCCGCTTCGGGCCAACCGGATGGAATCTTGTGACAACTTGTGCTAAAACTTGACTTCAAATATTCCTATGTATTATCCTAACACAACCAAGCAATAAAGTCTATTACTCTACCCCCTTTCGACGCCGGTCTAGGGGGTAGACGAGAATGTTGACTTTCTGGTCAACTGGATAGGGTTTCGCCGAAAATGGCACAACGGAGCATCGGAATCCCACAATACCATGAATACGAAAATCCAGCCGTCGGCATACGAAAATCCAGCCGTCGGCAGCTTTTGTGATGGGACCCACAGGTGCAACCAGAGGAAGACGCGTGGAGCTCAGTGCCGACGGAGAGGTCGTCGGCATATGAAAAGGCAGTCGTCGGCATAGAATTTCTGCGGGACCCACATGTGTTTCCAGAGAAGGACGCGTGGCGCTCAGTGCCGACGGAAAAGCCGTCGGCATACAAAGTAATAGCCGTCGGCATATGGTTTCACGGGACCCACCTGAAGTTACCAGCGGAAGACACGTGGAGATGTATGCCGACAGACAAGCCGTCGGCAACTACACCAACGCCGTCAAACTTGACCGTTTGTCATATTGGTTTGCCGACGGGCTTTGTGTGCCGACGGGCGAAGAAAACCGTCGGGATAGAACTATATGCCGACGGCTCCGAGTTCCCAACGGTTGAGCCGTCCTATGCCGACCGAGAAGACGTCGACGGTCAGATCCCGACGGCCACCGTCGGCATAGCTATATGCCGACGGTTTTCGTTATGACGCCGACAGTTCTTGGCCGTCGGAAACGTGTGGTTTTCCCGTAGTGGTGCTGCCGTGCTGCTCGCTGATCCAGGGTCTGGCGAACCTGGAGGCGGCGCTGTGCGTGTGCACGGTGCTCAAGCTCAACATTATCGGCATCAACCTGAACTTACCCATCGACCTCAGCCTCGTCCTCAACAACTGCATGCGGCAGGAACATGCCCTCCGGCTTCCAGTGCCCCAACTGAACCCGGCCCGTGCATGCATCAGCATGCACACATGATTGCTATTTTAATTTAAGTTCCACCACGTACTTCAGTTTGTGTTTTCTTAAACGTTTGCTGGTTTTTTATGTGTGATTTGAATTTATTTCCGAGAATTCGATGTACATATGCATGGACGCATCGTTACATGCGAGTTTACGGATTTCTTTTTTTGAGCTATAAAGTGATCGTATCCACCACCCGAATAGATAGAAAGAGTTGACCCAGTTTATAAGGAAAACCGGGTCCAAAAACCATACAATCTGTACAAAAGAATTTGTTATTTTCTATGTACTGCATTTGAGATTTTTAGCATTCTGATTGAATTACTAGCTATGGGCATGCGTGTAATAGATTGTTTGAAAATAGTCGACATTCTTGTGATTTTATTTGTCTTCTGTCGTATACCTGAAACAGTCTGGCACGGAAAACCTAGCTTGTCATCTGGCCTCACCTAAAGTTGCAACGCACCACCGAATTAACAGTTTTGCTATTCCTCACTCGAGTGAGAATTAAGTTAGAGCTCACTCAACTCTAATTTCAACATATTTGCATCATGATTTGTGAGCTATAATTAAAATAATCTTAGTTGCACATATAACTGGATGGGGTCATCTGAGTGAGAATTAACTTAGTTCTCACTCGAGTGAGACCTAGTTAAGAGTGAGAAACAACAAATAGCTTATTAAGATTTTAACAGCTTAAACTATAAATAGGAAAACCGAAGAATAAAAACTGCATGATCATTTGAATTCTATATGATTTTGGTTTATTTGATTCATCATGTAAAACAAGTGTATTTCTAAGAGCAGTAGTAGATGGATATTTTTTGATAAAATATAATGCAATGTAGGCCTTAGTAAAATTTCTATAGGATTCAATCCTTCAAATAAAAAACTCATACATTATTTGTTTTAAGGATTCTAATCCTCTAAAATCAATCAAATTCCTTTGTATCAAAGGTTTTCTAAAATTCTTTGAGCTATATTTGCTAAGTCATGCATTTGACTAAGAAAGACATCTTAATACGAACTATAAAGTAAGAAAAATGTTTGTAACAAATGAAGCAACATTATGGCGTGTCATAACGTGACAATGGGCCAGGTTTTTTTTTTACTCGTCAATGGGCCGGGTGTAGACGCATCGTTGTATACTAAACACAAAATATAATAAGATACAATATGTTGAAAGCAAAGGAAATTGATTTAAAATCATAAAATAAATATATACATAAGTTAAATGGCATAGAACGTAAATATTCCAAGTAGTTAACCTATTGAATATTCCAGAATGTTTGAAGTGAAAAAATAAATCAGAAAACGTAGGAAAATAAAAATGCGTAATGTTGTGGAATTAAACCGTTCAATACAGGCAACTAAATGATTTCACATATTATTACGAGATTTCAAAAAATCATGATTTTTATAAAAATCCTTTTGTTTGATACCCTATTTAGTTTACTTTACAATTTTGTGTTCCCCTTTTTATAAAAATTCGTATTGCTTCTACATTTTAGTTTATTATCTATTTCTTGTGCTAACTGGCCTCCACGTATGAAAAAGCATCGCCAGGTTATCTATGTTGCCACTTTGGCCGCGGTTATGGCCCAAATTAGTCCGATACCAAAACTCCAAAAGTTAACAATGTTCGAATTCTAAGATCAAAGGTCAACTTTACGTTTAGCTGGATTTTTCTTGTAAAGCTCAGGACGCTGGAGAGGCTTTGTCCAAATCATGCTACTAGTACTTGTCGTCCGTCCCAGCTGCTAGGAAACCCAAGCTAGCCGACGGACGGCATCGGATGAGGAAGATGCATAGCCCTTTTCTTTGATCCAAGGTTGGGATGTCTGTCTTTCTCGGAGCAGGGTTTTGCGTCCCCAGTTTCTTCTCTCTTGTTAATCGCGCTGTTTGTCTAGTCGATTGTTTGTAAGATTCAGGTTCGGGGGGGCATTCTCGGGAAGATGGATATATTTTTCACAGTTGGACACAGGGACATGGACTATTTTTTGCAGTTTGTGCCCCCAACGCACATGGATTGCTAGCTCCTCGCGTTTGCAACTTTATTTAGACACAGGGTTGCAGGAACCTATCGAAGTTCACTTCCGCGATCTTGTAATGTCAACGGTTTTCACGTGAAGCCTCTTGGGTGATTGACCGTGCATGGCTAGTTGCTTGTGTGAACTTCTGGGGATTGGGAGCAGGTGCAGTTTTTGATTCAGGATAGCATAGCATAGTATATTTTAGTCCTGAGACACGGTCGACGCAGCGGGACTTACGGAAAGCATGCTCGGAAACGCTACAGGATGGAACAAGTACGGCGTGCGTAAGAACTGTTGTGTTTGCTTGAAGCAGGTTTCTCTCCTAAATTACAAGGATCAATGCCACACGGTACACCGGTCCAAGTTCCTTTTGTAGAGGTTAATTAGTAGTATTGCTTACAGTTCAAAAGATCCATATGCAGGCTACGTCTGCAAGCCATATCAACTTGTCGAAGATTTTGTTTGAAGGGGGTGCTGAAGATGTTACATCTCGAATATCGTAACATGGATAAAATTATGAAAATGAGTCAGTGGCGTGCACATTAATAGTCCTTCGCCGGCTATACTCACTCTGAATATGATGCATATAGTACATTTATGTGATATATGTGGCATGATAGCGCGCGTGTTAAGTGTAAGGCGGCGGCGGAAACATGTTATGGTTTAGGTGCTTGACGGCTGCATTCCGAGCCGCAGGTCTTGATTCACCCATCCACAGAATTGCAGAAAATATCAAAATATGTACGAGCACGTACGTGTAAATTTTACTACTCAGAAGTCAAAAAACAACAAAGCTTCTGTATATTGTGTGATCTGTTCAATTTTGTGAACAAGAAAACATTCTAGCTAACAACATCGAGTGCAGACACATAAAAGGACGTGGATATGTCGAGATCGAACACTCATGTACATTGAGCGCTTTGGATACAATAAGATCAGGATAGTAGCTAATAAGGGCCGGAGCATCACAAAACGGCACCATCTCGTGCATCAATTGTGAGTGGGGGTATGGGTTGCAGGCTCATCATAATCCAGATGGAATGATGTGTCCTCCCTTGGCAACTCTCGGTGAGAAAGCCGCCGCCGGGAAAACCTCCCGGTAGTGGTGGTTCGAACTGCTCCTGATGATGCCATTGACACTTCCTCCTGATGATCCACGCAAGCATCACTGGCGTCAGCATACCGTAGATTCTTCATCTGATTTGTCAGATAACCATGAGCCTTCGAGTTTAAGAGCCAGAGCTAGAGTAACATGCATACAAATTTGTGTCAGAAAATTAGAGTCGCCAACATAAAAACAAGTTAATTACTCCAGAATACAAGGAATCTAGGCCAGTTTCTTCGACGAATAGGTAGCTACAAACCTTGCACGGTGACGGTTCAGGAGGTTGGTCGCTTGAAAGACTGGCCTTGGGGCCTTGGTCAAGAAGACGTCGCGCATCGCATGAGCTAACAAAGAGAGCAAGGAAGAAGAGGGTGACAAGAACAGTGGAAGGGGCAGTGAAGTTCTTCAGCTGCCTCCTGCTGGGGTGCAGATGAGAGCTTAATCTCGGCATTGCTGGGCACGAGCAGGTGTGATTACAAGCAAGAGAAGTGTGTATGAAGATAGACATGTGGAAAAGACTAAGATCTAGATACAGGATCATGTAAGCTTAGCTAAGAGAGAGCACGCCGCGCGTGTAAGGAGAAGGGGAGAATTAACCAGAGAAGGGGCACACGGAGGATGGCGCTGGGAATATATACAAGTGCAAGCAAGGTTCATGCATGGGTGAACCCGTAGTTGTGGTAGTTAAATGTTGTTAGTGGAGAGTGTTGTCTCCCCCAAAAAGTTCTATGACACAGCACACGATATGCTACGTTTGTATTTACTTTCTTGTACTGTCAGGATTTGTGAGAACACCCTAGGAATAGGAAACCTTTGTTCATATCCCAAGTTCCCAACCATCAACAGGCTGTGATTACGCATTACAATTGTTGGGGCTACTACAAACACAGTTGTGCAAAGGTTACTTCGCCCCTAGTTGTTAATTATAGCTAGAAAGTTATCTTACTTTTCCTCTTTCTGACTCATGCACCGGCTTTTTTTCGATTATCTTACTTTTTTTTAGGGTTGTGTAATGCTTAAAACTCTCTTTAAGTAATAACGATCCCTTTATCGGAAAAAAAATGCACCGGCTTTCTAAAAAAAATGTACCAGCCCGACATTAAACAAATCCTTTTTGCTGTCTCTCCACGCAATGCTCGCGAACTCATGAGTTGGAGCGACTAGAAGAATGGGTGTACTGGCTCAACGTTGTGAACTTGTGATGGAGTTAGGCAGCTCTCTGTCGATGAGAAAACGCGCTACTCCGACACATTTACCTTGTGCTGGTCTTGCTTGAGAACATCATGACAAAGGTTGCATGCATGTGATGCCAACACAACCTTCTTCCACCAGCATGCATCTTACCGGCTGCAGAACAAGGTGATCTGCAGCCTACAGGTTGATGGTGCAGTTGTCTTTGACCATGCGGCTATACCGGAGGCTTTCACCCAATTTGAGACTCTCGAGGGCTCGTCAGTGAATCAAGACTTTCTAGGCAGTCACTAGAAGGTCTTAACAGCCTTGGACGCGGTCTTCTTCGAAAAGGAGGTAAGGGATGTGGTGAGGCGCCTTCCCCATGGAAAAGCGCTGGGGCCAGATGGTTTCACGATAGAGTTCCTCTATATTTGATGGGATTATGATCAGTCATGTCATGACCGCATAACAAACTCTTACGATAAGCGGGCACTGATTCCAAGGTCTAAACCAGACACTATTGAGCTTGATGTCCAAGTGTTTTGATGAGACTGCTTTAGGGGAAAACTGTCCTATCAGCCGCATGTATGTCTTCGCCAAGGCTAGCATCAAGGTTGGCATCCATGCATGGGTGGTTAGTGGATAGAAACCATTGCGCTTTTATCTGAAAGTGTTGCATTCACGAGTGGAGCTTATGCCTATTGGATGCATAGGGCTTCTCATGGTCGTTTGGGATATTTTCAGCCGAGCTACCGGGCATCATATATTAAATTGCAAGATGTTTAGTTGCTCTATCATGTGTGGACTCTTAGCAATCCCTGGTTTGTAATAACTTTGGACAAACTGTGCAATAAAAGGTTGTTTTGTTTTAAAATGGGGAAATACCCCACCTTCTGAATCGATTGATGCACACAGCCGTTCATTGCAAAGTGTAGTAGTATCAAAGCTTGCATCTCAAGGATCACATAAGGTTGAAACATGGCTCAGCCAACGAAATAGCAACATAAAAGAACTACACGTCACGAAGTTGTCTAATGTGCTATCACAAAACCCGGTAGAAGATATCATGTGCGACCATCAAGAGCCGGGCACAACCAGTAGCCATAAGTTATCTTTGGTCCAAAGGAAGTATGAATGACCATAGCTGAATCCAGTGGACCGCCATATTGATAACCACCATAACATGAACATTTCATGTTCTATTAGTTCGACAACAAATGGACCAAAAAATAGATGAAACTCCAATACAAAATCTAGCCTTGGTCTTTTTATAAACTCCATTCAACCAATTTCCAAACATATTAGTGATATTAGTTGGTGGAGGTATACTATAGGAGTTATAAACGATACACCATATCAGTTTAGCAAATGGACAAATGTTCTACTGTCTTTTCGGAGCCACACAAAGAACATTTCGTGTATCCCTACCAACTCCTTTTAGTAAGGTTATTCATTGTGAGCAAGACTTTTCTATTAAGTAACCACATTAATACTTTTATTTTTAATTAGCGGTATTTTTAGTTTCCAAAGGTATTTATGTAAGTAACAGTATGCAATTCAGACCTATATGCCTTCTTAACGTTAGTTCAAAATATTTACTAAAGTTGCTACGATTTGACTGAACAGTGTGGCAGATCATGTGGTTCGTCCCTCACAAACTGCTTTCATGCAAGGTCGTAACATCCTTGATGAGATGACAATCCTACATGAAACAGTTCACAAACTATATAGGAAAAAGTTGAATGGGGTAATTCTTAAAATAGATTTTGAGAAGTCTTATGATAAAGTCAGTTGGTCTTTCCTTCAGCAGACTCTCAGAATGAAAGGTTTTTCTACTGAGTGGCGTGCGTTAATAAATAGCTTTGTTTCAGGAGGAAGTGTAGCCATTAAAGTCAATGATAACACTGGCAATTACTTTCAAACCAAACAAGGCCTTAGACAAGGCGACCCATTATCGCCAATACTATTCAATATAGTGGCTGATATGTTGGCTATCTTGATCGAACGCGCTAAGTCTGAGGGCTAAATTGAAGGAGTGATTCCACATCTAGTCGATGGTATTTTATCGATTCTTCAATATGCCGACTATATAATTCTTTTTATGGAACATGACATCAAAAAAGCTCGGAACCTAAAGTTGATTTTGTCAGTCTTCGAGCAACTATCGGGTCTTAAGATAAATTTCCATAAAAGTGAATTTTTTTGTTTTGGCGAGGCTCAAGAAAATACCGCCTTGTATGCTGAACTTTTTGGTTGTACGCAAGGTCAATTTCCTATCAACTATTTGGGTATTCTGATCCATTATCGGAGACTCACAAATGCTGAATGGAAAAAGGTGGAGGAGAGACTTCAAATACGTTTAAATAGCTGGAAAGGCAAACTCTTATCCCTGGGAGGAAGATTGGTTCTCATAAACTGTGTACTAACGAACATGCATGGTACTGTATATGATTTCATTCTTCCAACTGCCCAAAGGAGTCTTAAAACGATTGGATTGTTTCTGTTCTAGATTCTTTTGGCAAGGGGATAGTGAGAAGAAAAAATATCGGCTGACTAAGTGGAGTGTGGTTTGCTGTCCTAAAGACAAAGGAGGGCTCGAAGTTCATGACCTTAAGGTCAAGAATAGAGACTTGCTGGGTAAATGGCTCTTCAAGATTCTTTCTGAAGATGGAGTTTGGCAAACCCTCATTAAGAGGAAGTATGTGGGCTCTCAAGTTGTATCTCGGGTTCTTTGGAAACCTGGCGATTCACACTTCTTGGTGGGCCTTATGGCTACGAAGAAGTTTTTTCCCACAAGGATCTTTCTCAATTAGGGATGGATCGTAAATTCGATTCTGGAAACAATATCTGGCTCTGTATAATATTGTGCGAAACAAAAGCGACATGATCGCTAAGGTGATGGGTACTTCCCCACTAAATGTATCGTTCAGAAGAAGTTTATTTGGGACAAGACAAGCATCCTGGAATGCCTTGCTTATCCGTTTGGAATCCATCCAATTGAGAGAAGGTCCAAATAAATTTCAATGGAATCTCACGAAGAATGGTAAATTCTCGTTTGATTCTATGTATAGAGCTCTAATCCTACCTGAAGTACCAGTCGATATTAAGAATAACTAGATTTAGGGGTGCGCCTTGGCGCACGACCCCCGAGCCCGGTTTTAACAATACGCTATACACGATGCTAATAATCAACGGGTATAAATAATTATATCCTTATGTACGCTCGGTGACCAAATTAGACAAATAATAAACAGAAAATCAATTCGTGCAACTAAGCGACATGCAAACAGCCACGGACTTGTGATGACGCGCCGTATGATGAAATGGATACTACACCTCTCTTTAAATCACGCCACCTCGAGAAGGAAACAGAATCATCAGGACACCCCGACCACCGACACGTCGATTACAGAGGGAAAGGCATCAAATCGTCAAACAAAATGTCAGCCGGCTCAGCAAACACTTCACTAGTACAAACTTGACTAAGCAAGACGTAAACCAAAGCCGGTCAGATAGAAAATAAAAATCGCCGTCTGGGAAGAGCGACCTCAAACGGCCGTAATATTATGTCCGTCTCTAATGTAAATTGCGACGGTTCTTTTTTAAGCGCGTCTCAAATCTCATACATATCGGAGACGGCCAGGAAAAGTACCCAACACAGAAGTATTGCAGACGGCCAAGAAAACGAGCCGTTTCTAATTGTGTAATTTTTGAGACGGCCAATAAAATTGACCCACACTAACTTAAATATGCAACCGTACAGATATAACACAAATCACAGACACACACACATATATAAGATAAATTCACAGGCGTACAGATAAGAGAGTAGCAATTAAACCTAGCTACCACAAATTCATAGGCACACACATAGCATATTGTTCGAAAGCAAATCAACAGCTCTAGCTAATTAATCCTTCTAAAATACAGTAAACCAGCCGGCCGGGGGCAGCTGGGATCATGATATATATAGGGCGGCTGTGTCCAGTCGACAGGCGGCGCGCGCTGAAGATCACCAACTCCTTTCATCAACCTTGGGCACGTTCTATGGGAACACAGCCAAGCCACCTGCAGCGTCGTCGTCCTGCTTCTTCTTCTTCCAGCGAGCATCAGCCGAGCCACCAGCGTCGTCGTCCTGCTTCTTCCAGCGGCCAGCATCAGCCGCATCAGCCGAGCCACCAGCTAGCGTGCTTGGCGCCCCATCGTCCTCGCTCCCGGGCGGAGGCATGCACCGCTTACCGCGCTTGGCGTCCCTCGACCTTTCTTCTTCTTCCTGCTTCTCTAAGCAACTGGGACAGTACGTTGCTATAGGCTATGGTGCTGGCGGTGGTGGTGGTGCAATTGGGACGAGGTGCGCTCGGCCCCTCTCGATGATCTTGAGCTGGCGGTACAGCTTGAAGGAGACATAGCCATCCACAGCTGCATATCGCAGGTTGATTTCCTCAAGTGGGGAGTCCTCCCAGTGCTCATGTCGATCCTTTGGAAAGCCGGCCTTCATGCGCAGGTAGAAGTTGGAGATCAATGAGTCTGCCAAACGGGCTATCCACATTCCAAAACACACGAGCGCAGAGATTAAACTGGAACGAAGATACATCACTAACTGAGAAATATTACTGTAGTCCGAAGGTTTTATGCAAAGCCTAAACGAAATACGCATACTACGAACCGTGTCCGGCCAATACCTGTCGTTGAAGACGTAGAGGAAGCCGCCACGTTCGGGAGCCGTCTACTGCGACGGTCCCACCTCCTCCTCCTCCAGCACGAAAGGCCACTGTGATACCACAGGCGTCATCAAATGCTAGTCCAGTGACGCGCGCAACAGGAGTGGATATCGCGGCGCCGTTACGGGATGGCTTACGGAAAGGAGAAAGCACGCTCTGCCGGCGGCCGTGTCCCCATCACCGATGGCGTCTCGGAGGGGTGAGGGGACAGGCCATTCGACGGGGATTGATGACGTGAAAACACACGTTCGTTGGGAGACCCCAAGAGAAAGGTATGATGTAGTGCAGCAATAATTTTCCCTCGGTACGAAACCAAGGTTATCAATCCAATAGGAGTCAGAAGTGCTCAGAAGGTTGTCAACGGCGTCGTTACCCGATCACTGACGTGGAACCTGCACACAACACAATCAAACTACTTTGCCCAACGAAACAGGAAGGTTGTCAATCTTCCCGGCTTGCTGAAAACAAAGGATTAAACGTATGGTGTGGAAAATAGTATTAATTGCAGAAAGTAAAAGAGAACAGATGTTTGCAGTTGGTGGTTTTATCAGTGTAAAAGAATGGACCGGGGTCCACATTTCACTAGTGGTGTCTCTCCATAAAAGATAACTAACATGTTGGGTAAACAAATTACAGCTGGACAATTGACAAATAGTGAGCACATGACAATGCATATATATGACAAGATGATTACTATGATATTTAATTGGGCATTATATAAAGATACATAGACCGTTATCCAACAGCATCTATGACTATAATCCACCGCCAGGTTAACATTCGTGTCCCCCGTTGGTATTAAGTTGCAAGCAACAGATAATTGCATTAAGCAAAGTGTGTAATGTAAACAATAAAAATGACCGTAGACATAACATTGTTGTTTTATCCCTAGTGGCAACAGCATATCCACAACCTTAGATGTTTCTGTCACTCACCCAGATTACTGGAGGCATGAACCCACTATCGAGCATAAATACTCCCTCTTGGAGTTAAAAGCAACTACTTGGCCCCAACGAAACATGATGGTTGTCAATCTTCCCGGCTTGCTGAAAACAAAGGATTAAACGTATGGTGTGAAAAATAGTATTAATTGCAGAAAGTAAAAGAGAACAAATGTATGTAGTTGGTGGTTTTATCAGTGTAAAAGAATGGACCGGGGTCCACAGTTCACTAGTGGTGTCTCTCCATAAAAGATAACTAACATGCTGGGTAAACAAATTACAGCTGGGCAATTGACAAATAGTGAGCGCATCACAATGCATATATATGACAAGATGATTACTATGATATTTAATTGGGCATTACATCAAGATACATAGACCGTTATCCAACAGTATCTATGACTAATAATCCACCGCCAGGTTAACATCCGTGTCCCCCGTTGTTATTAAGTTGCAAGCAACAGATAATTGCATTAAGCAAAGTGTGTAATGTAAACAATACAAATGACCGTAGACATAGCATTGTTGTTTTATCCCTAGTGGCAACAGCACATCCACAACCTTAGATGTTTCTGTCACTCACCCAGATTACTGGAAGCATGAACCCACTATCAAGCATAAATACTCCCTCTTGGAGTTAAAAGCATCTACTTGGCCAAAACATCTACTAATAACGGAGAGTATGCAAGATCATAAACAACATACAAAGATAGATTGATAATCAACTTGATCATAGTATCAATATTCATCGGATCCCAGCAAACACAACATGTAGCATGACAATAATTAAGATGATGTTGATCATGATAGGCAGCTCACAAGATCTAAACATGATAGCATAAATTGGAGAGACAACCATCTAGCTACTGCTATGGACCCGTAGTCCAAGGATGAACTACTCACGCATCACTCCGGAGGCAGGCATGGCGATGTAGATCCCTCCGGTGATGATCTCCCCTCCGGCAGAGTGTCGGGAAGAGCTTCAGAACCCTCCCGAGCTAGGGTTGACGACGGCGGCGGCTCTGGAACTTTTCGTGGAATATGGCTCATGTGTCTAGGGTTTTCGGGGCAGGAGGAATAAATAGGCGAAAGGGCGGCGTCGGAGGGCACCCGAGGGGGCCGCACCACCCCTCGACACGGTTGGCAGGGGGGCCGCGCCGAGCCGTGGTGCGGCTGCCCTCTGGCTCGTCTCCATCTCCCCTTTGGACTCCGTGGACGTGTCGGTGAAATAGGGACCTCCGTTGATTTTCGTCCAATTCTAAGAATATTTCCTTAACAAGTTTTCTGAAACGGAAAAACAGCAGAAAACAGGAACTGGCAATGTGGCATCTTGTTAATAGCTTAGTCTCAGAAAATGTATAAAAATACTATGAAGTGTATATAAAACATGTAGCAATAGGCATAATATCAACATGGAACATCAAAAATTATAGATATGTTTCAGACGTATCAGCATCCCCAAGCTTAGTTCCTACTCATCCTCGAGTAGGTAAACGATAAAACAATATAATTTTTGAAGTGACATGCTACCACACAATCTTGATCAAATAATAGTGTAAAGCACATGTGAATAAATGAAGTGATCCAAGTCAATGGTCTATAGTTTGCTACTAAATAAGCAATGAGTAAACAACTGAATCATATGAGCAAAACTTTTCATGAATAGTACTTTGGAGACATTGGATCCATAAGTTTTGCATAAGAGTTAACTCGCAAAGCAATAGTATCAAAGTAAAAGGTATTTGACCAACACAAAGGAAGATTTTAGTTTCAGCAATTACTTCAACCTCAACATATTTATCTCGTGGATATTGTCAATACAAAGCAATATAATCAGTCAAATACGCTAGCATATAACAATTGTTGTACCAAAGTTGACACTAGTGTTTGCTTGTGGAGATAGAAAGAAGTAGGAAAACTGACTCAACATAAAAGTAAAAGAAAGGCCCTTCACAGAGGGAAGCAGGGATTAAATCATGTGCTAGAGCTTTTTAGTTTTTGAAATCATATAGAGAGTAAAAATAAGTTTTGAGAGGTGTATGTTAATTGTCAACGAATCAGTAGTAGATAGTACGATATAACCCTTGCCAACCAGACTTTTTAGAGCGGCTCCCATGAAGGATGTTATTTCTACCAGCAAGGCAGATCATCCCTCTTTTCTCTTTTGTTTACACATGCAGATGTTTCACTGAATGCTCAGTTGACAAAATGTGAAGAGATTAAGCGGTTAAAATTGTAATTAATTGGGACTGGGCACCCCGTTGCCAGCTCTTTTTGCAAAATTAATAGATAAGCGGATGTATATGCCGCTAGTCTGGAGGTAAAGCCCGATTGACATGTGAAATAAAGACATCTACCACGTCTTCATGAGCTTGGTAAACATGACATAAAAAGAGTAGTAACAATTTTGAATAGTTTAAAGGTAGCACATGAAAATTTTATTGGAGTGGCAGGAAAATACCACATATAGGTAGTATGGTGGACACAGATGGTATGGATTTTGGCTCAAGGATTTGGATGCACAAGCAGCATTCCCGCTTAGTACAAGTTTAGGCTAGCAAGGTTATTTAAGCAAACACAGACTATCAACCGGTACACCAAAAACTTATATGTCAACATATTAGAAACATTATAAGACTCCACACTGTCTTCCTTGTTAACCAAACCCTTTTACTAGAAAATATCTAGACCTTGGAATTACCACTTATACAAACCGAATTTCAACAAGCTTTACGGCAGTTCTCCACTAATGGCTTTACTTACATGATACAAAAGCTTAAACATGACCTACTTAGTAACTCAAAACAATTGACAAGTATCAAATTATCCAAGATAGTGATCTACAAGAGTATATAAGCGTTTTCCATTATACCATTACCACATGCAACATTTTCTGTTCCAACCAAACACCAATCAATTTATTTAAACAACTCTCCAAACAAATATAAGTGAAGCAAGAGAGTACTTTCTTTAAAAGAACTAATAGCTCTGACAAGAGATACATGAAAACAAGAGCTAAAAGCTTAACATGCTAGATGGAATACTCAACAAGTATAAGTGAAAATAGGAGTATTCTAATGAAAAAGCGGAGCGTGTCTCTCTCCCAAACAAGAGTGCTAGGATCCAACAAGTTGTGATCATAAAATAAACATAACAAACTGAAAATAAAAGCACACAGACGCTCCAAGAACAACACATATGATATGAAGGAATTAAAATATAGTCTCACTAGAGATGACCTGATACTTTGTCGATGAAGAAGGGGATCCTTGGGCATCCCCAAGATTAGACGCTTGAGTCTTCTTGAAATATGCTGGGAAGATCCATGGGAGCCTCCCCAACCTTAAGCCCTTCACTCTTCTTGATCTTATTATATCATCCTTCTCTCTTGACACTTGAAAACTTCCTTCACCCCAAACTAAACATAATTCTCATTAGAGGGTTAGTGCATCAAATAAAAAACTACCATGTTTTGTAAAGACGCAAACATGACCATCATTTTAAACATTAGCTACTGTTACTAGCCTTATGAAGCTATTCCACCCTTAAAGAATTTCACCTAACACTTGTAAAAGAGAGAATGCAAAACAAAAGACAGAATCTATCCAAATCAGAACAGTCCGTAAAGACGAATTTTTCCGAGGCACTTACGGTACTCAGATCGAAAAACGTTGAACTAACAAAAGATGCGTAAATATATCAGGAGTATGCACAAAAAATTGCAGATTTAAATCACGTTTCTATAATTTTAGAAATTGCGTACAGTGAACAGCGAAATCTGTTCCTGCGCAGTAATCCCAATTTAGCATCATCTTATCATTAGAGACTTTTCTTGGCACCACAATACGATAAAGTAAAGATACAAAGAGTTGCTACAGAAGTAAACAAGCTCCTTGACTAAAACTGAAAACAAAATATAATGGTTGCCTCCCAAAAGCGCTTTCTTTAATGCCTTTTAGCTAGGCTAGAAGATTTTAATGATGCTCTCATAAGAATAAGAGTTGAAAAACAAAAGAAGCATCAAGAGGCAAATATCAAACACATTTAAGTCTAACCCACTTTTATGCAAAGGAATCTTATAACAAAATAAATTATTGAAGCATAAAGCAACTAGCATAGAAAGATGAAACAAATGTAACTTCAAAACTTTCAACATAAAGAGAGGTGTTTTAGTGACTTGAAAACTTTTACAACCATATTTTCCTCTCTCATAATAACTTTCAGTAGCATCATGAACAAACTCAAAATATAACTATCACATAAAGCATGCTTTTCATGATCTACAAACACATAATTTTTATTAAGCTAAAAAACAGTGGGGTTATAAACCCACTTTTGACAATAGTAGAATAATTAATATCATCAGGCAATATAGGACCATCATCAAGAGCATTATCATATATAACAGTAGGGAGCACCATTTTATTTCCTGTTATTTCTTCTTTTATTGAGTCAAGGAATTTGTTTACTTCAAATTTATCAAAAGGAGATATTTCAATAGAATCATGACATTTAACAATATAGCGTTCTTCCTTTAGGTAGGCATGGAGGGTAATCATATAATGTAAGAGTTAAAGAGTTACTATCATTAGAAGGTGGATCCTCCTTTTGTCCTTCACTCTCCTCCTCTTTTTCATCCAATGAGATCATAGTTTCAGCAATTTCTTCTTCCATAGGTTCCTGAAAGGCAAAAGTTGTTCTTGAGTATAAGTTTTCTCAAGATATTCAGTAATATAAGGATTATCATTGTAATATTCAAGGCAATAACCAAGTATAGCAAAATTCTCAGATTTATAAGGAGAATCATCATCTTGAATAAAACCAACAATTTCATAGGCACCCTTAAAAACAACAAATTCTTCAGTTTGTTCAAGATTTCCAAAGTCATAGTTTCCTTTAGCATACAGCCAAGGTTTCATTATCATTATAATCACATTGGAAAGGGAGGTGTTTATGCCTTCTACAACAAAATGATTCATTAAAGCAGTAGGATTCATCATAAGTAGAGCACAAGTTTTTAGCAAAATAATTCAATCTATTTATTTGTTCCCATAAATGTACCCCTTTTTAGACAAGCGGTATTCCTTATAATAATTTTGTTGTTCCTCCGTGAACCCACTTAGCCAATAAGATTTTGTTTCAAAGAGAGAAGCCATTGATATCAAGTAAATAACTAGACATAATAACGAACCGAAATACACTAAATGCAGGATTTTTTTGTTTTTTGATATTTAAAAGCAAACAAGATAAAATAAAATAAACAAAACAAGACAAAAACAAAGTAATGAGATTGGAAGCATGAGACTCCCCTTGCAGAAGCTCCTCTAATTCCCCGGCAACGGCGCCAGAAAATGTGGCGTGTTGAAGGGGAATTAAATAGTTGCAGTCTGCTGAAGCTCTCCTAAATCCCCGGCAGCGGCGCCAGAAAATGTGCTTGATGATGTGAAAACACACGTTCGTTGGGAGACCCCGAGAGGAAGGTATGATGTAGTGCAGCAGCAAATTTCTCTCAGTACGAAACCAAGGTTATCAATCCAGTAGGAGTCAGAAGTGCTCAGAAGGTTATCAGCGGCGCCGTTACCCGATCACTGACGTGGAACCTGCACACAACACAATCAAACTACTTTGCCCCAACGAAACATGATGGTTGTCAATCTTCCCGGCTTGCTGAAAACAAAGGATTAAACGTATGGTGTGGAAAATAGTATTAATTGCAGAAAGTAAAAGAGAACAGATGTTTGCAGTTGGTGGTTTTATCAGTGTAAAAGAATGGACCGGGGTCCACATTTCACTAGTGGTGCCTCTCCATAAAAGATAACTAACATGTTGGGTAAACAAATTACAGCTGGGCAATTGACAAATAGTGAGCGCATGACAATGCATATATATGACAAGATGATTACTATGATATTTAATTGGGCATTACATGAAGATACATAGACCGTTATCCAACAACATCTATGACTATAATCCACCGCCAGGTTAACATTCGTGTCCCCCGTTGGTATTAAGTTGCAAGCAACAGATAATTGCATTAAGCAAAGTGTGTAATGTAAACAATACAAATGACCGTAGACATAACATTGTTGTTTTATCCCTAGTGGCAACAGCATATCCACAACCTTAGATGTTTCTGTCACTCACCCAGATTACTGGAGGCATGAACCCACTATCGAGCATAAATACTCCCTCTTGGAGTTAAAAGCAACTACTTGGCCAAAGCATCTACTAATAACGGAGAGCATGCAAGATCATAAACAAAATATAAAGATAGATTGATAATCAATTTGATCATAGTATCAATATTCATTGGATCCCAGCAAACACAACATGTAGCATTACAATAAGATGATCTTGAACATGATAGGCAGCTCACAAGATCTAAACATGATAGCATAAAGTAGAGAGACAACCATCTAGCTACTGCTATGGACCCGTAGTCCAAGGATGAACTACTCACGCATCACTCCGGAGGCAGGCATGGCGATATAGAGCCCTCCGGTGATGATCTCCCCTCCGGCAGAGTGCCGGGAAGAGCTTCAGAACCCTCCCGAGCTAGGGTTGACGACGGCGGCGGCTCTGGAACTTTTCGTGGAATATGGCTCCGGTGTCTAGGGTTTTCGGGGCAGGAGGAATAAATAGGCGGAAGGGCGGCGTCAGAGGGCACCCGAGGGGGCCGCACCACCCCTCGACACGGTTGGCAGGGGGGCCGCGCCGAGCCGTGGTGCGGCTGCCCTCTGGCTCGTCTCCGTCTCCCCTTTGGACTTCGTGGACGTGTCGGTGAAATAGGGACCTCCGTTGATTTTCGTCCAATTCCGAGAATATTTCCTTAACAAGTTTTCTGAAAAGGAAAAACAGCAAAAAACCGGAACTGTCATTGTGGCATCTTGTTAATAGGTTAGTCCCAGAAAATGTATAAAAATGATATGAAGTGTATATAAAACATGTAGCAATAGGCATAATATCAACATGGAACATAAAAAATTATAGATACGTTTGAGACGTATCAGGGATCTCTTCAGATGTCCGCGACCCGGCACTCAGCGGACCAGCCTGTCCATCAGCCTGACACGGTGGCTCCGGCGGCAGGCCGGCGCACCTCGCGGCACGCAAACGTGCCCAGGCAAGAACGCCCTCCAACGTCCAGCCGCGCCACCATTCCTTCTGACGCTCTATAGCGTACCGCTCCGTGCCGTCCCAGCGGTCGAGAGCGGCCTTCCTCTCTCGCTTAAACCGGCTGAACCATGAGTCGTAGTTGATGGCGGCGTTGTCGGGATGGCGCCGCTCCTCGGACGTCATATTCAACCGCCGCTCCATAATGCGGTGTCTAAACTCCCAGTCACCAACGCGTGGCAGCGGCGGAACAGCACGACCGGCGGGGCTCAGCTGCCAATGATCCGGGAGGCTGTAGTCGACCGGCACATAGAGGTCGTACCGCTCGAACAGCCACGCCTCGACGGTGGGAAGGCTGTGGCCGTCGTCATCACTGTACGTCCTCCGAATGGTTTGGAAGGGGAAGAAGACCGGAGCGAATGCGAGTTGGAGAGCGATCGTCTGCAAACGATGTGCCTTCGCAATAAATAACAACAACGCTTGGGGAGACGACACGACGGCCGTGGAAAAACTGCAAACCGTCTCGTAAAACAGGGAAGGTCATTAATCCACTTGACTACAGGCTCTTCTTTCAAACAGTCAAGCAGATGATCGGTCAAACCATTATTTCCCCTCGTATGCTACTATCGTACTTTTGGTGCATTGGTCCATATTGCCGCCCGTCTAGCCTCAACGGACGGATTGAATTAATTTATGCAAATGAAAGAACGAAGAACTGGCTATAAAAACAACCACTCCGTTATGTTTACTGTCCTCTTCTTCGTATCTACATGTTCGCAGTTTCGCTCTACTAATCCATCAGCATCTCCTATCCTCCCCACCATGCCACCTAGAAGATTAATCCAACAGAGGACTGTTGGCCCTGCCATGGAACCCCCTCTTCCTTTTAATATATATATATATATATATATATATATCTCTACTATATAATATCGTTAACGGTGTCCGGTACGTCGTCATTGTTTTTCACTTAACCCCCTGAGAAATCCTGAAAACAACCCGCAGTACTTATCCTCTATCTCCCATACAAAAAAATCCAATCGACCTCGAGGCCGGTGGAGGGAGGCGATGAGCCGGGGTAGCCGGCGTGCAGGGGAAAGCCGCCGGGAGCAGGAGTTGAGCAGTATCGGATCCTCGCCGCCATGCGCCGGAGCAGGACCCTGCACTCTGCCGCCGTCCCGGGTTCCCCGTCGGGCTCCTCCGTGCACCCCCCGTCGAGGAGCAGGTTCCGTCTTCGCTTCTGGTCACCACGCGCGTACGCCAGTCCTCCTTCCTCAGGTAGGTCACTGCCCGCGTTTCCTTCCGCCGGTGGAAGGATCCCGTCCCATAAGGGCGCTTCTTCCCGGCTGCTGCAGACCTGCTCGCCTTGACTACTCTGTACTTCCTCCGTGAGGAACAGTTATACTGGTGGCTGCAAGGATGGGGGTGATAGAATAGGCTGGGGATAGAGACATGAGGAGCAACGGCGGCGTGCAGGAAGGTGGAGCAAGGAAGAGGAGACGTGGAGGGGAGGTGGGGCAGCGACGAAGAGATGGAGGAGGATGGCGGCTGCTTTGCTGCTGCCCCCCAGCAGCCCAAGACCTTGCCATGGCCGATCTTCTCTCGTTCAGGAAACTCTTTATTTTCTTCAAAAAATGGAACCCCCATGATCTCCTGATCATGTCCATACCACCGGTCGCCCTTGGCGAGCCCCCAGCCCCCGAGGACGAAGCAATCCTCGAATTAGTTCTGAACCTGAACTAAATTCTATGTTTCGTTCTGAACCTGAACATGTCGTTCAGTGTTAAGCGTTAAGTGTTAAGCCTACTTCAATTAGATGCGTAGCTGACATTTGCTCATCACGGAACAACGGTATTGGATCAATTGTTAAACAGTGAGGTTGTCCACTAGATGCTCGAGGCCCTGGATCTCTCTGCGAAGTAGATAAAGTTGCAAAAGGAAGTCGTATATATGTGCTAGAGGCGTTACACAGTTTTCTGGGTCGTACATTCACCAGGGAGAAAGAAACTAAACAAACTTACCATACAAAAACCTGTACAGATAACATTTTTCTATCTACTAATCATGCATCAGAGTTTATACACCGATTTTGTACCGTTCATTAACGGGCTGATTTTTAAATGTAGCTGCATTTTTCATGAGAATGTGTAACCTCTTATAGCTGTCATTGTCGCAACTTGCAACTTAAGTTGATGTGAGTCTGCTTTATGCAGACATTTTTCAAGATATTGCTCCACCTGTTGAGCAAAAGTTATATGATATTTGCGGTCTAGATAGATTAGACTCCCTAATTCGAACAAACATTTGTGAAAAAAGTCATTGATAGTTTTTTAATTGTAGATTAAAATTTCCAGGCCAACTAAGTGAACGAGATAGGAAAACTACAAGTATAAGCTGCTTGAGAAGACCTGATCACTGAGATACTGAATCGATATTCTATGAATCAACATACTATTGGTAGGCTTTCAAGGTAAACACGGCCAATAGAAGCAAGATGGTTCATTGACTATTTATAATTTAATTTATGTGAATTATTCTGATGTATGGAGATTATGTTTTATCAAATGTTTGTGTGTTTTAGATAAATAATGTCACTCCTAATTTTAGAATTCGAACCCGTTGCAACGCACGGGCACCTTGCTAGTATATATATATAGTTAAGATTCCACATGTTTTTAATATCATTTGCATTCAACTTGTTTAGTACTCCCTACGTTTTATAAATGTAAGAGGGTTTAGGTCGAGGGACTGCAAGCCGAAAACAGGAGGCTAACCTCCGTCTGCAACTATCTCATCAGCGAGAACACAGAGCAGATGGTTTGGAGCATAAGAAAGCTCTCTTGCAAGAGATCAAGCATCTGAAAGCCTAGTTATCTGCTCTATTTTATATCTGGGTTTATCGCTGTGTCAGACAAGGAAAGAGGAGCGGCGACACCGTATGATGTGACGGAAAGGTCTGTCCGTTTTAAATGGCACGACCTATGTTGATATATTAAATAGCTAGTCGGCTGACTTAGGTAAGCCGACATGATAAGATGGCGCGACATGACATCAGCAGAGATATGACGATGCATCGCCAGTCACTGCCATCTTGCGTGACGATTGTGAACACTTGCCGAAGGAAAAAGAAAATAAAAATTTATGTTTCATCCCTGTGAATCGCATTAGTACGCAGGCTCCTTCAGACGGCTTATGAACAGAGTCGGCAGCCTAACCTGTGTATGTTCCCACATGTGATTTGTTTAGGCTGATGTAGAAAATCCAAACTAAACCTCAGATGACGGACAAATTTCTGCAAAATAGCAATATCATGAGTCAAGGTCCATCACGTCCCATTATATTGAAAAACCTGGTGACGATCGTGAACACTTCCCGAACGGAAAAGAAAATACAAAATTATGTTTCAACCCTGCGTATCGCATTAATACGCAGGCTCCTTCTGCCGGCTTATGAATGGAGTCGGCAGCTAACACGTGTATGCTCCCACCAGTGATTTTTTTAGGCTGATGTACAAAATCGAAACTAAACTTCAGATGACCGACAAATTTCTGCAAAACAGCAAGACAAGCCACAACGCATTACAGTTGAGGAATTAATCTGACAAATCTAATTAATGACACACATACATGGTTGAACACGGGAAAACAATAGAAGACAAGCGCTAATGTTCAAAGACAGAGAAAAACAACATAGAATAAACAAAGACAACAAATTATGGGAACCAGGCAATATCATAAAAAGCACAACAGCACAATAACAACACGTACTTTAAACATCCAATTGAAAAAAATATGTTACTTGTGAGGCGCATGATCATCATCCTTCTCCAGCCACGGTACACAGTGCCAACCCTTGGCTGCAGCCTGTCGCGCGTACGAACCAACCTTCTCCAAAAGAACCCCGACCTCCCTCCCTAGATTCGCCTTCTCCAAGCACAACTTTTTGTTGTGCACATCGGCGTCATTCGCGTCAAATCGAGCGTTCTCCTCATCATCTATGAGGTAATGACACTGCATCTGCAAGTCATCGCGCTCCTCCGTTGTTGCATTCAAATTATCTTGGAGACGAAAACACTCTTCCTGCAGCTTCGACAGTCGGGCGACCTCGTCCTTCATCTTATTGCGCTCCGCGCGAACACTGGACAGCTCGTCCATATTCGCCACCAACTTAGCTTCGAAACGACGACACCGATCTTGCATCTGGGCCATGTCCTCCATCCAGACCGCCAACTCAGGCCGAAGAAAAGATAACTCTTTTGCCAACTCAGCCATGAAGTGCGAGTTGCTTAACGAAAAAATATTCGCAAGCTCCGATATTCTCCTGAGACGAAACTGCACGACATAACGATCAGTACTGTACACATCAGAGAGAAGAAGAGGAAGAAAAAAATAATTAGAAGAAGCAGAATAAACCTGGATTGGCTGAATCGTCGAAATGGATCCTAGGGTACGAAGGCCGTCTGTGCAGTTACTCGATGGAGACTCGTAACGGAACCGCTTGAACCTACTACTGTCCTCGGCAAGGTCTACCACGAGTTGATCCTCATGTTCCGCCATCAGACAGGATCGATCTCTAGAGGAGGGAGGAAGAGGAAACGGAACAAAGAGGGACCTGCGTATGACGGTGACACAAAAGTCTTGAGCGAGCGAGTGCTAAAGAAAGCGATGAACAGCCGTAAAGCTAAACGACTTGCAATCTGGCCCATCCATCCTACACCAACGGGTAGCAGTTTAAAGACACGTCTAGCGCACAATACAAGAACCGTCTAGTCAAACCAATGGTTAGATTCGATAGAGACACAACTTTACCAGAAGTGTCAATCAAAAGTCACCAAAAAATTGAAAGCACTCAGCAGAGCGACCTACCACTGCTCAGTGTGAAAATCTAAAGATTTAAACGGTGAGACCCATTGAGCGCACCAAAGCGATTTGAGCTTTCTGGCCGTCCGATCCTTCCCGCTCCCTGCCTCCGCACCGTCTGATCCTGGCCGGCTAATCCAGTCGGCATGAATAGGGATTCGCAAAGTCGCTCCGCGTACCAACCTTCGTGCACCCACTCTCGCTGACGCCCTCCCCCGACGCCACCTGGAGCCAATGGGCCCACCTGTCGGCCTCATGCTGCGCGTTTAATCGGTGTGGCGGGGTGGCCAGATTCCCTCTACGTGCCTCCCATTGGCTGATTTTGTTCATTTACCGAAATAGGTTTTCCGCCCAAATCTCCCGTGCGTGTGCGGGTGCTGCGTATTTTCTACAGTATGTCGGGGCACGCTCGGTATTTCGCACGGGCGTTGGGTGCGTTGCACTGCTCGGTTGTCAGAGGAAGCTTCGTGTCACCTTCGCTGTGACCTAGCTGGCGTCTCGCCATTGGTTCCTCTAGCCAGAACCGACCTATTTGGTTGCCGCGTGCACTGTGCACTGTGCTGGGGGGAGGGGGTATATAGTTTGCGTTTTGGATCGGATGGGTACTGCAGCTCTCATTTCCCCCCTTTTCTTCTCCCTCGTTGTTCTTGCTCCGCCGTGTATTTCTCGAGATCTGCCGTGTTCGGGCTGGGTATCTCAGTTCAACGTACTCTCCGTTCATCGTTCTGTTATTTTCGTCGTCTCAGTTGTTTATCGACGAGTTGATTCGCCGGAAACAAACGTGGAGATGTTCCTCGCCACGAGTAATAATACTCTTTTGGGTAATTTTTTCTGTCTTTGATTTGGTTTACGTTGTTGTGCGCTTACTGATTTCGTTGTTTTTCTTACTGTTATTGTGTGATTTTTGTGTGTTCATTTGTTTGTTGTCTACGTTTTTGTTCTTCCGTTGTTTGTTCGTGTTTCCTGTTCTAATTTTGTCTGAGTGATACTTTGCTTTTGTCGTTTCGATATTTAGTCCGAGTTTCTCTTAAAAGTGTTTTATCTTATTTTCTATGTTGTGTGCAGGTCGCCGTCTTGGTCGGTTTCATTGCTTGGATTGGCGCGTTTGATTTGCCGCGTGTCCCCTATGATTTTGGTGAGTTTTGATGTTCGATAGTTCGTTTGGGATATTTTGGTTGTATTTGAAGTTGATTCGGTCCAGTTTAAGGCATTTTTTGTTGTTATGTTTTTCTGCCTGACTGTCAGATGTGAAATCTAAAGATATAAACGTTGAGACCCATTAGTCGGACGCATCGGTTGCATTAGTCGGCCGCATCAAGTGGATTAGTCGGCCGCATAGGTTGCATTAGTCGGCCGCATCTTGTGGATTAGTTTTTTGCGTTGCCGGCTTCGCAGTGGAGTTAGTCGGCTTAGTGGTCTGTTGGAGCTGGTCGGCTTAGTGGCCTGTTGTTCTTCTGGTTAAGGTTGGTTCATTTATTGGTTGCGTGGTTCGTGTTTTCGTATTTCTACAGCTTTTTCTGACTTTGTTTGTTGTTTCCACACCTGTTTTTTTGCAGATCTGTTTCTTGCTATTTTCGTTTTATACATTTGCTGTTTGTTTTTGTCGTGTTTTTTGTATTACTTTTCTGATATCTGTTCATTTGTTTCTTGTAGGTCCTTTTCTTACTTTGGAATATCTCAGACGTGTTTTTTTTTTTTGCGATTTTGTCTACGTGTTCCTGATATTTATGTGGTGGGTTATCCTGGTTGGTGGGGGTTGCCGGCTTCGCGGTGGAATTAGACGGCTTAGTGGCATGTTGTTCTTCTGGTTAAGGTTGGTTCCATTGAGATTAGTTTGTGTTTTTTTGCCGTGTTCAATTTTTCTTTTTATTTGTTTATCTTTCTGGCCGTTTGTATTATTTAGTTGTTTGTTGTGCTGCCTTCGTATCTGTTTTTCAGTGTTAGTTCATTTTTATTAGTTGGTTACTTTAGGTCGTCTGTTTACTGGTCGGGCATTCTTTTCGTTTACGTCGTTATGTTCGGATCTGGGTGTTTTTTTGTTGTCGTGTCTTTTCTCTGGTTTTTTTCATCTTACTACCCGTGTGCTGGGTCCGTGTAGTTTAGGTGTTCATTGTTTTTTCGTTTAACGTGTGGTCGTTTTTATTCGTTTTTTTTTCTTTGGTTTTCGATGCGGTATCGCTCTTGTGTTGGTTTTCGATGCGGGTTCCTTTTGTTTTGGAGGAGCTTTTATTTTATTTTACCTTATCTCCGTCTTTTCGGCATTTTCTTCGTTTTCTCTATGCTTTCCGGCTTACTGCCACCTCCACGGTGTCGATTGCACGCTTCCGACTCCACGTTGGTGTCAGCACACTTTCGTTGCCGACTTCTGTATACGCCACGGGAAATAGCACAGATTTGAGTATAGGCCGGCTAGACCAACCAACAAAAATTAAAACTAACGTGAAGACTAAAAGCACATACATGACATGAGTGAAAAACTGCATCTCGTTCCCGTTGATTTACACTCCACCCGATGCGGCCAACTAATCCTCCCGATGCGGCCGACTAATCCTCCCGATACGGCCGACTCCAGGTTTTGTCTTTAAGATGTTGGGCCGGGTGCTCATTCGGGTGAGATCTGGCGTGGCGATGGGTCAAACGCAGTGTTGGTACTGGCTGATTCTGGCATCCATGTGGTACCGGCCGATTCGCGACGTTTACCTCCCGCTGGCTGGCTTGGGGATTAGGGTATTTTGTACAGTATGTCGGGGCACTCTCGGTATTTCGCACGGGCGTCGGGTACGTTGCACTGTTCGGCCGCCAGAGGAACCTTCGTGCCACCTTCGCTGTGACCTAGCTACCGTCTCGCCATTCGTTCCTTTAGCCGGAACCGACCTATTTTGGTTGCCGCCTGCACTGTGCTGGGGGGAGGGGGTATATACGTTGCGTTCTGGATCGGATGGGTACTGGAGCTCTCATTTTCCCTTTTTCTTCTTCCTCTTCCTGCTTTATTTTTATTCGCTTTAGAAATAGGTACCTATCGCTGTTGCCGACCTGTCTGTGTTGTAGCGTGCTTGCTTTCTGCTTGTGTTTCTAGAACGTTTTCCGTATATGGTTATTGATCAAATTTCACGACAGGTATCTTATTTTGGTCACACCGTGCAAGAAGACACTAAGATCCAATGCGCATCATGAAGGGAAGTACTCGTTCTTGCTGTTGTATCTTTTTTGTGTCGGTGGAAGATTCGTCGCCATGGACTACATTGAAGAATGCTACAAGAGCACTCTTTAAACAGTGGTGGTGACAGATCAATTTATCTCCTTTGCAGAAAGTTATGTCGGAACCGACTAGATTGAATGCACGTCTAGGTTAGTACATCATGTGTTGGTCATCCTTTTAAGATATTAAGTCAGCAAGTTGTGAAATCTTCGTTCCTCCTGAGGAATAGGAGGCGCTACGGTGATATTAGTAGCATGTTATCTAAGAACATACTAGATCGATGTACTAAGCAAGATGCTACTATAACACGTAAAATGTGAACATAATCAATGTACTTAGCAACATGAACAACAAACAACAACATACACACATTTACCATTCTAGGTTTTCATGGCCTATCATGCGGCCGACTAATCCACCCGATGCGGCTGACTTCACTCGGTATGGCCGACTTGATGCGTCCGACTAATCCACCCGCTGCGGCCGACTTCACTCGATACGGCCGACTTGATGCGTCCGACTAATCCACCCAGTGTGGCCGACTTCACTCGATACGACCGACTTGATGCGTCCGACTAATCCACCCGTTGTGGCCGACTTCACTCGATACGGCCGACTCCAGGTTTCGTCCTTAATAGCTATTGACAACGTTATTGAGCGTACCAACCTGCAGTAACGCTTGCTTGCCCATGTAGTTGACGACATTGTCGATCATGACTATGTTGGCAATGCAGGCGGACAGTTGAAGCAGGACCAGGTAGCGAGGCCGGATGTTGTTAAGATCGAGGACCAAGGACGCTCGGTATGCCGACTACAGGGAACTGGTACGGTTAGGTAGTGCATTAAACAGAGATTACCATATCGATGACGTAGAAAGCATCACACAACAATACAAACAGGTCGTCGACCAAACCACGTCTTCCCCATCGTTACGGTGGCTGTTCAAGATCATTGAATTGTTTAACAGCACCAAGTAGCCGCGCATCGCCGGTCAAATTTAACTTCTCTGTGTTTTTTTAGACTGCTGTCTCAAGTCTGTGCCGGCGAGACCAACCGATTAAATCGATGGGACTAACACGGACCCTAGCCGCATGCGCCTCGGAAGGAACGAACGTCATCACGACACCACGACCTCCCACACGCCAGTACAGAGGGCAGAGCATTAAACAGACCGAGTCTTCCATTGTAAAGACTGATAGAGAAAGGTGTCAGTCAATTAGGTCGAACCGATTAAGCCGGCTTGGCCGGTTGTAGGGAAGAAGTTCTCTCACACAGTTTCGAAACAAAGGGACACACGTCTTTGCACGCACTAACAATATTTCCAAAGTCCACATGCATATGTTACGCATGAAGGAATTGACTTGCACACAATAAAAGGATGTCAGTTAATTAAGTCTGACCGATTAAGCTGACCCGGCCGGTTGTATGGAAGAGGTCTTCCCACACACCTACCAAATACTAAAGATAACATCCCTATGATTGGCGGTTTATCCTGATAGTTGTCGACACGTCCCTTCGGCGTCACCTACTTTGCCGACTGCGCGCTTTGGGTGGTCAGAGGTCTGACACAAGGGGTAAACACGTTACCTGGAACTACACGCTGTTGAAGCCGGCTCGATGGAGCCGGCGAGACCGCGCGATGTGGAGGGGTGGAATATCCTATCGGTTTCTGGTCGTAATAATTACCGTGTAGGGCCCATCGAGGGCTGGTCAATCCTTGACGGACTAGCTTCGAAACCTGGTACCGCGTTCCTTCCTTGTGAAGCCTTGGAGGGAAGTTCCTTCCTTAGTAAGTATACGAGTATATACTTTGATGAATTTGAGACACGCGTAGGCCTGCTATAACAGTACTGTTAATTGTTTTTTCACATTTTTTATCACGGCTTTTGAATAGAGTCGGAATGTTTTGAGTCAAGTACAAATTTTGTACTCTCTGCCTTTATCTTAAAATCTTTGTCACTCCCGCTGTGTAAGATTCGGGAAGGAAACACGATCGTGATGACGTTTCCGTTTTAAGCCGGCAGGTGTTCCTTGTCGTTATGAAAGAAGGAATGTGTTCGCTTAGGGTAACCGTTCACGTCGTCGATACCGTTGTTGGTTGGAAAATACGGTGCATAATTGTTTTTTGCAGATGGGTTTACTTGGTGGTTGGGTAAAAGACACTTTCCAATGATGCATTTCTTATCATTCATGTGGAAGATAATCAGTACATAAACACTTACACAAAATTGGGGAGGACAATTGGGGTGGATCCAGAACAGATCAACCCTTTGAAACTACATACACGACCTCTAGAAATTTGAAGTGCATGTGATCTTGCGGCAAGCATCCGCCGATATGAGATTTTGATGGTTACTAGGTCGCTCAAACTACATTGAGACGATCTTGATGACTATTATACCCAGTTAATTTCCAATACTTCCTAGCAATCTCAAACCCTAGGCGAGCATCCAGAGCAGCATACCTTATTTGTTCGACGCTTAGTGGTACTTCGTCCCAGCCTCCTTGTCTGATGGCCGCTATCTCTTCATCCTTCTTCGAAAGGTTTGTCCCAATGTAAACATTGGAGAGATCATAGAGACCCGGAGGAGATTTGCCTGTTGGGTTCCGGATGTCTCTCTGGAGGTCGCGCGAGTTGCCAATGTCAATCCGGTACCATTTCAGCATAGCCACATCGTTGTTGATGGCTGCGCCGCAGAAGACGATTTCCTTATCCCTGAGAAATTCCCTGAGGAGATCAGGTATTCCATCGGCCTTGCTTATCTGAAAGACTAAAACTTCGTACGCCACTGAGAGTTGAAGGACAGCGGCACATTGCCGCTGCTCCGCCGGGAGATACTTCTGCTTGACATTCTTCGGGGCGGTGGTGTACTCGCAGTCCAGGCCAACATACTTTCTCGGTGCATTGTCCAGGAACATCTCTTTGACGCGACGGATCCACTTCTCCACTCTTGCTGCACGGCGAGTGAATGTCACGCTGAAGTACATGTCTTGCTCTTCGAAGCGGTAGTCCCGGGAGTTTTTGGTCCGCGCCATTGGAATGGAATTGAGAGAGGGGATGGAAGGGAGATAGGATGTGTATGTTTGTTTTTCCTGGTGGATCGACTGTGAGGACGTTCGGTGTGTTATGTGGTTTATATAGTGGTTGTAGATGAGTGTGAACAGCTCACGGGTTGAGTCGTATGAACACATCGAGATTTTACGGTATGAACACATGTAAGTTTTCAAATTTATCGTTCTTCTATGGTAATCAGGCGCATAAATTATTGATGGTATGTATCTCGAGAGCGGCGCATCTTCCCAGAAGAGGTCTATTTAATCAGCCTGTCCGGAAAAGAAAAGCAGAGAAACTTGTATGAAATATATTTGAACTTTTCTGAATATTGTTGAATATTCTTAAAAAACAATATTTTAATATTATTGAATTTTTTTGGGGAAAATATTCATTAAAAAAAGCTCCAACGAAAATCGTATACTATGAAACATTATTTGAAACTTTCTAAAATTTGGTGAATATTCTTGAAAAAAACAATATTTTTCATATTGTTGAATATTTTCTGGGAAGATATATTCTTTGAAAAACTAAGCAACGGGGATCCGAGGTTGAAGGCAGGGGGAGGGAATGTGCGGTGCGACTCTGCGTAAAAAAACTTTGATCGAATTTGTGAAAGGGTTGAAAAGGTATGGACTGATCTGCAAAAAACGCGTCCAAAATCTTGACCAACATGCTGCCGTCGGATCGCAACGAATGGACGGTAGAGATAGTCCTTTGGGGCCAACATACTAGTGGAACTGCATTTTTCCTACTCCCTCCGTCCCAAAATAACTGTCTTAGATTTGTCAAAAAGTGGATGTATCTAGACATGAAACAAGTATAGATACATTCACTTTTGGACAACTTTGAGACACTTATTTTGGAACGGAGGGAGTATCATCTGTGGCATCAGTGACATCTCCGACTTGAGGTACCTCATGACAGTTCTGCGACTGAAGCCCGGCGTTCTTGCTCGGATTGCGAGCTTTTGTTTGCCCTGTAGTATTTCAGCAAACTATATATGGAGCTTTGCCACTTGTCGAACTGATCGTTGGCGAGCTCGGGTAAGTTGCTTTTCTCTAGCTGCAGGATGCTTAACACGCTTCTGATCGTTGCCATGATACATGTCGCCTTCCTGTATTTGTCCGCTTGCTCTTCAGGTAATGACTTGAGCAGTTCGTTAGTTATGCTCCGAGGGATGTGTGCTCGCATTGCTCGCTCGAATTCCAGGAGCTCCGACAAGTGAGCATCCTTGTGGGATGTGATCTTCTGAAAAATGTCCTCCCTCCAATCCACTTCTGCCGCGGACTGCTGGTTGTTCTGTCCGTCAGGATGCCCAGTCTGCATAATAGCAACATTGGTATGGTGTCCATCGTGAGTATGGTAACTCGGCCATTGGTTCACGCTCAGATCTCGCTGCTGGGGATGTGGCTGCTGTGTATAGATGCCATTGTGCACGGCCGGGCACTGATTCTGAGTTTGAGTTACTGCCGGACGACGAGCGTGGAGCTGGACAACCGGTGCCGCTGGGGGCAAATTTGATGGGTGTGACTGCTGAACGTTGAATTGCATGTTCTGCACTTGAGGTGGCCTTTGAGGAAGAGGAACTGTTGACGTTGTCCGCGGCAAAGCTGCGGCCGGAGAGTTAACTGGAACTGCATTGAGAGGCCGCATTTGGTGCCCCATGTGTGCCTGCAGCTGGTGGTCTGGGGCGGCCTGCACAGCCGCTTGCCGTTTCTGCTGAGCACCCATCAGCTTCCTACTTATTTTCTTGAGATAATCTTCCCAATTGTCGGACTCGCTGAATACCTTGGCCTCTTCCTGGGAAGCAACTGCGTGGCGCCGGAGGTCGTCGACCCGACGCCCTTGGAGGACTTGGGGAAGAATCTTCATTCTGACACAACATAGAGACAGATGAAAAAAATTAGAGGGTTCATAAGCTAGAAAAGAACTGAAGAAACATGTTCATGATAGATCTTCAGAAGAATCTTCACCCGGCAATATAAGAATCTATCTATAGCCGCTCAAAAAACATTGATCAATCATTCAGTCAGACGTACAATGCAGGAGATCATCCGATTAACCAAAACTGTCATTACTGGTGAGGCTGGACTCTGAACTTCTGAAGTACATCAATTTCAAATAGACCGATTCATTCTTGCTTGCCGGAAATCAAGAAACATTAAATACCATAATGGACCAGATGTGACAATCCTCGCACAAGAAACCAATTCCTAGGCTACGCCCATCTTTGCTCACTCAGTTAATACGTCAATTCCTAGTAAGCTACAAACAAACAAATTAGGGAGAAAAGTTTGGGGGAAGCAGAGCAATCAATCGGGAGGGAAGGGAGGGCGCGGCGGGCATGGATGAAAAGTACGAGCTCACTTACATCTTCTGGATCACTCGGGCGCGGAAGTCCGGAGGTGCCGCCGCTGCCCAGTGTCCGCCGGCGGCGGGCTGGGCACCGTTCGCCATCGATCGGACGCGGGAAGCGAGTCCCCGCCGGGTGCCGGACACGCGAGCTAGGGCTATCGGAGGCAACACGATCAATCTGGGAGTGGAGTTCGACTTGGATTGCGAGTCGCGAACAGAGATGGCTGGAGAAGGGGAAACGCGGGAATTAATGGGGCCTGGGAGCCTAAAGCCAAATCGTAGGTGAACTCGCACTAGTTTTTTCTCGGGTAAATAGCTCCTATATGCGACGTTTTTCCATGCTAATCGACGGACAGCGACGTCGTTGGTTGAAATAGCTCGCATCCGACGCCATCTCGTTGCTGAAATAGCTCGCGTGCGCCAGTCGGGCTTAACCGCAAGGGACAAGTTAGGGGTTGGAATTATGTGAGTCTGGTGGGATCCCCACTTATCCACATCAGCAAAGGACCCACAGGAGCACCTCCGAGCGCGGGACCCACCTCTTGTCCATGTCATCAGCTGGTACAAAACAGATCCATCTCGCCCCCGTGCCAGAGCCATCCCCGCGAGCGAGCTTTCCGACCGTTGCCCGCATCCTCTCGTCCACCTTCTTCTCCGGCGACAGCGCGCATCAACGCCGGCGGTAGAGGTATGTCTTCGAGCTCCGCTTCCGCCTCCCACTGTCAATGGCCGCGCTACGGTCCAGTGCCGCTGGGAAGGTGCCCTGATTGCCCACGGACGGCACCTCTGAAGCGGCGGGTCACCACGAGCGACAAGAATGGCAACGCCGGACGCGAGTATGTGAAATGCGAGAGCAAACCAGAGCCGGGGAAGGTGAGATCTGACTTTCCCCTCTTCCAATTTCGTTTTATTTTCCTCAATTTTGGGTTTTCATGGCACTGGAGCCGGGGAATTTCCTCAAACCAGAGCCGGGGAATTAGGGTTAATATTTGGTTCCTATTTTCAGGATCTGCTGCCATGCGACCATTTCGAGTGGCTTGATGTGTACATCAAGAGGATTGAAAAGGCGGGCACATCCCTGGTGCCCAATTTGCCGCCGGCGGTGGAGCAATTGGGATCTGCTACGGGGGTTGCTACGGTGCGGAATGCGGATGGGCTTGCGGAAGTGAAGGCCGAGTTGAAGAAGATGAACAAACAGCTAAAGAAACTTTTCGATCTGAAGAAGCAGGACAATCTGATGGCTGCAATTTTTTATTTATGTGCAATTGCTCTTGGAGTTGTCTATGTGCTGATCATTAGTCATTAAACAATGTAATTAGTGTTGCACTTAGCTTGAAATGGACAATTTCTGTATGGCTAAGACTTGAAAAAAATGCATCACGAATCCACCCTTTATTTGGTTTGTTTCAGTTTGTATGACAGTGTGCTGATGTGTGTGCAATTTTCAGTTCAGTAGAAGAAAAAAAAAACAACGAGTAGGAGAAAAGGCCAGGCCCAAGTAAAACCTAGCCAGGCCGAATGTTTAAAGAAGTGTTCGTCCGGAAAAAAACATACGTGCACACTCTAGGCCCAATAAACCTAGCCAGGCCCAATGGACAACGAATTCACCTCTGTCTCTTGTTTTTTATTCAGCTTATGTTATTTCACACATATATAGTTTATTTCATTATTTCCTTAGCGTCTCCCTCTGCCCTCTCTTCTTGTTATTTTATTATTTCCTTGTATCATCTTACAGCATGTTTATACTGAATAAGTTTTGGTTTAAAAATTTCCTTAGCGTCTCAATCTGCCCACCCTTTAATTATAATATGAAGATTAATTCAAAATATAGTGAGACTTCGTATTGATACTATATAGGTAGAATAGATGCTAAGGAAAATTATTTGGCTGATTTGGAGATGGTCGAAAAAAAGTTGCTTAGAAATGGGGTCGTTTCCCCTAGCTTTGGAGCACATTTGTGAATGTGAAGCTAGAGAAGTTGGTGGTTAACTTATGTTCAAAAAAATTGGTAATTAATTCAAACATGGTTATATTTTGGTACGAGCAAACACTAATATTTTATATAAGCACGAACAAACATGGATACATAGATATAGCGCATCCCCTTACAACATAGATAATAGAGGCATCATCTTACATGAAAATAAACTAAATAGGGGCATATATGCCCAAGTACGACAAGGGAAAGTAAATAAACTGAAAATAAACTAAATAGGGGCATATATGCCACCATCTTCACTCCAGGCACCATCTTCTTGCTCGGGCGCCCCTTCTTGCTCACTCCTCGTCGTTGATGTTGTAGGGGAGCCTGTGCACATGGCGGGGGGTGGGGAAGGCCGCATCGTAGTTGGTGTACATGTTGTACATCGTGAATGCGATGAACTCACAGCCGCACCACCAGACGGTCCCGAGGAGGAAGCGGGCGTCCAACGAGTTGGCGAAGGTGGCCGTGAGCATCACGACGTTGTCGAGATTGTCACGGGTTTCGTCGAGGCTAAACATGGGCCGCATGCCCGCTGGGCGGTTGAGGTGGCGATAGCCGGAGGCGAGGAACTCGCGGGCGAGCTCGAACGGGGACCTCCACCTCGAGATCACCCACACGCGGAGTCTGTTCTCCACGAACACGCCGGGGGGGTAGAGTTCCTCCGGGTACGTGCGCGGCGGCCAGTACGTGACTCCGGTGAACTCCATCTGGCTTGTGTGGCTTTGTGCTTCGAGAGAGGAGAGGAAGAAGAGAGGAGATGGATCTGGCTGTGGCTTGTGTGGAGAGGGGAGAGGAAGAGAGATGTATAAATAGAGAGAAGAGGGTTGGCATGTGTATCGGCGTGCGATTACTCTCCCGTGTATAATTGCTGCGGTGCGACGGGTCAAAGTCTGAAAAGAGCTCGGTTTTTGAGTCTGAATCAAAGTCTGACGCGTTTAATTGCTGCGGTGCGACGGCTCAGTGGCAGCGGGGCGTGCGTCTGAATCGGCGGCCGAAATTGCTGCGGTGCGACGTGGAAGGAGGCATGCAATCTGAATCGCTGCCACTAGGTCACGCATGCATGGAGAGGCTAGACGGGCGCGTAGCACAACGGACACCAAGACGGCCCACCATGCATGGAAAGGCTAGACTGTGCGAATGACATGTGGACCCAATACACGGTGGGCACCACGAGCCAGTGACTCAAATTCGTGCTCACATAGTCAACCAATCCATTCCCCAACTGCCCACCCCCGAACCCTATGCGTGTTGGAAAAAAGAAAACATTAGAAAACAGGCCAGCCAATCAGAGTGCAGAACGCGAGTCTCGCGGATCGCCATGGCTCAGCCGATCGCAACCGTCTGTGCTAGATTCCTTCTAGAAGGCGTCGATCCAACGGCCAACGGCCAAAACGCGGGAGTCTGCGGGTTTCCTTCTAGAAGGCTTGATCGGACGGCCAACGTAGGGCTTATCCAACGGCCAAAAATACGAGCTAGGGTTAGCGGGGTTATGCGGGGTTTCGCCTCGGTCAACGGGGTTTTGTGAGGGTTGACCAAACTAGGGTTAAGCATAACTAATTCAAAAAAAATCAAAAAATTAAGAAACCTGCGCACATGGTTTTGTAATGTACTATAGTAACTAGAAAAAATATAAATATGGTTTATATGCATTTTTACGAAAAATCCTAAAATCAAGTGAGAGACCTCGAACACTTTCAAATGAGCATAATTAATTCAAAAAAAATCAAAAAATGAAGAAACCTGCGCACATAGTCTTCTTATGTCATATAGTAACGAGAAAAAAATATAAAGATGGTGTACATACATTTGCACGAAAATGCTTCACTCAAATGTGAAATGTTGTACAGAGTAGTATGGATTTCAAAGGAGAGAGTAGGTGGGTTGAAAGTTTTTGAAAATGAAAATTGTCAAAACCCCACCAAAGCTTCATTTTGGAGTGACTAAGATAGATCTGAGCTTATTTTTTCATTTTCATGTTTTAAACTTTATTTATTTTATGATTTGCAATTAAACCATTATTATGCAAAAGAAAATAATTAATATGAAGATTAATTCAATAAATAGTGAGACTTCGGAGTGACACTTTATAGGTAGAATAGATGTCTAGGAAATTTATTTGGCTCATTTAGACAAGGTGGAAAAAAAACTTGCTTAGAAATGGGGCCGTTTACCCTACCTTTGGAGCTCATTTGAAACACATTTTTCAGGAGTTAGCAAAAGGCCTCGGATTGATGACCATTTAGATCAAACAAAGTGCATAATAGTTTGAAATCATTGCAACATCCAAGCTTAGCATAACACAAGTGGCATAAAAGTTTGAATTTTGGTTCAAATTTGAATTCAAATGACCAAGTGGCAAATTATTACAACAACACCATTCATAGTTATTACAACAAATACAACAAATCAAGTTTAGTACAACAAATCAAGTTTAGTACAACATCATTCTATTTATTTTGCCTCTTCTTACCACGGGCACCACTCGGTTTCTTCTCCTTCTCAACTTGTACAGCAAGCAACTTGTTGATACTCTTTCTTTTCTTACCAAAACCACTAGGCCTACCCACAGCACGGCCAAGAGGTTCATTTTGGACAACATCAGCAACATCTGGTTCAGTTTGCACCACAGCAAGGTCCAGAACAGGTTCATCTTGCACAGCCAGGTCCAGGACAGGTTCAGCTTGCACAGCAAGGTCCAGAACAGGTTCAGTTTGCTCCCGTGCATCAAGAACAGGTTCAGTTTGTGAACTGAAACTTCTCTTCTTTCTACTGCCACTGAGTCTTGCTTTTTTCTGTGGCCAGCATTGTTCAACAACAAGAGGTGGGCCTTTTTCTGCACGCTTCCTTCTGAAAAATAAATCATATCACTTGGTTAGACTGAAAAAAGCAGCAAAATCAAAAACAACACACAAACAACAAAATTAACATACTTTGGCCTTTCCGGAGTGTAACGGCATTGTGTGGAACCAATTCTATGCCCAAGTTCCTCACACAACTTGCATCTGTTTTTGTTACCTTTTTTAGGCCTTTTTGGCTTTCCATCGTTATCTTTTTTCTTTTTCTTACTACTCCCACCTTTCTCAAACCAAGCTTTGAATCTGCTCTGTTTGGGCCTCCCAGCCTTCCTTTTAGTGAGGGGTGGACACATAGAAAATTCAATTCCACCTCAGGCCACTGCGATTGGTCTGTCAGTGCTGGAATTGGAGTTGCATATGCAGCCTTGAATCTTTGCACCGAGTAATAATCATGCAAATATGGGTGCATATTTAACTTGGGTTTAGATGCCAAAAAAATTATGGCATGCTCACATGGTTTCCCAGTGTGTTGCCACTCTAGGCAGGTGCATTCATGCAAATCAGTGTCAACAACATGCCTCTTGCCACTCTTTGTATCTCTAACTTCAGCACCCCACAATGAAGATTTCTCAACAGATAGATGTGAAAGCTTTCTGCTCCTGTTGACCACTTGTTGTACCACTGCCGGAAGCTTATCCCCTTCCAAAATATCACCAATTCTTCTTCTCAATTCCCACAAGCGCATGATCATGATCCTGATTTGGTCCACCATGTCATGCACAGGCAAGTCTTTCAACTCCTTCACCCTGTTGTTGAAACTTTCTGCCAAGTTGTTGTTGATATGATCGCACTTGATTGCAGTATTAAAACCTGACCTATACCATAACAGAGAATGGTAGGTGTTCAACCATGAAGCAAAATCATTCTCACTACATGCTGCCATTATCTTACCAAGGTGATAGGAATGTGTCTGTGAGGTGTAAGCTCTTGCTGCCGGCCACATGCGCCCAAATTCTTCTCCTCTGAATTTTTTTATCAGATTCATCCACATATGGCCAAAGCACTCCCTCTGCTCAGCATGAGGGAAAACAAACTTCACCGCATTTTCTAGCCCTTTACATGCATCTGTGTGGATGGCCAAAGGTGATACTGACCCTAGGCTCTTTTCAACTGCATCATGAACCATGTCCATGATGCCTCTGTCTCTGACTGAAACATTCCAATGGCAACAGGAAACATCCAGTTGTGTCCATCAAGAGCATTGCATGCTGCCAACTGACCATTCCATTTTCCAGTCAAAAAAGATGAGTCGATGCTCAAATATGGACGACACCCTGCTTTAAATCCATCTACGCAAGGCTTTAAACACATAAATTTTTTGCTGAAATAAACCTTGCCATCCTCTTTTACCTCAGTATCTATCTCCACCACACTGCCAGGTGACCTCTTCTCCACCTCTGCTTTAAAACTATACAACATCCTAAATGTATTTGCCCAATCACCATATAATGCTTTCATTGCCCTTTGTTTTGCCTTCCACACTGTGGTATATTTCAGCACAATGGGATACATCTTTTCCAGGTCAACTTGAAGTCTCTTTGCTGTAGTGTTTGGTGTCTTGGCTAAAATAGGAGTAATCTTTTGTGTAATCCAAAGCTGTGATGTCATCCTTGAAACTTGCTGTGAACTGCTCATACATGTATGCTCATGTGGAATTTGATTTACCCTGATTGTATGGCCATCAGGTTGTCGTCTAGCAGATATGTACCACTTGCAAGGTTTGGCACCTCCATCAAAACCTTGGCACCTAGCATAAAATTTCTTTCGATCAGTCCACAGAGTCTTGGCATCAAACTCATGTCTCACTGCATAGGTCTTGAAACACATCCTAAACTCATCCATGTTTGGCCACATCTTCCCCACCTCAATGACAGGGTTCTCTCTGTCATACACATGCACCAGCTCATCAGCATGTGCATCATCTGCAGCATCTAACATCAACTCTCCATCCACTTCTTCATTGCCTGAATTTGTGTTACCATCAGCAGGCAAAGTACAGTCATCCTTCTCCTTATCTCTGTCATCAACTGGAATTCCAAACATTTCGGCCATCTTAGTGTCAGCTATTGGTTCAATGACCAAATCTGTGCGTTCAGCTAATTCTACTGCATTCCAATCAACAACAACCTTCCTAGCATCATGGCATCCCTGTTCTGCATCTGGACCCCCTGTTCTGCATCTGCAGCAGCCCCGTTTCTTCACATATCACTGTCAGTTCAGAGAGCATTGGCAACAACATCTGCTTCTCTGCAGCCCACTCAGCATCTGCCATCTGTGAAGCCATCTTTGATGGCACATAACCAACCCTGGAATCTGGTTCAGATCAATGAGCTCTGCCCAAAAGGTTGCTTTTTTTCTTGTCCAACCTTCTTGTCGATCAATTTCATCAACCATATCTTCTCCATCCTCAATTCGGACATAAGCGTTCTTGCAATCATCATACCGTACAGTGATACCTCTTGTTCTGGACCCCAAATAACGCTCTCCCCAATTCTCTCCACCAGATTCTTCACTGCCTTCTCCTCCATGCTCTGAAGTTCTTGGGGATCAATATCTGTACATTTGACCTCCCAAATAATCCTCGTGTCTCTCTCAATGTTTCGAACGCTACCATCACCTAGCTTGGCCTTACAAGGAAAGAATTCAACTGTAAATTCGAAGCTAGGCGCAGAATCTCCCCTGTCAATGGCGGGCGGGAAGCGGCAGTCAGCTAGGGGTGCAGGGGACGAAAACCAAATCGAGTTCAAATAAGCTAGAAGAGGGTGCGCATTACCGATTTGAACTCTCTCCGGGCTCCATCTCATTCAATCCACGCGCACCTCTCCAGGCTTCTCTGATTTCAAATCGGCCGGAAACAGATACAGGCCACAGACGCATCCAAAATTGAGGGGAACGAGACTAGGGTTGCGAAATTACTCACCAGAGAAAGCTGCGCCGCCGCCGAGAAGGCGCTCCACAGCTGGCGAGAAGAAATCGTTGCCGCTGCCGGACAAGGGGGCGGCGCCGTCGAGCAAGGGCGGATCGAGCGGGATTGGTCGTGGCAACTGAGTGGATCCCACCAGTCGGAGCACATAACCAGCCAAGTCCTAACCTAATCTCAGCCTCCGTTAAGAGCCAGACAGCCGTTTTATCAGTTAGTCCTGTCTGAGCTATTCCCACGCTAAAAAACGTCGCACCAGGGCTATTTCAGCCAACGTCGTCGCATGCTGGACAATTGCCCTCAACGACGTCGCACAGGAGCTATTCGCCCGTTTTTTCTCTTCGAGTGGGAGAACGAGGAATAGGGGGACCCTCTACGGATCCCTTCAGGCTTCAAGCGAGCGGATGGGCGAGTCTAGCTTGCGCGCGCGCGAGCGCTCGCTCGGATTCCGACACCCCCACGTGCGGTTCTGACAGCGCCGGCGAGGAAGAAGAACAGCTCGCCCCCGCCCCCCACCGCCGGCCGAACCGCCTGCTACCGCCACCCGCGGCCGGCGGCGCTCCCGCGACCGCCTCGCCGCCCCGCCCTGCTCGAACCACGGCCTCCGCCGGTCCGGCGCCGCCCCGACCATCCCTCTAAACCCCCCCCCCCCCCCACACCGAAGCTCATCGCCGACGAACCCCACCCCCGCACCCCCAAGTTAAGTTTCTTTGCTCGCCTCCGCCGAGGCCAGCCGCATCTCCGGCGGCTCCGGCTCGCGCTTGCCCTCAGTCGGGGATGGGGTTCGCTCGGCTTCGCCTCGCTCCGTCCTCGACGGCGTCGTCGGTCGCCGTCTCGACGTCGGGAAGGGTAAGGGAGAGAGAATTGGAGGAGAATTTGGGCGTCGGCGGCGTGGTGCGAGTTGGGGAAAAAGAAGGAAAGGAGGAAGAAGATATGTACGTGGGTGGGTCCCACCCACGTCCGTCCACGCGCTGCGCCTGCACGAGGCCGAGCAACCGCTCGCGCGCTCGTCAGCTAGACATTTCGCGAGCGGATGCCTCGCCTAGTCGCCTTGGTAACATTGTTTGCGCATTGTCAAAAAAATAGAACAAAAAGCGAGCGAGGGGTAATTCACTAAAAAAACCAAAAAAAAAACCAGCGAGCCACATAAAGAAATCAATATCAGCCCTAGCACAGTACGCTTTATTTTCGGATTTTTTTTACTTTTTGTCTCCTTTTTCCTCTGTTTAGGAAACATTTCAAAATATTATATGTTGAAAAATATTTTTAGTTTATCTTATATTCCCAGAAAATGTTCATGTTACTAAAAATATTCAAGCTTCCTACACTATTGTACAAAAATGTTCAGTAGTTTAAAAAAAAGTTCTCGATTTAAAAAACAAATGCTTCAATGTTTTTTTAATGTTTATGGGGTTAAAAAGTTCACACATTCAAAAAATTATTCACAAGTTATGGAAAAAAATACTTATGAAATCGAATACTCCCTCCGATCCATTTGTGTCGGGAGAAATACACATAGGAAGCACAACTTTCTAGTTTCTAGCTATACTACCGACACTTTTTTAGGGAGTGTCTATTGGTCAGTTGACTGAAATTCATTTCGTCGTCAGTCGTTTTTTGGACCAATGAGAACACTCCACGTGGTCACGACGTCCCCACCTCACAGAGCTAGACTGAGATTCGACTGACAGAGAAACAAATTTCAGTCTTCCTTCCCGCTCTCAGGGGAAAAGAGAAAGAAGAGTAGCTAAACGGGTCCAATTTCAAAAAGCCCAAAACCAAACCCGACACTGGCCATTTAGCAACAGCAACAGCGACTAGCCTGCAGCCCAAAACCGAAGGTCCAACAAACACAACAGAGAAAGGCACCTTCTTCCTCTTCAAGAAAACACACTGCCTCGCAGATGCAGCCACGCCCCCGTCAGACAAAGGCAGCACACCACGACTGACGACTCCAAATCAAGAACACAGCCAGGAAAAAGGGGGATTCCTCCACCATGGATCTGAAAACAAAGCCTCCAGATATGAAGCAAACTCACCTGGGCATAGCAGAGGATCCCACGCAGGGGTTTCCCCCCCCCCCCCCCCCCCCCCCCCATGGATCTGAAATTCAGCTGGAGGTTGAGGCCCTGAGACGAGTTCATCTTCAGCCAGTTAATCCTCAGCCAGTTCATGTTCTTCTCTGACGAATTCATGCCTCTTTCTTTCCAAACAGAAGCAGGAACATATGCTGAGCATGGAGCGAGCTGCATTTATGGGCAATTCAACCGAACAGACCTACACACAACCATGCAATTTACAGGTAAATTCCCCCTACGTACATGAAAAATTCAGGTAGTTTAGATATGTTCTTACGTAGGCAGCACAGCCAAAACTAAAAATAAGTGCCACGGTAGTTTCAAAGGAGTAACAACATATAGTTTGTTCCAGCATTTAGGCAGAACATAGATATAGAAACTATGAGACATAAACTAGAACTGAAACAACCTAAAAAATGCTCATATAGATGGCATGTTCCATATGAAAAATGCTCTGTGATTTAGAAGATCACTAGCACATTATTCAGTCAGGTTGGGAAAAATATGGCGTACCACAAGCCATCTGCATATATATGGCGTGAAGAGACAAATGAAATTCAATCAACCTTGTCGATTGTAAATCTGTGGGATGAATGACAGAACCAAGAGTAAAAAAGGGGTAAGTTGTGCCTCTGGAGTAGAATGGATGGAAGCAATATATATACGTCCAGGAAGCATAAAACATATAGACATGACTATCTATAACAACTGGCCTTGCTTCCCATGGACTGCTCCATGTAATATAGCGCAAGGTTTTCACAGGGAAAAAAGATCCAGAAAAACCACAATGAAAACTACTGGGACATCTTCTCAACTCTGTCAACTGATCATAACTCACACAACAGACAACTTACAAAAAAGAGCCAGCACCAGAGGTAAATCACAACAAAGGAACAGCATCGAAGTTTCAGAGCAACCATACCAGCGAATGGTAAGACAAAGTTCACTGAAAAACTTCCAGAAAAAGACAATGAACACTACTCAGACATCTTCCATACAGCTCCAACAATGGTCGGCAGAGAAAAGAGGATCAGATGCAGGCAGATATCGCAGACATTTTCTCTGCCAACTGATCAAAACTTGCAAGCTACAAGAGCCAGGCTCAGAGGTGATCAGAACAAAGAAAAGAACACCACAACACAACCAGCAAGTAAAAACAGCCGCCAATTCAGCAAGCAAGAAATTAAGAACCATTTCCGTTCATCAGTTTCTTGACTACCATATATTGAGCTCTGAGATGGTTAAAACAAGCCACGGGTACATCGATAGATACTGAATCACTGAAAACAAATGACACCTACCAAGGGAGATTGAAAAAAAATAGAGACAGAAAAGGGTCCTCCTCCTTTACCCGGGCTTGGAACCGGCTACCACCTTTAGAAAAGATGGTAGGCGGAGTTACCCCCCACCCAAAAAACAGAACTCAAGAAACAAACGAAAACCCCAAAAAAGAAATATGAATCATTTAAACACACTGATACATGGTCCATATTATTCATACATATAAATGCACTGACTAATGCATTGAAAACCAAAAAAGGAGCATGCCATGTTAGGAAACAAGTAAAAGGACAACACAGAATTGTGTTCAAGTAGATGAAAGAGACATCCCTACAGCACGTGGAAAACCATGCTCACTGGTTGGACTCCGTTCCTCTTGAAAATGATCAACACAAGCAATCCGGCTGCAAAGTTGCTTGATGTAATGAAAAAATCCCAGCCAGATGTGAATCTTGTTCTCCCATCAGCACATATAGCGTACTCAGCTTGAATTATCATCCCACCATATAAAGACAGGAAAGCATCACCAGAATCACCCAGGTTCAGAGCCTCAGATATGATCTTCGGAATCCTCTGCAAACAAATATAGTGTACAAAAGTAAGACTGAGCTATATTACAAAACTGCTAGGAAAAGATCAGACAAAAAATCGCCAACAAACAAGTCAAAAATGTATCAACAAGGTAATTAAAATTACCATGTAGTTTAGCTCAATGTCCGAGCTAGAAAAGCAATGTAGATAGACACAGTCTACATCACCAGACACCTGCAGGATGGCATTATATCTGTTCCACTGTTCCTCGGTTAGGTGAAAATCGCTACCTCCAGGGTTCATATTTTGAGGATATACAAGTTCACAACAAAAAAAGAAATAAGAAATAACCATAAGACATAATGATGCAACAAAAATCAGGCCCACACATAATGAAAAGATGGAACGAAGATGATACCGTATATTGGTTCACCGTTAGCTCCTTCAGGCCAGATTGGTATTGTCTCTGGCATTTCCTGCATGTTGAACAAAATCTTGTATCCTGCGCGCATGCCAAACTGAAAAATGAATTTCTTGTACTCAGAACCACAAAGCCGTGTGGGTTGGCCTGATTTCTTCTTAATGTCAAAGCGATAGTGGTGTCCATCAGGTGTTGCGACGTCTACAATATTCCCAGTCCCCTGGTTAAATGATTTCCTAACATGGCATGGCACAACCTAACGACAAAAAAAAGAGGATATACATCAAAATCATGAGGTCTGATTGATCAAAACCAACTTGAAAAACACAACGCAAAATGAATGCTGACCAAAAAAGACATGACAGTAAGGATGCAACTTACACAGAACTTGAAAAAATCACTAGTAAGGTACACATAGAATGGGCTCCTTAAACTTAGTCGTAGTCCACACCGACCCTCGGTTGATCCGCACGTACCACAAGCCATCTGCGTATGTGGCATGAAGGAGAAAAAGGAAATCAACAAATAAATAAGGTTAAACAAAAAAGGAAACCAACACTCAACCTTGTCGACTGTGAAGCTGTGGGATGAGTGACAGAACCAAAGGGGAAAAAAGAGAGGGTATGTTGTTATGTAGAAGTAGAATGGATGAAAGCATATATATAGGTGCAAAAGAAGCATACACATAACTGCGCTGTGCAAAGACACTGACTAACTGACACAATTAAACACTAGGAACCTGAGACACTGAAACACTGATTCACTGTCACTAAAAGGCAATGAGACACAAAAAGACAGACGAACTTAAACAATGAAAAAGACACTGAAACACTGAGACACTGAGATAAAGAAACAAGACTGATACACTGAATCAGTAAGAGAGAGAGAGAGAGAGACACGAGATTCAGATGAAAAGAGACCCATTGGGAGCCATAACAGCAACAATTGATCCCATGCTAAAAGAGAGAGAGAGAGGAAAGAGAGACAGACATAGAGGAAAGAGAGAGAGAGAGAGGAGAGAGAGAGAGAGAGAGAGAGAGAGAGAGAGAGAGGAGAGAGAGAGAGAGAGGAAAGAGAGACAGACATAGAGACCAGGAAAAGAGATAGAGAGAGATAAGGATAGAAAATAGAGAGAGATAGAGACCAGGAAAAAATAGAGATAGAGAGAGACGGAGATAGAGAGAGAGACCAGAAAAAAAGAGAGAGACAGAGAGAGAGAGAGAGAGGTAGAGAGAGAGAGATACGCAATAAAGAGACAAAGAGACACTGAGACACTAAAAACATGACTGAATGACTGAGACACTAAAAACAAGAATGATAAACTGAGACACTAAAAACAAGACTGAATGACTGAGACACTAAAAACATGACTGATAAACTGAGACACTAAAAACAAGACTGAATCAATGAGACACTAAAAACATGACTGAAACACTGAGACACTAAAAACAAGACTGAATCAATGAGACACTAAAAACATGACTGAAACACTGAGGCAACAAATAATAAGACTGAGGAAAAAATCAAGACTGAGGCAGAACAATGAATACTTAAATGACAAAACTGATGCACTGAACAGAGAGAAAGAGAGGCTTACACAACCACTAAATTGACAAAAATGATACACTGAATCACTGACACAATGAAAGAGAGAAAGATAACAGATCCATTAACAGAGAGAGAAAGAAAGAAAATTTTTACTTCATACCATTGGGGTGACACAAATAATTGTATAACTGATGTTTCTGCATGTTGTTTTTAGCAGGCTGAAGATGGTGGACAGATAAATAGCAACAATGAACAATGCAACACCTATAGATGCGACTATACGTTTTTCCAGGTAAGTTGTAAAAAAAAATTAATTACACAAAAATAAAATTAATTATTTTGATCCCTATTGTTCATCTCACATAATGTGCAAAATTTATGCAGGACAAGGATTTTACATTCACAGGTTTGCTCAATGGCAATTATGACACAGCTTATTCATCGTCACAAACGTCATCTTCAAAACAGGTAGGCCAAAAATATATACAAATGGAGGAACAACCCCGAGAGGTTGGATAGAATATGAATTAATGAGAACAATTTGCTAAATGCAGATTGATAGTGCGAGGTGGATGAATACACAGCATGCACCATACAACAAAACAATGCAAACATAAATCAATCAGGGCCTGAGTATACAGGGGTTAATGACTACTTACAGGCATCACCAGGAAAAAGTGGTCAACACATAACTTGGGATGATGACCCGTGGGCGGAGAACTTGTTTCGGGACATCGAGCTGGATGAGGTAAGACATCTGATATTCCTTCAAAGAATTATATCAAATAGTTAGTCGTCAAAAAAATATTTACACTGAACATCAACATGTGTTTTCATCTTACAAAAATAAAAAACAGATGAATACTGCAAACAATGTTGAACACAGTGATGGAGTCACACAGCAAGCAACAGCTGATGATAGTACAGAACAAATGAATCCAAGCGAAGAAGGCGCGGAAGATGGAAAAGAAATATGTGAAGAAGATGTCGAGAACTTTCTGGAAAATGAAGAATCAAACTCGCAAGGCCAGAATGACTACACAATAGACAAAGATATGATACCAGAAGTTGGGATGCAGTTTGAAAATAGAGAGAATGCTCAAGTATTCTTTAACATGTATGCTTATGCAATCGGCTTCTCTGTTTCTGTGGTGGCGGCTGCCAGGACAACAAGCAGAAAGAGAAATAGGGAGGTTATCAGAGTCACAATGAAATGCAATAAGTATGCTAGGGCAGCACCAGCAGAGAGAGAGGACATCGAAGTGCAAAGACAAACTACTGTCATTGACAGGACAGGATGCAAAGTTGAGATGATAATAAGTGAGAAACAAGGGCTTTGGCGCATCACAAACCTGTGTCTGGACCACAATCATGCTTTAAGCCCGCAGAGCAGGTTCTTCCGGTCGCATATCTACATGACACCTGAGGAGAAGGCAATGATAAGATCACTGAAACAAGCTAACATAACAACAAGCAAGATTGTGTCGGTGCTGTCATATTTGAGAGGTGGCCCGGAGAACACACCGTACAACAGAAAGAAGGTTAGCAACTATGGAACAGCAATTAACAGAGAACTCAAGAACAGCGATGTGATGCAAGTTGTGCAGTATTTCAAACAGAAACGGACTGAAAACGAAAGCTTCTATTATTCATTTCAAGTGGATAAGAATAACAAGGTGAAGAGCGTTTTTTGGGCGGATGCAAAATCAAAAAGCTACTATGAAACTTGTGGTGATTGCATTAGTTTCGACACGACATTTCTGACCAACAAATACAACCTTCCATTTGCTCCAATAGTTGGAGTCTCTCCACATGGACACACCTACCTCTTTGCATGTGCTTTAATTGTAAATGAGGGAGCTGAGACATTCAAATGGGTTTTCAGAGAATTCATTTATGCTATGGGAGGGAAACACCCGCAAACAATAATTACAGACCAGGACAGGGGGATGGAAGCAGCAATAAAAGCGGTGTTTCCATGCACAGTTCATAAATGTTGTTTGTATCATGTGAAGAGTAAAGTGGAACAGAAAGCAGGCAGGACAATGCAACTTAATGAGGGGTTGTTTGAAGAGTTCCAAGACATAGTTGATAACTCACTAACAGAGCATGAGTTTGAGACACTATGGCAACAAATGATAGCAGACTATGATGTGGGACACATCGAATATTTGCAAACAATTTGGAATAGCAGAAAAAGATGGGTGCCAGTTTACTTCAAGAAGAATTTCTTCCCATTCTTGCAGACAACAGCAAGGAGTGAGGGAACAAACTCACTGTTCAAGAAAGGAGTCGGAGCACAATATAGCATGACAAGTTTCCTAAGGGAATATCAGAGAATCATGGACACAATTCATTCTAGAGAAAATGAGAGTGACCACAATGCAATACACAAGAAAGTGGAACCCAAAAAGTTCAAAACTAAGTACTACATCGAGATGCAGGCGCATGATTTGTACAACCTAGCTATATTCAGGAGATTTCAGAAAGTCCTAACTGATGTCACAAGACTACGGGTTAAAGAAGAGGAGATAGGGCGGCTGTACCTGGTATTTCAAGCACCCAATTATCCAATCAAAGAGCACAGACCAAGGACCTATGTGGTAAAAGTTGACTTGGAGAAAGAAGAGTATCACTGCATATGCTGCAAGTTTGAGAAGGATGGGTTAGTGTGCTCTCACATACTCAAGATAATGCTACACCTGGACATCGATAAAATACCAGACAAATACATCATTGACAGATGGCGCAAGAAATATAAGAAGCTGAATCCATTACCTGTGCCAACAAAACTAGCTGACAATGATACACTCCGGTACAATCTGCTTGCACGTAGGATGGTGACAACAGCTTCCAAGGGGGCGACGCATCAGAGAAAGTACGAGTACTTGCAGGGAGAAATGGACAGGGTTGACAAAGGACTAGAAGAGATTGACAAAGAGCTTCAAGCAGAAATGAAAACGCAAAATGCTGAAACCAGAACAATAGCAAACTTCGCAAACTCATCAAATGGGGATGAAGATAACTCAACAATAGAACTGCTAGACCCAGATGATGCTCACACAAAGGGAGGCCAAGACTGATGACCATAGTGGAAGCTATAAAAGCAGGGAAATTTTACAGATGCGGACATTGCAGGGAGTATGGCCACACTAAGAGGAAATGTACCAACCTAGACAAAGTGTACAACCATCCACCCGTTAGGACTCGTAAAAGGAAGATGGTTAGTCCAGGTGAGTTTGTAAATTTATCGAAAAATATGAACTGATCCCTTGAAAAAAATATCCATTTATCAAACCTGACACCATATACAATTGATGATCAGGCACAAAAAACGGGGAGGCTGGCTCCGCAGCACCACCAAAAGCCAAGACACAAGCGAAAAGACCGCCGTCAGCCAAGAAGAACCAGAAAGGAAACAACACCATTCAACAAGAGAACACCACACATGCACCCGTGCCCGTGCAAGGTTCAGAAAGGATGCATGGACTGCAAAGCTGAAAACATAAAACCTACTGCAAAAACACAGACCATATTTTGAAGCAGCGTGTAATGAAAAAATATTTGTTGTATTTATGAGTAATGCTTGTAGCTCTGAATATACTATTTAGAATACTGCTTGTAACAGAACAGATAAAGACATTCGATACAATCACTAAACTATGGGGGGTAGGATAAAATGATTCAGACAACTATGCGTAAAAAGAAATCTGTATAATGGTTTTGTTCTACATGTTGCTGATGAATTGCTGGAATTTTCTGAAACCGACTTCCCGAAACAAAAGTAAAAAACTGATTCACATTCATAGTTCCCACGAACAAAAGCTTGACACCAAAGTTCAGGTTCTAAAAAAAGGGTGCCAACCAAAGGGCTAACAAATGAAAAAGAAAAAAACAAAAAAGATCAATTCATCGCCATGTGCGAGTAGCGCTCCAGAAGAAAACAGCTCCTCTCAGAAAAATCTCAAGCTTGTTCACCCCTTGGCTGCAACAGCGATCGTATTCATCCCTGTTAAAAAAAGAAAACAAATATAAAAAGGGTGAGTAAAAACTGCAGTCTCCATGAATTTCCTCATGGAAAAATGGTGGGTAAAAAAGATAACGCTGAAAAAGCTACAGGACAGAAATTTACCGAGGCATAAAACTCAGTAACAAAGCTCTGATCAACTTGGTTTTTCGCATGGAAATATAGCTTGTTTGCGTACTGAATTCTTATATTGAGTATGTCCTGATAAGAGAAAATGCTTCGAGTGTCAACATCAGCCCTCCAAGTTTCCATTAGTTTTATCACGAACACTCCGCAATCTTTCCTGTTCACATAAACACATGGCTTAAAAAGACACACAATAACAAAATATAAAGCAAACAAAAGAAAACTATGTTTGAGATTCTTACGAATTCCTCTGCTTAGGTACTTCAGGATACACTGTTTGGAACTCACGGAAGTTGTGATTCGGACTGATGATCAACTCCCACAAACGTATGAAGTTTTCTACCTGAAAAAATCAAGAACAAAAATGAAAAACCAATTTCAGAGATAGATTAGTGTGAATTAAAAAACTAAAGTAAAACAAAACACTAACCAGACGGTTCTTTACTGGAAGATGCCATGCTGAATCCTCATCATAGACTGAGTCCAAGAATGCAAAGAGTTTTTCTTCGAAATCAACAGCAAAACCAATCCAATGACCAGAATTCACAAGGGGGAAGAACAACTACAGAAAAAGATAAGAACAGTCTACGATTGATAAAACATATCAAGGGGTAAAAAAATGATGCAATGTAAAAAAGACAAATATGTTCAGGTATTCAGAAAAAAGAAAGGCATTTACCTTGTTATCTCGGTGGCCTAGTTTTCTCCCCTTGCTTGCACTCATTGCACCTTCAAAAGATACACGAACGGTGGACTCTTGCTGCTCCCCATTATATTTCAGAATAGCATCCTGAATTGCGAGAAATAGAAATTGAGAAAAAAGGATATATGACCAAATAAAAGAACAAGCTAACAAAACAGTACAAGCGAACAGTTGCTGAACTTGAGAAAGGGATGGATAAAATGGTACCAACCCCGATATTTGGGAAGAAGTAATGCCTCCCTGATTTGGATGGGTGTCGCTCTTCGAAGAACACACGGCAAAAACAGGGGATTATAAAATTATCCACCTCACCCCTAGGCATCAGAGACTCACCCAGAGACTTGTAGCTGCAGTGAATTTTTGGGTACAGAATACCATATTCCCTGCAGAAAAAACAAAATGAAAATTATACACCAACCCCCCTCACGGCGCATAGTAAGAGAGGAATATAAAAGGATGGCCACAGAGTAGAGCAAAACATATAGCTTTCCACCAAACATTAACCTAAAAAACAGAATGTAAAAAAACATGACGAAACGAAGTGAGAAAGCACAAAATGGTCATACTTTGCGATGGAGCTGTGTGCTAGCTCGACAATTGCTGAATAATGAATGATATCGTCTTGAGAAACAGGAAATCTGGGGTTGGACTGCAATGGAGGGGTCTGCCCAGTAACAAGCCAATTAACAAACATGAACTTCACGTGCACTCGGCGTTTTCGGACATTCTGACCATCATTGGTAACTGCTTCACCATCAGCACCATTTTCAGTGTCATGGGCAGTTGACGGACCGTTTACATCCTGGTTGGGCATCAACAATTTATCATAGGTGATGTCAGTCTCCTTTGACAACTCAAAACACCTCCTCTGAAACTGATTGGAGCCAACTAGATGGATATCACCATCTGCCGCAGTCTACACACATAACAAAAGGACACACCAAAAAAATATTAACTGATGAAAAAAGAACAACTCAATGTGACAGGGACTAAAAAATATATTAAGGTGATACATACCACTGATGGCTTGGGTGAAAAATCAGCAATCTTAATAGGAGCTATCTTTAATCCAAATTTCGGATATGTTGAGGCCGATGTAACTTGAAGAGTTCAGTGTGTGGCTAAAGAACATAGAACAGATTTAGAAAAAGAGCTAAGCAGGAACAAAAAATAGCCTAATCAAAAAAGGAAAAGTGGTCCAACACATCTACAAAACTAACCTTCACAGCTGGGGAGTCCGGCACATCTATAACAGGAACTGGTCCTTTTCCTGCAGCTGAGCTTGACATGCGATTGAGAATGTTTTGTTCACCTTCTCCTGACATCATTTGGCAATTCCTAGGCTTCACCTTCCGTAGCAGGGGCATTGCAGGGGCTGGTGGATAAATGCAAGCAAAAAACTATTCAGAGAAACTAGAAACTAGAAGAATGCATTGCAGGGGCTGGTGGATAACTACATGCCATAAATGCAAGCAAAAACTAGATACCTGTCGGATGAGTTTGACCCTCCACAACTTTGGTTATCACACACTCGGGGGTGACTGCGCGGGGATAAAAAAAGAAAAAAAGGGATCAATGATATAACTGAAAAAACAGCAAGCACAAGAGATAGAGCGCATTTTCAGAAAAACATCTTAGAAAAAGAAAAGAAGTATAAATACCTGGGTCAGGAGTTCTCTTAGCTCCAGACACGCTTGGTTTATCAGCATCCTGGCAGTGGGCCAAAACTTCTGCTCAAGCTCTTTGACTCAACTCTAAAAGTTGCGCGCTTCACATTGTTGTCTGTGACCTGCAACAGTAGACACAAAAAACAATGGAAGATTTATATCAGACTCATATATACAACAAAATCAAAAAAGGGAGAACCATAGTGCAAAAAACTAGTTGAGACTGATCATACAACGAAGTGTGGCTGCTTATCAATGCTTCGATCAGCTTCCCTCTGGTTTGCTACTACTTTATCGTGCATGATGCTGGACTTGCCAAGAAATTCAAGAACATTTTGAACTAAGACTTCCAACTTCCTCTTACTGCTTGAAGACTTAGTTGACAGAAATTTATCACCAATTCTGATGATACCATCTATTACCTACAGCACAAAAAGAATATTGAAAGATGGCACTGGAATGAAGAGACAACAATAAAAAAGGCCTGAAAACTGAGCTAACAAACTATAAAACGTACATCAGGCTGCAATGAGCTAACAAAATCTTCTCTCGCTTTGATCCTGAAGTCATGAGACAATGGAGACAACACAGGAGAGACTCTACAAGATCCATTTCCTTGAGAAGAACCCAAAACCTGCAAGAAAAAAAGGATATAAAAATAGGGTAAATATATAGCTGAAAGTGAAATATAAATCGAGTCCATAATACCCACTCCAACTAAGAAACATACATGTCCAACAAAAAAAAAAGGAAAACATACACTGGGGGGTGGCCAGCAGTCCTAATTTCCCTTTCTATAAGAGTCTTCTTCCCAAACTGATGTCGACTTTTTCGATCAAGTTCAGAGAAAACATGAATCATATCTCCCTTCCATACCAAAACCCTGGGAGTAATGTGACAGACATTCTTTATGCCAAAGTCCAAAGAATCGAGATAACGGACCTGGCAACAAAGAGATGACACATAAATATGAAGATATAGAGTACCAAAAAAGGTATAGACATTCGATCAAACAAGAGGCAGGATGCTCACGTACCACTGGAACATAGATGCAACATACAGGAGACTTCAACCTTCTACCTTTTGATTTAGCAAACAATCTGAACTCATTCAAGCTAATGAGACAGTGAGAATAGACAAGCTGGCTGAAGTCATACCCTCTAGCAGCAGCAGGATCCTTTAGAATTGAAAGGTACTTGATGTTGACAGGATAACTCAACTCAGGGCAGAGAAAACAAGAAATGGCCACCGACATAAAACACACAAAGACCTCAAGCTCGCTTAACGGATCCGGACCAATGAGCTTGTTGCCAAAGAAGGTTATGTGGGGCAACTCTGGCAACTTGAAGAGTGACAGGATAAAAGCCGTGCCGTCCTCACAGTCAGATGGAACCTCCAGCCCTCCTATAGGCAATCCTAGGACAATGCGAAACGTGTCCTTGGATATACTGATAGGCTTCCCGCAAACAGTGATCTGAGAGCATACTGGGTCAACACACTCTGCAACCCACCTACAGAAATCCGAAGGAAGATCCGGACAATCAAACAACAGCAAACACCCAAACCCAAACTTCTGGATAATAGCTCTTTGTTCAGGGGTCAACTTCTTCAGAACATGCAAAAAGTACTTCAAGCCAAATCTGCTAAATGCACTCCTGTCAACACCATCTAGAGTCCCAGACTTTTCAACAGCGTTGAGTTTCTTCTTCTTAAGCTGCAAAGGAAATGAGTAGGAAAAATGTAAGATATACATAATCCATTGGATTGCTTGAACACAACACAACAAACTGAAAAAAAGAGCAACAAATGAAGTGCTAACCTCATTGCTCCCCAATGTATCCTGGCAAAAGTCAGAAAAGTTCCTCTTCACGCTTTCCAAAGACTGCAGCCCATGGAAAAGAAAAAGTTGTCAAACTACATCCAGCCACCAAAAAGAAAAAATGCAAACCTGTGATGACTGAAAAAAGTAATGGAAAAAGGTAAGCACACCTGCTTCATGAAGAACCCAAACAATGCATCGTCTAGATCCGTGTTTCTTCTTCCATGGGATATAGCCTGAAAAGAAACCAAAACCAGTTAGAAGCATAACGGCACAGTGTTTATCACAAACAACAAAAAAACCCTAAATGACAAAACATACATCACGGTGACCGGGCGGACTGGACCCTTCACTATGATCCACATCATCATCCCCATGGTCAGTGCGTAAACGCTGAGATCTGCACAACCACAAAAAAAAGGACATAAGATTATAATCACGGCATGCACAAATCGAAAAACATAAACAACATAAAGATACTGAACCTCCTAACACAAAAGAAACAACAATCCCTTCTACATTAACCATATCCATACCTACACATGGCACTGCTCCTGATTGTGAAATGGTCATATTACAGTAGCAAGAGAACATTTGGATGGTGTCCACCAAATCAGCATATGGAATTGGTTGAGCTAATGAACTACTCCAGAACAAATCAGAGACTGAAAAAACCATGTAACAAAAAAACAACCATGCCGCCTACATTATCCAAACACCATAGCTGCGCATGTCATTGCTCCAACAAAAAATTGAAGTTCACCAGCTAAAAGGAACACACACGGGTACGATCATACTACAAGTAGAACGTTGGGGTGGTGCCACCAGACTACAGACTATGGGATTGGTTCTGCTCATGAACCAATTCGAAGAACAATCCAACAAAAACATCAGCCGCTGGATCCAACAAACATAGAACTGAACCTCCAAAACATATTAGCAGATTCAACACCAAAAATAATAGAGAGAGATCACCCCTACTACACCTACGGACAAAAGCTACTCATCGATGCCACGAGCTAGCTACACGAGGTAAGGGATTCATGCAAGCTTCCTCTTACTCGTCGCCGCCGACAGTAGTCAGATCCACCGCAAAAACCCATCCACCTCGACGCCACTACGACACAAAATAGAACCACCGGGAAACACCCCCTACTCGTCGCCGCCGCTGGAGCTAGCTGCGCTAGTTCAAAATAGAGACGCTCCTAAAAGGACGGCACCTCAAATCAACCCCCAACACCGCCACAACCACATCCGCCTCCGGCGAAGACCGAGCACACGATGCGCACAAAACCAAAACGCCGGAGCTCACAAACTGCCGGCGAACAGAGGTAGCAAGGGCTGAGTACCTGTCTAGACGCCGGCGACGACTCCGTCCTCCGCGGTTCTCCGGCATAACGGCGGCAGCAGGCGCCGGCGAGGAGAGCTCCTCTGTTCCGCCGCTCCCCTTCTCTCTCGAGAGGACAGAGACACGCGTACGATGAAATGAGTAAAAAATTCAAAATAACCTCCTCCACCGACGGCTACCGCACCTCTCACCGGGGGGAGATAAAAGAAACGGATACCGCACCCAAAACCCGAAAACCCGACCCGTTAAACACGCCACAGAGGACAACGCACGCGCCAGCTCGCGCCAGCGAGCGCAGCGACGTGTTGCGCAGCACGGATCTTGGCACGAATCCAACGGCCAGAAAAACGACTGACGACGAAAATTAATTCAGTCAACTGAAACAGAGCAAAAACCCTTTTTTAGAATCAGCGGGAGTAGATGTTCACAACTTCACATGTTAGTTCGAAAAAACTATTCTGCTATTTTTAGGAAAAATAAAATACCTAAGGTTTAAACCTACACAAACATTTTACTTATCATAGGTGAATGCTATTTTAAAACCATGAAAATTTGGTCATGACTAATAATAAAATGTTTATTTAAAAAAACAGTTTAGCAGGCTCAAAAATGGTGAACAAACATTTACGGATTATTTTCTTTCAAAATATGATGAACTTGAAAACTGTTCATTTGTTAAGATGATTCAGGTCATTGTTGAAATTGTTGGTGATTTTTGTTGCAAAGCAATCATCAGCAAACAAAAATTGTTGGTCACCCACGTTTGGTAATAATACTTTTTAAAAATTGTTGCAATAATATATATTTTTTGTTCATGGGGCAAGCAACTTTTTTATAATACTCGAGATTTTGTTGCAATACTAGAGCTAAATCACCACAATTGCATTTTTTGTTGTAAACGTCGGAAAGTTAGGGCAACATGATATACCCACCCCCTTCCTTTATGTGGGGTTGTTGTGGAGTATGGGTTGATTCCAATAAACGACAGGGACAACAATGCAAAAGTACGATGTACTGATTTCGGCATGTATTATGTTTTATGCACATCCATCGGTGGAGCAATGGAGCTATAATAGGGCGCTCTATGGTGAATTATGTTTATTTTGATTTGCCCTAGGCTCTGTACACATATGCGCAATCTGAGTTCTAGTCCAATGACAACTTAAAATAAATATAATGTGTACCAAATTTTTATACTTCTTGAGATTTTACTTTTAGCATGTACAGTCTTACAAGTATAATTTATGTTTGCTTGCATAGTTTAACCACATAATTAGATTATTACTAAACATTATGAGGTGTTTGTAATGAATATTGTGTAACAAAAGTATGGTATAGATTATTTTTTCCTATAATCCATAATCTATATGATTTATAGTTATTTATGTAAAGATCTCCAAAAACTACAATCTAATAAATATGTCAATAACGTTTCTAGTGTATGATTAGGTATTCAGATTTATAGAAACTTGTAGATTATGAACATAACTAATGAAACTACTTTTTTGTTGTTCAATTTTTCTAGCACCTAAGATTTAAAAGAAGTGTGCATGCTCTATACTTGGTATTGAAAAAAACAGTTGTTAAATGAATCACCAATAAGTTTGTATTCTAATATTTTGCATATTGAATTTTATTATTTGGTATGTTCTTATGCATTATATTTTTTATCATCTGGTGTGCACAAGTCCCACTATTTCTGAAATAAAAATGTGTTGCACGGAATTAAACATGAAAATCTAGTAACATAGATTCTGAAAAACCTGCAGTACTTTTACCAAAAAGATCATAGTATTTTTTATTTAAACTTGATGTCGCCGATTAAATTGGTTTATTGTTATGTCCAAAGATGGCAGTGGTGTGTATTTGCTTCATAAGTGAAAATATAGTTAAAGTTGTGGATTATTGATCAGAAAAAACCATTCATGTTTTTTTTTCCACAGTGATTGTTAAATAGTTTGATTTGTGTAATAGATAATAGCATATTTGTTATTATACAACTAGCTGGGTGGCCCGCGCAATTGCGCGGCTAGATTTTTCATGAATTTTTAGCTTGAGTAACATTTTTTCAGCTTCATGACCTTATTACACCCATTGTTCTATTTTAATTCAACACTATTTGCATGTCATATGAATAGAATAAATTGAAGGGGATATGATGTATTTATAAACCAACACACGATTACTGATTTGGTCTAACGAACAACCATGGTAGGTATCAAATTCATTTTCCAATCATACTTCTGCAAGAGAATAATAAATAATTAAATCAACCTTAATAATTTATGTATTTTCAACACAAAGTGGACTATTACTTGAATCTGAAAAGTGATCTGAGCTATGTTAATTATCACTGTTCCGTCCCCTTTATATTCTTGAGGAAATATTCCTTTGAAACTGATGAACACCGTCTCTCCCTTGAAATCTTTCTTACAAATACTTCTGGTTCAATATGCTTCCAGCATAACCATTCTTTCGGCATGAACATAATAATAATATTTTCCCTGTAAGCAAATGAAATCAACGGTCAATGGTTAGTTTCTGGTTAACCAAAAATGTTAGATCTTATATGACGCAAAAGCGTTAACAAACTAACTATAAGAACATTTTAACCAATCATGATATCAGTCTCACTGATATATAGAGGATGATGACTTTGAGCAAGGAATAATCTGTGTGTATAAAAAAATGCATTGTGCTAAGATAACATTCCTCTGCACCGTACCCGTGCATCGTATATTTATGTAAGATATATAGTGTCTTCGACATATGGCTGGGGTTTTGCACGATTTTGAAGAAAGAATGTGTCCTTCACACATAACTGAGATCAACTATTACCAATTAAGCAGCAAATTCTTATGTGGACTACATGACAGTGTACTATATTTTGAAACAGACCAATCAGGTAATAACATATAGTGTGGGAAGTAGATGTAGCAACATACCTGAGTTTTGCACAGACAGAATACGAAAGTTTTGCAGTAGCACCAGACATCTACACCCACTCACAAAAGCTCTCAAATTTTATTGTGATCACTGTAAACTCTGAAGTATATATTCCCTTTAGTCTTGAGGATTTGGCATTGACATAGGAGATCAGAAATTTGAATACATTACAATTGGCCACAAATAGGAAACGAAGCTAGAATATGAAATACAATATATGAACCCAGATAAATGATATTGACTTTGATACATGGAGTATAAGATTTAAAGAAAGCATGTTGTATGGATGAATATATTGAAAAAGCTTAATGAATTTTTGTTCGCATGTGTTCCCCGTCACTCCTATTATCATGTCTTCTATATTTTTTGAACGGGCCATCTCTTCTATACTTATGTGCTATCAAAGTTTATATGATTGTATGCCCGCAAAAAAAACAGTAGGTTATTTGTAATTTTTTCATGAATGCGGCAACATAATATGAGCATTTACCAATGTCAACTGAAACATACAGATTGTAGTACATAGAGCGAATATTAACATCAGTGCAATATAATCCATGTTTCAGGGATCAATTTCCCATAGGATTCACTTTATCATCTTGTAAGTCTTCAGATTTTGCTTTCACCTACTTTATTATATGTTAAGGTGATTTTTTGCCTCTTGACACACATCTTCTGATGGCCTTGGTGCCTGACTTTCCATGACACCTTTGAGTAAGAAATTGTCAAGACAAATCAGATAGTAACTGAATAGTCAAGTGAAGGAATCCAGACCAGCTTACCTCGTATCCATCTCTGCATCATGTACACAACAGTCCCGCATAAATAAAAATTACTGGTTGCACGCTACATCAATCTTATTTGGTTACTTCGCCATATTAGCATTGATACACCTAAAAATAAGTGATAGGTCCACTAATAAAGAAAAATATCCTACAAAATCTTACGAAACATCATGCCATTTATCTTATAAATTGAACTCTTATTGTAATAGAAAAATAATATCTATGAACAGACCTACTTTTCAGAAAATAGGGAAGAAAGACGCAATAAGTAAAAGCTACCTGACATCCACCAAAAAGAATTTACTAAGAATATTCTTGTCGTGTACTCCACAAATATTAACCAATAGGATCTGCACCTGCAAAAACCAAGCATCGATAATGATAATATGTAAACGAAGAAGAATGTCTTCATGATCTTAGGCCGTAAGCATGTGTCGAGTATAGGTGGAAGTGGCAGGAAAAATTATATTGTCTCTTGTTAAAAATCTTGCTAGACTGTACTTCAGCCATATTTAATTGATTTTCCTGTAGAAAATACACAACTATTAATAAGTCTTATGGCATCATTATGTAAGTGATTTTAATAACAAAGAAAGTGCACAATTTTATCTTCCCAAGCTTGCAGAACAGAAAGTTTAAACAAATTTTGCACATAAGAACTCATTAATGTAGAAAACCGGCCCATACAAATAAATGATAGGTATTTGCATCTATTTACATATTCAGTTGCATAAGGATGCATATTCATCCCGGCAAGAAAATGGTAGCAGAATATGGTCTTTGCCTATTTCTACTGCAGCCGATGGATTCTAGCAGATGCAATGTAAAAGCAGTTTATCATTCTATTTTACCTAAGCCTCCAGTCTATCATCTCGTCAGAACCTGCAGATTCACTCTAAGATTTATCGCCCCGACTTAGAGTGCAATTCATTGTGAACAATTGCTACCTTCGACACATATTTGCAGAAAGGGAGATCTTTTATTTATTGTTGTGGTCTCTCTGATCGTTGCACCGTACCATGATGCAACCACGTCGGCGAGTCACGAATGCGAAACAGTAGACTACTTCCTGAGTCCAAGCAAGTACTCGGTGCCGTCGGCGAGTCAATTTCTTGCTCTCATGCTTAATTATCACATGAGCTGACTTCCTAATGGTTCTACTTATCAAAAATCAACAGAGCACATTCTGTTTACACGTAAAGTGTGTACAACTGTATATCTATGTTTCAGGACCAGCTATAAATTACTACTACTTTGCCACCTAAGTTTACCATTTAGTTAAAGTATTCAACTACTCTAAAAAAAAAAAGTTAAAGTATTCAACTTCAGCCCCCGTATTGTGTCAACTACTGAGAGTACTTAATCGTGAAAAAATATTACCTTCGGCCACACCTTCTACACTGATTGTTGTTTGACTCACCATGACACCTTGCAGAAAGATAGTTTCATTCTTAGATTTATCACATAGTAACTCAATAATTATTAAGAAAAAAGGTATCTTTATTTTACTGCTCTCCATCTTGTCCTTGCATGGATGCAGATACTTTACCAGCTCCATCTTGAATCCTCTTTGCATGAGTTATACTACCAATTCATAAGCTCGTGCAAGCCACTGTGTAGTGATGCAGGCTAACATCCATGAGAGAAGATATGGAACAAACATTACTCTGTTGCTGAAAGATGAGCAAAGTAATGCAGAGAACAAAATTCTGGCTCTTCTACTTACTTCCTTGCTTCTTGGTTTATTTTCTGAACATATTATTCTTATATGATATACTTTAGTTTTTCTAAAGTCAAACCCTCATAATTATTTCTTTAAAATTAGATAACAGTGTCATGATTCAGATGTAGTGAATTTTCATACCCTCACATTGTTAACCCACTGAACGTATATGAGCCTTCAGACAAAATTCAGATGTAAGCACTCAATCCTAAACTGAACAATAATGTCCGGTGAACGGAACACTTCTACCTGAACCAATCAATATCCTTGAGGAGGTATCTATATAACTGGAACAACCATGATTTGTTTAGTCGAGTCCTGTGCTATATCACTAAACATATGCAAAGAAATAGAATGTGAATGTACGCAGTTGCTGACCATGGACTCCTTGATGATTGCATAACATGCATCTTCTTGACCTTCAGACTGCACTCCAATCTGTGGCTAATTTCAGTAAGTAGATGGTTGTTAAGCTAAATGCAATCCTAAGTGAACACAATAAAAAGTAATTGACTAATTAAGACAAAACATTAATTCCTGGTATGCTTGTCATACACCAGCCCAGACAATATTCCATAAATCTGCTGAGTTAATCTTTTTTTAGCATGTTCATACTCTAATCAATCAATTATAAGTATCAATCGAAGGAATACTGGTTAGAACGTATATATATCAGCATACTATAGAAACCGAGAAGAAAGAACACCACCTAAATCCACAACTTTCCATTTTTCTAATGTAAATTTTTGACCAGCCTCTCCGGCAGAACGAAAAATCATGTGAATAGCAGCTACTGAAATCTCAAAGTACATATTACAAAATTCTTCCCAAGTACTTCACCTTGCTGCTCATGGCGGCACGCAGCGAAAACAATGGACAATCCAGCGGGGCCTCGATGCTCATGCATTGGCTGCATTTCACGTGTCTTGCTCTTCAATGGGCTGCATTATATTTGTTCCCGATTGTCGTCTACATGTATGCAAGCACAAAAATAAATATCATGTAGCAATATTCTCATCCCTTACTTTGATACTCACATATTGTTACTTCTCATTGCACAAAGTTCTCTCCCTGAAATAAATTCACCTTCTGAATTAGTGGGCTCCACATAATTTGTTCATCTCCGGTACAACAGAAAAGCATAGCTTTGGTGGGAATTTCATCGGTCAGGTAGCAAAGAAAATAAGAGTAGAACTTGAGAACAGAAGCCATGCAATCAACTCCTACAGGGATCTGAACGGCGATTCATACAATTGGAGATCCCCTTGGTCGCGCCGTCCTTCTTCACCGCCACCTCCCCCTCCTCCTCGCCGCTCTGCTGCGAAGTCCACCCGCGTGTCGGGGCGGCGCTTATAGCCCGGGGGCAGCCACGTTCGCACGGTGGAGGCGCCAAGGAGGCACCGGAGCTCGCGTTGTGGCCTGGTCGACGCTAGAGACGTCCTAGCTAGAAGCTGACCCCGTTCTTCGGCACCTCCTGGTCCTGGAAATTGTCTCGATTGACATGGAGTCGAGAAGGCCGGTGACATGCGTAGTAAGATCTAGGGGTTCGTCTTGCGGCCGCCGGCCGCCCGAAAAGGCAGCCTCCCTGGAAAGATACGATTGATAATCTGCAGCATTTATTAACGTACATTGGTCTAGTTAGTTATTTTTTTCTTTCCTTTTGTGATTTCGAAAGAGACACCGTGATGGGCTCTTATCTGTAGACGTGGGGAAGATGGACAGTATATGTGCGTATGGAAATCGACCCCGGCCGGATGTTACGAAAAGTAAATCTGGGACGTCCTTTTTCCGTTGCTTAAGATTGGTTCATCCTAGCCATTCATTATCTTGTGTTTTAATTATATAATAGATTTACCATTTTAGATCCTTCTCTTCTCAGGGTCCCTTCTCTTCTTGTCCGGCCTATGAGCCGGCCCTGCACAAACTCACCGAGCCATCACGCCCGCCAGCATTGCCACACGCCTCAACGGCGGATTGCTCCGCTCTTGATTCGCGCCGGCTACGGGACGCTACATATCAAGTGCAGTTCCGGTCATCTTCTTCCTGATCTTTCACTCCCAATGATACTACAATTATCCACACCTCCTCCCATGGAATTCACCGTAAAAGTCACTCACATATGCACAACACGACACAGTGGCATTCAGAGGCAACAAGACACTACAACCCTGATACCGGAAGATCACCTAAACCTCGGTCGTAAAATCGGAGGGGCGCTGGTTCTTCCCGCCACACCATGTCCCAAATTTCCGGCCCGTCCATTGTCTTGACCTATCCCTGTACATTCAACCATCTCCGGCGGCGCCTACGGTTCCTCCAAGGAGTACACGGGCAGATCGCCAGCTTGATCATGAGACCTCCGTGACGCCATCTTCGCGGAGATCTCCGCCACGACCAGCCTCGACAGCAGCAAGCCGGCGATGAGCGCCGACGCCATCAGCATCGTGAACACGCCGGTCCAGCTCCTGGCGGAGATGTACCCTGTCAGCAGCGGGCCGACCGCGGCGCCGATGGACCCCGTCCCGTCGATGATCGCTGTCACGGTTGCCAGCGCGCGGGAGTTACCGTTCAGCGAGCTGTGCGTGCCGAGGTCGGCAGAGACGGCTGTGGTGATGAGCGCGTACGGCCCGTTCACGAGAATGCCAGTGAGGAACATGAGCGCCGCGTTCCAGGTCAGTGAGATGCTCCCGTAGATGCGGTACAAGAAGAGGGCCGGTATCGCGGAGAACATGAAGCTCGCCGCCGTCAGCGCTCGCGCGTTGAGGCGGTCGGAGATGTGACCAGCGAGGATGCCGCCCACGACGCCCCCCACGTCGAACAGAGTCGACAGTACACCAGCTGCAGAGTCTGACAGGTATTCTCCTCCGATCTCTGAAAATGTGGGCACAAAACGGTGGTCAGGTACAACATTCTTTTTTTTCTCATTCTCTCCATGTGCAGCTGGGCTCTAAAAGATTATTTCTTACGAGCATATAACATACGGAGTAGTATAATATATAGAACTAACGCACCTGTGTGGCTGAGATAAAATGGAAGCCAGTAGAGGAACGTGTAGGCGACAAGCTTGCAGAAGAAGAGGCAAAGAGCGAAGGGAGCAACGCCAGGAATCCTCCATGCCTGAATGAACCCCACTGCCTCATCTCTTGAATCCGATCGTCCTCCCAAGAGAGGCACATCCGTGTCATTCTTCTCATAATCCTTCACATGGCGATCGTCCTCAACCCCGATCACCCCAGGACTAACAGGCAAGAACAGGAACACGGCGAGCCCAACCAACGCGATCATGGCTCCAGGCACTGCGAACGACCAGCTCCATCCAAATTTCAGCATTGCGGCCGCGATCAGAGAGCCAGATATGTTTCCCACAGACGTGTGGGCGTTCCATATTCCCATGATCAGCCCCCTCTTGCTCTTCCCGAACCAATTGCCGACCACCGCCACCACGGAAGGCCAGCCGGTCGACTGGAACAGGCCGGCGACCATCTGGACGCCCAGAAAGTAGTAGAAGCTGTGTATGTTGAGCCAGTATCCAGCTCCGAAAGCAGCGGTGAACAGCCCGGTTCCTACCATTCCGATGGTCAGAAGGATCCTCAGGTCCACCCGGTCACCCAAATGGCCAGCAAAGAACATGCCAATTGCATATACCCCAAGGAAGGCCAAATCGATCTCGCCGAGCAACGCGGTGCCACCGTCGCCATTGAACGGAGCCCAGCCACTGGTGAGAGCCGTGTTGTTCGCCGGGCCTTTTAGTTCTTGAAGGTACAGCTGGCTGGGCCAGTGCAACGTGCCAAGGTTTGCCGTCTTGGGATCAAGAACGCTCTTGACAATGCTTGTAGTTTTCCTTGTGGCATGATAGCTAGCGTAGGATAGGAATGTCAGTACCAATACAAGAGCCCTCGATGATCTGAAGGAGAGAGGACCACCCCGGACACACTCCAAGAGCTGAATCCCCAAGGGCTTTATGCTACCCATTTTGCTTCTGGGTTCACTCGAGGAGCCCACGAGTGAACCTGAATTCGGTTTCACCGCAACTGTAACTGTAGCCGGAAAGGAGACCGGCTGGTATTATTGGCTTATCTGAAAATGCCAAAAATAGAGCAAACATCAGAATATCATCCATGAGATGAAGAGACGTGAAGAGCTGATAACTTGACATAAAAGGGAAACTTCCAGCGAAGAAAATGACAGTGACAGGTACAGACAAATGAATATTTTGCAACAAGAAGTAATAATCATATAGCAGTATTTGGATGAATTATTGGAGGCAAAGGACTAGTTGGTTCCTGTAGAAAAATGAATATCATAGGAAGCTCTTTGAGGTAATGAATAGCATATAAAATTCTCCTGCTCTGCATTTCCATGTGATTCAGTGAAATCTTTCCACTGCCTTAAACAAATATCCATTTGATTAGGTGGGGTTTCTTTAGGTAGATTCGGTAGGATGATACGATTTGCAGAACATTTCAATTATCCGATTCATCTATTTGTGCGGCCATTTAAATCAGCACGACTAGAAGTAAGTACTTTTCAGCAGAATCATCTCAGATACACCACCTTATTTTGAGTACAGGAAACAATCAGTATCTTGATACAGGTAGCATTAACTTCAAATGAATTGGCAAAACCGTTACACAAAAGGGGGTGCCATCAAATGACTACTACCAAATCAAGAAGTGGAATTGAACTTCTCTCGATCAGCTGAAATAATGGCAGAGGAAACAAATTACCCGTCGACCACAGCAAAGCATCTCTCACCTCCAAGTCCAATTCAGCAATGGGGAGAAGAGAAGGTCAGGTAAAGTACAGAGATGCGTACGAACGAACTACCCCCTCCTATAAGCTCGACGGCAGGAGTATAAAGGGTAAGCAAGCAAGCCAAGGCCAATCTTGCAAGCAAGGCAAAGGGAGCGCTCATACAGAAGCAACCGAACTAACGCATCACACTCTTCTTCAGCAAAAGGAAAGCAGAGCAAGCAGGGATAAAGCAGCTGCCCAGAGCTTGCAACTTGCTGCAAGGCGACAGGCGTAGAAGATGGGCGATCCGTTGGCTGACGAGCATTCGCAAAAGAAGCGGAACTGCAAGCAAGATGAGGAGGCGACGAGATTACGTGAACATTTAGCTGGGGCAGTTACCTGCGGCTGCGGAGAGGGGAGGTGCTTGCTGGTCGAAACAGAGGCTGTTCTTCTTCTTCCTCCCCGGCTGTTGGCGAGTCAGGTCGTCTGTGGCGGTGCGGTGTGACCTGGGGGAGGTGCTCGTGAGGAGCGCAGACCTTGGAACTGTGGAGGTCAGCTTTGTGAGGCGCCTCGGCCGTGGCTTCCGAGGAGTTGCTCGTCTTTTATACAGGTTTACAGACAGCGTTTCTTTTCTTTTGGCCGCTCGTGGTGTCCGTGGGCTGCCGCTGGATCGGCTCTTTCCCCGGTGAGGTGACACTCGCACTTGCGGTCTTCTCGTGATGCCTAATTCCTAGTAGCTCGCCACTAAGCATTTAACGACAAGGGCTTTCATTTCATTGTGGAGTAGGGAAATTACTATTTTTTGTTTGATTATTTCGCCTAGTAGATTTTATTGTCTTTTTTATGTGGTGAAGAATACCATTTTGTTGACTAACTTGCGTTATAAAATAGAGGAAACATTCAAAGATTCTATTTATACATGTTAGAATATATGGTCGCAGAAATTTCTGCAGATGCCAGGGTTTATCTTTCATTTCAGAAAAAATACAGTATGAAATTGTAATGATAACAATTTAAAAATTAGAGTTTCGAAAACCAATATGCGGTTGAGTGACTACGAATGTGCATATTACCTCCCCACTAGAGATCAGACCCCATATTACCTCCAATGTTGAAGCTATGCGACTCCAATCTTCAATATGTGTCTGCGCCATGCTCAATGTTCTCTAAAAACATTTAAAATGTCTGGATAAAAATAAAACATGGCACTTGAATTGCTTATTTTGATGCCTCTGGTTTTAACAGTGTATTTTGTGAGCTATCAAAATCTACTCCAAAATTGAACGGATATGCAAGATGGAGATACCCTTGTTCCTACCGGAGGTGACCACACACACGTACACACCTAAGTTTCCCGGCTCCACGCGCAGAAGAAAAGAAACAGGTTCCCCAGGTCCGCGGATTTGCTGCAGCTAGACGGCTGAGACGAGACGCTAAGAATAGATAAGAGAATTAAAAAGGGAATATTGCGAGTGGATATTCGGTCTGGAGCCGGATATTCGTGGAGCTAAAATTATGCCTCGTACTACGGGATCCCAACAGCTGTAGGCGGTCGCAAGCTGGACCCATATGTCAATGACCTAAAGTCAGGCTTGGCTAAGTCAGAGAATCTCCCCCGGTCGCAGATCCGTTGCGTCACGTCATTAACCGCGGTTGGGAGTTGCTGCCAGGTCAGGTGAGACGTTCTTGCTTCCCCGTCTCTAAAATGTGCTGCGCCTTAACAATCGTGTAATGTACGTAGCTTTCGAAAAAAACTGTGTGATGGAATAGTGTTGATGACTTTGCTGGACATTGTATGGAAACGAACCTTGTTTTGATTACCTCGCCGACGGGGAGCTGGGGGCATGCCGGCGTGCGTATGTGTCTGCACGTGAGGCATACAGTAGGAATTGACAGCAGTCGATTGAGAAGGCAGCACGCGATGGATGTTTTGCTTAGAAGGATCAGCCGGAGATGAACAGAGACAGACAGATAGGTACCTGGGTAGGTTCGTCGATGGGAGCTCCGTCGCTGCGAGCAGCGAACGGGACAAACCAGGAGGAAGAAACCTTTCGCCTATTTATGCCAGGAGGAACTGTGGCCGTCGAGTTTCAGAAAAAAAAAAGAGACTAAAATGAAGAAAGAAAGAAAGAAAGAAAGAAAGAAAGAAAGAAAGAAGAAAGAAAGAAATAGCACTGGTCGGCACTGCTAGCTAGGAAAGAGGAAACTGGATCGATGTCTCCACACACGTCGTGAAAACAGTATACAGCAGCTGGCTGCGAAATCGTTGTCTTCGGCCCTCCAAATAGATGTTCTTTCCAAAACGAAAAGGATATCTTAATAATCCGAAAATAAAAGGATAATCGCGGTAGGTCTATCACGGCACGGCTCCCCAGGCTTCGTGAATATTCATCCGGGAGTGGACGGACACTCACACCGCGCTGCAATGATATCGACCGATTGCTGATGTGGTGGTGGATCGCGTCGAGGTCGACCCGATGAATCATTGGACCCTCAGCGTGTGACACGGACGGGAGGTAGTACGTTGCACCAGACGTGGCCCGGTCGACGTCCCCACGAGGCAGCGCAACGCGGACGACGAGTCGGCCTGGATTGTTTCGCGCGCCGACACGCGAGGTCAGAAGACGGGCCCAGACGTACGTAAAAAAGACCAAAATAAATCGGCCACTAGCTTAGATCGGCCAGTCACACACGATTCATATCTTTCATCACACACAATTAACGGCTCCATCGCTATCAGTATGTGGGTAGTTGATCGCACATGTTACTAAACTGTGTCCGATCGCACACGAAAAGTTCAATTCAATCGTGTGCATTGGGTAGTCGATTACCGAATGTAGTCGTCGTGTGTGTTTAACAACTATCGCACATGTTTATAATTTGCAACCAAGGGACCACCTTACAGTAAATTTTATAGATTTGAAAATGTGTACATTTAGATACACACATTTGTCATATTTGTGTAGACGAGAATATAAAGTATTTCAAATCAAGTTTTTGCACGTTTATGGGACTAGCAAACATGCCCGTGCGTTGCAACGGAAGATTAAAAATCTATATCATTCTAGTTAATTGATTAATATGTTTGAAAGCAAAGGAAAAGGTTGGACTCATTGTGCCTAAAATAATTGAATGCCATATATCTCTTGAAATAAGAGTTATAGCATAGAAATATTCTACTCCCTCCGGTTCAGATTAAGAGGCGTAGAAAAAGAACTACGTACGTATGTTTTAACGCTAGACCTGCGACCGTCTTTTTGGATCGGAGGAAGTATAAAAAATTAACATTATTATAACGAACTGAGGGAGTACTACACAGGTGCGTACTAAAAATTGTCATGCTGCTATGAACCCCCAATCTACAATTAGAACAGCCTGGCAGAGAATTTGGTATTCCATTATAGATGAATTACACGATTTAAGCACATTTGTTGACTTGGAGTAGTTGGAGATCAGATCTTTTAAGAAAAAGATTGGAATAATTTACTGGTACAGTAACTCAAATCTTTCATCGTATAAAGTAGTCAAAAGGGAACCATGCATGCATATGATGGCTTGTTCAGTGTCTGTACGCCCCAGCCAAGGTAATTAAGCTAGCTCTGAATGATAACACAATGGTGCAGTGCCGTGATCATAAACAGAACGAAGTAGAGGCCAGGCTGGTGAATTAATTACATAAGCAAGTGGCACTCACCAATCTTATCTCTGTCCCTTAGTATTCAGTAGAAGGCCGGCTTATGCAGTGCAGTTTCGTCTCCCTTGATTTGCACAGCTCGAGGTCAGGTTCAGTCCTCCCAAATCCAGTCTTCAGACCAGGTCCAGGGGGCACATGGTATTGAACTACGCCGTATCAAGTAGGAGGTAATGAGCTACGTACCAGGTCACGTGCCACACATCTTGGCGAGGGAGAACGACAGAAAACGTCAACAACCTGTACAGCCGCGTCGCGGTGGATGACCTGACCAACCTGCCCCGCTACACGGCGACGTGCGCTGGGGTGAGCGACGATGCGATGCCCGTGGCGGCGTGCCGCGGCAGCTGGAGGAAGGGTCCGGGTCCTCCGATGCTCATGGGTGCGCTGGGATGAGCCGCTACGCGATGCCCGTGGCTCCCGGCAGATGCATGGATGAAAGAGCCGGGAAGCGAGGCGCCGCCGCCGCGCGTGGTTGACATGGACAGCGGAGGGTGGTCGGATCGGATGCTCATCGGCAGCATGGCTGTCGCCACCGCGAGTTCTTGAAATCGATCTGGGTACTTTTTCAGCAGTACGCTCACTCATCTCGCCGCATCTTTGAAGCTGGCGGGAGCAACGGCGGTAAGGACTGGGACATGTTTGACAGGTTCTCATATAACGAATAAGGACGCTAGTCACGCTGCAAACCTATACGGGTCCAAAACAGATTAGATCGATCGTATCTGAAACAGACTCTAACGCAGCGACGGAACAGAAATTAGGGACGGAAGGAAAACGTAATCAGTGACGGACGAAAACGTAAAAACGAACCGTTTTTTTAACTTATATGGGTGGCAGTGGTGGGTAAATATGTGGTTTGGTGGGAGGGTAAAATCGGCAAAAAAAATGACGTACCACAAGAAATCTTAATGCTTTTATTATTAGGTATAGATAATACAGAACCCTGAAACCAAACAGGAGAACCTTTTTAGTCTCTGCTGACCATCGCAATCAGAAATAATTATGTAAAAACACTTTTTGGTGGCATGAAAAAATCAAACGGTTGCTCAAGATGATAAATCTTAACACAACTCCGACCAAAGTCGTAACAATTTTCCTCGCTTAAGTCGATTGACATCCACAAAAAATCTAGTACATCAATTAGCTAGACTGCCAAGGTATCAGGAGGTATACAGCACGCATAGAAGTATCCCTTCGATTCCACGCGCAACAATCTGTTCTTCTTAAACTGTACTATTACAGACAACATGTTTTTATCTAAACTTGATCGCGGCAAGAGAAATCCAGCGTGTACATATCAAAGTATGCATGCATGGGTAAAAGGTTCGAAATGATTGAGCGGCAGATGGGACACGTCGTGAGGCTGTTCTCATTGCAGTTGCCACACCTCTTGACCACGTACGTCGCTGGTGACGCTGCCGACCACCACCTTGCAGCTGCCGCTGCACTCCATGCACGGGCCGGACAGAACGTTCGCCATCGCACGTCGCAGCTACACCCGTCCTTGGCCGCATGCCTCCACGCGTGCTCTGGCCCACCGCTCTTCTCCGTGTGCACGCCTCCACGCCCCCAGGTACCGCCCCATCACGAACAGCAGTAGCTCCCTGCTCCTCACCTTCGGCGGCGAGCAGTACCTATCGGATCTCGCGCATGTATTTCTTCATGCGGCGGCGTACCGAGCCATGGGGGCGAGGGCGAGCAGGCTGGTGGCGCGCGTGGTCGGGTTAAAACGTGGGCCCGTACGTGACGTGAAAAGGAGCAGCGGGATGTGGGGGTGGAAATTCCCAGCCAGCGCGCTGGCGGAGGACGCCGGCGAGGCTGCCGGAATAGGCCGGCGGCGGGGAACCCTAAGCCTGGCTCGGCTTAGTTGTCGTTGGGAGGAGAAAAAAGAAAACAAACCGATCACTTTTCGCTTATTGGTGGCAATGTGTTGGGACTTGGGAATAATCTGGATCATCGATCTAAATTGGACGTTCCAGATTTAATGTATCAACACAGCACAACACAAGTTTGCTCTTTTAATAGTAGTATAGATATATCATTGACAACATGTAGGATTTGTTTCAGATTTTTTCAAATTTATAAATATGGTTTTTGATTATTATTTTTTTTAACAAAGAGATCGCTAGACACCAGGAGTAAGTAATCTCTACAGACCTCGCAACATCAAAATTCATAAATAAATATGTTTGATCATCGTATCAGAATTGTATGAAGCGAGCAACCAAAATTACATTGCCAGAGATGCCAAATAACTACTCACCAACTCTACGAAAACAACGTAGACTATATATACAAGGCAAAACTGATGCAAAAAAAACGGGATTGTCTTGTTCCTCAGCAAGTCTGCTAGTTACATCCTTTATCTCTGACTAGATGACCTGTTGGATACAGTATACGACCTATCCTAACTCGTAATGCCTATTACTGTTTCCATTTTGTATAGATGGCACATTCCACGCCAAAATTGCTTCATTGCCCTGCTCCTACCTATGCTAACGAATGGGCATAGCCAATATTTAAGCAAGTAATGCCTTATCATCAATGTTTCCCTCATGACTGAAGAAGTCCATCACCTTCCCAACCAAGGCGCAGCATCTGATCCACTACCTTCAGGCTCAACTGCAAATTACGAACTCTATCAGAAAGAAGGTTCAAAGGAACACAAAACTGTCAAACTTTCATTCAGCTGGTAACATTCTATTTGGTTATGTACTCGCGTAAGGAGATGGTGAAATTGGATTGCGTTGATCCAAAAAATTGTACTGATATAGGGTACTTACAGCAGGATCAGTGAAGACCATTAGATGCTTATCATCAGTAGAAACAAGAAGATTTGTGTTCTCTTTGTTTAGAGCAATTGCTGTGATGTCTTGGCCCTTTCCCAACTCCAGCGTATGAAGTACCTAACAAGAAAATGTCTCTGTAAGAGTTCCACAAAATGAAAAACAAGGTAAATCCACAACTTCGTTTTTAGTTTCTTTCGTCTGTTTACCTTAAGTTTATGCAGATCAACAAAGCAGATAGAAGGCACGTGAACAGATTGCTCGGTTTCAATTTGTTCAGACATATAATCCTTGCCACTTGGTTTGTCGATCCCATGGTCTGCTGAATCAGTATTGTCCTCACACTTGTAATTGCTGGACAAACTAGTCCCAATTAGCGCAAAATGACCATCCATAGAAATCTCAATGCAACTAACTCGCCCAGAAAAAGGTGATAGGACTGAGGTAGCAATAGGGAGTCCATTGACAGTGAAGCTAGATAATCTTTTCTTTGATTCACTCCAAACCAAAATGATTCCCTGAGAAGATAAGGATACAGCATGTGCCTCATCTACATGAACCTTCCTTACCAGCCGACCTGTCCGCAAAGAATGTAGCAGCACACCTGATATGCTTGACAAAGATACAACAAGTCCCAAATCTGGACTTACTGAACAGCTAATTACTTCTCCAAGGTGTCCTCTTAACACGTGCATAGGACCTTCGATTCGACACTTCCTGGTTTCCAAGAGGTTGCTTATGCTACTAGGATTGCTGGGAAGAGGGCTGCGTGGTGTCCTTGGTGTTGACGGTGGAGGTTCAGGAGGATTTTTCTTATGTATGGAACCTGGCTGATGAATCCTCCAGAGTATAACTGTGCTATCTCGAGACCCTGTCACAAGGTAGTTGCTATCAGGGGAAAGTGCAAGGCAGGTCACAGGAGCAAGATGCCCAGAAGCACTTTCAATTGTCTTTGCTCCATTCGGGGATATCAACTTCACTGATCCATCCGCATGCCCACCTATTGTTGAACAAAATGGTATTAGAAATAGCACAAGCAGCTTCATGGAAATAACACAAAATACTACTAGAAGCGGCTTAAAAGTACCATCACAGACTTGATTAAGAAATATAAGGAATGCTGCTATTAGGGGTTAGTGCACTCTGGCCTAAAAATCCCAAAAAATCCTTATATTAATTTAGATAGAGGGAGTGGTATTTTTTTAGAATAACAGGAGCCTCGCCCCGGTTCCATAGAGGGAGTGGTATTCTACGTCACACTACAAAAAAGATTCAGTTCCAAACACACAGTCTACAGCAGATATAAAGTAAACCAATTTTGAGACGCCAAAACAGATAAAGAAGCCAGAGTTAATCCTGGATCTTTTCTTTTGCATTTTCTGTAGGTGAGTCTGAATTTTAGATGTCGTAAGAATAGTATTAGTTAATGTGTTCAACAAGTATACAAAAGGAAATCTAAGGGGAAATAGTGAGAAAAATAATCACCAGTGATAATGTCTTTGTCACATGTGACAGCAACGATAGCTGAACTACGGATTGCAGAAGCAGCAAATGCTATAGCTCTTGGAAACTCATTATCTTCTCCGGAACTAGTGGATGCTTTAAACATGCGCATGAATGCACCACTTGTTGAACTCGCAGCATTTCTACCATGATGAAAAAGGAAAGGTGTCCCTTGGCCATCTGGAGTATTTGGTTGCCAATGGTGAAGTGCCACATGAGCCGCTGGCACATTTACATCAACAACTACAATAGAATCATTTGATACAAACATTGTACTTGCAGGGACATTGCAGCGATCTGGATTAGGCAGTACATAAGATTTAAGTTCACTTGGATTCCGGAATATAGTCTGCACAGTACATCACGGGGTCAGGTCATGTAAAAAGCCAAGACATGTCATTACCAATCATAGAATGGAAAACTATGTATTGTATATTCTAACACATTTAACTTACTAAAGCAGAACAAGAGCTATTAAGAGTGATTGTCTATTGTATTATTAATTTCCAGCGATGGAGTGCTTGTCTATCAAGCATGATAAACAAAATGGAGAGAACAGTAATGTCAAAAACACCTAGATTTCTCGAATCAAGAACTATACTAGACCTTTTTATAGTAGTTCTTTGTTTGGCAATGCATATCCAGTTCCAGCATGGGAAAAAGGCAAAAGGCAGTTGTCTACACAAACCCACATAACTAATTGTAATAAAACAGCAAATTCTTGACCCATGAGTCATGAATCAGCTAATATGAAGTACCTGTAGCTGTAAGACATCTGTCAATGGTTTTCTCTTGATGTGTGGGACAGTCAGCAATTGAGATGGTGTTTGTCCAAAGTAGGCTATCTGATCTTGCATGGCTCGCCGTTGCACCTTCAGCATTTTCAGTAGAATATCAGCAGCCAAATGGAAGTGCTACAAATAAATGCATAATAAATTAAATGCATAATACTTACTGGATCTGTAATTTTGTCAATATCAACAGTTCCCTCATATGTGATGTAGAAGAACACATTGTTGGCCATTACCGCTTCTTTGCCTCTCTGTTTATATCTGCAAAAGGAAGTTTCCATGATAAAACGGTGGTGCATAGACATTGTGCGAAAAAACATGAGGAGATTCATAAAGCAACTAACCAGATGCCCTACCTCATTCATGGATGTCAAGAAACTTTACATATTACTTCATATATGTAACATGATTGTTCTAAGTAAAACACAAGCATAAAAACATGAAGGCCGAACTTTGCCAACACTGAAAATGCAAATCCTTCACCTTGCTACATTACATAAATCTTTTTCCTAACTAATAACAGCATACTTCCATCCAGAGGGTTTTGTGTTTTAACGATCATTATAAGGTCAAGCAATATTGATTGGAAAAGAGACCTAATGGTGACAAAAACTTAATGCTTGAAAAAGAAAGGGGAAGCCGTCAAAGGTACAAGCACTATATCGAGATGTGCTTCTTAGTCCATTAGCAAGAGAGATACAAAAGAGAGTTACGGGTCAGAAAGACCAAACCTACTAGATGACCATATAAGCACAGTTCATCCTACATACGTACATATATTACATATAACAGCCTCTCCCAAATTATTGTGTGCGTGCGCGCGTGCCGCAGACAAACATTACATCACGAAAAAGTTACAAAGGTAGTAGAAATATACTATAACAGAAGAGAGTGTACCCAAATATTAGATCAATCCACTCATGCAGATGACTGGAGACATGCTCACTCTCAAGAGCCTTCCGGTGTTTGTGAACAAAATCAACAGGGTTCTCAGCCCAAGGAGGTAATTCTACAGAATCTGCAATGTCGTTCAGAATTACATAACTCTGCGTTTATGTATTTTGTTACATACTTTACATAGGAAAAATGGATTTACCTAGCTTTCCTCCAAGTTGAGTGGTCCCAAAGTCAATAGAATTTATGTTGTTAAATACCTCGGGAGGTAAAACATCTCTGGGACCTACATAAATATCATCATATAATAACATTGCATCAAAGACCTTGAATGGATTTTGGTATCATCCAAACAACATCTGGGAAAACATACTGAAGACACTAGTAACTTACTAGCTCTTTTACATCACTCATGTCTTCCAGAACACTATCCCAAGTGCCAGAAAGGTCCGAAAACATGCGATCAGCATGATCAAATTTGCCACCTTGCAGCTGTATAGAGAGTGTGGTAAAAGGCTCCATTCTGAAAAGGTAATACAAGACCTGCAATGAATATAAGTGATCAGTACAAGAAAATCAAATGTTTTTGCACCAAAAATGCATTGAGCTACAGACTAAAAATTATAGGCCACCATTAATCAAGTATTGGAGGTTATGTCTTCCAACCATATGAACAATATCAACAAAAGCAGAACGCGCAGACAACCAAAATTATACAGGAGGGTGAACCTGTTAACAATCATATCGTAATACTAATACATACACATGCAAAGTTTTCACTGATCCAGGCATAAGCATGCACAAGAGTTGCAAGATAACATGTAGGCTCTTCTATGGTAATTCAGATATCATCTTACGCCTATTGCGAAATAATCGAGCTAAAATATATTGAGAACCCTGTTCACTGTGCAGAGACCCAGAGTGAATTTGTTCGAAAATCCTTTACAAAATAGTGACTAGCTGACATTATAGGTAAACATTTGGTTCAGCTTTACAAAGAAGATATACCGTGCCAGCACTGGAGTAATGTGAACCATAATGAAACTTAGGGATGATTGGATCATCAAACGTGAGTACCGTTCTTGGAATTTCTTTAGCCGTTCTGGGTTCAGTGCCCCAACTGGCTGCAATAAGTAATATCCACTACGGTTAGCAGTTTAAACAATTGGTGACAAGACAGAAGCAAAACAGGATGAAGATCAACCTTTGAAAGGTCGCGGTAAGTAGAAGGATCATTCAGATTCAACACTTTGGACTGGTAATCAGCTACTATCCAGGGGAAAACAGGATACTGCACAAGCATATAAGATTACTTGAATGATAGGTCGACTTTATTAGACATGAAGACTCGAAATGCATTTTGTGAATTAAACTAACCTGAGTTATGTCATTATAACTGCGCCAGCAAGAGTGTTCAGTTCCATCAAGTACTCAAAATTGCTAATCTGAAGCAAAGGGACATACTTAAATCTTGAAACTATCAACCAAAATAAAATAAAAAGGAACATATTTAGTGTTTGTGTACCTCCCAGTTAGCCCAGCGCTCCATCAACTGAGTTCTTTTAAGGATTTGCTCAGCTCTCTGAATGAAATATTATAGATTACTTTCAATATCGTGTCATGTTCATAATTCTGGAAATTAGGATAGAAACACTTTACACTAACCTGAGTAGCTAGAAAAATGTCACTCAAATTAGGTGGTTTGGTGTGAATGATTGCCCGATAAGCATTTTTGCGTGCTTCCATATCCTAGATCAAGTATCAGAATTTCAGACACATAAATTTAAGAAAGTTATTCAGCTCTATTATGCATGACTTAAAGCTACGGAGGGTAGGGTTTCATAAAGTTCGTACCCCGAAATCAAAAAAGAAATTTGACCTATCTACCATAAATAATTCCAAAGCACTTCGTCGTAACAAGTACCTGCAACAAGTCATCCAAATCACCAAATGAGTAAAATGGAAAATAAAAGCTAAACTATATGGTGGTGATTCACAAAAGCTGTGTGCAGTTATTCGCTCGAAAAGCACAAAATAGACACCTTTGGTTCCAACAGAACAAGAAATATGCATTATAGGAGTGTATATGAAATCACTTCTAACTATAGAACCAGATTTGAAAATAAATATTTACCGCCTGCTATATATCTGATGTAGAGAAGAGATCAACCAGCTCCTATCCTTATCTTGCTGATAACATTGACCACTGTGGATGCATGATCATCCATGTTACTGTCACTTGCATGCTCATCAATTATAAAGTTAATCCTCTTTGATGTCACCTGGAAACGAAATTACAGGAGCAAACGATATCAGCAGATAAAGTAGGAATTGAAAAAACAGGAGAATATTCGATCGTACAGACCCTTGTCCATCAACATAGTCTGATATGAAAGACATGTAGTTAAGCATAGAGTAGATTTGGTGCACCCCTACTCCTATTTATATCATATTTTCTATCAAAAGTTTTTTTAGATTTTGTTTTTCATGTACACATTTACTCGAACACACAAGGAGTGCAGTAGTGCAGGATTCAAACAATAGTAATATTAGCACAACATTATCATGGCAGGGGGATAGCTGATTCATCAAGAAAACAACATAAATCAGAAGAAACAGGAAGTAATTTTAATCATTGCTAATAATGAGGTTCCTCAAATTCTCAATAGCATCCATCCGAACAGAAGTGTCAACCGTTTGTAGCCTACCAAGCGCCTTGTATTTGCTAATCGCTACATATGGAATCCTACGAATATATTTCACTTAGGTGTTTAGACAGAAGAAATTGGAATTGCTAATACTAGGATGTCATGCAATTGAAGACATAAGTCATTTTGTTGCACTAGTTAACTGAAAGAGTACACTACTTTCAAAATCGCTGATGTACAGAAATAAAACAGTATGGCAAAACATCATGTTAGATCAGTGCAACATATATTGGTAATAACTGCAGTATGCATGGTCTATGCTGTAGCTAAATCGTTAATTAGCTAATTTAAGACAATGAAAAACCTAAAAGTTGAAATTCTGAGTTCTTGATGAGAACGCAATAGATTAAAGATGCGCATAAGATAAGTTAAATCTAACATCAAAGCTCAGTTTCGCATTTTCATGACTGCTCATGCCGTAAGAACTTGTTACTGGCAAGTAGTTCATGAAACAGTGCTTACTTGGAAAGTTCCACGCACAACTTTCAATGGCCGCACCATCAACGATGGAAATTCAACGATAATTCTCTCATCAGCTTCAGTCGGCACATATCCAGGTGCAACAACTGTGGATCGAACCAAATTACGATCCGCGGAAATGCCAGAACTTCTTGAATCTACTGAGCCTTTCATGGATTGTTGATCCACTGACGAGGAATGCTGAAGTTGATCAACACTGCTGTGAGTACTGTCAGATTCTAACTGCTCGTTGTCCTCATTTCTTTCATCCATTGACATTGCCTCAGCCATTATTACTGATGCAGTTGATGGAATAGTGTCTGTTAGTGAAGAATCTGCACCCTCGACGTTGCCTTCATTTGATTGCACAACAGAATTAAGAAGCTTCCGATCATCATAATCGGCAGCTGCGCCCACATGATCAGATCCCTTGTAGTTCCTTTTCATAAATCTTCTCATTCTTGAAGAACTTTCAGTAAAATCTAATTTCCAGAAAATCTGCAAAATGCAGAAGTGAAAAGAGATCTCAGGATATGTCCTAGAGTGTTTTTTTTTCTCTCTTTTGACAGAGTGCTTTCTCATGCAGATGTGAAGATAGTTGCATGAAAACAACTCACTATGCCCAAAGTACTGGTAAACAAAGTGTGTGCCTTGATAAAGAAGAAAGGAAGAAAGAAAGAGGGCAGGAAAAAGGAGATAAAACAAATAAATTAGTAAGTGTACATACACGGTCAGGAGAACACAGGGGTTCATCAAAAGGTCCATATAGTCTTCCCATCTCTGTCAGGCAGTGAAGAAGATGCCGCCATGCTCGAACTCCAGTTGATGCACGATGCCGATTCAACACATCAGCTTGTGTTTGCCTCTCCATCTGCATGATCCGAAGTTTATAGGATGTATGATAAATTATAAGCACCAGAGATGAAAATGTTCCAAGTGGATTTACCTCAAGTCGCTGTAAATTTCGTGCTAAGGCCAAACCAGAAACAAGAATTGCAACATATTTGTATGAAAGGCTGAAAAATCTCTTCCTGAAACAGGCTTCGAATCAGCTGATTGCAGGCACTCCATCCAAGCAGCACTCATGGCTTCCGATGTATTCCACCTCTTTGCACGCTCTATATCACTTGCACTCCTCCTCTGTCCCGATGTTGCCATTGCTACGGCACTAAGACCCCTTCCTGAACCAATCTTAGCTGTCCGCTCGAGGTCACGTGTAGCAACTAATGCCGCAGCTTTAGCTCCTGCTTTGTCCTTTGGGGTGGACCCAGGCTTGTTGGCCGCAGTTTCAACAGGCTTCTGGAAACTTGAGAAGGTTTGCAGTCTTGCTGCTGCTTTACGCTCAGGCAAAGACGTGTCATGCCGACTCAAGGTATTCCTTCGAGGTGTTACTATTTCTGTCCCGGAGGCACCAGCAGCCATCATGGCTAATGCCATTGCAACCGGTGGCGAGGCAAAAGCAGCCGCCCATCCAGGCGATATCATTGAAAGAGCAGCCTGAGCCCAAGAAAAAAGTGGAAAAAGACCCATAAATTGGTTTCCTTTGAAGGAAAAGCTACGACAACATCTGATAGTTAGCTTGTCAAATAAGAAAAAAAAATCAAGCAGACAATAGCTACACCGAGAAACTAATAACAGGATCAGAACTTAGGGCAAGCGTCAACAGGTGTAAATCAGCTAGTTACTGCCAGCTTCTGGGTTTGTCAAACATTAACTAAGAGTCAAGGTTATCGGATTAGGTGAACCTGGATAGAATCATATTATATTATGTCAAGATTATCAGCTTATGGTGAGTTTATGGATGATTGGACACAATCCAGCCTTTCACTTACAGACTAAGGCTGCGTTCCGCATTGAGGTGGATTGTGATAATCCATCATTTCCAACCAGCTTTTGCCTATTTTTCCACCAACTTTTCTCTGTATTTGTGGCTATTTTTCCACAGCAGATTATGAAGTAAATCAGCAACCGCAAAATGAGCCTAAGGTAAGCAAAAAGTCGACATAGTCTGCTGGATTGCTTTTTCCCAGCTTTGAGATAGGGAATACGAGTAAAACAAGCATAACAGAGATCACCATCCAGGATTTACAGCATGTATTATAGCAGTGCAATATCTCACTGATGCAGAATTCGGCATTAACATCATGTTAACACTCAAGGTTGATTTACCAAGAGTCAGGAAGTACCTCAATGGGCAGTGCATCAGCTGCCAAAGCACGGTCATCAGCAATCAGTGGATTCCGACCATCATAAGAAGTAAGCTCATGAACACCAGCCAAAAGTGGCCGCCACCTTCGTAGGATGGCTATAAATGGTGGTAAAATTAGCTCAATATATTGTTTCCTTAGGGGGCTTCTGTCCCTACCAATAGCATGCCATACCTGCATCATGAGCAAGATAGCACGAACCATATATGAATTTTACTCTCCCTAATAAATAAAGCAGTACCAACAGTCTCAAAGTAAAAGTGTCATTTATTTACTAAGTTATCACAGATCATAAATCATAGTAGCTTTACAAATTCGAACAGACAGCTTATTGTTCGGAATCAGAGTCATAGGCAAAGTAGAGCATGAAAGTCAAAGTTGACCTCAGAATTAGGGCATGGCATGCTTAAGTGCAGAATGCAAAGCGAAGTTACAAACTCACCTCTGAATAGAGAATAGAGGAAGCAACCAACACCCTCTGTCTCTTCGACTCGGTAATTGGCATATTTAGGATGGGGCCAAGCACACTGTACAGTTTATAAGAGTTCCAATGAAATAACAATTGACATAGTCCATAATAGACTGGCTTGACCACTTATATTGTAATATACTGAGACAACTATTCTTCCATCAAAGTTCTAGTTATAGTTAACTAATGGAAACACAGTACGAAGAAGAATTTCTTTTTCAAGTAGAGAAATGTGCATCTGAAAAAATTGACATGAAAGACTTTCAATGCATTTTGTATACAAATATGTTCAGCTCCTATCAGAATCATTAACACAGGATTCTGCTATGCTAAATGGACTTTCCCCTACAATTTTGTTAATGTTTTCCTCTCAAAATATACTGCAGTAGGTCAATGGAGAAGCATAGTTTGTAAATCCCATTTTTCCAGCAGTTGAAAATGTACTAGATCTAATTTTGATAGGTTGATACTTGATGGAGCATAGTGTGTACCTCCAAAGAAGTGCAGGCCGGGGTTTTCTTGGAGATGAGTAATTATTGCCATCAAATAGCATCAGGCTTCCAGCCTGATGGCCAGTCCCTTCTGATATGACATCTTTTATGCTAGTGTTCTTCAAAAGAGCATCACCTTCATTATTGTCATCCTCCCTCATCGAAACAAGAGTCATTCTGAGCATGCAAAGAAATGGCTGGTCACTATCTAGCAATTGATAAAGTGCAGCCATAACCCCCATACCAGGGCCAGACCCCCCTCCAATACCAAGACCACCACCAAGTCCTGAATCATCTAACAAGAGTGCCTGCAGCACTTCGAGTGATTTCTTCACAAGTGGAAGCTCAACCCAATTCCCATTTGAGTCCTTCTCTAGAACAGATCTCCAAGATTCCAAATCACTTCCACCACCGCCAAACAAATCAGATTTGGATGGAATGCCTACACCATACCATAAGCGGCTTCTGTACTTCCAGCTTTCTGCAAGATCTGCAATGCAGCTCCCATAAGACACAAATGCATGCTTGACAGATTCATATGGCTCAGCTGCTGCTGCTGCTGTAAGGCGCTCCATCACGGCAGCAGAAATTTGTCCATTTGCATCAGCCATAGAAGTAAGCACCTGCTTTGGTCAAGCAGTAATCAATAACAAATGCAGCATTCATGTGAATAAAAAAATTAGACAACTAATCTGCCACTCTGCCAGCAATTTCGAACACTAAGCATAAGCCATGAAGGAACACGGTTTGTATGCAGGGTCATTAGGTAACTAGGCAAATACCAAAATTGATGGTAAATCTAAAATAAGGAATAGAACTTCCAGTAGTGCTTATTACTCCCTCCGTTCCAATTTAATTGACTTGCTATGCAACACATGTGGATGTATCTAGACTTGTTACATGTCTATATACATCCATATTTGGTGCATAACAAGTCAATTAAATTGGAACGGAGGGAGTACTTCACCACGTGTGCATGCTTGTGCACAGCAGTGGGCAGACTGCAAGAGAAGTAGACATAATTTCCTATATATCCTATGGTACAACCTCTTCAGAGCTTTCTAGCAGAACTCCTATCCAATAAAGTGGAATGTATCTTATTATCTCTAATATGTTTAACAAACAACTTACAACTCTACATTTTTCTTAATGGGATTTACAATAAAGCAAACATTATCAATATGTTTTATGAAAAAGACCATAGCATTTACCATGCAATTAATTGCTCCTGTCACTATGATTAACTACCAATGCAGGACAAGGTGGGCAAGGTGACAACGGTAAAAATGCATTTGTGAAATATCTATAATGATATGCCAGGATTCCTGGAACATGGTTTAAGTATGAAATCAACCTGAAATTCTAAACCTAGGTTAAATAATCATGATTCTGCAGCAGCCTGGCACAACATATTTTAGGAAAGATATATATGCAAGATGACTATCATGCATAAATGTAGAACTACTCAAATTGTAAGCCCTTTTAGAAACAAGATTACATTTGATCAGAATCATGCCAATAACGATTTTCTTAGTTCTTACATCTAGTGGAAGGCCTCCAGCATCACTGGACAAGGATGACCGCCTCGAGAGCCCAGCATCCACATGTTCACTACCGGTTCTGTCCAAAGAAGTTGTCCGACTGGGAGCAGACGAAGCCATGGAGGAAGAAGATAAAACACTACTGAGTACACGGGACGTGCAAAAATGTTGACCTTGTAACCTCAGATGATCTTCTACAAGCATGAGGATAACAACTGCATTTTCAGCTAGTGCTACTGAGAGATGAGCAGCATTTTCTGCTTGTACTTTTGCTTCTTCAGGCGACAAGCCCTCAGCCGCAACACCAGCAGCAGCCGCTGCAATTACTTCAGTCTGTTGTAGACACAAACAAAGGTAACTATAGATAAGAGAGAGATAAAAGTATAAAACAGTCTCCTGGTAAAACAAAGGTCAAACTGCAAGAACTAGCATCATGTATGGACACCGGTCACAGTAACATTAATAGTATGGTAGTTAAAGTGGTGTTTTCTTGTTCAAAAGTAATGGAAATGTCAAGCTACCAGTTGTAGTGTTTTACTATTTCAACCTTACGTGTCCCCATAATTCGTTAACCTGACCTTTTCACACAACTTGTCAACATCTAAAACACTTTAAATCAGAGGAAAATGCTACCCAGTTTATCCTGATATTACATAGGCATTTTCACATCCACTCCAACCTCATGTTTCCACTGATTTGTGTAGTTTTGAGGCCCTTTTTCGTGTTCTATCCAAACGAATATTCCTGCTATTTTCCTGTGTTTACTGATATTGTGTTTTTTCTATTATTGTGTTCTTTATTTCTGTGATACAAAAAGGGCCTAAAGTGGGAACAGAACCAAATAAATTCCAACACACAGCAAACAAAAAATGAACTACAGAAAGTAGTAACAACAAAGGATGCAAGAAACAAGAAATTGCGCATACACATAAGACATACTCCCTCCGTTCCTAAATATTGGAGTAGATGTTTTAGCCTTTTTCCAGATTCACATGTATATAGACACATTTTAGCATGTATGTTCACTCATTTTGGTCCGCATCTAGTCAACATGTGAAACACCTAAAACATCTTATATTTAGGAACGGAGGGAGTACAATGCAAAGAAAATCTTGTCTACCTGAACTTGAAGCTCCCTGGCAGAGAAATCAAGCAGGTCGCTTAATAATCTCCTTCTGAAAATTGGTAATGACTCTTCACGCCTTAAAAGAACAAAATGAGCCGATTGTTAAAAATGAACATGTAGACGACAAAAAAATGAAGCGCAAGCGGTAGGTGGAGCAGAGAAAATAAATTCTTTGACTAGCTAGCCAATTGGCTACTTCAACTACGTCCATATACACACAAACAGAGAGAAAATACCTGATCCTTTTGTCTCCAGTGCTAGATCCTCCAACCATTGAAAGCCACTCTGCACAATGAATAGTAGCCTCCACATCCTACATTGTCACAGCAATAGCAAAAACATTCAAGTTACAAGGGAGAGCGGGCTAGTGATACAACCAGCCTAAACACACTCAGAAAGAAGGTTGCATGACTCTAAAGCAAAAGGTTTTCAAATAAAATGATCTGCCGAAGTAAGTTATCTTACCCTCCACCCATCTTTTTGTCGCATTGAATGCTCCAACATGATAATCAGGAAATTGTGTACTAGGTCTTCAATCTCACCCATGCTTACACCATCGACATTATTTTTACTACCCATCTGTAGTTAGAAACTTCAGAATTAGAGCAATGGGTAGCACAGCACAAAATGAGCCGCTGAAACTAGTGCATCCTATATAATTCACATTCCAATGTGTTCCGCTGTTAGAAAGCTTGCAGTACTTACTTCATGATTATAAATCAAAACCTCTAAAATCCATTCTGGCCATTCTGCAATTGAGGTCATTGTGGTTCTATTCTCAGGATGACTGCAAGCCAAAAACAGAATATCCTGAAACAATATAAAGGAATTTTTTACACCACAAGAAATTAAGCAGGTAAGTTGGCAAACAAGGCTACAGAAAAAGCAAGAACGGATTAGATTAGAGCAAACAAAATTAACACAACTACATGTGGGGTGTTTGGCGACATGACATCATCGATGTACCTACCCTATGCAAATAGAACAGATATATGTCGATTGCTCTTTTGGGTTCTTCGCTGACTTGTCCTGATGACCTTGACAACTGCTGGTTATGGATCTCATGGATATGTATAGGCATTCAGATATAAGCCACACATGCATGTGGTTTGACTGAGAATGGAACCAACTGAGTCTCCTCACTCGGTAAGTTTTTCTTTGCCTATATGGGCAATGTGCTCCGCAAAGAAGGTTTTTGACGTCTAACAAGCACATAGCCTTGCAAAGTTGCAAGGCGCTATATTGCAATTTCTTGGCCTATCAACGGAGCCAACCAAGCCTTTAATTAAGCAACAACTTTCCAAGTTCATTTCAATGTGTTGTGCCTTAATACCACCCATCACCCAACTTGTCATTACCACAGCACACAAGATCAATCTCTACCACCACGAGTCATTTAAGTAGCCAAGATGATAGATAGTGCGGCTCTACAAATACTGCGAACAGGATGGTAACAGCACTACGTCGTGGAAAGAGTAAGAAATTTAGCAATCCCAATATATATCACAATTCCAGTAGAGAAATAAGGAGTAACACATGACTATAAATTCTGGACTAAAAAACTACGTAAGTAATTGTTAGTTTCTGTTAAGATGAGGGAAACATAAAGTATTGTATCATGACAGCACAAAGGCGGACTACAGACCGGAAGCAAAAAAATATGTGTTTATACTGACTAAGGCAGGGAAGACATAGCTAACTATTCTCCCAATAAACAGAAAAATATACAAACACTCTTCAGTTGCTCACATCGGCAGAGCAACCTGGAATCCAATCTAATTAATACTTACAGCTCACAAGTAACTGCACACCTACTGCAGGGAACTATTTAAACTATAGCACTTGTTCTGAAAAGAACTTTAATCCCTACAAAGCAGCAGCGTTACTTGTTCATTGAGATGAAAAGAGAACGTGTTCAATGCAATTTGGGCACTCTTATTCTCTTAATGACATCACAAAATTATAAGGCAAACCTGATCAATCTTTTACTGTAAAAAATGGCAGTCCAAAACTGTCACAAAGGAAAACAGCCAGAATCTATATAGTATAAGCTAACTTCGACCTGGCAATTGAAACCATGAATAACAAAACACACCTGTATAGCACGAGCTTGGAATGACCTTGATGCATATGGAAGTGTGCGGAGCAGCACTAGCAAAAGTTGAATGTGTTCAAAACGGTGGCCACAATCATACAGGTTCAAATTTTCATCAGTTGAAGAAACATTAATCTGCATTCAAGACAAATAACAACAAGGAAAATGGTCTATCAGAAAGAAAGGTGATAAAGAGAATCAGCAGATAATTAAGTCAATTGATCACATAAATCCATTTAAGCCGAGTCAAAAACATATCCAATTATCTAGACAATTAGCAAGCATCATACCGCAGCAGAAATTAAAGCCATATAGACATTTGGAGTCATAAGCCTCCTTGGGGCTGCTTGGAATGCTTTCTGCAATGCAAAGAGTAGCAGCGATACTCTGTCTTCTAACATAGTATTTCCTTCTTCATGAACTGTCGTCAGAAGATCACCAGGAAAATTTGCATTTGAAACACTAGAGGCAAATTTTAGGTGACCTGATGCAACTAGAGCACCCAGAATGTTAATGATTCCAACAACAATTCCATCACCTTTGTCAACATTGTATACATTATTCCGGACGTTATCAGCAGTAATTGAGAAGTTGATGCCACCCAAATTCTTTAGTAGCTGATTCTCAGAGTTGGAAATATTTCTTCCTATGTTTGCTCTCAACATCTTAAAAGAAGCACTGTTTGAGTTTGTAGCTTCATGTTCAGCTGCTCTTCATGAACAATGGATTCATGTTGTTCAGCTAACTCAATTTCATCAGCCTGGTGATATACTTCACCACTTGTGGCTTTTGTGTCAGAATCCCCATTACTCGTACATCACTTTCACTTAAAGTTGCACCAGGGTTGTCCAAAATATGGTTATTACCAGCTTTAGCTTCGCGCTGTAAAAGAACGAGAAGTGCTTCTACACCACCACCAGATATGAATGACTGGGCAAACATGTTGGCTCTAGAAATGTTCGGCTGCACAATCAGCCTATAGATGAGGTGAAGCAACCTTGCTACCTGCCCAACAAACACATCAATAGGATCATAAGAAACAGCTTCATAGTAGATTGTCAATTAAGCTACAGATAAGGTGATCCTATAAGATCATACTTCCTCCGATCCAAAATGTAGGTCTTTTGGGACATTGACACAGTCTTCAAGGTGATACTTTGACCATCAATTTCTGTGCAGATATGTTGCCTTAATAATCATACGTTATAAAAGCATATTTCATGATAAACTTGGTAATATCAATTTGACGTTTTGAATGCTGATACTCATAGATGGATGGTCAAACCTAGAAATATTTGACTGGGAAAAATGCTACAAGGACCTACATTTTGGATTAGAGGTAGTATATAACATATCACAAAAGAACAGTATTGCCCAACCAGGCAACCTTTAAGAGCCAACAGCCAATGTGCCGCCTAATTTGCCACAACTCATTATTAATATGGTGAGGTCCGCTCCACTTTATTTTGTATGAGAACATATGCATTATTAATATGTGTGTGCATCACTGGATACCTTCCATTATGAATAATTAATTCAATAAAATTTTGCATATATGATATGTAAAGTTGAAACTTGAAACATATACCTCAACAACAAACAAGACAACTGATGAAAAGATTTAAGTAATGCTACACGCCATTTACCTGATTAGGCTGTGGGCAGTCAACAATAAATCCAATTAAAGAGCGAACATCATCTGATGCCACACTGGAAGATGCTGCTCCAGAAGAAGTTCAATAACAACCAAAAGTTCATCAATCAGAGCATTCACTTCACCCAAGGATCTCTTTGTTCCGGTAAGTGGTAAATTATCGATTGAATCTGGTTCCCGAATTGCCCAGTAACATCTTCTGCAGCCATCAAGAAGCATTTGCAATGCATTTGCATCTCGCATACAAACAGACTCTGTAAATACCATGTCTGCAAGTGAGGACAGAAGCTTCTTCTGTAAACCGTAGTTGCATGAGCTCCACATCTTCAAGTCCAACAGCAAAGTGCTGAAAAGCTGCACTTTAAGCTCATGATTGTTTCTTTGAGACTGGCACAAAGATACAATGGCGGCAACTAGCTCCTCATTAGTCACCACCTTTTTTTCTCCACTTCCCAGCTTTGAAAGTGTTTGCAACAGATAGTGTAAAACACGTGACAAAAGCTCAGGTGCACATGTCCTGCATAATTCTTCATTGTTGCCAGGATGTTGAATAGCGACGGAAATAATCCTGAAAACTGGGGCAGAAAGGGAAGCAGTGCCAAATGACAGCGACAATTCACCAAGTGCAGGTTCAAGAGTATCTGTCTGAACACTGCTTATAGTCAATGGAAGTAAAGCCATTGGACCGCCATATGCTAAGGCCCACAAAGATTCGGCAGGCCGCACACGAGATGAAACATGAACCAACCCAAGAACCTCTGCAGGCCTTCGTTGTGTGCCTAAAATTTCAACAGAAGAGAGCATCTCAAATATATAACAGCACATCACTCAGTAAGTTCAGAGGTAACTGAAAATTTCAATATTAAACTATCCCAGCATCATTCTTACAACAAAAAGGTTGAAATCTGACATCATATAAGCAATCAAATAGTGGCCTAGTGGGAAATGATCATCGAATAGCTTTCCATTGCGCAATGAGAATGATATAGATGACTCGAGACAGCGTGATCCTGCCTCGGTGATTTGTGAAGAGTTTGTAGCAAGGTTAGTATTGAAATACTGACTCGTGAGTAAATTACTGATTTCCTTGGACACTGAAAGCCTTGCTAATTAGATATTATCAGCTTTTCACTTGTTTTCGATATGACACTTCTTCTGTATTGCTATGGGAAAAATCTTATTTTGGGTGCTTCAATTTCAGACTACAGTTTGTACACCGACTAAACTTTAAAAGGATACTATTATAGGACCAAAATGAGAAAATTGCTGGACCACGATAGGACATTTAAAAGGGCCTCCCCTAAAGTTTTTCCCTCAAACAAAGTCCTACGAAATACCAGAGCCCAAAATTGATGGGTTAAAATAGTAACTCTCCCTTGTGCAAATGATTGAGGCCACCTCTTTATATTGATAGAATGTAATAACATGCTTTTCTCAAGAAAAAACCTTGCACTTCTGCTGATTCTCAGTCACCTGAATTTTTCGTAATAATCTCAGTCGCCTAAAATTGCACAACATTTACCAAAAATTGTGGTTCTGAAAATGTGCAATTTTACAAAAATTTAACTGTGTTTTTAGGCTTTAGGTTATACACTTATACATGGAGTGAGTAGAGATGAGGATAGTTGGATGTTGATCCAAAGGACTAAGAACATGACTGAGGTTTAGCATAATTGCAGGCATCAGTTTCTAAGTTACAAAGTGTTTCTCTATCTGCATAGCTATTCCACTTGGGCAAATAGACCACAGTTTAATTCTCAAGAAATATAATATGCAATGCTTATAAAGGAAAAGGGTCATAGTTAAGTTAATAAAGAAAAGGGGGAAATAACGGACCTGCTGAACCAGAAGGGGAAGCATCTGGACAAAACCGGCCACTGAGAAGACTAGGGTGATAAAGAAGATGCAAGCAGCCTCCAATCTCATGATTCAGTGCAAAGCTCTCTTCGGCCATGTTCTTCATATGGTCATTTGTTGCCTTCCATGGAAAACCCGCACCATTTCCAAAACTGGGAAGTATATCTCCGCCCCGGAATGCCAGACGACTCATTCTGTCTGGCCCTATTGGCTCCCGGAAGATGTAGACGGGACCCATTTCAGCAAACAACGGGCATTGCCGCCGGCGCCTCTGCAGGCCGGCAATAGTTGGTGGTGGATTCGTCCCAATGCAGCAAAACGCCAGCGGTTTCGATATGCGCGGGAAATCAAAAGCACGGCTCTCATGCAGACTACCATCGACATACAACCTCAATTCACTGTCTCCCTTCCCAAGCAAACCCTGCTTGTTTGTGTGCTCTAGCCCAACAAAGTACCAGCGCTGAGGCTTGAATGCGTAAGTGAAGTGCAGAGAAGCCTTCTTACCTCTCCCACCCTCACTCTCTACCACCAAGAATTGGCCATGGAAGTAGGCCTCCACACCCTGGTTATCCGAAGAGAGAAAACTGAAAAGCCGTGGCATGTGTGTTGTGCCTTCTCCTGCAAGGGCGCTGGCTGCTGCAGCTGCTGACATTGCTGATGATTTTCCAGATGTTGCCGCTGCAGCAGCAGCGATGGCAGCTGCAGCTGTCGCTGTGCTAAGTGTGTCCGAGAAGGATTCTATATAAATCCAAGTAGCGAATCCGTAGCCATTCGAGAAGGGCCACCTGCTATCGCCAGGACCAAGCAGACCAGAGCTCTCCCCATCAAACTCAAACGTCGCAGCAGGACCTCTTGCTTCCTCGCTACCCATAGCTTTCTCCAGCGCCAGCATCAGTGGTGTGGTCCAGCTCGTCCCGACCGCCTTCTTAACCAAGCCAAGCCAGGAATGGAGGTCCTTCACACCAAGCGAGTGCCCACCCAAGAGCTGAATGCACTGAAGCAGTGGCGTCGCATCCCAGCTACTGGTACTGCTCCGACCTGTTCCAACAAACAGCTTCTCTGCAGACTCAAGGAGCACGGCTAAGAGGCCTGCCGAAGAGCACATGGCACGGTTGCGCGTGCAGGCCCGGAGCGCGGCGTGCGGCCCACGGCCATACGGGTGCGCGGTGATGGCTCCTCGCCGCAGGGCAGGAGAGGCAGGAGCTGGGCAGCAGCGACGGCAGCACGCGGGTTGGACATGATGCTCGGGGGAGCACCGGTGCCGGTGGTGTCGCTGACCTTGTCCAGGCCATCCAAGCCGCCCATGGTCCCGAGCAGCACGTCGACCACGTAGTCCGGTAAATCGCCCTGGTCCTCAGAAACCATATGGCGGAGGCCGTCCACCCCGCCCCCGCCACCGCCCATGATGGCCGCGTCCACGGCCCGCACCACCTCCTGTGGCGCGTCAGCTGGCACTCCCGGGGGGCGATGCCTACTCCTCCGCGGTGGGGAAGGATCAGACGGCATCGTCGGTGTGACTTTGCTCATCTTCGGACTTGAAGCCTCCTTCTCGACACCCACCTCATCGGTGAGCGAAACGGCCTCCACGGAACCATGCTCCTGAGGCGTCGGCTGCGGAGCAGGCGTGCCCGTGCTCGCCTCCTGACTGGAGACGCCCTCCTCCGCAGCCACCTCATCGCTGAGCGAAACGGCCGCGTACTGCTCGACGGAGCGCTGCTCCTGAGGCATCGGCGGCGGAGGAGGCGTGCCCGCGCTCGCCTCCTGACTCGAGACGCCCTCCTCCGCAACCACCTCATCGGTGAGCGGGACCGCCGCGAACTGGTCCACGGAGCCCTGCTCCGGAGGCACCGGAGTCGACGCTGGCGTGCTCGTGCTTGTCCCCGGACTCGACGGCGCCTCCTCCTCGACACCCACCTCGTCGGTGAGCGTCCTCGGTGGAGGCGGCGGCGAGGAATCGTCGGCCATCTCGTGGGCGTCCTCGGCCATTACAACATCAACACCAAACCCGAATAAAGTCTCTGGATAAAAATGCGGGCGGAATAGGTCAACGATAGTGGAACAGTGGGAGATTAGGCGAAGGGGAGACTGGCGGGGATCGAACTAAACAGCAGCGCGCAATGTGGGCGAGGATTAGATCTAGTAGGTGTTCGTGGAAATGGCTGCGAGGAGGTGGGATCAGTGGCGATGCATGGCGAGATCCAGGGGCTCGCGCGGGCGTTGGAGCGGCGGGCGGCCGCAGCACTTAGAGCGGCGGGTGGGAGAGGCGGGGGCGGACGAGGAGGTGGGAGGGAGGGAGAATGGAAGGAGGCGGCGGCGCAGGAACGGCGTGGAGCGGAATCGCGGCGAACCAGGAGGAGGTGCTCTGTAGTCTGTTCCTCCTCTCTCTCGCGCAGCAAGCAAGCCAGCTGGGTATTTTTTTTTGCCAAATCTGGCCCTTTGCCGGAACTAACATCGCATCTGGCCCTTTTGCAAAACTATTTTCAGATCTGGCCCCTCGGGTCGGCGCCAGAGGGTTTGGCGCCGACGTTGCACAGCTCGGCGCCGAGTCAATTTGGCAGTACATTGGTTTTAGACGTCGGCGCCATGGTCTTTGGCGCCAACCCATGTTCGGCGCCGCGCTCGTCTGGCGCCGTCCTGTGCAACGTCGGCGCCAAACCCTCTGGCGCCGACCCGAGGGGCCAGATCTGGAAATAGTTTTGCAAAAGGGCCAGATGCGACGTTAGTTCCGGCAAAGGGCCAGATTTGGCAAAAAATAATGCATGTGAGTGCAAAGTAGAGTATATATTGTTGTAGAAATATTACAATTCAAGCAAAACTGAACATGAGCCAAAAACGATAGTCACATTCTAAAGACATCCCATTTTTGAAAATAACATGACACCCTTCCAACATAGATAAATATAGGAAGACCTTCAACCTTCTGTGTTTCATATGGGTATTTGTTTCATTCAAATTTATCCAATAAACTAAACTCTATTCAAATATTTATGACTTGTGAAATATGAAAAAAAAATCTTTCATCAAAAATATTTATTTGCTCATTGGTACGCTGAAATGATACTGCACTTTTAAGGTCCAAAATAAAAAATTAAATTACTATGAATTTTTGAATTTTAAGATTTATATGAATGTAGAAGGACAAAAGTGATAGATTATATACGTAACGCCAACTACGGCTGAAGTAATCTCCATCTGATAGACCAGACACATCTGCATCGCCCCTAGCAGCACCACAAACGGTTCTCGGCTGGCTACGCCTCCAGAAAAGCAATGTCCAAAGGTTCAACTCATGGATGTTGCTATACATGCATCAAGTTTGTACAACAGATCGATTGGCCTATCTAGCTAGCTTTGTACATGAGCAACATTGGAACGTACAATATAGAGTTAAGCGACGGAGCTCTTTCGAATACCTGAAAGAAAGAATCACATCACGATGCCAGTTGTTCAGTTATCCTCAATGAGTGATCGATGAACTGCACTCGAGAGATGCAGGATTTCAGGTTTTGAGATGGAGACGGGAGATGAATCAGATGAAGAACTTACTCCCATGGCACGTCGCCGACCAGCATCCAGTCCCCGTCGGCGTCCTCGTAGGTGACCACGAGGCCACCCTGATCGCTCGAACCTCTGTCGACGTTGGTGAGTTCAGGGAACATGCGCGTGAGCGTAGCGAGGAGGTCACCGTAAGAGCCGTGAAGGGATAGGTTTACCTTCCTCCCGATGGCCGCGCTCTCCTTCCTAACCTTCACATGCCTGCCCGCACGCCCTGCTGCCTGTGAGGCGAGCTCACAGGCAGCCACCCGACCAGCGCCTTCTTGTTCTCCCTGCCGCTGCTGGTACTGCTGCCATCGTCGAACATCGGCAGCGTCGTGGTCGCCAACTCCTCCCTTTCGAACGCATCGTCAAAGCCTCTTTTCCCGCCGCCGCGCGCGACAGAGCTAGAAACCGCTGTGGCGGTGAGATGCGTGGTGTTGGTCGGCGGCGGCGGCCGAGGCACCACCGTCCTCGTCACGTAGCAGCCGCACCGCCTCGACAAACACATGCTCCGGGAGCAACGCCGCCCTGGTCGGCGCCAAGGCCGCCGTCACGTCCGCGAGAAGCACCGTCGCGCGCCCCCGAGACACTGCGTCAGAGTCGGAGCGCGGCAGCGTGGACACGAGCGCCTCCACAAACGCCCTGGCCACCGCAGCTGTAACCGCTATGCCGTCGGGCGTCCCCAACATCCGCGCACGCCCGCACGCCCCCGGACCGCCCTACCACACGGGTCTACGCACCCCCGCTCTGTCCTCCCTGCCAGCCCTTAGCCACGATGTTCCCGATCTCGTGAAGCGCGGCGAGGGTCTCCCGCCGGTCTCTTGATGTCGACGAGCCGGGAATAGAGCGTCGAGGAGCGCGCGATCGGCGGTTGGCGTCGTCGTTATCGTGTCGACGCGCTGCTCCAGGGCGTCGGGGTGATAATTTTTTTCCTCTTCACAAACGTCGAACTGTTTATTTTAGCGGTGGCAATCTCCGTAATAACACCAAACTGAAAAGGTGTGTTGAGTTGTCAAACATTGGAGCAATCTGTACCGTTGGCGAAATATTAAAGGGTTTAGATTTAATGTATCAACACAAGTTTGCTCTTTTAATAATAGTATAGATAAGTAAGGTTTTGCTAGGTCGTGCGAGTTGCACTTTTCTAAATCATAATCGTTTGAGACATAGACACACACACAAGTAAGCATGTCTTAGAGTTGTCTGACGTCCATCATTTAATTTCATTTGGCAAGTGAAATGGCAGGGTTTTGGGATAGAAATTGATATAACAATAGGTATTTAGTTGAATTCCAATAAATGATATGTAAAATTCCATGACAACCAAACAGGTTGGTTACGGAATCACAGATGAATTTCATGAGTCCAGTTCAAAATAATGGCTACTAAAATGACCTCTTATTTTTTAAACGAAATACATCAATGATGTTTTTATTCATTAAGGGGAGATAAAAAAATACATGGATATGAAGAATTGATAGCCATCCTTTTATGTAAATCGAACGACCAATGTATAAAAAATGTTTTGCTAATGAGCACATTCGAGTTCTAGCGACGTCTGATTTGTATCGTGTTTCATGCTAGACATGAGTTTTCACTGAGATGTTTCCAGTTGTACGTGCGGCTGTAACTGAATAAAATACTCCAGACTTTTGGATTTTCTTCGTGATTCCTGCTACGCAAGAGTTACAACAATGGTTGCACCTGAGAAAATATTATGTACCATTAGAATGTCTCATAACTCGTGCTAATCATGAGTTGCAACATGGGTGCAAGTGAAATTTGAAGACATCACCTGACTTAAATTAACTTAACTCCCAGTCGAGTCGACTAAAAAATAGTCACACCTATAAAAGTATCCTAAGAAACCCTCCAAAATAAAATAAAAAATCTAAGGAGCCAAACACACCGAATAAATCTTATGAAATCTATTTGAACCAAAAGGAGAAGTACTAGCTATCCCTAGCGATGGACTTTTGAGTTACCAATTTCGGCTTACGCCCATTAAGAAAGCTTGATTTGCGGGTTAGAATCATGTTGGCAGTAAGAAAACAATTGGGGAATAAAGCCTTCGGAAAAAATTCTTAAGAATATTTATTCCTATGAATCAAGCGGCTAACATACCCGTCAAATTTCGAAGAAACCAAATTATCAAAAAAAAAAAATCCTATGAAATCTCTATGAGTCAAAAGAAGTTGTATGCTAAAATCGAAGTACTAGCCATCTCTGGCGTTGGACATTTGAGTTACAAGTTGGGTTAAAGTCCATTAGGAAACTTTACTTGCATGTTGGGACCATGTTTGGCAGTAAGAAACAATGGCAGAATTGCTAAAAGGAAAATGGGAAAAGAAACCATTGGATGGAAGTACTTCAAAAGTTATGCGAGAACATCATGTGCTTTTAAATAGAGCACTTATCCAATTAGTGATGACTTGATTATAACACAGACCGGTTTTCAGAACACGGTACACACTGCTCAACACGCCAGTAAACTCAACCCTATAAGCATGCGCATACACCAACTCTTTATGATCACCTTCAAGAGAATAAGACGCCAAATCCTGAGTTTCACAAAAAGTCACCTTGCCTCGTAGTCGACGTGCACATCATCTGCCACTGAAAAGACATTGTAGTAAGATGAAGGAGTGTCTGATGCTTGTTGCATGGGTAGATAGCTTTTATTTAAGCCTAGTGGATGTTTTTCCTCTTTCCTTGGTTTTCCTTTGCCATGTACAAATCTCTTGTGCATTTATACCCTGAAAATCAATAAAATACACACAGTAAAGTCCTATTGCTTTCCTAAAACAGCTCCCACCTTGAGAACGAAAGTAATTAAAAAAATGTCTCACAATTTCAATAGGATGGAAGTGAGTCTAGTTAGCTCAACTGGTTGAGGTAGTGGATGTAAAAACCCAACACCTAAGTTCGAGTCCTCACGGATTCAAATTTAGGTTCATATTTATAAGTATCAGGCATTCCTAATGCTCATTCAATTTATTCTGAGTATCAGGCTTGGTTAATAACCTAGGAGAGTAGGAGGCCCTCCCGTGACTCTGGAGGCCCCCCGCTGCCACCACCTAGGAGAGTAGGAGGCCCTCCCAATCCACCATGTTCACCCAATCGCCGCGGAGGAGGCCGTCCGCCGGCGGACGGTGGAATCGGGGCCTCTCTGCTCGGTTTTTTCCTTTCGCCCTAGTGGTCTTCCTCTGCTGCTCCTCCACCTGGTTATGCTATTTTTGATTTTCCGCGCAGATGCGTTTCGGATGTTGGTTGTCCTACGTACATGCTAGGCACCACATGTTCTGGAATTCTTGGCTTCGGAGAGATTCTTCTCCACCTGCTGATGCATGCTAGCACTGGATCGAGGATGAATGCCGACGAGATCGACAGCCGGTCATAGTACCGGTACTTTACGTCCTACGTTCATGCATGTGAGGGTGGGCAGCCCGACCTGGTGAGTATCCAAACCTGATGGGAACGCGTTGTCATCGAAGTTTTTTTTTTACAGCTATCGTCACCGAAGTTAGTTGGTACCATTGGGCAAGTCGATCATGGCACCCTTGCCGTGATTACCATGGTGCTGATGGAGGCGGGTATGTCAAGATAGTGATCTTTCTGCTGGTGGGCGTCTTTGATCTGACCATCGACACGGTCTGAATTTCTACGTTGGTGGTTTTCACGGATTGGCATTTATCGCTCATGGACCTTTGAATTGGATTGGATCCGATCGTGCACGTCCACAACTATTAGCCCGTGGGGCTTCAAGGGGGCGTGTCGGAAGCTCCGCTTTCCATTGACACCATTGGACATGTCGATGCCTACGATTTTCATGGTGTTGGTAGAGGCGGGGAATGTCTAAACGACCATGATTGGCGATTAGAAGGTCTTGATGGCTCATTTCGAGTTAAAGGCTGCTAAGTGATGGCAGTTGCGGGGATTTGGATGCAATGAAGACATTGCTTCACAAGATGTTGTGCGGCATTTGAACAGCACACGTGATGCATGTGAGCCTAGTAATTGGTGATTTGCAGCAACGACCTCGGCATGTGGGGGCGACAGCACTGGCAGACTTCGTTTTCTAGCGGTGCTTCTTCGCGTACCCAACCTCTATATCCAGGGTGAAAACCCTAGGTCTGACCTTTATTGGTTGTACCTATCAGTGGCGAGAGCTTCCTTGTTGAAGGCATTGTCTGGACACCGTGGATTTTCTACTGGGTGAAAACCTACAATTTTTGATTGGGCGACGACAACGTTTGAGCATTGTTCACTTCTTTAAGGCGTCGCTTTTGGTGAACCTATCATGTAGTCCAGGTATTGTTTGGTGGTGGTTTGGGTCCTGCTGCTAGTGACTGATCATTGTGACGGGGTATTTTTTTTCTTTTTGGCTGTGTGCATTGTGTATGTCTCCAGTGGCGGAGCCAGGATTGGACCAAGACCCAGGCCAAAAACTTAGCTAAAAAAACTTCCAAAAGATAATTTTGTAATGGCACCGAAATTTGGTATGATTGCAAATATGAACACATATTGTCAACTCTTATTGTTAACTGTCCAAGAAATTACATATGGATTGAAAAAAAGGTTGAAATCTTCTTCGGTTTGCGGATTTATAGATTGGTTAGGTTTGAGATCAATCGACAAAATCTTTTCATATTATGTTCTTTTTTCCCCCATTTTATGTTCCAAAAACATAAATCAATAACAAACAAATGTTAGATCAACGAATGACTTCAATTATAATTTGAATCAACATAACTTAACTATCAAAGAACGACGCGACGGGGTATGGAAGCTTGCCGCCGGTAGGGGCGGACGGACTGCTGCTGCCGATAGCGGGGTCTGGGAAGCTTGCCAGCAAGGGCGTCAAGCCGGACAACTGCTGCTGCCGGCGACGGAAAGGAGCGTGGCGGCGCCGGCGCGCGTCACCTGCTGCAGCGAGCAATGGGAGAGGGACCGAGCGAGCGAGGGGCCGAGCTCCCAGGTTCGATTCGTTCTTTCGTTCGCTAATTCGCTCCTATCAGAATTTAATGGACCAGAGAAAATGGGCCAGATCTGGGCTAGCCCCATGGCCCTGGCTGCCCGGGGCCCAGCTCCGCCTCTGTATGTCTCGGCTAGGTCTTTACATTATGTTGGTGCATAAGTTAGGTGTAGTTGGCATCTTTCTGATATTAATATATTCCCTTTAAAAAATGATCAACTGGAGAAAAAAATGAGATGGTAGCGGATATAGTGTATTTTGTCCTGGTACAACCTTAAAAGGTGCTCCAGGTTGGGAGCTTCGTATATTAACAAAAGTTAACATTCGGATTATTTGACACAAGAAATAGGGTATGCAAGACAAGGCACGATTGAAAGAAACTAGATTTCCTGGCGCGGCTTGCCGCGCGCCACCCGCCGTTGACAGTGGTTTTCAGTTTGCAAAACACTATACCAAACAATCATGATATACGTTCATAGTAAAGCACAGCAACAGCTATACCAAACATGCATAATTTGCATAGTAAAGCTTCCGATGCCGTGTTACCGTGTTTCCGATGCCGTGTTCCGTGTTCCCGTGTTCCCGTGTTTCCGATGCCGTGTTCCGTGTCCCCGTGTTACCGTGTTTCCGATGCCGTGTTCCGTGTTCCCGTGTTTCTGATGCTGTGTTCCGTGTCCCCGTGTTACCGTGTTTCCGATGCCGTGTTCCCGTGTTACCGTGTTTCCGATGTCGTGTTCCCGTGTTTCCGATGTCGTGTTCCCGTGTTCCTGATACCGTGTTTCGTGTTCCCGTGTTACCGTGTTTCCGATGCCGTGTTCCCGTGTTTCCGATGCCGTGTTCCAGTGTTTCCGATGCCGTGTTCCCGTGTTTCTGTGTTTCCGATGACGTATTCCCGTGTTTCCGATGCCGTGTTCCCGTGATGCCGTGTTTCCGATGCTGTGTTCCCGTGTTCCCGTGTTTCCGATGCCGCCGTGTTTCCGTTTTTCCGATGCCGTGTTCCCGTGTTTCCGATGCCGTGTTCCCGTGTTTCCGATGCCGTGTTTCCGATGCCGTGTTACCATGTTTCTGATGCCGTGTTTCGGTGTTTACGTGTTTCCGATGCCGTGTCCCTGTTTTTCCGATTTCGTGTTCCTGTGTTCCCGTGTTCCCGTGTTTTCGACGCCGTGTTCCCGTGTTTCCGATGGTGTGTTCCCGTGTTTCCGATGCTGTGTTCCCGTGTTACCGTGTTTCCGATGCCGTGTTCTCGTGTTCCAGTGTTTCCGATGCCGTGTTCCGTGTTCCCGTGTTACCATGTTTCCGATGCCGTGTTCTCGTGTTTCCAATGCCGTGTTCCCGTGTTCCCGCCGTGTTCTCGTGTTACCATGTTTCCGATGCCGTGTTCCCGTGTTTCCGATGCCGTGTTCCCGTGTTCCCGTGTTTCCGATGCTGTGTTCCGGTGTTTCCGTGTTTCCGATGCCGTGTTCCCGTGTTTCCGATTTCGTGTTCCCGTGCTCCCGTGTTTCCGGGTTTCCGATGCCGTGTTCCGGTGTTACCGTGTTTCCGATGCCATGTCCCCGTGTTTCCGATGCCGTGTTCCTGTGTTTCCGATGCCGTGTTTCCGTGTTACCTTCCCGTGGTGTGTGTCCCCGTGTTTCCGCTGCTGTGTTCCCGTGTTTCCGATGCCGTGTTCCCGTGTTACCGTGTTTCCGATGCCGTATCCCCGTGGTGTTCCTGTGTTCCCATGTTTCCGATGCGGTGTTCCCGTGTCACCGTGTTTCCGATGTCGTGTTCCCGTGTTTCCGATGTCGTGTTCCCGTGTTCCCGATGCCGTGTTTCGTGTTCCCGTGTTCCCGTGTTTCCGATGCCGTGTTCGCGTGTTTCCGATGCCGTGTTCCCGTGTTTCCGATGCCGTGTTACCGTGTTTCCGATGCCGTGTTTCCGATGCCGTGTTACCATGTTTCCGATGCCGTGTTCCGGTGTTTACGTGTTTCCGATGCCGTGTCCCTGTGTTTCCGATTTCGTGTTCCTGTGCTCCCGTGTTCCCGTGTTTTCGATGCTGTGTTCCCGTGTTTCCGATGGTGTGTTCCCGTGTTTCCGATGTCGTGTTCCCGTGTTACCGTGTTTCCGATGCCGTGTTCTCGTGTTCCAGTGTTTCCGATGCCGTGTTCCTTGTTCCCGTGTTACCATGTTTCCGATGCCGTGTTCCCGTGTTTCCGATGTCGTGTTCCCGTGTTTCCGATGCGATGTTCCGTGTTCCCGTGTTATCGTGTTTCCGACGCCGTGTTCCCGTGTTTCCGATTCCGTGTTTTCGTGTTTCCGATGTTGTGTTCCCGTGTTCCCGTGTTTCCGATGCCGTGTTCCGTGTTCCCGTGTTCCTGTGTTTCCGATGCCGTGTTCCGTGTTCCCTTGTTTCCGATGCCGTGTTCCGTGTTCCCGTGTTTTCGTGTTTCCGATGCCGTGTTACGTGTTCCCGTGTTACCGTGTTTCCGATGCCGTGTTCTGTGTTACCGTGTTTCCGATGCCGTGTTCCCGTGTTTCCGATGTCGTGTTCCCATGTTCCCGATGCCGTGTTTCGTGTTCCCGTGTTACCGTGTTTCCGATGCCGTGTTCCCGTGTTTCCGATGCGGTGTTCCCGTGTTTCCGATGCGGTGTTCCCGTGTTTTCGATGCCGTGTTCCCGTGTTTTCGATGTCGTGTTCCCGTGTTCCCGTGTTTCCGATGCTGTGTTCCCGTGTTTCCGATGCCGCCGTGTTCTCGTGTTTCCGATGCCGTGTTCCCGTGTTTCTGATGTCGTGTTCTTGTGTTACCGTGTTTCCGATGCCGTGTTTCCGATGCCGTGTTACCATGTTTCCGATGCCGTGTTCCGGTGTTTACGTGTTTCCGATGCCGTGTCCCTGTGTTTCCGATTTCGTGTTCCTGTGCTCCCGTGTTCCCGTGTTTTCGATGCCGTGTTCCCGTGTTTCCGATGGTGTGTTCCCGTGTTTCCGATGCCGTGTTCCCGTGTTACTGTGTTTCCGATGCCGTGTTCTCGTGTTCCAGTGTTTTCGATGCCGTGTTCCGTGTTCCGTGTTACCATGTTTTCGATACCGTGTTCCCGTGTTTCCGATACCGTGTTCCCGTGTTTCCGATGCCGTTTTCCTGTGCTCCCGTGTTCCCGTGTTTTCAATGCCGTTTTCCCGTGTTTCCGATGGTGTGTTCCCGTGTTTCCGATGCCGTGTTCCCGTATTACCGTGTTTCCGATGCCGTGTTCTCGTGTTCCAGTGTTCCCGATGCCGTGTTCCGTGTTCCCGTGTTACCATGTTTCCGATGCCGTGTTCCCGTGTTTCCGATGTTGTGTTCTCGTGTTCCAGTGTTCCCGATGCCGTGTTCCGTGTTCCCGTGTTACCATGTTTCCGATGCCGTGTTTCCGTGTTTCCGATGCCGTGTTCCCGTGTTACCGTGTTTCCGATGCCGTGTTCCGTGTTCCCGTGTTTCCGATGCCGTGTTCCCATGTTTCCGATGTCGTGTTCCCGTGAGAAAGTTGATGCTTGAATTGGATGGGTTATTTTTAGTTTCTGATCGGTAGCACAAAACATTTATGAACTTCTCTTTGTATATAGCTTATGCAGTTGAATAAATGTACTTAACCAATATAACATTAGTGCATTGGTCTGGGTTCACAAATTACTGCTATAAAGAATCATTGATAAGTTTCAGTTATGAGTAGCCGAATAGCATGAACACATGACCTATACGAAAATATATTATTGTAAAAGAAAAGGGAAGACCAAAGCGATGTTGTAGACTGTAAGAAAAATGTAGCTTGTGGTGCCCACTCACTGACTTAAATTACTGAGCATCATTTTCATAAAAACATAACGAACTAATGTACGACATGCTAGGAAATGAAAAGAGGAACGTGACAAAACCATTTATCATGTTCCCTAATACCATGGTCTAGCAGATCATGTTGCAAAGTCAGTTGAAAAATAGCCAGGAACACATGATTATCATGAACCAAATAGAAGTTTATTTTCTAGTCACCAAGGCCAACATCAAGAAATGGGTTTCTTGTCATACAAGCTGAGGCCTTGAACAACATGGAAGAACCAAACTTACATGAGAAGTCTTGCATAGATAAAACTGACTGAAAACACTTATAAACCAGATTCAGACATAAGTGTCTACTGGACTGAAACCAGGATCATACAGATGCTTGTCTTCCTTCTAACTTAAGTGCTAACATAGGATAGAGCTTCCATAGCTCTAGCTAAACATCTGATACCATACCAAACCACAACACATCAAGAACAGATGTGAATGGAATACAAAAGGAGCATCCGCATAAGGTGCACATGAGCGTTGCCTCGACCGGCACTAAGATTATATTTACATGATGATCCCAAAAGCAACCAACGAAGTTCTTAAAGTCGAAAGCATACGGACTAATAGATAAGGGACACCTGCTTCTAACTTGCATCTCCAGAAGTGTCCCTACCTGGGAAGGGAGCACAAAAATTAGGTATACACCAGGGAATGTTATCTATTGTTGCTACCTTAGGTCACAGTACTTGAAAATATACATACATCTAAAGAGAAGAAAATTTTCATGGTGTCAATCAGTTACATACCTAAACTGAATTTAGGATTTCCTCTTCTTGCTTTCAGAGGTTGCACCCGCCTTTGCGGTGAGTTGCCTGCGCCTACAAACATAATCCACACAACCTGGTAAGGCAGAGCGCAAACACATATGGTAGGTATAGCCACATACATATGTGTCCATCTGAGATGAGTCAAGAAATGAAACTATACAGAAGTGCGCATTTCAGGTGAGTAAAGAAACGAAATACCTCTTGTCTGTATTAGCTTCTGGCAGTGCTTCTTCTGGAACCTGAATCACAAATGAATGAAGCCACTTTGATAGTTGACGACAGGGCGATACTGACCAGATCATTACAGACAGTTGTTTTGCATAATAAAAGTACTAACCTCTGCTGTAGTCACTGTAGTGCTGCCAGCTGCTCCACCGGAGCATCAGTAAGAACAGAACCATCCTGGTATGACAGTTAAGCAGATTATGAGCAAAATAGACAGAGTCCAAACTATAAGGGCAAAACAGATATAGCACATAGGTACCAACCTTTACATCCATGGCCTGAGGTGTCTCAGCAGCCACAACCTGAGAGGTCTCAACAGCCACAACTTGAGAACCCAAGCCCTGGAACAGAGGCTTCTTCACAGATGAATCTGTGGCATTCCTCATTCTGTTACACAGAGGGGTGTAGCACATGAGTATCAGGCCACGTAAACAATAAGATGAGACACTACTAAGAAAAAAGATAGTTTAGTGCTGTAATTTCAAACAGAATATTCACAGGTCAGAAGGGACTCAGCGGCAGAATGTAAGCAGGGTCTTAAGTGAGATATCCATAAAAGAATATTCAGTAGAGTAGCATAATAAGTAAGTTCAAACAGAACGTGTAACTCAAAAGCAGCATGAGAAACATGAGCTGGTTATAGTTTAAAGGTGGCGCTTTGCTGAAAAACCACATAGGCATCCAGCAACTACCATTAACAAAGAGTCAACATGTAAGGCTGTAACAAATGGGATCAATACTAAGATGACCCAGAAAAGATATATGCAAGAACATAAGGCAATGATGAATGAATTTTAAACAAACAAACTGATGTGCTAAACTTCCTACATCAAAGCAAATGTAAATAAGTACTCAACACAGACAGTGCTGAAAATGCAACGAAACAAAACCATGTGTTTATCATAAAGGAAACCAAAATATGACTTAATCTGATATTTATATGATCACATGAAAAGTGTTTCATTGAAAGAAAAGAGATACTAACTAATCAAGCAAGTGTTTCTAAAGTAGAAAGATAATTGAGCAATAGCGCTGACAAATTGGCCATACACACAACTAAAGCTACGAAGGCAAGAAATAAACACACAGCCTATTCACTGGCTAAGTTTTAATATTTAGCAATTTTTCAATTATTTTGTACAGCAACTACAACATTGGCACGCGGTAAGGGAACAGAAAGCAATGGTAGACTCCAAGAACGTAGATCAATGGGTTCTCTCCTTATTCATGTCTCAAGAGTGAAATCTAAATCTAAAAAATATACATCAAGTGAACCACAAGCAACCGCATTCTGTGTTGCCTAGCTAACTACCAGCCATGGATACAAATGCAGTACTGGCAAATCAGTCAATTAGCTTAGAAAGTAAATAAGCAGTGTTTCGGTCAGCCACTGCTGATATGCACCAGGTACAACGTCCTATTCCTGGCTGCACACAAGCATGGATAATACGAAAGCGGGACATATCTAAGAGTTCAGGCAAGTACGCCTGCTAAATAAATATGTATATTGTAAGCTAGTCAAGAGATAAAAAAAACCAGATGACAACAAATCATATCTCATATATGGAAAATTTGAGGAACGCAAGCCATATATATTGGTCGAGAATACTTAAAACGGAACTTCACATGTAAAACCGATCGGATAAACATACTTTAGTCCAGGTAGTGGCTTTACAACGGACGGTGGCGAGCTTGGAAGAGCCAACTGAGTTGGAGTCTGTTCACAACATAGGGGAGACGTTTTGAAAGGTCAGAAAGAGAAGTATTACAAATCATACTAACATACCGAGAACCTAGTATAAATAGCAATTTGTAGCCAGGAATAAAACAGCAATAACCAGTCTAGTAACAGCATGTGGCACAGCTCGATATGACATAGGTCATACAGGAACAGTACAACCAGAATTTGCAAGACCAACAAACAAACGAATGTTTAATGTAGAAAAACCACATCAATGTAAGACCACACCAACAATAGAACATAGCTAACATTTTAATAAGAAGAACCGTTCTAACCTGATCAGTGAAAGTGTCGGTCGTGACTGGAGCTTCAGCAGATGCAGTGACAAATTCTGAAGAAGTGGACTGAGTTAATGCAGCTAGACTTGCTAAAGCAATCCCAGAGGAGCTTAACCCACTGTCACCAGAATTGCTGCCTGATGCTAATGCCAGCCCAGCACCATGACGGAGAGCAGAAGAGCTAGGTTGTTTTCCATATTGTTCGTCAATCCTGTGAACCTGATAAGACGGCTTGTCTGAAGTAGCTTCAAAGCTCTTTGATGTCACAGAAACAACCAAACGGTACTTCTTTGACACAACAGCAGCTAGCTCCCTGGGAGTAGACTGATCTGAGCGTGCAGTCTCCATAACCTGGTCCAAAGTTGTGCTCTGGGAAAGTCCAGCCCTAAGCAAAGTCAACAGTGGCTTGCCAACCATTTCTTTACCCACCCTGTCAAACAGCACCAATTCCACTTCACCAGTTCCATCAGATCCAACATAACAAATGCGATACCTGCAAAACAGACAACTATCAGTAAAGAGGTAAGAAACACACGATCCTGAACAGCATTCTGAAGGGATGATGATTACCTAGGCATCGCGCCTTTGCCAACACATGCAGGATCAGAACACCTGTACTGAGCACCAAATGGAACAGTTGTCTTATGGCAAGTTGTACATGACGAAAACCACCAACGTTGAGCAGGACTAAGCCTTGTAATAACAACAGTGCAAAAGAACTTGGTTTTCTGCAAGCAAACAGCACACCGATCATGGCCAAGCAAAAACAACACTGGGAAACCAGGAGAATAATAACGTAGGAACATACATCATGGTCCCAGATGTTTAGGTCCAGCAGTTCAGCAACGGTCTTTGTTTCAAGGTCAACCTGGGCGCTGATCTCAGCTGCAGATTGTCCTGGTAGTGAAATGCTCTCAATGGCAGGAATACCATCTTTCAACCTATGGAAACAAAGAGAGGAACAACCACTGTCAGACATAAAAGCTCGCAGCAGTGTGGAAATAAGATGAACTTTACATCCCTGTTACATGCATCATAGTTACCTTGCACGCAGCTCGTTGATTTGAGGCAAGTCCTCATTAATGTACCAACGACATGGAGCACTGCCGCTGAGTCCCTTCCGACCTGTGATGAAGAGGATGGAAATAGATTGGAAAAAGATAGTGGAAAGGTTGGACTGACACACAACGTGTTCTGATTGAAGCTCTGACCTTCATATGGTTTCACCAGGGTGCCAACAAAAATGGCTACGGCTGCTTCCTTTTGTGCAGATTGAAGCACGCCTTCTCCATCAAAGGCAAGCGCGCGTTCTCCCCACAGTATAAGACTGACCTTGTAACCACTGTAAACACAGCGATAGTAGATCAAAAGATATAGTCCAGAAAAGAACAGAGGAAAAAAAAACATACTTTACAATGTACAACATAAACAACATAAACATTACTTTATATCACTGAGGTAAACAACCCTCTTTATAGACGGTGTAGGACGGTAGGCGCTGTGGTACTGAGCAGGCGAAGATACACCAGTGATGATTCCAACTACATCTATAGATGATAAAACAACAACATTAAGTCACTAAGGATACTGGTACCGTGAACAGAAAGATCTAACCCCACTAACTGCAGAAAGGGAATAAAATATATAGCATTTTGGAGCACCTGTAAAGCTCTCTGGCATGTCTGTAGGGCTTGGCAGCTCATCAAGTGCAGTCAAAGCATAAGTGCACAGCGGATAATCCATGATGGTGCCATTCATCTCCACCACAGACGTGTATTTGCCAAACCTCATCATGTACTGACCCTCGACCGCCCTGTAGTTGCGTTTCTTTGCAACAACCAAGAACCTTTTTAGCTCATAAACCTTTCCTTCTTGAATCCTGTTGATGAACAGGTCAACAAAGCCCTCTGATATTTCACCATACATGTGGTTCCCCTATAGCAAATAATACAAAATCTAGTTTAGCTTCACTACAGGTTAAAACTGGAGTTGTAACAGGACAGTAAGGTAAAATTGAATGTATTGCAGCACTCTTTACTTCCACATGTGGGCAATCTGTGAATCAGCAATATTAGAAATAATACTATCTGTTTGGGATCCTTCCATTTGACCATTGTATGCATGCTTAAAATGGTATCGGCTTTGGGTATGTAGAGATGGCACATTGATAGATGAGATGCCATGATTTTGAAGTGCATGAGGGGCAATTTCAGTGTGGTTGCGTAACCATCTCTTCTTGACTATGAATACGGTTAACTATGCTTAGGACCACAGAAGATCAATGAAAACAAAACAAATACATGCCTGAGTGTCTAGGAGCACCATGTCTGTGTGTTTTATAGGCCCTTCATCCGTGCCTCCACGATGCTGCCACAGCCTAGAAACATAGACCTGAACTGTCCAGTGGCCTCTGGTCGTGGTGAGGTCACTCAATGAATTAACCGCCATCTAGAGATAACAGAAGATAGCCAATCGTTAGGTCAATAGGTAACCGAGAACTGATACACCACATTAGATAGAGTAAAAAAATACAGGCACATACATGGACTAATTGTAGACAAAAGAGATTGGAACACAGATACACAAAATAGGCACAAAACCATCAGAAATGCGACGATCCAATCGAGCATCCAGATAGCAAAAGACAGACAAACCATTGTCGTTACAAAACACGGGTGGAAGTAGTCATATGATAGGAAATTAAACATACAAACAGAGCAAAGTAAACTGATATGTACAAACATAATTTAGGGTTTCACAGCTTAGTCAAACCAGAGGCCTTAAAGACCTCATGATACACAACATTTTTTGTCCGTGACCCACAGGTCTTGTCCTCATTTAGGATTAATATTTTCAGAGACTTTCTAGAGGTTACACGGGATACAGCCACATATAACTGACCGTGTGAGAAAACCGGTGTCTTTAGGTACAAACCAACTGAGGTAAGAGTCTGGCCTTGACTCTTATTAATAGTCATAGCATAGCAGAGTCGGATAGGAAACTGTCGTCGCTGGAGTATAAAAGGCCATTTCGTTTTTTTTAGCTGTTAGCTCAATCCTAGGAATGTACACCACATCTCCTATGTGTGAGCCTGTGATTATAACGGCTTTAATGACACGGTCAGCGAGATCCAAGATAATTAACCGTGTGCCATTGCAAAGACCAGCAGACTGGCTTATATTTCTAAGAAGCATTATTGGAGCACCCTTCTTTAGAAACAACCTGTGTCTAGGGAAATTAGGCACAACGATGGCATTTAGAACTTCAGGAGGGTAAAAGAGATCATCTTCTTGGACGGCACCAGCAGGACTAACTTTAGAATCGCAGCTAAGGTACTCCCTACCTTCAGTAGGAACCATGTCAATCACATGTGTGTTGATCTCCTCAGCTATATCATTGGTGGGTGCTAATATAGCTCGCTGTCGCAAATACATGGAGTCTTGATAGTTAGAAACAAAGTCTACGTAGACGGCATCTACTATGGCCGCTACAGGATTACCGTCCGTGTGAATCAGTAGGTCATCAGGAATATCAATCCAGGTTGGCGTAACCTCAGTACCACGAGCTACCGCTGGCAACTTTCCCTCCCCAAGAGCAAGGACCCACTTGCTAAATAAGTCAATCTCTTGCAACAAAGAAACATCTGCATTTGGTACAGAGAGCCTCATGTTCTCTGTGAGGCTTAAAACAGTGACAAAATCCCACAAAGGCGATTGTGTAATTGTTGCAGCAACAATCTGTGGCCGAGAACCAGCTGTAACAACAGGAAGTATCTGCCGAATATCCCCACCCAGAACAACAACAATACCACCAAAAGGAATACCAGCAAGTTTAGGATTTTTAGTTGATAAGATATCACGCAAGCTCCTGTCTAACGCCTCAAAACACACCCGGTTTGTCATAAGCGCTTCATCCCAGATGATTAAGCATGTTTTTTTTAGATCAGCCAAGTGGGAACCCCTTTTGATATCACAAAAAGAATTTTCGTCGATGTCAATAGGAATCTTAAAACGTGAGTGTGCAGTTCGACCACCGGGCAATAAAAGCGAGGCAACACCAGAAGAAGCAACAGTAAGAACAATCTTCTCCTGCCCTCTAAGGAAAGAGACAATGGCATTCCATAAAAAAGTTTTCCCAGTCCCTCCAAAGCCAGAAACAAAGTAAAAGCCAGGTTTTTCTTCCAAGACATGTTGAACAATCGTTTGAAAGGCAGAACGTTGGTCAGCATTAAGCTTACCAAATAGAAAAACAGCTTCTTTTGCAAGAGCAGCTGAATCATAGGCCATCTCTTCTTGAATCATTCTATTCTCATGAAAAGGACCGATGCAAGTTGTCCTCGGCGGCAAGTTAAAGTCTCCTATCCTAGAACCATTCTTGACAAAAACCTCACCAAGCTCAGCGAGTAACAGGTCTCTAAGCTGTTCAGTGGGAACAACATAGTCTTGCTTGCGTAGAGCCTGCCTAATGTCATATTGCATATCATCGGCCATAGCAACCCAGTACCGTTCAAAAAATGCCCTCTCATCAGCCACTTCACAGTGAATAAGCATGGTCACAAAAAGCTGCCGCAAACGTGTCCCAAAACCCCAGATTACAGCTTCATCAAAGGCACGATACCACTCGGTGTCATCTCCCAGAAGACCCCGAGCAGCACAGGCCTCTTTAAAAGAACGAAAAGTTTTGTTCTCAAATGTTTTAAGGTCTGCAAAAGAACGCGCCCCTTTAACAATCATAAGAAGTGAACGTAAGTAGTAGAGTTCACCAGCAGTTGGATTGACATAGTAAATACGGCCTATTCTATCACACCCTCCACGTTCATGCCAAGATCTAGTTTCTGGATCCCATGTCCACTGTGTTGGGAAATCACAGTATGTTAATGATCTAGCATTAGGAAATAATGTATTGGCAACAAACCACTCTGTAAGCATTGTCTTTCTCAAAAAATCATTGTCAACAATTTTAGTGAGGTCAGTATCAGCCCTGAACATAATAACATTCATATCAGGTGTGTGCACCGGTAATCTTTCAACAGAAGGAGTTTTCCCATGTATGGTATAACCATAGATTCTCCATAACGCGTCGTACTCACAGATATACCTACACCGTATATACTCTCGAACCTCATCGATGTTGACAGGTTTGTTACTGTCCTCAGGGACACCCTTTCCTTTGACCCTCTCTAAATACACATTTGAAAAATCAGCACCTTTAGTGACATACTTAAATAAATATTTCATGACCTGAGTTTTGTTACACCATTCAACATTCATGTGAGCTTGATACTTTTTTAGAAGGGCCATGTTATACGGCACTACCCATTGGTTATCAAGCCAATGACCATTCTTAAACACACGCCGGCCATTGTCACGACGTCTATAAAGTGCAAAACCATTTTCATCTATAACAGTTTCTGGTTGAAAACTCTTTGGAAAATGTTTAGAGCAGAGCCCTTTTTGCATGCAAACACATTTATCATTAAGCACACCACAAGGACCATGCATCATGAACTCAGAAACTAAAACATAACCAAGTGGATCCTCTAAAGGATCTGGAATCTCGGCAGAAATGTAAGAATCAATAACCTCTGCAGTTACCTCAACGTCCGGCTTGTCTTGCCAGGTGAGAATATGAGCGTGTGGAAGCCCTCGCTTCTGAAACTCGACCGTATAGAGAACTGCAAGAAACAAAGGTCAATGAGCACAGCACAAACGTGTTGAGAGCATAATCATAGAAGGTAACTAAAAAAAAGGCCACAAACAGTACCAGCCTTTACAGGACCATATGCACGACCGGACTTAATATCCGTAAGATACTCCTCGAGTTTCATGTTATAAACCCTAACAACGATGTCAGCCCTATCAGAAGGCTTTTGCCCAGGCTCAAGCAAGAGAGCTCAGTTATTTCAGGCCACTTAGGGTTGCAGGTGAAGGTAGAAAAAATGTCAGGACAACCATGGACACGAGAAACAGCCAAAGCATCCTGGAAATTTTCTTGGAAGTAACGACGACCTCCAATATGGCTAGAAGGCAAGATGGTTCTTTTACCAACAGCTTCACCGTCAACAAACCCTTGACCAACAGCGTCTGCGATACCCTGAAAGTGGTCACTTCTAAGCTTGTCCTGGTTTCTAAGGATGAACCACAAACGTGACTCATCAATGCTAGCCCGTGCATCAACAACAGCTTGTGAAGACAGGAGGGCATAACACAAATAAGGGTTGGACTGGTCCAGTCGGTAGCTACACACAAAACAGTAGTAGTCTTGCATAGTCAAAGTGTTACGTGTACCGCCTCTAGTAGCTACGTCACCAATATAAGGGATGTTCAGATGGAAACCTCTTTCAGCAAAAGGGAATAACAAAGGATATTGCAAAGACATAAAAGCAGGATGTAAAGAATTAATTTGTTGTAAGCCTTCTTTTTTGTTGTCAATTATAATATCACGGGAGGTTGCCTCAAGAGTAAAATCACCAACAACCAAAGCTGCCAGTTCAGTAGTTGTTGGCAAATTATATTGAGGTCCATCATCATCACGGGGACCAACCAAACGTATAGTGACAAGTTCATCCTCATTGCCTTTTATCCGTTCGCTAGCTGTTCGGAATGTCTGTACCAAAGGGTTACAGGTATTAAGCATGGCAAGCAAACCAGCAACTATGGCCTCATCTAAATTCGCATTGGTATCATTGTCTGGATTCACAGCATTGATCCTATTGTGAACCTCATTACTGGTGTCATAAATATACAGTTCAACATACTTGGGGCTCTCTCTCCCCGTCAAACCTAGGTGAGTCTTTTTTCTTTGGCACAAGAGACCCCATCCGATGAGAGACTTGGCCACAGATTTTAAAAATATTGGGACCACGCGAGTTGTTGATTGACCGATCAATGTTGGCGCCCATGGAAGTGAAAGCAAACAAACAGTTATACTGTCGAATCTTGGAGACAAAACGTTTGGCACGGCGGTTACCATTAAAACGTAGCAACTTAGCCAAGAAAGCGGGTGGTTTCTTGAAGGGTGGAATGTAGACCTTTCCACCCTTGCAACAAAGGCTATAGAGGACACGCCGTAGAGGGACAGAAGAGGTTGATTTAAGACGCTCCGCAAACCAAAATATCGCACCACAGAGCTGACACTGAAACTCGGGGGGCCAAAGTACGAACGTCCTGCGTAAGACACTAAACACACCAAGCACAGCAAACACACCTTAGATCAACAAAGGGCTAAAAAAATTAGGAAAAACAATACAAAGACCAAACAGATTACCTTTCAAACTTTCAGAAAAAGCAACACTAAAACCAGTCCAATCATCACCCAGCGGTCCTTCGATAATATGGTCTACGGTGAAAGATTGATGTACCGAAGCAAGTGAGAGAAGAGTGGAAGGAACAAAAACGACACAAACAAAATTCAATCGGAACTACAGGATCCACACCTGCATAATTAGTCCGTTTTAAGTGAAGCCTAAGCCTTCGCCTTTCACGATTTATCTTAGTGATATTAGCATTGAGAAAAGGAAGCCAACCGTCCCCTAGATTTCAGAACAAAAATAGAAATGAGACAGAAGAAAAACAGAGGCAGAAGCAAAGAGAAAAATATTTTTTAGAAAACAGCATACTCTTTCTCTTATGAGCTGGCAAACCAGGCGGTGGGCGGGGAACCCAATCAGGAGTCACGTGCAGAGCTGGGCGTCGCCGAGGCGCCATAAGAAGCAGCACTAACAAAGGCAAAACAAAAGGCACAACATCCTGACATGGACATGAAGAGAAGGAAGAAGAGTATCACAAAGAGGAAACAACAAACACACCAGCACTAACAAAGGCAAAACAAAAGGCACAACATCCTGACATGGACATCAAGAGAAGGAAGAAGAGTATCACAAAGAGGAAACAACAAACACACCCTGGGTCCTAATGCACTAAGCTTCAAGGAGCCTCCTTGGGGTCTAAAGGTTTAACCCTCTACATTAGAGGCTACAAAATCCAGCAGAGAAACAAAAGGCTACAAAACAATAACATCACAGGCAAACGATCAAGACCTCCATGATAACTTCTCCAGCAATCATAATGCCCTAAGCTTCAAGGAGCCTCCTCGGGTCTAAAAGCACAACTCTTTACATTAGTCATGACCATGATCTGTAACGTCCCTTCCACCATGAGACACCATAACGCCTGTCCTTAAGACAATAATCACCAAAAGTGGGAGAAACAGTTTTCAGAAAAGAGCCGTAGCACAGAAAGGAAGACGATATACAAATGAAGTAAAAAGAATTCCAGAACCAACAGAAACAAAGCAACTACATGGGATCCACCTCTCAAGAATCACACCTAGGATAAAAAAGCCATTATTAGGCTTCATACATCTTCCACAATCAGGGAGCCTGAGTGTGTTGTTGAAACATAAACATCAAATCAAACAAAAGAATTAACAGATGGCCTAGAACACCAAGACGGAAGCTGGTCATAAACAACTAAACTAAATAAAGCTAAAAAGCAACACAAAAAGTAAATAGGCACAGAACATCTATTTATTGTAAACAACATTATTATCAATAAGAACCTCTTTTACAACCATGAACTGAAGAACCCTTGTTCCCCAAGAAAATACTTCAAATATTACACACAGACCCGAGAAGTTGATTACACAGTATTTGCCACTGAATCACACCTGTGCCATCTACACTACCAGCAGCAGAACTACAACCCAGGGCACTAATAGAACGGGCCAGCGAGCTCGCAAGCAATACAGCAGATCGGGCAATTTCCCTATAAGCTAGCATACCCTCATAATTGTAGTCATGGACTACGAACCCATACAGAGACTGTAAAAACCGGATGGCTTGAAAAGCAGAATCTTCATAAGGACAGGGTGAACCAACGGAGGCACGGGCCCAAAAAAAAAGGCGCGCGGGCCTAGCTCCCTCTAAAAGATGGACCTCAAGCTCCACACCTCCAAGGACGGAACCATCGCCACTATCTCACGGAGGTAGGAATGAGATGGCAAACGACATTGTGAAGCAACAATCTCCAGCAAAGCAACAGAGGAAGAGCACAGAGCGAACATCCTGTGGTAGATAAGTAAGGAAATAAACGGGAAAACACACACCCCAAAAGTAAAAAACACCCGTAAGTCTTAACACATATCGACAGCAGGGAACATGTACAACCAAGACATAAATAAAGGAAGCAAAATAAGAAAATACAGAACAGCATCTATACCTGACAGAAAGAACGGTCCTGACAGCACCAAAACACCTGGAAAGTAGGAAAACAAAGGTGATTCTGTCACACATATTAAGAGACACAGACAAATATCCATAACAGAACAGGCTAATAACCATCACAATCACATCAATCTGGAATAAATTACATGTCAACAGCTTGCTTCAGACATGATCAATAATCTAAGAAAACACCGACATCATGTACCATGGCTTCAACTGTAGAATATGATGCAAAAAAAATACACATTCCATATCTAATACAGCTCACACTAATATAACCACACTATTGTGCTTATTTTGCACAACAGAAAGACAAAGATCCTAGAACATCCCCAATCCTGAAAGCAATAGATTATTTACAATCCCAAACTAAGATACTCCACATGGTAATAACGTCCAAGAATTACTTAAGCGAGGGGCACATAAAAGACAAAATGGAAACATAGCACACACACATGGATAAAACTTTTCCCGGATCTAATATCTATTTTTCTACCAATTTAATTACTGAAGTTCATCGAGTCTGGCTCACCCATGCTCCCCTACCATCATATTTATAGGGTATTCGGTCCATAATTCCAAAAGGCAAAGTAGAATATGATGCAAAAATTAGATTCCATTTGTAATACAGGTCAGACATCGATCTAACCACATCTGACTACATCATTAATATGTAAAGCACCCATGTGTCATTCAGGGGCTGAACTTACCAAAACAAACAACAATCAAGCAGCAGGATTTCAGGAACAATCTTCACGCAGCGACGACCTGCAACAAAAACAAGGAACTCTGTCAACAGGGTATAGCAGACATATCTAAAGCATGAATTGCTGAGCCTCCACATCTGTCAACATCATCAATGCATAAAGCACACTAAGTACCAGCTGACTAAGCAAAATAGGCAAGCAATATAAGGAAACATCCACACACAGATCAAACCCACTATTAATAGGTAAAGCACACATAGGTGAGGCCCACAGGTACTAATACATAGCTCAACCCCACATTTAATAATCTGCATTAGCGCACATCTGTGCTTTAGGCATTTAACGTACCAGCAAGAAAACAGACCACAAGTCAAGCAGCAATAGCAAACCCCCTGGAAAGAATTTAACGATTAGGACATCGAGAAGACTACAGATGTAGCAGCCCTAACTGACACATAGCAATGCAAGCATGACCTCCAAGGAAAGGGACGCACAGCTAGAACGAACACCCCACCACATGAAGACGAACGTTCAAATAAAATTCATGCCGAGAATAGTCACCGTGAGGCACTATATTAAACAGTAGCCTAATCAAAATAGCTATGAACATACCTATGCACAACCCCATATGATTAGAAATTATTTTATATTCCAACAGAGAACTGAACCACTGATCTAAAAAGAATAATCAACACGGAGCAGCAGCATGGTAATCCTATCCTAAAACAACCAATTAACAGCTCGCCTATCTACCATGGCTCACTCCTAACAGAACCAAACAACCACACCATAGTACAACTCACTCCTACTTGAGACCAAAACAACCAGAGAATTTCGAATCTTCGAATCTTACCAGCAACAACGCAGTTTCCGAAATGAAGCTGCAGCAGCAACCCTCAGCTAACAACTACCAAGTATGCGACCACCTGCAAAAGAAACAAAGAAAACCAGAAGCGTGTCAGGTATAAACTAAGAACCCATGGTGCTTTTACGGCGTTGTTGATTTCATGGCTAAACAAAGAACAAGAATCTTACCAGCAACAACGCAGTTTCCGAAATGAAGCTGCAGCAGCAACCCTCAGCTAACAACTACCAAGTATGCGACCACCTGCAAAAGAAACAAAGAAAACCAGAAGCGTGTCAGGTATAAACTAAGAACCCATGGTGCTTTTACGGCGTTGTTGATTTCATGGCTAAACAAAGAACAACAGAAACGTGAGAGCCAAAAACAGAGACAACGGTAAAAGAAAGAAGATCAGATCTAAAAGAAAAACCAGATTAGGAAAGGCTAAGAATAGCAAATCAACAATGAACAAACAGCAAAAGAACCATCAATCAGAAAAGTCAAAACACAGGAGAGTTCCAAAAGGGAAAAACAAAAGAACCATCAAAAGCAATAAGAACATCCAGTTCAAAGACAGAAAGAGAGGCGAAGGAAAGCAACAAAAAGAGCAAGATCCATACAGAACCAAAAGGATAAGAAACAAAACAAAAGCAAAAGGAAACCTCGTACCCAAGAGAAACGACAACAAAGAAGAATAAGAACCAGAAAATGCGAACAAACCGGATAGCACGTGCGAGAGGAACGGAATGAAGCAAAGAAAATCAGAGCCTCACCTCAACCTAAACCACAGCTCCATGCCTCCATAGCTCCAGATTTGGCCTGAGATCCTCGAGGCGGCGACGGATCTGAAACTGGAGCTCCCGCACGAAACAGCAGGTGAGAGGAGAGCAGGAAGCGAAACCGAGGGGGAAATGAGGCGTGCGAGCTGCTCTTCCCGAATCGAGGCCAGGAGTAGGGCGGCATGCGTACCCGGCGACGACGGAGAGGTCGACAGCGCGCGAGCTGCTAGCACGTTCCGGTCCACCTGCGCAAAGAGGAAAACTCGACGGTACCCCTGGCAGGAGATATTATCACCGCGAGACCAGCCGCTCGAGCGCGTCACCGAGAACTCCACGCGCTGTCTCTCTGCGAGGCGGGACCAGCGCTGCGTCGACCCACTGTCAGTGAAACAAACAAGCAGTAAAAAAAGTGAGACAGGAAACGCACGGTCTGGATCGCACCGGAGCAGCTCGATCCAACGGCCGAAAATCCTTGATCGCTGTGAAGCCTCCCAAAGGTCTCGAGGTTTACCTCTTTAGATACTACTCAACAGCTAGCAACCACTGGAATGGCCCCCATAGCAATAACTTGCAAACGAAGGAAATGTAGATCACATCCAACAGCCATTGGCCCGACAGTGACTTGCAAGCAGAGCAATTTGATAGCAGGATCCTCGTGGCTCGCTTCCGGCAGTGGACCGGCGGTGATTGTTTCCACCGTTCGTCTGCCGTGTCGATCGCGTCGTCAGTTCTGTCCACCTACGAAATTACGTGAGCTGAAGAATCAGGGTTGCGACTTTAGCCGATTTAACCGGGGCCATTTTGGCTGATGTGTGATGTAATAATGGAGCACTACTACTTTTAGCCTTTTTGAATTTTTTAATATAAAAGTTGTGTGCATCATCACGATGTAGAGACTGGATTTCCCTTTAAAAAAAAAATGCGACTTTAGCCGCTTGACTTACCAGTGAAACAGACGAGGAAAATGTCTGGAAATTTCCGAGGAGACATGGAATATCTTGCCGCTTTTGAGTTAGGTTTAATTTTCTTACCTATAAGTCAATTCTAAAAGCTGTACTCTCTACTAAACTCAAATTACACTTTTTCATAAAGCGTGTTGAACACTCAGTCCATGTAGATGTGCCCAGTTTATATCGTCCCAGCATCGGACAAGATTATAGACACGGCAGATGGAGTGAGAAAGGAAACGAAGGAATTGGCCTGCAGTATAATTTTCGACACCCGTATCAGTCAACTGTGCGTTATCACGAGGAGCATTCAAGTCGCTGAGAGGGAAGGTTGAACATCTCCGGATGCTCCTCTCGATATGTGTAGCGGACGAAGAACGTTAAACATTTGTTTGCTTCCTCCAAGTGACAAGGAAAGTCAGAGGAATCTCGAATCAGCACTATAGAAAATTAACCATCAGGCCTTTGTTCATCTATATTCATCGCTCCAATTGAGGTGCAAACCAAGCCTATATATAGCAGCGGCATGCAGAGAACAGAACCACAATCTTGCTATATTCTTCTCTTTTTCATGAAATGCCATTGTCCATTTTCAAATAAGTACCTCAGCAAGAACAGGAAATTAGGATCGGGCATGCCGTCTAGAATCTTGGAAGGGGAAAGAAAGACGCGAGACCATCTATATATGTATCTAGGAGTAGTTTAAAAGCAGGAACTGATGCAGAAAAAAAGCCTTGTTGTTCCTGCCTGCGGGAGATCGATATATCCACGGGGTGTTGGGAACGAAACAATCGAATTTTGTCGAGTGAGATGAGATCAGAGGGCTCTGGCCTTGACGATGTCCATGCTCATCTCGCTGGGGTCGGTGGCCTGCAGCTCCACCTGGATGCCGTCCAGCTCCCTCTTGAACCGGTCCTTGGAGCTCGCGTACAGCATCTTGCTCCGTGTCCTCGACGTGTCCGGGGACCTGCAGCCAGCTTCAGTGGATAACTCGATCGAGAGAGAAGCCCGGGAAGAAGGGAAACGAAAAAGTAGGTAGGTACCAGGAGATGAAGAAGATCTTGCTCTTCTGGCAGTTCTCGTCGGTGACGAAGTCGAAGTCGAAGACGGCGTAGCGGCACTCGCCCTCGGGCATGGAGGCGGTGAAGTCGGCGTAGGTGTCGCCGGGCTGCCCCAGCCTGTCCACCACCACCTGCTGCGTCTGCTCGTGGATCTTGAACGTGATGAACCGGAAGCTCCGCTTCGCCTTGAGCTCCTGGAACTTGAGCTTGCACTCGTCGCTCACCGCCATACCCGACGCCGAGTTCGCCTTGCAGAAAACAAACATACAACGTTCATTAACCTTGCATTGCATCGATCCACGCGCGGCATCCATTGCCATTGACGTCGAATCGACCGCGCGCTCTCACCATTGCTGACGATGGGTTGTCTCTTCTTTCCACGGAGCGCCGGCCCGGCACGATCGACGGCGGCGTGAAGGCAGTGCGTAAGAGATTCTCAAGGCCCGTGAGAGGGGAGGGACCAGGCAAAATATAGGGGCGCCGGAGGCTTGCGTTGCATGCATGGTGCCAGCCCGCCAAGTTAGGAGGAGGAGCAGAAATTGGGGCCTTTGACCAAGCACGTACGTCCCCTCCTTGGCGCCTTTGCGAGAGCCATGAGAGATCGAGAGGTGCTCGACCAACACGCGCGCCACCGCCCATCCATCTCTCTCGGCCACCGTGAGATCGAGGCCGTAACAAAGATCCATCCCAACGCAATTATTTTGGCAGCATTTCAAAACATGGCCGTCAGCCGTCAGCTATCTCAAAACATGACCTTCAGACATGTGCACTGCTAACTTCAAGCGGTTATTCGAACGAGCCAAATATACGCACTGAATGGGCATCAGATATCTCAAAACGACTTTTTTTTCCAACATCAACAGATAAATTCTCAACTGTAAGTTACACAGCCGTGACCCTACCCCGTAAAAAAAGTTTTACCCAGGAAGATCATTTGTATCATAAGCTACAAAAATGCCGCCGTTGTTTAACCAAAGAATTTTACAACTTTTGGAGCTTGTTTTCCTTTCGCCTTTGCGCCGGCATTCTTCTCGCCATTGCCTGTAGCTGAGTCCGAACTAGGTAGCTTGCCTTTCTTTGCTTTGGTGGGTTTCGGCTCTTCTTCGTCAACGAAATCATCTTCAAGATCATCTCCACCCCGCAGAGCATGGTCTTCCTGGTAGTCTCTCTTTGTATTGATAACTAAAACAAGAACAATGACAAATAAGCAAGTAGGAATTCCTGCAATGAACAGCTACATCGGAGAATCGGTTGCCCGAGCTAGCTCACACTCTCAACATATAATACAAGAGAATTTGTCATTGCTCACTACTACTACTAAGGACTGAAAATAAGTAGAAATTCACATAGCCAGAGATTTTACCTACTCCATGTGGAATTCCATGGTAGGCATCTAAAAATCATGCTATGTAACAAAACAAAAGAATTCTTCAAACAGTTGTGTAGTCCGAACTCTCTAAATTTAGCCACCATGCTTATAAACAAGTATTATACTTCACGTTTTTTGTGCAGACTTTAAAGGATGATGGCAACATCCAATTCAAATATATATTAGATCAACTGCAAGCACACACACCACATGCCATTGGGTGTTCCAAATTTGAGAATGCATGCATAGTAGTTATATATGGCAAAGATATGTCAAGGGAGTAGTTCCAGACTTCCAGTATATTTACCATCATCAATGGAGGGCATGAAGTCCTGTTGCTGTCTGTTTGGACAATGCCTGGCCAAGTGTGTAACTTCACCACATATCTTACAGCAACCACCCTAACATTTCATAGAGTTAAAATTCAATTACAGGGAATCATTGATAATCATATCAAGGTAGAACAGTCTTAACAGTAACAGAAAGTAAGAAAAAGTCAAAGCTACAACAAACTGGTTATGGACCTCAGAACTCAGACAAATACGGTCTAAAAAGGATTCAACATGAACTTTTCAAATGGTAGTTATAGCTCTCAACCATTATCTATCATTTTTTTGCATGAGGTGTCATTAACCCAAAGGAAAGAAAAACAGTGAATGGTTTCTCAAGCTACAGGCAATTCAAAGTCAAAACTGGTAATTAGGTGAGAATCATGAGCCAGGACCATTTTCTGCATATTTGTCCGCATAAAACACCAAATACAAATGAAAGTACATGTGCTTCAGTTTCAACGCCTTACAATGGTTCTAGACTTCTAGTAGTATCGTGATTGATGTGCCGAGACAGTGAAGCATCAAGCATGTGCAATACCTTTGGATAAATGCCGTGCTTGTTTTCAGGACAATCCTTGCTCAAATGTCCCTGCTGTTTGCAGACAAAGCAGCTTGCAAACTTTGTACCGCCTGCACAAATAAAAAATAATGTTGAACACGTGAAGGACCACATGTTAAAATGAAACTAAGGAAAATATTACTGGCAGAACTACCAGCAGCTGTATAAGACAGACAGTTGAAGAGTACCATTTTTAATGGGCAAGGTGCACTTGGAAAGGGAATGTCCAGATTCACCACAGTTATAGCAGAATTTCCTCAAATTCACATTCCCGTCACTTTTCTCAGGGCAGTTCTTCAAACTATGCCCCCGCTCCCTGCAGAGCAAGCAGATCTGAAAAGAACATGGCAATACTGTATTACTTTAGTATAGTGAAACTGAACTCCTGCAACTGAAAAAATTCAGACATTAAAAATAGATGTTACAACTGAACAGCATGCAGCTATAACCAAATACTATGTTTTAGCAGCACCATGGATAAGGAGGAGATAACTCTTCATATAAATACCGATTGATGTTTGTTCCTTAAGTTACAATTGTGTGTTTTTATGGGAGTCGTAGCTCCTCGCTGCCGCAGAACAAAAATGCTTACTGACAATGTCACCCAGCAAGGTGAAGCTAAATTAAAAATTATCATCACTTCTGCCACTATACATTTCTACTAGCCCCGAACAATAAGCACTAGGCTACTCTTCAGGTAAGCTACATAATCCAATGCTCATAGCCTTATGCCCATGGAATCTCTAGCAAGTAGTAGCAATTTAGGCTACCACGGAAATAATTACCACTACAAGCTCCAGCATACATCAATTTTAGCCGTGCAATGGTGGGACGGTACCTTGTTCCTGTCCCAGGCGGACTTCTCGGGGCAGTTCTTGGCCGCGTGGTCGGTGGACTTGCAGATGAAGCACTGTTCCCCGGGCCGCATCCCGGGAACCCTCAGCGGGTGCTTCGACCTCCCCGCTCCACCGCCGCCGCCGCCTACTACGCCCTCCTTCTTCACCTTCATGAACATGCTCTTCTTGATCTTCTTCTTCTTGGTGCCGTCGGCGGCAGGGGCGGGCGCCGGTGGACGGAGGCTCGGGTTCGCCTCGTGGAAGCGCTTCCGCGCCTCCCGCTGACGCTTGTTCGGCATGGCTTGCTACAGACGCCCTACTCTGTCTGGGCCGCGGCCGCGCGTGTTGCGAGCGGTATCTCTCTTTGCGGCGGCGGCGGCGGCGTAGCAGGAGGAAAGAGGAGCGTGGGACGGGGACCGGACGTGTACTAGCAAGGGGTTTGGTTGTTTTTGGGTAGAAGAGGTGCTTTGAGATTCGTGCACACACAGAGACGGTTCACAACACTTCTGTAGTAGCATTGGTCCAGAAAGTCACAGAGACTGGGTTCTCCATATTTACAGTCTTAGAGCATCTCCACTCACCGCGCCCAAACGCCTTCCGGACAGGCCGTTTGGGCGCCGTCCGGACTATTTGGCGCATTTGGGCGCCCTCGCTCCCCACTCGCGGCGCCCAAATCGCCCGGCCCAAAGGTTTTTTTTTCCCGAACAAGGTTTTGCAAATTCGAATGTGCCGCCAAGGTTTTGCGAATTCGAATTACAGACGGGCTGTTTTAGCCACAAATCGAGAGTCCTGTGCCACCAAAATACACTATGCCAAAATATGTTGCCAAAATACGCCGGGAGATGTCGTTGCCCGGCGTCTGCTTGTCGCCGCCACCGTCGTCATCGCCGATCTAGATGTTGTCACCGGGCTGGGGCACGTAGCCATAGCCGGGCTGGGTCATGTCGGGGTCATCGTCGATCATGTCGGGGTCATCGTCGACCTGACCGTCCGCGCCGTGGCCGGTCTCGGCGCCGTGGCCCTGGTTGGCGCCGTTCTTGGGCGGAACGAGCCCAAGCTCTAGCAGGATCGCGGCGCGATACATGTTGTGCGTCGCCCTCGCCAGCGGGTCCAAGTTGGAGACGTCGGCCGTCAAGATCATGAAGTCCTGACTCCTCTTCTTGACGGCGGCTTTCTTCTGCTCGAGGTCGATCTTGACGTCGGCCTTCTGCATCAAGGTCGCCCACCTTGCGTTGTTCTCCTCGCGCCTCAAGCTCGAGTTGGAGCAAACATCGACGAGGACCTTGTCGATGGACGACTGCACTCTGTCCGTCTTTGCCGCCGCTGCCAAGACCGCTTTCGCCTTCTTGTTCCCGATTGGCTGCCCCTCCGAGTTTTGGGGATCGGCGTTGAGGTCGGCGCGGCCGTTCTTGTTCAAAGTCCGCCGGTGCGCCTTCCATTTCTCACAATTTTGGAGAAGCTTGTAGCAATGCATCAACTTGAAGTCTTTCTCCTTGTTGATGGATTTGTACAACACAAGGGCGTCCATGACCTACAACAAAGCAAGCCGACGACGATCACAATTGTACTTAAGCAACAAAACAACAAGGGGATCGCAAGCCGGCGGTCACCTGATCCGTCGGGCCCTTCCCGCTCTCCTTCCGGTCGACGATGTTCTCATGGCAGCCGTGGAACTTGTTGACGAGGCGTTGGACGATGCGCCACCTATGCTCGATGGCGCCTTGGCCGTGCACCATGCTCACCTTGTAGAAGTCCATGTGAACCGGCGCTCGTCGAACTCGTCCTTGATCCGGGACCAGTAGGCGGTGCTCGACTGGTTTGTGCCGGTGATCTCGCCGGTAGTAATGGCCTTCCATGATTCGACCATGCACTCGTCTTCCTTGGTCGTCCAGATTATGCCGCGGCTGCCCTTCTTCTTCTTCGCCGCCTGCTCGTCGACCACAGCGTCGGTCACCACCCCCTCCTCCTCGACCTCGTCGTCGTCCTCGTCGTCGTCCTCATCCTCGTCGAACCCGTCGTCGTCATCCTCCGCCCGGGTGTTGTCGTTGATGATGTCGTCCATGATATGGGCAGTCTCCTACACACAAGGAGCAAGGCCGGTAGCCACGACTCGCCTATGCACATGTCTATTGTACATGCCATGGCTACAAAACGCGGGTTCATACCTGCATGAGCTCCGGGGCGTCGGGAGTCATTCCGTCGATCACATGGGAGGCGCCCGCGTCGAATGAAAGGCTCCGACCGGCGGCCGTTTGGACGGCGGGATCTCTCCGCATCGCCGACGAATTCAGATCGACGGGGTGGTTTAGATCCAGGCCACAAGAAGGGAAGATGACGTTGGGGTCGAAGCCGCCGTGATGCTGGCTGTCGCCGTACTCGGGGGAGAACCTGGTGCGAGGCGTGGCGGCGGCGTTGTCGGCGAAGAAGGAGGAATTCGACGGCGAGCCGCCGACCTTGCATCGTAGAGTGGCGTTGCTCTCTTGGCTTCCTCCCAAGGCGAATGCTTGGTTCAAGGCGGCGACGGTCTTGTTCATGGCGGCGATCTTCCTTGCCGTCAATGGCGCCGCCGTGCCGAGCCGTTTCCTCTCATTCTGCTTCACGCGGCGCCTGGCACGGCTCTGCGTGTCCAATCGGTGCCGGAGTACGTCGAGGTCCCAATCCTCCTGCCTCATCGCCTCCGGCTTCTCCCTGGGCGAGGGGGCCTTGCGCTTGACGCCCAGCGTCTTCCCCGCCGCCTTCGTCCCTGCCGCCTTCGTCTTCGCTGCCTTCCCCTTGGGTGCCGGCGGCGCCATGGAGCCGGCGCGGCACGAGGGTTTTTCTTTTGGCGGGAGAGATGGCGGGGGAAATGCGATTTTTGTGGACGAATTGGGGAAGCCGGCACTTATTGCGATCGCCGTCTCACTGCCAGGCGTGGCCCGCGCGTCGGAGGCCGACGTGGCGTCGCGTTTCCTTCCGTCCGGGGCTGCCCCAAGCCTCCCCAAGTTGAGGGCGTGGGCTGGGCGTGTCGGACACAAAACTGGGCCGCGCCGGACCCAATTCGCGTTTGGGCGCCGCGAGTGGGGCGATTTTGTGTCCGGCACGCCCCAAAGGCGTTTGGGCGGCCGTTTGGGCGCCGCGAGTGAAGATGCTCTTACTACTTCAGAGTTAATCATAAAATTCATCGACTTGCCAAACAGCATGTTAACCGAACCAGGATTAGTAAAAAAGCAAGTTGTTTTGGATTCAGACGTTCAAGATTCATATTGCTTCAATTGCCACAATCACCCTAGAACTGAAAAGATATCGATCTTTCGCAGGAAACCGGGAACTGATTATAAGTACATGGTAACATGTTTTGCACCTAGTAACTGAACAGACAGTTCCCTGTAGAAATCAGTGGGGTTTACAAGTCTGCAGCAAATCACCTCGTGCATTTCAAATTTCGATACCTATGGCCCATTCTTCATTTGTATAGAGAATCCCAAAGCACGCGGAGGTCCACATTGCCTCCAGAGACAATGATCCCTATCTTGCTGCTCTCATGCCAAGCAGAGCTTTGCTTGAACTCGTCAGAAAGGGCAGCGGCAAGGCCAATGGCTCCACTAGGCTCGACAGCCACCTTCAGCGTTTCATAGCACATTTTCATGGCGTCCACAATAGCATTGTCATCCACGACAATGACTTCGTCCACCAAGTCACGCACCACCGGCCTAGCATATAAAGATTATTACATGTGAAACATGCCTTGAATACATGGTAGTTCTGTACCTAGCATACATTCCTATGCAAACCATTTCAGGTTTTCACATCAGAACACTTTTTTAGGAGAACAATTTATCCAAGCAGCCTCGACATTGTCATGAAAATCTTTGAAACGAGTACAAATGGTTCAATAATTAGTATGGTTCCAACTTTCAGGACAATAATGCTCATGCAAAAGTTAATGAAACATGCTCAATGAATATTGATTTACCATGTCAAGTCGCCGAGAAAAGCTCGTAGTCCATCAGCAATTGTGTCGGTTGTAGCTAGTTTGATGATACGTCCAGCAGCCTTGGACTGTGCTGAATCATCAGCGCCCTTTGGTTCTGCTGCCAGAATACGTATTGAAGGATTTATGGCCTTGGCAGCCAGTGCCACACCAGAAATTAAACCACCGCCTATAGTTTAGCCAAAAAAAAATACCAAATGTCATATTAGGAAGGATCATTTACATCAGAGAAGTAGCTAAGAGAATACAGACCACTAATTGGAACAATTATTGTGTCGATGTCTGGGACTTGCTCCAAAAGTTCAAGAGCCACTGTACCCTGACCACTGAAAGAAAAGCAAATAAAATTCCCATATTTCATGGCAAATTAAATTACTCACGCGTACTGTTCTATGCACTTAAAGGCAACACTGCCAAAACAGCAAGGCGCAAAAAGAAACTGGAGGATTCTGAGTGTACTTCGCATAAATATCATGTTCTTTGTGAAAAAGGTGGGTTGATATTCCTGAAGTCTAAAATGTTCATACATGAAAAAAATGCAGAAGGTGGTAGTTGCTGGGTGGACTGATATTAGGACTATCAGATACAGAACAGGGGAAGCTTTGGATGGCAAAAGACCACCTGATAGTGTACTTATCATTGAATGGATGAATAAGAACGGCATCAGTCTCCTCCTGGACTCTTTTAGCAATGGATTCTCTTGATTCCATATTGGCATCACTCCAGATAACACGACCACCATATCGCTTAACGTTTTCAACCTTACATGCTGGTGCATTTTTGGGTATGACAATGTAAGCAGGTATGCCACGCAACTTTGCAGCCAGAGCCACGGCAGCAGCATGATTCCCACTAAGAAAAATCATATTATCAGTATCTTAATATCTTCAGTATGTTCAGTATTACAAAAAATAGAGTTGAAATTAGCACCAACCTGCTATGTGTCACAACACCCTTTGATGCCTGGTCATCATCAAGGGCAAATATCGAATTGGATGCCCCTCGGATCTTGAATGCCCCTCTACACAGGAGAACATATGCCTTGTAGCAATTAGCACCTTGCACTATAAAACATTTTAGAGGAAAATAGCACATGAGGAGTAGTTCTCACGCCTTCTGGAAGCATTCACACTTAAAGAACAACTGCTTCCCCGCTATGGCGTCGATAGATGTCGATGACAGAACAGGTGTCTTGTGCACGTAGGGGGCGATGCGGGCCTGCGCCTCCCTGATGGAATTTATGTCAGCGGCATAACCCTGGTCTTCAGTGCTCTGACCATCGTCATCTCTGCTCCCCATCTGGCCTAGCAAGTATTAGCTACATCAATTCTCTGAAATGTCCTTAGTTTAGTGATACACTTATACAGATACAGACTAGTTTAGTGATTCAAGATATCGCGTACTAAACTGCATAAGGTAGAACTAGTACTAGTAATTATATCATCCCACTGGGAATGAATTTCATACAATACAATATTATGTACATAAATACACTAAAAAAAGTAGCTTCTAGTTAAGGTGATTCCCAGTTTTCTTTTCTTTAGCTGTACTTGCTGAAGGGGAGAAAGCAAAATAGAGTATTATATCTACTACGCTAATCTAACTGCCTCGACAAAGAGACCATCTACAAGGACAATACAAGAAATCTTGTACTCAGCTAGCAAACGAATTGATTCAAGCAAACTTGTACAGTGAAGTAAGATTTGACAGCAGAAAGCAAAAGGAACCACGAAACTGAAGGAGGATTCGGACGAGGAGATGCAGGAATCTAGAGCGGAGGGGAATCTGCGCGGTGAGGCGGGTGGAATCTTGTCGACCTTGCAAGTGTGTGGGTGTGGAGATTCGGAGGCGGCTTCTGCTGAAGTGGAAAAAAGTCCGAATCCTTCCGAGAACAAAAGAGGAAATCCAGGAGCAAGCCGAGTATTTTTACCCAAATCTGACCGTTTTGTCGAACTAACGACGCAAATGGCCGCTCCCGTGAACTAATTGCAAATCTGGCCCCTCGAGGTCGGCGCCAACGCATTGCGTTGGCGCCGACCTCGAGGGGCCAGATTTGCAAATTTTGGTTGGCGCCGAACTGCACAAGTTCGGCTCCATTTGCGTTGGCGCCGACCTCAGGGGCCAGATTTGCAATTAGTTCCCGGGAGCGGCCAGATACGTCATTAGTCCGCAAAAAGGGCCAGATTTGGGTAAAAATACGCAAGCCGAACGGGAAGTATCTCGCGCTGTGCTGCTGCGGCTTAGCAGGCCACGGGCTTGAGCCTAGTCTATGGCATTGGGCTTTTCTTGTGACACTGGCCCGGATTGGGGTTCAGGATGGCCCGTGTTTGTGAGACACACCGTGCTCCCTGATTCTGACGAAATCAAAGGAGCCTAATGTCAGGTTTCGCAGTTTTGCCCATCTAAAAAAAGGTTTCGCAGTTTTGACTCGTTTTCGACTTTTACAGTTTTACATTCTCTCTCTCGTTACATGAACTATACTGGTCGGGTTAGATCGAAGAAAGAACTCTACTTGTTCAAAAAACTGAGATCAAAAGCAAAGATTGGTGGAAGCGTCAACGACATCTAGTTATCGACAAGTAGTCTACCACCGGAGGTTTAATCTTAAGAGCGATGACTAATGGCGTAAATTTTGTTTTTGTTTTAAGAGAGACAAGGACTTGTACCAAAAATTCAATACGGATCCATCGCAATAAGAACAATCACAGCAGGATAAAACATAGCTAGCCAATCCAGATGCGGCATCCAGCTATCTACGTTGACCTAATATACCAGTTACCAAACTTGATGACACGTTCAGCAGATGTTCTATCCCTTCAACCCATACACACTGGGTAGGTGCTTTGCAACGATGCCATGCATGACGGTATAAAAGAAAGTAGCTCATATTTGTTGTCAATGTCAGAGTTTTATTTGAATATGAACTTCTAACGCTAGCCAATTACCCACTAGTCTTTGTCCTCGCCATCGGACGTTTTCACATCCACTTTCGGGCCTTTGGTCATTGCTTTTGCTCGGCACAATCAAACCAAAACCTACAGAGTATAGACCCCTAAAGGCCTAAACGACACTAATTAGCGAGATAACAAAAATTCGAACAATTGTTTGGCAGATCAGTCAACTCGTTTGATTGACATGTTACCTAAGGATGCCGGACGGGTGGTAGAAAAAGGAGGCAAAAAAAAGGAAAACTCAAATTGCCATGCAATCCGTCTCGTAGTGCCTCGTAAAGAAAATTCCTTTCGCAAATCGTTCTTGGTGACCTCCGAAATGCAACTGGCTGGACTTACATTGTTTACAAACTCCCTAAAACAGACTTTCGGGACCCGCTTTACAAATAAAACAATCATGTTCAATTAAGACAAAAATAAAAATAAAAACCTGTTGGGCAAAAGGTAGCGATACAACTCTGCACAAAGAGAAACTCAACGACTAGACGGCATATAGAGGTGACGAGCCGCCACTAGGAGATCCTCGAGCATGTTGTCCAGCCGATTCCTATCCCTGCAGAAAAGCCAATAATTCAAACAAAAGGGACATCTAAATAAAAGAATAATCCCTCTCGTAGTGTTCATGTGCTTAGCTGGATTTGACATCCGCAGCGTTGTGCACGTTGTTTGTTTGGTCCTTTCTATGCATCTGGAATCTAGTACGAAGCAACGACTAGGGGATTTTGAGTTGAAATTTGTAATTTTAACACGAAGAGATAAGTCTCCTTAAGAAAAACAATCCTTGTGTCATCCATCAGCCTGAGTCTCAACTTATTTGTCTGAGCGGTTGCCGATGTAAAACCATGCTTGATCCAATTCGATTTTTTTTATTACTTCGTTAAAATAAAACTGGAACCGGTCCATCACGCCATTCAACCCACGAACAAAACAAATCGGCGTTGAATTTGATTCGTGTGGGTTTGAGAGACTTTCTGGGTAGCACAACCGTAGCCATATACTTCCCCTGAAATGAGGCAAAAGGTTTGCCTTTATATTGATATAGAATGAGAAAACATAGAGCGGCCAAGGCCAAACCGAAAAAAGCGCTACATTTTAAGTTTTAATTTCGGCCAAATGCTTCGCACCAGCGAGGATCCAGTTCTTCCTCTCATCCTTTATCTTCTGTAATTTCGGCCAAATGTTGGGCATCAGCGACCGTAGCCGTATACTTGATTACGACTTTTATTAAATAAATCCAAATTTTGATCCTGTGTGCACGCTGTTACTCAAAGCAATCCAACTTTCTCCCCTCCAAGATCGATCGATCATGTAACTGTTTGACACTCGTCCAACACTGCACACAGTGGAACAGCCAACGTAAGCTTGTCACGCTCCTCATGACCGGCGGCAACTTGCTTCATCAGTTCTGCGAATCCGTCTGATCAGCCTCCCTTCCAAGTATTTCATGGAAAACGTCATCGAAAACGAGCATGGAGTAGTTCAAAATAACGAGATGCCAACACCGGCTTCTTATAAGAAAATAAAGATGTCAGCGTTCCAAGTGAGTGAGTGTTGAGGAATACTAAGATTCAGCGAACCAAACCGTTCTCAACGAAGGTTCAGTGAACCAGGACAGTTCGTCAACCTCCAGGTGTTCATGAGTAGTATTTGTGTTCATATCAAGCAATATATACACTAGATTTCCTCAACAGACAGCATCAGCGACAAAGTCCCCCGCAAAAAGAACAAAAAACAGTTCGGTTATTTTTCACTGCTGATGTCGCCATGTGAAAACAATGCCTGGTTATTTTTCACTGCAATTTGATTTGGCTTAGCTCCAAGACAAATTGGTGTCGAATTCGTCGTGGGCATGGAAGAAGTTTTCGATAACTTAATTCATATTTGAGCTGACATTGATTGGCTTTCAGGTTACGTGCGTACCAGTGCTGCTACCAGCCAGAAGCAACTCCAAGTCAAATTGAATTGAAATATCATGTGGCTGCTATGATCATCCAAAGCGCTCGTATTTTTTGTGAGAAGCTGAGAACGAGTACAACTCTGCAACGAAAGAAAGAGTTTCGAAATTAAAAATGTACGTGCGCACCAGTGCTGCTACCGCATCCACAAGCAACTCCAAGTCAAATTTGAATTGAAATACTACTATCTGGCGTGTTACGATCATCCAAAGCTTGCGTGTTTTTACAATCAACTGAGAACGTGTAAAACTCTGGAACGACAGCAACAATTTCAAATTCGAATCAATTCCACGTTGTGTTGGTGTCGATTTTCTCCGGATTTATTGCACGGACGACGACGGCATTCTTATAACTAAAAGAAAAGGCAATTGTTATAGGTGACTTTGCTGCATGTTAAAGACTTCCAGGTCCTCCTAGCATGCTTTGCTTGCAAGCCCACCATTACAGAATCCCTCCGTTCATAAAAGGATATCACAACTTTATCTAAATTTGTATGTATCTAGACATACTTTAGTGTATAGATACATACACATTTAGACAAAGTTGATACATCTTTTTTATGAACGGAGTAGTTAAAATAACTGAATTTTTGTGCACAAAAGATGTACTACTCCACTGACTTCTCCACTTGGCAATTGACCTGAAATATTTTCACTTCCGGCGTTAACGTACGCAATCATGGCCAGCTTGCCCGCCTATAAATGCGCCAATGCTTAAACCGCTTTCTTGCACAAAACCTCAGCGATCTGGTCGCACATCCCCAAACCAAAACCATCTCTCGAATCTCGATACTGGTAAGCAATTCGCGCTCCCAATGGCGGCGGCCACTCGCACCCTCTTCGTCTCATGCTTCCACAGCGGCGGCTCCGAGACGAGCCGTCACCTCGCGCTGCGGTCGCGGTACCCGTCCATGCCGCGGCGCCCGAGGGCGGCCGTCACCGTCGAGGTCGTTGATGACGGAGCAGGAGGAAGCGGGGCCGACCTGGAGGCCGCGACAGCGGCAGCAGCTGTGGCGGCGGCGGAGGAGGAAAAGGTGGCGGTGTTCGCGGTGACCGGGATGACGTGCACAGCGTGCGCCGGATCGGTGGAGAAGGCCGTCAAGCGGCTCCCGGTATCCACGAGGCCGCCGTCGACGTCCTCGGCGGCCGCGCGCAGGTTGCTTTCTTCCCGGCATTCGTCTCGGTGAGCAATTGAGCATCCATCGCCTACTCTTGGAGGATCGACTGTACCTGCACTTCTTCCTTTTTCTTTCCTTGTTTGCTTGCTGTCATATGAATCGACAGTTCATCCAGCTAGGCAAGGTGGCTGCCAGTCAAAGCGATACAGGGTTTTCATTTCTAGGCCTATACTTGCTTAAGGGGGCAAACCATATCTACCACGCTTTTAGCTGCCCAACTAGATGACTCAATCAAGTAAAATTCGGCTGAAGAACTAGATGACGTTATCGCAGGCAGCAAGAGGAACCACGAAACTGAAACATGATTTGGACAAGAAGGCTTTGTGCTGTTTTGTTCTGGCAGGCCAAGGGCTTTAGATTCGTCTTTGTCCCTGGGCTGGTCCTGCTGTGTGTCTATTTACGGTCCGTTGTTAGCCCATACTATTCAGATCCAAGTCTCCTATATTTCCTTAAACCAAATGGATGAATAGTGTCATCAAAGGAAATTTTCTATTCCTACTATATGTTATTTCTCCATTTTCCTTTAAACCAAACAAGCCCTACCATATATGTCTCTAAAATGTTTGAACCAGTAGGTTTGTTCTAAGTCAAACTACTTTTAGTTTGAACAAGTTTATAGAAGAAATATATGAACATCTACAACACCCGCAAGTTTAGGTTTGATAGATCCGTCATACAAATATACAATATATTTCCATTGTAAATTTCAACATGTTTTTTCTTTAAATCTAGTTAGAACACCAACTATTTTTTGAATGGATGGAGTAACACTTACGGATGCGAATCTATCGTTGCATGGCTCCAGGGAGTGTGGAGGTAGAACTAGTAACTTATTTAATCCAAATCAAAGTATGCCCGACTTCGCTTGCTTTCGGATTGGGAAAGTTTTCCACATTTTACTTCAAATATGGCGTGGTTAAGGCTACGTGCACACAAGTGTTGCAACCACACAGCACACACAATTTTGCATGTGTTTTTGAACAAAACGGGCAATATTGCCTCATTTTATTAAAAAAGTAGGAGGGGAATTGACCGGTTCATTAACGGGAAACCGGCCGAAAACCGTTACAAGTGCACCAATGTAGTCATGAAAACACCACATTGTGCAGACCCGGCCAACCTGGCTACCCACACGAGACACACACGCCGCCAAGGAGAAAAACACCATCGAGGCCAACACAATTTTGCATGTGTTTCGTATTGTGGGGATTGTCCTTCCGTTTATTTTTGAACAGGGTCCGATACAAAAATAGAGAGCTCAGAGCAAATTACAACCAGGTCCCGAGGGAACCAAAATTACAACAAGACCCAGGAAAATTGTCCTTCCGTTTAACCCACCCGATTGTGCATATTTTACTGTTTTATATCTATTTTAGCAACATATTATGGAATAAACCTAGTACGTTTAAGTTAGCAATCACAAGCTGAACTTCAAAGTGAAAATTATAATTTAGATTTTTATGGGGCATGCTCTAGTCGTCTAACTCACAAAACAAAGATACAATCACCTTTACTTACTAGCAAAAGTATATTTGATCCCTCGATTATAGCGCAGTACAATTTTTGTCTAAGCTAATATTCTAGATAAGGTGACTCTTCAGTTAGTCGAACCAGACAAAGTTTCTTCCTTGCCACATTCAACACCATTCGAGAAGCAGTGGTTACATGTCACAATCCAATCAGTACTAAAATGATAAAATACTAGATCAAGAAAACTTAACGAGAAGTCAAAGAATCAGAACAATTTTATGAAATAAATTTTTTATTTAGAACCTAGATTTTTTTTCTATTTCTAACGTACATAATTTATAGTATCATTTCTATACTACTATCCTATCATGTTTTAGATATTTCTTTACTTTATATAGGCTTTTTAACATTTATAATAAGGCTATTTAAAAAAATGATTGTCCACTTAATTTATTTTCTTCTAATAAAATGATCTTTTCATTTATTTATTTTCGTCTAATATGTTTTTTAAAAATTGAGGAATTAGTTTGTTGGTTGCTGAAGTTGAGGGACTATTGCACTTAGCCTATTGTTTAGTTTAGTCAAGGGACCAAAATAACGAGTATTCAAATCGACACCCGGTCGAGAACATATACTCCCGGGATGAAACAAATGATGTTCTTAATATAAAAACATCTGGAAAAAAAAATACACATACACATGTCCATGTCCTATGTACACGTGTAAGTTTTATTGAAAAATAAGTTTTATGGTGTGTATGTAAAAAAAGAAATTCAGTCATTCCAAAGTTGCTCTTTTAGAGCACCCCCTTTTTCTAGTTGAGGGCACAACATATATAATCTCTTCATGGAGCTTTGTACATGAAAGAAAGACACGAACATATCATGTGTGTTGTCTAAGAATATCTTATCATTTCTATATTACGATCCTATTATGTTTCATATGTTTCTTTTACTCTATAAGTATAGGTTTTCTAATATTTGTAATAATACTAATTTTAAAAGATATTCTACTCTATTTATTTTCTTCTGTTAAAATGATCCTTTTATTTATTTTCCGTCTTGTATGTTGTCCTGAGAATCGAGGAACTAGTTTGTGGTTGCTAAGGTTGAGGGACTATTACACTTAGGCTATTTTATAGTTTAGTCAAGGGACCAAAATAGAGGGATCAAGTCGGCACCCAAAAACTTATGCTACCAAATGATGTTCTTAAGATAAAATACATCTGAAATTGCGCCTACACATGTCCATGTCTTGTGACACATGTAAGTTTTCATGGATAAAAGATTAGTTTTGTTGCGAAAAACACATTCGGTGGTTCCAACTTCCAAAATTGCTTTTCCAGAGCACCCTTTCCTTTTGTCGAGGGCACAACATATGTACTTTAGGCTTGTGTTATTACGGTGGTGCACTTTGCTTGAGCAGGTGAACTGAACGCGACACTACATGTATGTGCATACATCTCTTTCGTAAATACTACCCCATTTACTTAATATAACACGTTTTGGCAGTTCAAATTGAACTGTCAAAATGTCTTGTATTTGGGAACGGAGTGAGTACAAAAGAAGAAGAAACTATACACCTATTGCTAGTTCGACTCAAATTCCACCATCATGCACATCCTTAATAGTAGTCGATGTCATCGAGAAATAGTTTTGTTAGTAGTGCAGATGATTCTTGAAGAAAAAGCTGGGCACACTAGTTTTTGGTTTAAGCAGAAAGGTGTTGTACTACATGTACAACATGATCTGTAAGGTGATTGTTGAAAAAAAAAGGGTTGGTTGGGTGGCAAGGTTATTGTTATTCTGCTCTCAGAAAGGTGTTGTACTACATGTAGTACTGCTTCCGTTCGCAGTTTGATCTTCAGAAATCAGTTAATACCGGAATTCCCCACCTGCCTACGTTACTGGTGTGTAGCATATTCTAATCCGACGCTGCTAGCACTCCCTTTGCTTTAACGGCAATCTCGTTTTCGGAAAAAGAAGAAGCCCACACCATCGGCGCTCTTCGCCCTCCCTATAAATCCGCCAATGTTCAAACCACTCTCAGCGGCGATCGTCCCGAGCTCGAAAGATCCCACCTTGATCGAAATTCCCATAGGCGGAAACCCTCGCTCCGTACCTGTGGGGTTTTCACGCCGCCAATGGCGGCGGCCAGCCGAGCCCTGTTCCTCGCCTGCTTCCGCGGCGGCGGCGGACCCTCCGAAGCGAGCGGACCCCTGGTGCTGCGGCCGCGGTACGCGCCCATGCCGCGGCGCCCCAAGGCGGCCGCGGTCGCCGGCGATCTGGAGGCCGCGGCGTGGGCGGCCGAGGAGGAGGAGAAGGTGGCGGTGTTCGAGGTGTCCGGCATGACGTGCGCCGCGTGCGCCGGCTCCGTGGAGAAGGCCGTCAAGCGGCTCCACGGAATCCACGACGCCGCGGTCGACGTCCTCGGCTGCCGCGCGCAGGTCGCCTTCTGCCCGGCATTCGTCTCGGTAAGCACCCTCATAGATTTGCGGCCCTGCGCATCTGCTATAATAAGCAGTTAAGCGCTATAAAGACCCTGATTCAGATGCTTGTGTGATGTGTCTGGGATTGTTTTGTTGATTTTCTACCGGAAAGTTTGGACATAGTTCGTTGTCATACAGTTGGAGATGAGTGCAAACGGTTCATCCCGTTAAGGCACTCGTACTGGGCCCTTTGTGGCCGAAACATAGAAGTCGATACACGGGGCGTTCAGCTTTATGACGTCGCAATCTCACATGGTGGCTGTTACTGGGAGCATTGGCAACTTTGTGAGGAGTGTAGAGGCAGACGTGTAGCTGTGCAACCGTTTTGGTCATTTTGGTTGTGTGTCTGAAGAAAATTTCCCATTTGGGGAATCCAATGTCACGGCTTTGGTGATCGATGCTTGAGAGGTGGGCTATGATACTCAACAGTTATAGTATGTTCTTATGCAAAATGTGGAGGTGGATCTTAGAAAGATGTGATGTGCGTGTGCTCTCTTTCAACTAAACTCCCCCTAAACAACCAAAGGTGGTACGTATAGGGCTCCATGTGGCCTTAATTTGTTTCATTTTTAGCTGAAAAATGTTTAAAGGGGAGGCGGGCCTGTCGAAAGTTTATTTGCACTTATTGGCTTTCTTGTGGTTTAGAAGGTTACAGGTAGACAACTTGGCCTCTGATGTAGAACTGCTAACTACTTCATGTGTCCTGAAAACATCGACCGGTCAATTTGGGTTATCATGCACCTAGCTATAAATACTGTGATGTGCACAAGCAGGCAAGCTCGTTATAAAGTTTGATTTGGAAAAATAGATTTGATGGTTCCTAATTTATCGTTCATGCTTACAAGTTTTCAACTACAAGTGCAGATAGTTTTTCTTGTAAGGCAGAAATTAGGAAGGAAACACACACAAACTTTTATGCCCCAAAGCCATTTTTAACTTGGTTGTTACTACAACAGAATTTGAAAGTTAATCAACTGAAGCTCCTTTCCTACTCTGGATATTGTTAGCCTTAGGCGTATTCTAAAATAATTTTACTTAGATACTTTGAACTTGTGAATCATTGTTCCATTTTACCGAATTATATTTTCTTCTAATACGAAATGACATGCATTTGGGTGCGTGTTCGAGTTTTTGTTTTGCTGCTGAAGTAATGGAACCTGGCTGTATCGTGGTCATATGGGAAAAGGTTGAACCAAAATTCCAGAGATCCACGTTTATAACGGAGTGCTGACTGCTGATACATACCCTTGCTCTTTCCATTTTAATATTACGCCTCCTTCTCTGTTACTCAGTTCATCAGTTTTCCTTGGAACCAGTTTCAGTGAATTTTGTTGTGTAGCTTCGAGTTTTTTCATCTGTTCATTTGGTGTTCCTCCCAATAGACTTGATCATATGACCAACTGACTATCAAATTTTCAGGCTGGAACATATATTTTTATTCTGGAATAATTTTCCACTCACGTTTCTCATCTCATGATTTACTTTCTTTCATCAGTGGAGCATTTAAGGTCTAATCTTGTCCCACCACTGATATCTCTGATTAACTTTTGAGAAAGAAATACAGTACTCTCTCTGGAAACAAGAAGTACCTACCCCTTTTCATCAGTATTGTGAGGTTAGCCTTTGGCCCGCCGTAGTGCCGGTAAAAAAAAAGTATTGTGAATATTGTTGGAACGATAGGGGTACTTTTTCTATTACTGGAAGTCCTTTTCCTGCAGTATAAGTGCACTGTTATAGTTGGATGACGAAATTATAGGAGCTGAAAAAAAAGTCATCTCTAACATAATGGCCGCTTGCTCACACTTCCTTATTGGATGGCACCTATGAATTGGCTGATGTCATTACTATGATGCATGAAATAACTTTAATCAGTAATAGCTACAAGATAGTGCCACACTTAGGTGGTGTATTTGATAGCAGTTCTATCTAGGGATAAAGATAGTGAATAAGAGACTGAGATAACACGTACCTTGATGATTCTTCACTACACGGAAAGGTCAATTTAGACAGTAGACTATATATAAAAGACGATATCTTTACACATTGATCCTCAATTCTTTCTCCTGGATACTAACATTGTTTGTTTACTTTAAATACTAAGTACTTTTCTTCTCCCTGAGAAGGGTGGAGTTCCTGTCAACAATCCTTCAAAAAAGCTCTGTTTATTAAAAATATATGACGAAATAGGCCGGAGCCCCGCTATATTAATATAGCACACACCGATACAACCAACGAAAGACACGGCCGGGGCGACAGCCAGCACACACCCAAAGAACAAGGCAGGGAAGGAAAAGAAGAAAGAAAAAGAACGACATAGGCGGATTGACTAAGCGACGATGACCCGCAACCGCTGCGCCCTCTCCGAAAAAGTACCACCACACTCCTAGCACCGAATCGACATGTACCAAGCAGCTCCTTCAAGAAGGAAAGCCACGCTACTGCCGGACCAGCGGACTGATCCTAGGGTTTCCCCCGGCACAAAAGGGAGCGGATGAAGGGTAGCCACGACGCCCTTCAGGAAGGGAAGATGCCACCCGAGAGCGGCACCGCGTCGGTGTCGGACGAACCGACAAGGATTTCTCCCGAAAACCCCATCCACAACCCCAGACAATCCGTAGCACAAGAGCCCCGCGAGGATGAGCCTCGACACCACCAGACTAGCCGCCCACCAACATGCGCCAAAACGATCCCGAAGCCACCATCGTCGTCTCACCGAAGTAGCTGGCATGAGGTCTGCAAGACGAGGTGAGGAGAAGTATGGACCGGGGACCGCAGTACCACGGCCGAGCGGGAGGGAACAACCTCCACCGTCGAGGACGGTAGTCGACCGGACGCAGCAGCAGAGCACACCAGTCCCCGTCAGGTCCGGCCGGGCGCAGCAGGCCCGTAAAGCCCCACGAGGGCACACCAGTCCTAATAGGGTCCGGCCGAGCCCGAAACGGGCCCGTAAAGCTCACCGCCGCGTTGCAACAAGGTCGGCCGCCGTCACCACTGCCCCTGTCCTCTCAACCTCGCTTCGAACCACAGAACGCACAATTGGTCCAGCCGGCCCGCCCAAACCCAGATGGGCCCGGCGGGCCAGACCCAGCTAGGGCCAGAAGGCCCCGATCTGGGCGGCCGAAGCCCACTGCCACCTGCTGCGCGCCGCCGCTCGCCTTACTGCGCCGCCCCGCAGCTCCGCGTGCACGCCGCCGCCACGCCGCCTCCCGGCCGGAGCCGGACCGCCGCCGCTCGAAGCACACCGTCGCCAAGCAGGGGAGCCCCGCCTCCACCTACCCTGGCGCGGGGAAGGACACACCGCCGCCGCCGGCGACGCACGGGCTTTGCCCGGCGGCCCCTGCCGGCGGCGGCGACGAGGAAGGAAGAGGATGGGGGGCGCGAGGAGAAGGACGCGGGAGGGCGCGCGCCGCCGCCACGGGGGGCGACGGACGCGCGCGACGGAGCGAGAGGGGAGGGAGGGGCCGCCGGCGGCGGAGGGCGGCGGAGGAAACCCTAGCTAGGTCGCGGGTCGCGGGAGCTCAGTTCGATGTATATGGTTTGCTACCTAAAAATATATATTTCCTGCAATAAACATTATTGTTTGAAGCTTTGAATTATTTTACAGATTGTAAGGTCGCACATGTAATTACACGAAAACTTCATGCTCATTTTGTTCAATGCATTTTTATGCAGTACGCCTGAAACTCATTTATGTGCTTCCATTAATTTCACTTCACGTTCATGCAGAGTCTATGTCTATGTTATTCAGTCCTTTTATTTGGATATCGGAGTTCATGAATGACTTCTTTTGCAGGAGGAAAGAATTAGGGAAACCATTGAAGATGCTGGATTTGGAGCTAAACTGATTGACGAGGAGGTTAAAGAAAAGAACATTCTAGTATGCAGACTGCACATAAAAGGAATGACCTGCACGTCTTGTACAAGTACAGTTGAATCTGCCTTGCAAGTTGTTCCAGGGTTCAGAGAGCTTCTGTTGCGTTGGCTACTGAAGAGGCAGAAATACGTTATGATCGCAGGGTTGTTACTGCTACCCAACTAGTCCATGCAGTTGAAGAATCTGGCTTTGAAGCAATACTGGTCACCACAGGAGAAGATCGGAGCAGGATAGACCTCAAAGTGGATGGCATTCTCGATGAGAGATCAGTGATGATAGTGAAAAGTTCTGTCCAAGCTCTTCCTGGAGTGGAGGACATAAAAGTCGACACCGAGCTCCAAAAGATCACCATCTCGTACAAACCTGACCAGACAGGACCCCGGGACCTTATCGAAGTCATCGAGTCAGCTGCATCTGGCCACATTGCTGTATCAATATATCCGGAAGCCGATGGAAGAGAGCAGCATAGAAATGGGGAGATAAAGCGGTACAGACAGTCTTTCTTGTGGAGCTTAATGTTCACAGTTCCAGTGTTCCTAACCTCCATGGTGTTCATGTACATTCCAGTTCTGAAGGACGGGCTGGATAAAAAGGTTATCAACATGATGAGCATTGGTGAGCTATTGCGGTGGATTTTGTCGACACCTGTCCAGTTTGTAATTGGCCGCAAATTTTATACCGGTGCTTACAAGGCAATCTGTCACGGCTCGCCAAACATGGATGTGCTCATTGCTCTGGGGACCAACACGGCTTACTTTTACTCAGTTTACTCAGTTCTCCGAGCTGCCACTTCTGAGACTTATATGGCAACAGATTTTTTCGAGACAAGTTCTATGCTCATATCATTTATCATTCTAGGAAAGTACCTTGAGATCTTGGCAAAAGGAAAGACCTCTGAAGCAATTGCCAAGCTGATGGATCTTGCACCAGAAACTGCAACAGTGCTGGTGTACGACCATGAAGGGAGTGTTGTAAGCGAGAAAGAGATCGACAGTCGGTTGATTCAGAAAAATGATGTGATCAAAGTCATTCCGGGTGGGAAAGTTGCTTCCGATGGATTTGTAATTTGGGGCCAGAGCCATGTGAATGAAAGCATGATCACCGGAGAATCACGGCCCGTGGCAAAGAAGAAGGGTGACACGGTGATTGGAGGGACGGTGAACGAGAATGGTGTGCTCCATGTCCGGGCAACATTTGTTGGATCAGAAAGTGCCCTGGCACAGATTGTAAGGCTAGTAGAGTCAGCACAAATGGCAAAAGCTCCTGTACAGAAGTTTGCTGATCAGATATCTAAAGTTTTTGTCCCCCTGGTGAGTTCTGTTGCATTATTTGTGTGTTGATGAGTTCAGTTACATTGTGTTAATCCAATAAGGTGTATATTCTTATCAGTGTTGAATAATCTGCTTCATGCTGCAGGTCATTGTTCTTTCTTTGCTTACTTGGCTTGTATGGTTCTTAGCTGGGAGGTACCATGGCTATCCTAGCTCGTGGATACCATCTTCCATGGATAGCTTTCAGCTAGCTCTTCAGTTCGGGATATCAGTTATGGTAATCGCCTGTCCTTGCGCCCTAGGGCTCGCTACTCCAACTGCTGTGATGGTTGCAACTGGAGTTGGTGCCTCACAAGGTGTTCTGATCAAGGGTGGGCAAGCTCTGGAGAGTGCACAGAAGGTCTAAAGTTAATTACTCACTGAAGACATATTTGCACGCAGCGTTTCAAATTGTTGACGAACATTATTTGTATGCATTTTGCAGGTGGACTGCATTGTTTTCGACAAGACAGGAACACTAACCATTGGGAAGCCTATTGTCGTCAGTACCAGACTCTTGAAAAACATGGTCTTACGTGAATTCTATGACTATGTTGCAGCAGCAGAGGTATTCTTTTTAACTCCATATATATCTTAGCGGATATTTTTCTGCATTTTGGGAAGATACCTTGCTCAAATTCCATTATTTCTCAGGTCAACAGTGAGCATCCGTTGGGGAAGGCGATAGTGGAGCATGCCAATAAATATCATTCAGAGGAAAACCATATCTGGTCTGAAGCAAGGGATTTCCTTTCAGTCACTGGACACGGTGTCAAGGCAAAAATCAGTGGGAAGAGTGTCATTGTGGGCAACAAGAGCTTTATGTTGTCATTAAACATTGATGTCCCTGTGGAAGCTTCAGAAATCCTCATGGAAGAAGAAGATAATGCGCAGACAGGGATCATCGTGGCTATGGATCAAGAAGTTGTGGGCATAATCTCCGTGTCTGATCCAATAAAACCAAATGCTCATGAAGTGATATCGTACCTCAAGTCCATGAAGGTGGAGTGTATAATGGTGACTGGGGACAACTGGGGAACCGCCAAAGCCATCGGCAAAGAGGTTGGCATTGAAAGTATCATGGCTGAAGCGAAACCGGAGCAGAAGGCCGAGAAGGTGAAGGAACTTCAGGTGAGCAACTTGGACATCCTTGCTTTATCTCTCAAAGTGTGATATCATCCTCGCTTTACCACTTTCATGATGTTTGTCTTACAGCCACACAACTACCACTCATTGCCTTGAATTTTGGTTACTGCAGCTGTCGGAAGAACAGTAGCGATGGTTGGTGACGGAATCAACGACTCCCCAGCGCTGGTGGCAGCCGACGTGGGCATGGCGATCGGCGCGGGCACCGACGTCGCCATCGAAGCCGCAGACATCGTCCTCATGAAGAGCAACTTGGAGGACGTGATCACTGCCATCGACCTGTCCAGGAAGACCTTCTTCCGCATACGGATGAACTACGTCTGGGCTCTCGGCTACAACATCCTGGGCATACCGATTGCCGCAGGGGTCCTGTTCCCATCGACCCGGTTCCGCCTGCCGCCGTGGGTCGCCGGCGCTGCGATGGCGGCGTCCTCGGTCAGCGTCGTCTGCTGGTCCCTGCTGCTGAGGTACTACAAGAGGCCACTGGTCATACAGGAGCGACAGACATAGAAAAGAACACCATCATTCAAATGTACATATGGAATAAGCTGTAGATATGTGTAACTCCGTGCATGATAGATAATGGGAAGGGAATAGCAGTTCTATAATGTAAATATGTATAACTGCTGGATAGTACTACAGTACAATTTAGGCAGCACCGCAACAAGTACATCACTATTTCATAGTTTGAGCGCGAGTGACGAGTGTCCCACTGTTCTTAGTATATTTGTTTTGGAGAAAATTTGTACTGTGCTATTGCTACGCGCGTGCCAGTGCCACCATATCTCGGCCGATTCACTTTACAGATTTACAATTAGCATGATATCATTGATGTTGTACGACTTGACCTTTCAAGAAGGGAATTGGACAACTTGGGAGGGGTCAGGTCAAGGTGTTAATTAGTGACTGGGGCCAAATTCAAAAGCAAGAACTAAAAGCTGGTGCATTGTGACGATGCTAACTAAAAGCTGGTCCACGAAAGGATGTCTCAACCTTGTCCAAATTTATATGTGTCTAGATACATATAAATTTGGACAAGCTTGAGACATCCTTTTGTGGACGGAAGGAATAGATCCCGTCCTAGAAGAAGGATGGATGGTTGTTCACGATGGGTCTGTACGTCCACTTTGTCCTGTCTCTGTGGGCGGTGCCATTAGTTACCTAACTTGAGCCATTTCGATTAGTTGCAACTTGCAACCAAGGCAAGAAGACATCATGATATAAAGCGGTCGATGCTCCTCTTGGCATAGTCGTAGATAACTGTGGTCACTCCAAAAGAAAGGATGATGTGCCAGGTACGTACGTCCGGTAAACTCGTTTACTTACCCCCTTGTGGCTTGTGTGCATGGCCGATCGATCCGATGGCGACCGATCACCAACCTACGTGCCGTGACTGCCGTCCGTCTCAAGACACGCAATGACGCCCGCCACTCAATCTAGCCACAGGCTTTTCAAAGGCTCGCTGCTTTGCATGGGACTCACACGTCAGATCAATCTTCTTTCTCTAGATTACCCTCTTCCAAATCCCCCAGACCTCCCCGACCTGCTCCCTGATGTTGTGCACACACAATATGCACACTGGTCAAGGCCTCGACCATTTGAAGGCGGAGCGGTGTCGTGGCCGGAAAGAGCAACGGCGGCGAGCTCTTGCAGCTGTAGGCAAGAGGAAGAGAGGGGAGAAGTGCAAGGGTATCAAAATCTAACCAGAGACACAAAAGACTTGTCGACAGAGTCGGTGACGCACGAAGACGACGGTTCGTTCACTAACCACGACGACCAAAGCTGAACGTCACGGGGAGAGCTGCTCGAGAGGCGTGGTTCTTTAGGGAGGCGCCAGTAACCACAATAATCGACAGTGGAGCTCCAGGAACCGACGAGGGAGACCGGGGGCCGGTCGAGAGGAGATTGACATGCGGTGGCATCCTAACAGTGACAAGGAAGAAGAAGATCATTGTTGGTTGGGGAGCTCCGTCATAGATTAGTTCGGTGGATAAGGTCAACTCGGCGAGGCTGAATTAATGGACAAGGTGGTGGCTCGGGTGGCATATGGCAACAGAGACGTCATCGCAGAGCCATTCGGGTTCTCTACACATATAACACGAGAGAGCGAAGTTCTGGGTAAATGTAGGGCATCACGCGGAGATTCTAAATCACTAGCTAGGACGGGTTAAGAGGAACAAATGCGACCAAATTCGAGTAGACGGAGGATGACCGGATTTCAGTCAACACGATTGCGTCACTCTTGCTGCATGAACCGTAGCGGTGTTTTCACGTACTGGTACGCCGCGTCTCAGCTGTCATTCTGACATAGGAGGAAAAAGGAGCAGTCAGCAAAGACGACGGGAGGACTTGGAGGAGGGGTACGGAGGAAGAAGATTAATCTTACATATGGATCCACGTCTTTGGTGCATTTGTGTTATGTCTATTTTTGGCGCGTAGACCCGTCAAGTGGGACCGAGCTGTCAAAAAAACAATTTTGAACAGTACAATGTGTCATGGACCTGGCGGAATGTTTGGCGATTTCAGTCTTTTTTGTTTAAGATTGTCGTTCACGCCTCAAATGTGATTTGTGATGGTTTTGAGTCATTTACTCGGTTGTGCTCGGCAAGTGAGCATTCATGCACCTTGCATTTTCGCGAGAAGCCCGTCGGCATCCGCGGGCGCATCTGCACAGGCCGGCCCATGCGCGATGCGTGCCAGGTCCGAAACGGGGATATGCCAGGCTCCCGATTCCCGAACAAGTTCCGATCGTATAGAACTTGGCCAGCTCCATGTGAGAAAAAAAAAACTTGGCTAGCTCCTTTGCCTCGCGTACTTGCAACGCCGTGTGAGTACACGACGGAATCACGGCGGGCGGGCGAAAACTGTGTCGACGTTACTACAGTAGTACTCCGTAGTAGTTAAAAAAAAAAAAAAAACAGTGTCCACGTAAGTTGCTCGTGCCAACAGATCGACAACTGCACCTGACCGCGCCCACGGTACGGGTGCTCTCTCCAGATGCATCTAGATGCTTCCAAAACCAATGAGCCCGATCCGACGGTTCCCGTCCAGACCGTCTGGCCCGATCGGACGGTGCAGCCGCAGCAGCCCCTAGTTGACCCGCCGCCTCGATTCCGTTCACACGCGACGTCGTGGGCCACGCAGTTTCAGGCGCGCGTGTTCACACCTCCGTATTCCTTTGCCCATAAGGTTCGAACCTCTGGCCGTGGGCCTGGCCCTATAAATCTCCCGGTGACGTCTCGGCCCATACCTCGCTCATCTTCACTTCGCTTCGTTTCCACGCTACCGCCTCCCAACCCCCAACTACCCGTTGCTCCTCTCGAGTTCTTCTCGCCGCTCGATCTCCGTCCAGTGATCCAGTCGCTCTGGGAACCTCGCCGTCCGTCCGCTCCAGCATGGCCGCCGCCTCCTCCGCCACCTCCGTCCACGACTTCACCGTCAAGGTCAGCCCCCGCCCTCCTCCACAAGCTTTTATTTGCCGCGTCAGCCGGCCCTGTTTGCCTCTCTGAAATGCTTCCACGATTCACGCGCCGCTAGCTAGATCCCCGGCCAGACTCCGAGCTAGCTCGAGCTGTGCTCGCTTTGCGCTTTGCTAATTCCGTCGGAGATTCGTGTGAATTTCCGTTGGATTGGCCTGCTAAACCTTCTGAAACTCTGAATTTGCTAGCCAGTAGTTCGATGTTTTTTTTTGCGGGTAAAACCAGATCTTTATTGAGCATTAGGGCTTACAAGTTGTTCCAATTCAAGCTCCCGATTAAAGATTTCAGGACCTGAACCAAACATAACCAAAGTTCTAAGTTCTGTCCTTGCCCAATTGGCAAGACAGTGACTGACCCTAACCTGCCCTCGATCTACTTTTACAAAATTACAAACTCTACCAGCGAAAGCTAATCTCTTAATCTCATCAATAATATGTAAATAGGGTGAACGGTCTTGTGAAGAATCTTGGATCGCCGACACCAGCTGCAAGCAGTCCGAATCGATTGCGCGGTTAGTACGCCCGTAACGAACCCGTTTTGCTTGGTGCGCAGGATGCTAGCGGGAAGGACGTCGACCTCAGCGTCTACAAGGGGAAGGTTCTGCTCATCGTTAACGTCGCGTCCCAGTGGTACGGCTTGTGTCTGTAACTCTCTTCACCTTGCACTGCTAGATCCTTCTTTCACGTACTGTATGAGATATCTTCAGTTTTACAAGGGCGGCACGTTTACATCGAATTGTCATTGCTTAGTCCTCGGCAGAAAAGTAACAAAAATAAGGTCAAAGTCAAATAAGTCACCTGCTGGCTGCTAGTACTTGATTGTCCAAAATAATTTGGCTGACATAGACATCTAAAAAATTAATTCCATGGAAAACATTACTTCTTCGACTGCTAATTATTGTTTCTGACCAATTGTTTCAGTGGCTTGACTAACTCCAACTACACCGAGCTGAGCCAGGTGTACGAGAAGTACAAGGATCAAGGTGTTTATTTCACACATTGCTTTTGTATATTTTTCCTTCATTGTCAACTGGATCACTGGGATCAGTCTGCTTATTGGTCAACAGTAGTCGGCTATTCGATTTAAACAACAAACTTTGATTGTTGGGATGCTAACCACTATTTTCTGTTGCCAATCTGTGGTTTTTTAGGCCTTGAAATCTTGGCCTTCCCCTGCAACCAGTTTGGTGGGCAGGAGCCTGGCACCAATGAGGAGATTGTGCAGTTTGCCTGCACTCGCTTCAAGGCCGAGTACCCCATTTTTGACAAGGTAGATTTGTGCACTTATTTTCCTCAACCAAAGTAGTGCATTTATCTGTTTCAGTGAGATACACATTTATGATCTTCTTGAGTAGGATAACATGTCTGAGTGTGATATTTTTGCAAATGTGTCAGCTTCCAGTGGGACGATCAGTCCATGATCTCCTTTTCATGGATATTTAATCCAAGAACGTTTTCATGATCCCTAACTCCTATTGTCTGTCAGGTTGATGTCAACGGCAAGGAGGTGTCCCCCCTGTACAAGTTCCTGAAGTCTAGCAAAGGTGGCCTTTTCGGTGACAGCATCAAGTGGAACTTCTCCAAGTTCTTGGTTGACAAGGAGGGTCGCGTCGTGGACCGCTATGCGCCGACCACTTCCCCTCTGAGCATTGAGGTAACATACAGTACCATGATTCGCATTCCCTTGTATACAAGCTGAATTTTGAAGCGCTGGGCGTTTAAAATAACACTTGGTCTGTATATTTGCAGAAGGATATCAAGAAGCTGCTTGGGAGCTCTTAGACCTGCTGTCTGTTTGGAGCCTGTAGAAAAATCAGCACTTCTGTATTACATCGGTGCTAGAAACAATAATGTTGTGTTGAATAAAAATCTGTATCCAGCATTTCAGAGGTTGCATCTGCTATATTTTCTGCATCCTACTCTGTACTTGTATATGGCGTGTTAATGATATCAAATATTGTAGCTATTCGGTATCCCTTTCACGGGATACTTGTGCTAAATATAGCCGCATCAGCTTCATAGCTTGACACAACTCTGCATTTAATTGGTGGCACCCACCAATAAGTGGTGATGGATACATGATCTTGGCCTACTTCAGTGCCCAACGCATGGATATTCAGATGAATTCCACATGTGACATGCTCAGAAGACGCTTATGCCATCTCAGTGTGCATTTCATAATCCTTGGACGTAAATTGAGTTCCTATGGCTAGTTTAGCTCACCGAGATAAGTCTGCAGAACTACACTTTCGTTCATTAATAAGCGAATCATACCAATTTTACACTTTAACTATCTCAGAATTAGAATCTAAAATCACTTCGTCTGCAAAGTAAGCATTTAAGTTTGCAAGTACTCTCCCATCCATCGAAGCTTTCAAGAGCTCGCCCCAACTGTTATGCTATATCTCCATGATCTACTATCTTACATATAGTGCCAAATGCTAAACATTGGTCAGGTCGAAGAGTCGAAGCCATGGCGCCCAAATTCGACATCTTCGATACTGGACCACCCAAACTGAGGCAAAGGTGAAAACGGTTCATAAGGCATTTCATCCAGCTCCCAGGGTAGTTTCAGCTCATTAAGTTGGCTGTCACTCGTCTCTGGTTCCTTCTTTTCCTCTGTCACCCTGTAATTGAAGCTTCCAGCAATCACCTGAAGTAATAACACACAACAAAAGATTAACTGTCTGAACCTCTGTAGGCGGAAAATAACATCAGAAATATGCCCTGGACTATTTTACAATAACTCTTTGGAACATTTTTGTATCAGTTGATGTTATGAGCCTGCAGTTCCACTTGATAATTGACAAAATTATGCCATGTACCTGCACAGGGTCTGCAGCAATCAGCGGCCCTCCAACGCTACCTCCAAACAGGCTGCCGCAGGGAGTAGTAGAAACTACGATGCTTAAACCCCCATTGCAGTCTCCTGAATCACCCTCATCAGACATCAAGTAAGAGCCTTTTAGTGAAATTATCTCAAAGAGACCCTGCAAAATCACCTCAAAGTAGTACCAGGAGGTGGAAATGGTTTCTTTTATATAGGATCCATTATGTGCTGAAGGAGCGAACCATTTTTTACCGCTACATAAGGGGCTAAAGAATTTTTACTGGACACCTAGCTTACATAACAAGCCTACATGTAACTGATAAGATAAGTAGGCATTGAGAACATTGAGGCGAACCTGGTAAACTGCATTGTTAAGGCCACCCGATTGTGAAGATAGACGGAGGGTTACGCTTGATAATGTACCATTGGCTGATAGAATGCAGATGGATTTGGCATGCAGCTCTGATTCCAACCTAATCTTGAAGGTAACATCCTGTGTATAGAAGTAATTTAATCATTATTGTTAAATTGTAAACAACAGATGAATAACACACTCACTGAATCTTCTGTAACCACTAAATTTTGTACCCCTCCCATTTTTCTTCAGAAGTAGGAACTGGTTGAGAAAAGTGAATGCAATCGATATTTCTATCACCTATTGGGACCATAAACACATCCACATCAAAGATTTGCGCAGAAGCCTGCCAAGAGTAATCTGTAGTCCATCAATCCTATATGGATCACGGACTTGCTCAGTGCATACAACAAGATGAGCAGAAGTTTCCATACAGATTGCACTGCACAAGCATAATGTAGTTTATTTGAAATGGCTATGTGCCTTATGGTAGACCAATAACTATGTACTACGTTTATTTTGAAGCCTGCAGTTTGCAAGATGAAGTTCAAAATTATCTACATTTTGATTTTGCTAGTGAACAAGGACACTTGACAAACGTTAACGCCGACCATGTTGCAGATTTCTATCCAAATAACAGCAAACTACCAATTGTACAATGCATATTTTCACACGCGTAACTATCTTAGGTTCAAGCACCCCGAAAAGCAGAACACACTAAACCAGGGTAGACAGAGAAAATGGGAACATTGCTTAGCAATTGAAGCTCCAAGTTCAACTGAGGTGATGAATAGCAAAACAAAACACCCTGAAAAATGAAAAGTAGGCCTTTTCTTGTTATTTGTTACTTAAGAAGATGGGTAGGCGCTTGAAGCTGCATACCTCTCCCTGATTGATACGCAGTACATGTGGAGCAAATGCATTTCCAGGTGAACATCCCCCTGTGATCAAAACATAAATTCAGGGCCTTTCGATGCACACACAGAATGGGAAGCGTTCTAATAAAGAGATGAAATTCTCGAGAGGTAAACTTCAGGAATACGATGAACCTCCAGTTATATACAAGCACAGACACATACTATGATTCGACCGTCAAATTGGCAGACATGTAGAAAACAATTATGATCATGTGGTTAAACATCTTGTGGACTTCATGGTGATAGATTACACGTGGAAAAGGAGCGCCTTTTATCTATCAAAAACTGTTGTGTGGTCGGCAAGATCATGGTCCATGACCAATATCATCTATTGCTGGAACAGTGGCAACCATTACATCACCACAGCAAGCATGTGACCGGAAACGCTCTAGTTATGATGCTGTTCTGTAGGTTAGCTTCCATGATCATCCCTTTAATCAATTCCCTAGGCATCACACCACATACTCCCTCCGTCCTAAAATAAGTGTCTCAAATTTGTACAAAAGTGAATGTACCTATACATGTTTCATGTCTACATACATCCACTTTTTGACAAATCTAAGACAGTTATTATTGGACGGAGGGAGTACAAATCATACCCACACCTTGGTGCCTAGCCGGCGGCGTCCTGGAGGTGGTGGCGTGTCGGTGGTGGCTTTTGCAGGTGGTGCTCGACCCTTCTGGCGATGGAGCTCGGCGTAGATCCATGGCGGGGCACCATCTTCCTCGCGCTCGCGGTCCCCGGTGGCCGCCGTGCGTGTACCCCGTACTGGAGCTCGGTGCGGCGACTCCAGCTGAAGATCTTGATCCAGCTGATCTCGGAGCACGACGACGAGGAGGTCCGAGGAGCAGGATGGAGGCTCCCCGGAGTTCGAGGACCGGTGACTTCCCTCTCGCCAGGGGTCATCCTCTGATCCAAGGTTCAATGGAGGATGTGGCGGAGGGGCGCCGCCGGAACGTGCTGTTCTTCATCGACGTCTTCGTCCTACAGGAGGACCTTTGTGTAATTTCCATATTTCTGCAGGTCTTTTCTGCTTTGCTCTGATGTATTAGTTGTATCCCGCAAAAAAAAAAAAAACTAAATAAAGACTACAAAAACAGCACCAGCACACCCGCAAAAAAAAAAGCACCAGCAACAGGTTGTACCATTAAAATATGAAATTTCTTCAACTACTGCAGTAGGGAAACCAAAAGGACGCAAACAAATCAAGTGAATAGCAAGCAACCAAACAAGGGGCTCACTGTTCCTCTCGCAAGGCACGTACGGTACAAGGTACTCACCAAGAAGGGCGAGCTGCGACTTCTTCCCTCTGGACTTCGGTGGCCGGCCTCTCCGCTTCACCGCCTTCTTCTCCGGCAAGGGACCCTTCACCGCCGGCGCGTGCATTGCTGCGAGGCGAGCCCAAGACGCCGCCGCCTTCGATGGAGAGTGGCGCGGAACCCTGCCTGATTTTTTTTTGGCGTTTGGGTGCGCAACAGTGACCTTGCAGAGTTGCAGGTTCCTTCGGTGTTGGGTTGCTGCTGGAAGGCCATTGGGGGTTAAAATTGCAGGTTTTGGATGGTTCAGTAGAAGAAGATGGATAGTGTGAGTTACCATCTCTGTGACGACTGCCTGGGAAAAAAGCCACTGCTGGGAAATTTTGGTTCATGGGTTATATCTGCTTTTGGGCTTCGTTGGCTGTCCGTCCAATATCCTACGTGGCCATGTACAGGGTTTGGAAATTTTATTGTTTACTACTCGGATTTAGTTGACTCGACTCACCTATACGTAAAATATGGACGCATCATCTTTATCTACATATAAGTGAGTATCTAAATCCGAACAGAGGGAGTAAAAATTATATTATCTCTGTCTCATATATTAGTTGACGCTAAAATGGATGTATCTAGACATGTTTTAGTTCTATATACATTCGTTTTAGCATCCACTAATATGGAAGGGAGTGAGTACGATTTTTCTAAATGACGAAGTTACTTTTTAGGGCCTATATCCGAATGTGGCTAGCGCCGCCGTCCGATTTACGTCCCGGTGCTTAGGCATGTAAGCGGACGTCCGTTAATTAAAATATATGTTAGCCTCGTTCTGTGCTTAACAGATTTGCTTAGCATGTCGCTAATTATAACCTAGAAGTGTATGGCAGATGTCCGTCGGACCGTCCGCTTGCATGCCTACCGTGCTCGTGTGTTAGCTCGCTCGCCTCTCCGCATGTCATTTCTCCCGCGTCCGGAGAAATGAGTAGTTGAAGGTAGGTCTAGATGCCGACCTGGATGTGCGCTGCCCTCACATGAGACTTTCTCCCCGGTGCGACACGGAGGAGGCGCCTCCTGCACCCACCGCAGCTGCAAGATGTAGTAGTCAGGCTAGAGAGGCAGCCAGAGGTGACGGGAAAGAAACAAGGGTGTGTTTGGTAGCCTGCAACCAACCGAGCTCAACTCGCATGGACATTAAAAATAAGGGAATAGTTCACCTTTTTACACTTTGCCCACTGTTAGGTTACAAATGAGGCTTTGCGTTTTGCCCCGCACGCTTCACAAAACAATGTTTAGCCAGGCCCGGCAGGCACGCTCGCTTCGAGCGTTGTCGCTGGGCAAGCCGCGCAGCTGCAAGGAGGAGAGAAAAATTCTCGGCCACATGCATGGTCCTCTCACATGACATGCAAGATGCAGTCACACCAATCAACATGCCATGTATACCTACAAACTCACCAACCATCATGCAGCCTACCAAACAAAACGGCAAATTCGTATCATGCATCATCTCCAGTGAGCCATGCCCTCTACGCCTGACCCGTTCTCCACGTTGGGCCCGGCCGTGTGGCAGCAGGCTACCAAACACGCCACAAGTGCTCAGGACAGCGGACGGCTCGGGTGTGGCTGCACCATAGGCCGCTGAATGCGAGGATGGGCTGAAAAATCTGAATGTGAGTATAATTTGGTTGGACTGAATTGTGTTTTTTGTTTCTTAGGCTTTGGGTCGAATTTGAATGTACAGTTTTGACACGTGGTAGATGTGCATTGTGTGTAGGCCCTTCTTTTTTGTCCAGAATTTTTCACGACGCTCAGATGTATTTTTTGTTGACCTCGTACAGCGGCCATGTTTGCATCAGAGAGTGCTGGTTATGAATAAAATCGCAGCAGTTGATCTAAAATGAGTTGATTGGGGTTGAAACACCTTTGGTTCAGATTTCAGCTTTTAGCCTAATAAAGTTGGCAGCGGAGCTGAACACGCGATTTGGCTGTATATACCAGTAATTATCTAAATGGATAGTTTTACCCCGAAATTATGAACGACAACATATCTAACTTTTGTACCTTCATGCAACAAATATGTATTGTGATTAAGTTAATACGGAATAACACTTCAAACAATATTGAGCTTGGACAGGAGGGTAAACAGTCAACTCGCCCAGGAACACCAGTGAAGTCAGATTCTCCTAGCACCACTTGATAAGCGACCAGGTGACGGTGACCTCAATTGCACATGCATCAACATTAAGTGTACCATAGAGTCTACCGCCTCTCTGAGGTTTAAAAAGTAGAGCGTCACCGAATTGTTGTTTCCCATCATCAACACCATAAGCACTTACAGAAATTTCCAGATGTTCTCCTTTAATAATTTCTGCACAAACAACATGGCGCTGAAGCTTGATCGTGCCATCATCAGCAAGAGGCAGCTCGTTAGTATCACCGGTGTGAAGCAACGCAATTGTCATGTCATTTATACTGGCAGTTTTTGCAGCAAAAAAACCTTGGAAACCATCTGGCCATGACCCATTTATGACTTTCATACTGACTGCGGCCTCTACTGAGCTGAGAATGTGGCCAAATGTCAACTCCAGTGTGCTGATCTTGCCAGTGTAGACAGACGTAAACAGGGATGAATCAAGCGGATGGGTATTCCTGAACGACTTAGCTAGGAAGATTAGATCTTGATCCTCAGACTGCCCAGTGCCTTTCACTTTCAGCTCAACCTCAAAATACACTGGATCAAGTAGCACAACAGCACGTGTAGGACCTATCAGTGCTAGGTATGGAAACTGCATGCATAATTAATCACGTAAATACTAGTGTTTCTTACACCCATAACAGGATTAAAGTGAAATATAACCAATATATTATAATATGATAAAAACATTGTCCATCAATATGTGATCCATTTATCAAGGGGAACTTAATTACATAACTCAAATTGACATATGTGAATCTAAAAGGCGAAAAAAAAACTTTTGATTTAGCAGAATTCGGCAAGAGGCAAAAAAATCAATCTGTTTCAGCACTGTGGAATTAAGTTAACAAATAGGAAGAGAGAATCCAAAGAAGATAGATGTTGAGAAGCATAATAAAAAATAATAATAGGAAAAAGTATTATATGCAAAATGCATAGCATAAATTATGTGAGAAAGTATAATACAAACGACGAGTGAAACTATAAATGCTTGCAAAAAAGTATATTTGTGAAGGTGTGTATATATTCAAACACACAAAAGCATTATCTAATTTGAAACATTCTTGTGACATTACAGTGCCAGTACCCTCCAAACTACGCTAAAACCTTTTGAAGGAAAATTTCACAAGAGTTACAACTGTCAGATACAAAAAACAGAGCATGTCTCAGACAGACCGAGGGATGTAGTAGACTCAACAGTCAACTGTAAAAGCATTGTCGGACTGTGGGAGTAAAGGGTCTGGGCTTATCAAGAGAGGAGTCAAGAATCAGATAACTAAATTGACATAAAGAAGAATGGAGACTATGCACAGATAAGAACTTCTAGGATAGAAGACGTAGACACAGATTACGGAACCAGAACCTTGAGGCAATTCAGAAACATAAGATTGACTGCCATCTGATCAACAGGTTGGTTGCTTATATGCCATCAGCTTTTAGAATTATGGTTACTACTTAGCTATCGCTGAAGTAACCAAAGTAACTCCATTCCAATGACTGACTAAGGATGTAAGAATGACCTGGTTTCTCCTTATGCTTTTGCATAGTGAATATTTCATATTGAAAAAGCCCAATAATATAATTATTTTCTCCCTCTGCATTTTGTTTCAAATCTCTAATAAATGACATATTAGTAGTCAATTATGTAAGGGCTCTACCCCGCAACATAAAAATAAAAATATGTAAGGCTCAGCTGAAGACCCGAACAAATAAGTATAGACAAGAGGCTAATGAGCACAAGACACGAACCTCCTCACTGACGATCTGGCAGTCATCCCTTTCACGCTCGAAGATGATATTGCGCTTGTAATCCACCAAATCACGTGCGGCGATAAAACCATACACACGCAGTGGCCACGTTAAACTCGAGGTCTCTCTGGATGAGATTCTGGCTTCAAAGAACTGCAGAGTGCTGATGGGGCGGACGGTGACCCTGGGGGAAACAACTTCCGTGAATCGCACGCTGGGGATAGTCGCTGCATCACATATTCACGTGTGAGACATCCATTGGCAGGCGATGCACTAATTATGGCATCTATGGAGAAAATTAAGGAAGGCAATCGGTAACTAGGGTACTTACTTTTTCGCTCCATGGAACCGATCCAATCGCCCCAATTTCGCATCCACATGTCGCGGAACGTGCCCAGATTATCTTCATCTACAGGGATTGTCAACTTGTATACTGGCGCCCGGAGACGCGTTTCCTTCACCGTCATGTCCTTCTTCCTCACGCTCGGTTCCTCTGCCTTCTTTCTCATCGCAGATATCTTTTTCTTCGTCTTGCTCTCTTGCCGTGTCTCCCGGTTACCAGACGCCGTGCTTGTCGCCGCCGCATCCATCTGCATCTCCGATCTCCCCTTCTTCAAACCTTGGATAGCTTTCGTAACCCTTGCCGCCGCTGTTTTCCGCGAGCTCCTCTCGTCGGCGCGGGCAGGCAGGCGAAGTCCATCTGTTGAGCTCATGCTCGGCCCAGCCGCACTTCGGACAAGCAAAAGCTGCCCAGGCCGTGCGCAGTCTGACTTCAAATTCTGTACAAAGAAAGAGGTGCAACCTGGAGTGGGCCCGTCTTTTTCCTGTTTTTCGTGTTTACATTTCTGTTTACATTTCTCTCTTTTCCTGTTTTTCGTGTGTTTTGTGTATATCTTTTTCCTGTTTTTTGTTTCAAAATATATAATGAGATGAGAGAATTTTGAGCATATGAATGGTTATTTTAAACGATGTGACATTTTTTATAGAGATAAACGCACGGCTGATCACTCAACTTACGCTAGATGAGTGAATTGGTCACTCAACTTGTAAAATGTGAAAATACATCACTCAAGTCGTTGAAGATGAGTGAATTGGTCATGAGCCGAGCCTGGCATGGTTTTTTCTGTCCACATGGCATTGGACTACATATTGTTTCTTAGAAAATTAAGACGAGGGGGTTTTGGTAAAATGGCCGAACCGGTTTATTTTTTTCTGTTTTCCTTATTCTTCTTGGCCCCTTCAACTTCAACATGTGGACGATCTTGGTCAGCGCCGGCCACCCACCGCCAATGCGCCCTGGAGGCGGCCTGACGCCGCGCGGGGGGGGGGGGGGGGGGGGGGGGGGGGGGGGCTGCTCTGGCCGCCATGAGCGAAGCCACCATCCGCGGCTCGATAGGCGGTTCGTGACCAATTTACTTATCGCGAACAAGTTGAAGGATTGGTTTTCACATTTTGAGAGTTCACTGACCAATTCACTCATCTCACATAAGTTGAGGGACCAAGGGTGCATTTATCTCTTTTTTATATGTGAAAAGTTATTTTTTTTATCAATGTAAATAATTTCTAAATGTACAAGAATTTTTTCGTCACGTGTACATTTTTCTAAATTGTATAAACAATATTCTCCTAACTTTACAAATATATTTCCATAATATTTTTAATACTTATATAAAAAACATGACCTTTTCCAGAATATTTCACCATCCTTAGATGCATTTTTGGTTGACCTCGTACAGCAGCCTTGTTAGCATCGGAGAGTGCTTGTTATTAATAAAAATCGAAGCAGTTGATCTATAATAAGTTGGTTGGGGTTGAAACCCCTTTTGTTCAGATTTCAGCATTTAGCCCAAGAAGTTTGGCAGCAAAACCTGAACCAGCGAACTCACTCTAGCGTCGATCGGTTTACCACAAATTAGTGAACAACATATATTGCTTTTGTACATACATCCAACTATGTATCATCATTAAGTTACTGCGAAATTAAAACATATTGAACTTGGACAGGGGGGTAAATAGTCAACTCGTCCTAAGACACCAATTTGAGAAGCAGAGCAAACCATTAAAGTGTAGTCAGATTCCTCACCAACTGATAAGGGACCAGGTAACAGTGACCTCAATCTCACAGGAACTAACATTAAGTGTACAGCAAAGTTTACTGTATTCCTGAGGTTTAAAAAGTAGAGCGTCGCCGAATTGTTTCCCATCAACATCTTTAGCATTAACAGAAACTTCCAGATGCTCTCGCTTCAGAATTTCAGCAGAAACAACATGGCGTTGAAGCTTGATCATGCCATCATCAGCAAGAGGCAACTCTTCATCATAACGGGTTACGAGCAACAGAATTTCCATGTCATTTATACTGGCAGTTTTTGCAGCAAAAAATCCTTGGAAACCATCTGGCCATGACCACGGATGACTTTCATACTGATTGCAGCCTCTACTGACCTAACAATGTGGCCGAATGTCAGCTCCAGTTTGCTGATCTTGCCAGTGTAGACACACTTGAACAGGGATGAATCAAGCGGCCCACTATCGTCAAACGGCTCAGCTAGGCATATTAGATCTTGATCCTCGGATTGCCCAGCGCCCTTAATTTTCAGGTCAACCTCGAAGTACACAGGATCAATCAGCACAGCAGCACGTTTAGGACCTGTCAGTAATAGGTATGGAAACTGCATGCAGAATGAATCAAGTAAATACTAGTGGAATATTGGAATATTTTTTAAGGTGTGCATATACTCAAATACACTAAAGCATGTCTAATATAAAACATTCTTGGAACAGAACCAATACCTTCGAAATAAAGCTAAAACCTTTTGAAACAAGAGACACAACTGTCAGATACTAAAAAGCAGAGAACGACATAGACAAACCAAGGAATGCAATAGAGTGATAGACTCAACAGTAAACTTAAGACGAACGGTCGAAGTAAAAGACCTGGACTTATTAAGAGAGGAGTCAAGAATCAGGTAACAAAGTTGACATAAAAGAAGAATCGAGACTATATGCAGATAAGAACTTCCAGAATACAAGACGTAGACATAGATCATAGAACCAGAACCTTAGAGGGGATTCAGAAACATAAGGTTGATCTCCAGGTTGGTTGCTTTTATGCCATAATGACTAATATGTTCCTTTGAAGTTTCAGCAAACCATAAGTACGCACACCCTCTTATCTAAGAGCTCTCGATTTAAGTTGAACCAACCAAAATTAATCTACTCCCGTAATGACTCATATTCAGGTTTATTATCGGCTCTATTTTGCCTAAGTACTAAATGTAAGAGCTATTATTATTCATTCCTGACTCTATTTGCCCGAGTCCTTCCCACCATGCAATTTTCTTGTACGCATTATAAACGCTAATATGTTCCTTGCATCTAGCTAAGCTCAGAGGTACTATCATGTTTATCACAGTTTTAATAACCGTACTCTATGCATTTAGTTTATACCATCTTCGCAAGTGTTTATCACAGAGTTTTGTTCTAACTCAACTATTATACCCATGAAATTTGTACCTTGTATTTTGCAAGCTAATATGTCTGGGTTAATGTATCGGTAGGTTACTACTTACTACTGTGAAATCCACTTTGGCTCCCTCCTACCACTTGCTACTATGGCTGAAGTAACGGAAGTAACTCCATTCCAATAACTGGCTATGCAAGGATGTCAGGATGTGTATACATATTTCATATTGAAAAAAGCCTAAGAATGACCTGGTTTATCTCATCTTCGCCATCTTCCAGTTGGAGTTCAGGAAAAGATAAAGGTGTTGTTGCTGGAAGTTGTCAGCTGGTTTGGTTTCGGTCGCTCGAGAGTGGTGTTTGTGCTCTCAGGAAAAGAGATGTTGTTTTTGTTATGGGACTGTAATCTGTAGAAGTTAAATTTAAGAAGTGCGGCCTAGAAAGTCTGCGGTACTGGTAGTTTCTTTCTGGATGGTTGTTGATGTGGTTTGTGTAGGCCTGTTTTTGGTTGGTTGTGGTGCCTGGATGTAACAGACAACTTCTGGTTTCATTTTTAATGAAACCGGGGGCCTCGAGCCCTTCAATTCAAAAAAACAAAATGACCTGGTTTATCTTGCTTTTGCATAGTATATATTTCATACTGAAAAAGCCCAAAAGTAGAATTATTTTCCCCATCTGCCTGTTTTAAATCTCTATTCAATGACACCCTACTAGTCAATTATTGTAAGACTAAAGATTCAGATGAAGAACAGCCCAAATATAAGTATAGACAAGGGGTTAGCAAGCAAAAAACACGAACCTCCTCGGTGATGATCTGGTAGTTATCCCGTCCACGCTCGAAGATGATATTGCGCTTGAAATCCACAAAATCACGTGCGGCGATAAAACCGTACACATGCAGTGGCCACTTCAAACCTAAGGGCTCTTTGGATTCGATTTTGACTTCAAAGAACTGCAGAGTGCTGATGGCGTCGGCGGGTGACTCGGGGGAAACATCGTCCGTGAAACGCACACTGGGGACAGTCGCTGCATCACATGTAGTTATTCATATGAGATTTGGATTGACAGCGACGGAACTATCAATCATACTAGTATCTAGCTAGCTCCTCCCTCCATGGAGGGAGAATAAATGTATTCATAGACACATATCCATCTGGTAAGAAAAGAAATTAGTAGGGTACTTACTTTCTTGCTCCATGGAATCGATCTCATCGCCCCAATTTCGCATCCACAACTCGCGGAACGTGCCGAGATTATCTTCATCGATAGGAATCGTCTGCTTGTATACTGGCGCCGGGCGACGCGTTACCTTCACCGTGCTGTCCCTCTTCCTCACACTCGGTTCAGCGGCCTTCTTTCTCATGGCAAAAACCTTTTTCTTCGTCTTGTGCTCTTGCCGTGCCTGTGTCTCCCCCTTCCGCTTATTTTCCGCGAGCAAACCCTAGCCTCTCTCTCCCCTCCTCGGCGTAGGCAGTTGGGGTCTCGGCCCAGCCACGCTTCAAACAAGGGTGTTCAAGCCGGGCCCAAGTCGATTTCCATGTTGCGTACGTAGGTGCATGTAGCATGCGTGCATGAGCTTTAGGCTTTTTTTTGCCTCTAGGTTTTCTACCTCTTCTCGCGTCCGGTACAAAATACATCCACTCATCATCTGAAGTACATCCGTCCTGTATATGAAAATACGCCTACGCTGCAACTGGAAATACGCCCGGGCTGCATGTGAAAAGTACATATGTGCTGCAACTAGAAATACGTCCGCGCTACATCTGAAAATACGCATTACACTTGAAAATATGCAAGCGATGCACTTGAAAGTACATCCGTGTTGCACCTCAAAGTAAAAAGATTATTAGAGGTCCATTATTCGAGTGGTTGATCTTTGTATTCATTTTAAAAGACCCTTGAGTTGTAAACTTTTTGAATGCTGAAACTATGAAATAAAAAGCGGCAAGGCTGTGTGCATCATTTCGATGCAGAGACCGGGATCTGCACCCCATTTCAAAATATATATATACCGTATCGCGTATGTATTTAACTTCTAAGCCACTTCATGTACTGCGGTTTGAGTAATTCAAGTATAATCTCAACATGTCCACGTTGTGATTAAGGGAGTGTGTTAGCAATTGGATAGTTCCATATACCGTATCACATATGTATTGCACTCCTAGTCCATCTCCCGGCATTGCCTAATATAAATAGGTGTCACCATATCGGTGCTTCATAGATTCCCTCTCCTTGTCACATTGGGGACGACAGGTTTCAGACTAAGCAGGGAAAGATAAATAATTTTATTCTGTAGAACCAGTCTAGATTAAAATAGTTGTGGCATCAATCAGTAGTTAACCAGTTAATGTGTTAAACGTTTTATACAAGTTGCATCGTTATGATAAACTAACTTAAGGCTGAAGATTGACGTGTCAACTTTTTTGTTTGCAGGACATACCGTACATTCTTTATGACATCCAGGATGATATGGCCACTGCCATTTTTCAGTTTTATGGACCTACGGAACCGCAGGCTATGTCAAGAGTGATCTCTATTGCTACACTACGCTACCGTGGGAGGCCTGTTATGCCACGGCGTAACAGGTCAAACCCAGTTCCTTTGAACGAAGTGGGAAGTCAACATCCTGAGGATAAAATAGGGGGCATCAGTTATCATTCTGTCCGACTTAAGAACACCCTTGCACCGGAGGACAATGGGAAGATCGTAGATTTATTGGTTGATAATCAATCTAAATATTCCCTTGGCTTTCGGTGAGGCACTAACCACGGCACAAATGACGTATGAGAGGGATGGTACCGCACTAAGGGGGATTTCTCATGGGTTCATGTCATCTTGCTTGGTAGCACAATCGTTGTAACTAAAATTTTGACCCCGGGTGAGTTAAACTAAAATAATACTAAACTTTTATACCGATCATTTTTTGTATTATATTTTTCCAATATATAGATCATATGTCTGAGTTGCACAATTTATTTTCTTTATAAGATAATTCCATTAACAAGGTAGAGAACCACCTTCAATGTGAAAAAAAAACGCATGTCACGTTGATTTTCTTTTTACAAGATGATTAATTACATAGGGTGTATATATATTATTGAGTGAACGTTCTTCTCTATTTTAAATATTATCAAGTATATTGATGCAGATTATTGGGCACACGTAGTAATAGAAATGTGTAGTGTATGGTTATCTAAGTAAATATATAGAAACTTCTAGGCTATAAATTGAATAGTTGGCATGACCATTTTTCTGTGGGCAAATGTGTCTTACAAATAACAATAGGTTCGGTAATAAATTCATATAATACACACGTGCTGCTCTATGCTTGTTGATGATCTATGCTTGTTGTTCGTACCAAGGGGTTAAATATTTAAACTTTCTTCATTTCTAGTTCGCTGAATGGCAATTCGCAAACACAAACATGTTACACACGTGCTGCTCTGATGGCCGCTGCTGGATCAATCCTGCACCGGTCGATTCAGAGTTTTACTACATCTACCTTTTCTTCACTTCGTGATGTGACCAATGAACTCCTCCATTTCCGCCCACGACGAGCCACCTTCCTCCAAGGCGGCACGAACGTCCTCAGCGAGCCCCTTCGCCGCGTTCCGCGTGGCGATGCCCTCTTGATGACCTCCTGGATGTCCTTGGCCGGCAGCGTCTCCCGACACTTCTCCCACGGCCTGACGACGATGCCGGCCTTGAGATGGCCGCACACGTATCTGGCGTTCCACGGCTGTTCGGAGTGCATGGGCCAGGCGAGGATCGGTTTCCCGTGGCCCAGTCCTTCGAGCAGCGAGTTCCAGCCGCAGTAGCTTACGAACGCAGCCGTGGCGTTGCCGCCGGCCTCCGCAAATATGTCGGCGCGATCAGCGTCGCGCAGCACCCAGATGAACCGCTGCTCGCTGCCTTGCAGCGCGGCGACCAGCTCCTGGATCTGCTTGCCAGGCAGCGACGTCATCGTGCCGAAGGACACGTACATCACCGATGATGCCGGCTGCTTGTAAAGCCAGTCCAGGCACTCGTGGCGCGGCTGCAGCTGCAAGGACGGTGCACGCATGGTCGGTCGACCAGCGGGTTCAACGGACCGATGGTGAACAGCTTCTTGTCGTCTTTGGATAGGGTCTCGTCGAGGGCGTGAATGAAGTCACCCTCGAGCGCGTGGCATGAGTTGAGGAGCAGACCGGCGCCGGGGACGCCTTGGCCACCCTGCCGCTGCAACAGTTCCATGAACTCCTCGGTGAGGAAGGAATCGGGCGGCGGGACATGTAGGCCGAGCGCGCGCACCAGGCAATGCCCGGGGATGGGGGCACCGTTGGAATTTCCCTAAGCCGGAGACCACCAGCCAAGCCATTGAAAAAAGGTGTTGGAGTCTCCAAATTAGGAAGCTAGTGATGAATTCCGTTATCCCATTTAATCTTCCAGGCGATCAAATCATGGTGGAGTGCGTTAAATGGACAGACAAGCATGAGAACCCTAAAGGCCTAAACCCTCAACACAACCATAATAATTTTGCTAAAGGAAGCACACACAGACGCACTCCCCTCCATCCGCAAACCCTCAAGTATTTTGAGCCTGTTTGGATGGCAGCCCTCCCGACCAATTTTTTGGAGTTGACCAGGGGCGTGGACGTACGTTTGGTTGGAAGCCAAACTTTCGGATCAGATTTTTCGCCCAGAACTTGGCGATCCCGTGGCGGCGAAAAGGTTCGCCAATTAATTGGCGCGCCCCAGTTTGGCAGGGCTGGCATCGGCGCAATCCAAACAGACCCTTTGTTTCCGCTCCACCCCACGCTTAGATCGTAAACCATAGATTCTCAACCACATCGCAAACCACCTCCGTCCATGCCCAAGTGTAGATCATCAACATATTATCAATTTATTACTGAACTTACTATTTTTTTTCTCGAAACAGGCTTGCGCCCCGCTTTATAAATAAAGCAACATGTCAAGCAAGTCCAAACACAGTTACGAACACAAGGGCGGTCAAAGAAACCGCAAGCTGGGGCAGCAGCACAAGTAAGCCCAACAGAAAGAAGCAAGAGAGGGAGGTGGGGGGGGAGGGGGCGGTGAGAGAGATACAACGGGGGAGGGGGAGAAAAGGGAGAGAACAAAAACTAAGCCCCTCCGGCGCTAGCTGGAAGTAGTAGAGGAGATGCGCCGAGCAGTCGCCACAAGTCTAGCGAGCATGTCATCCAGCTACCCCCTGTCCCGCTGCCTAGACAACGGGTGCCGCTGCTGCAAAAAAGCCAGAAATTTAAACATCGAGTCAGAAGCACGTCGGAGAAAGACTCGCTCGATCACCATCTTATTGCGAATTGTCCACAGGGTCCACGTCAACGCGGCAAATACCAACCAGAAGAGGCGTCGCCTCTCCCCGGTACGATTCGCCTAGGTTTCTAGGAACTCGCCAAGGTCTGAGACCTGCCAAGCAGGCCCAAGCGCCTCGTGGACGAAGTTCCATAGAAACCTGGCAGCGGGGCAGGTGAAAAGGATCTGGGTTCCCGTCTCGGGGATCCCACACATGGGGCAAAGCCCATCACCCGGCCCCTGTCGCTTGCGGACCCCACCCCTGAGGGTAGGCGGTCCCTAAGAAGCTGCCACACGAAGATTTTGAGTTTTAACGGTAGGGCCAAGCTCTAACTGGGTTACTAAAAAGACTCCGATAGGCCGACTTTACGGAGAACGTCCCAGATGGCGCCAAGTGCCATGACACGAGGTCACGGCCGCCTGGCAGCGTCTCCGGGAGTAAACTCCGTAACTCTGCCCAGGCTGTAGCCTCGGCAATACCAAATGTTCGTCGGAACGAGATGTTCCAAGTCCCATCGGGTATCGCCGAGCTCACCAGCTGCATCGGGTCCGCGCAAATAGCAAACAGAGAGGGGAATCTATGCTGAAGCGGGCTACCGTCAAGCCACGGGTCCAGCCAAAAGAGGGTGCCTTCTCCATTACCAATGGAGAAGCGGACACCCTTCCTAATCTCATGCTTGATGGATTGGATGGATCGCCAAAATTGGGATCCATCCTGACGGTCACAGGAAAGGAGGGGGCGGCCCTGCAGGTATTTCGCTTTGATTAGTTGCAGCCATAGCCCCCCCCCCCCTCCTCTCTAAGTATCCGCCATACCCACCGCAGCATGAGCGCAACGTTCATCTTACGGGATGATAATATACCTATGCCCCCCATGTCTTTGGGGGCGCACACATCCGCCCATTTGACCATGTGGTACTTCTGACGCCCATTGGCCGCTTGCCAGAAGAAGCGTGAGAGGTCCCTGTCAAATGTGACATGCGTACCCTCTGGGAGTATATAAACTCCCATCAGGTTCATAGGTAGACTAGAGAGACATGCGTCAATCAGAACTGTCTTGCTCGCCTTAGAGGTGAACCGCCCTTGCCAAGGCTCCGCCTTAGCTTTGACACGCTGGGTAACCGGCTCTAGGTCCTTAATAAGGATCCTAGAGTCACTAAGGGGCATCCCCAGGTAAGTAACAGGGAAGGCAGACAATTTGCAATTTAGTTTGTCCGCTATCTGCTGTCGCTCATCAAGAGAGAGTACCCCATGATCATGACTTCGCTCTTGTCGAAGTTAATCTTGAGGCCAGACATGGCCTCAAAGCAGAGGAGAAGGAACTTGAGATTAACAATGTCAAGTTCCGACTCCTCCACCATGATCATGGTATCGTCCGCATAGTGGAGGTGGGTGATCCCACCTCCAGGAATAAGGTGCCCAACCACACCAGAGATGTGGCCGGCCGTCTTGGCTTTGTCCAAGATAGCCGCCAGGGCGTCACCGGCAAGGTCGAAGAGAAGGGGGGAGATTGGGTCCCCTTGCCTCACCCCACACGAAGACCTAAAGTAAGGTCCAATGTCCCCATTAATGTTTATGGCCGTGTTCCCAGACATGACGATCTGCATAACCCAGCATATGAAGCGCTCATCAAACCCACGACGCTCGAGGACCTGGCGGAGAAAAGCCCAATCCAAACGATCATATGCCTTCTGGAAATCTAGCTTAAGAAAGACACCTTTAAGATGTGTAGCCTTGACTTCATGAACAACCTCATGAAGAGCCAGAATCCCGTCATGGATAAATCGTCCCTTGAGAAAGGCGAACTGATGTGGGTGAGTGAGGCGCTCCACAACTGGCACCAAGCGTGTTGCACACACTTTGGCAATCAGTCGCTGGATGACATTGATCACTATGATCGGCCTAAACTGACGGACATCCGTGGCCCCTACAATTTTAGGAATCAGGGTAATCATGCCAAAATTGAGGCGAGACATAACCAATGTCCCAGTATAGAGCTCCTGGAACATTGGCATAATCACCACCTCAATAGCCTCCCAGAATTTCTGGAAGAAGGAGACAGGAAGGCCATCCGGCCCCGGAACCGAATTGGCCTTCATCCCCATAATAGCCCGGCGCACCTCCTCAGGGCTGAATGGGAGAGTAAGCTCCCTATTCTCGACATCCGAGACTAGAGCCCCTAAGGGCCAGAAGTGTGTGGCCAAAGCCACCCCCGTGCGAGGACCCTCCGTAAATAACTCCTTATAGAAGGAGTATATATGGTCGGAGAGGTCTCGGGCCTCCTCTAAAAGGAGGCCATCCGCCCAATAGGCACAGGATAGAGCACCTGCGACGGCGACCATTAGCAATGGCATGGAAGTATGCTGTATTAGCATCTCCACGAAGAATCCAATTCTGACGACTGCGTTGTCGCCAGAATAACTCCTCGCCTTTGTAGATCTCCATCAAGGAGTTCTCCAAAACATACCGCTGCAGCCATCCATCAGCGGACAAGCCTGTCGAGTCAGCCACCACATCGAGCGCCTGAATCTGGCCGAGGATGTCCGCCTTATTTTTTCGCACCTCTGCGCCTAAATTCGCGCCCCACCCACGCATAAATTGGCGCACGACTTTAGCACAGTGGTGCCAAATGTCAACCGCATTATAGGCACGGGGGGGAGTCGCGACCGCCAAGTCCCACTTTTGGTGAACTGCTTCCAGAAATCCCGGCTGACCAAGCCAGAACTCCTCAAAGTGGAAGCGGTTCGACCTCGGCGTGGCCCCCCTCTGGAAGAAAGGAGGAGGGGGGAATGGTCTGAGCCAATCCTAGTAACCGCCAGGAGCGAGCACAAAGGAAAAGCAATTTCCCATTCCACCGACACTAAGACCCGGTCAAGCACACTCCGGATCAGGACGGCCTGGTTGTTGGACCACGTATAGCGCGCCCCAACCCGAGTGATCTCCCGTAGTGCCAGGTCAGCAATCCAGTCATTGAACATGCGCATCCTAGGGAGGTCCACATTATCCGAGCTCTTGTCATCAGGGGAGCGAATGAGATTAAAGTCGCCCGCCACCACAACAGGGGTGGGGCATCGCTCCACCTTTGACCTGAGCTCAGCTAAGAACTCAGCGGACCTCTGGTGATCCGCGGGGCCATAGACAATAATCACCTCCCAACGAAGGTTCGACCGTCTATGGGTGAGCGACATGCTCACAAAGAACTCCTCGCGATCCATATCATCTATCTCAAAGGTATCCTCCTTGGCACAAAGGAGGATGCCCCCTGAGTGCCCCGTCGCCGGGAGCCAATGCCACGAGAACTTGTGGCGACTAAGGCTCTCTAGCTCTGAGATCGAGAAATCCTGCCGAATCATTTCTTGCAATCCCACAGTGTCCACATCTTCATCTCTAAGGTAATTGATCAACTGGCGGCGGCGACCCTCCTGCCCAAACCCCCTCATGTTCCAAATGAATGTGAGGACATTCATTGGGAAACAATGTCGGGGTTGGTTGACCGATTGGGCCCTACCAGAGGTCGAGGGGCGGGACGCTGACTTAGGGGGCCTCCCGCGCCTCTTCCCAGGCCGGGAAGTAGGCACAGCAACTGTGGCACCATCAGGCCTAGGAGGGGCTCCACTGCCGGACCCTTGTGCCTCCTGCACAGGTCCAGCGGGAGCCGGGGGCCCCTGCCGCTCATGCTCCGCCTGAGCACGAGCTGCCGCTAGGGCCCCCTCATAGATCTCCTTAGCCTTGATGGCCGCGATCTGCTCAAGGCGAGGCCCTCGCTCTCCACGGAAAATAATGTCACATTACCCGCAACCTGAGCTAAATGGGCCAGCGGAACATTGTCGAGAACCGAAAACCGGGAACCAGAAGGAGGAGAGGGAGGGGGAGTAGGGGTAGGCGTAGGTCGAGACGTACCAATCCCACTGTCGAGCGCCTCACGACGGCGAGTGATGCATGTAAAATGCATACAAGAACTTTGCACTTTATTTACTCATATTCCAATCATATTTGCATCATATAAGGGTTATATCAATGTTTTATCATGATTTTGGAAATATCTCAATGATTTCCTATTTTTATGGAATTAACCCTGCACAGGCAGAAAACCCTAGTTTTGTATTTTAATGTTTCAGGGACCCAAACGTCGTCCAAATCACCTGCAAATTTAGGGGCGTCATTTTTTGGAAGGAAGAAGACCTGTGGGCGAAGGAAGCAAGCAAACGGAGGCCTGAGGCCCAAAAGGGGGTGGCCCACGCGGCCACAGTACCTGGCCGCGTGGGGTCCACTCTTTAGGCCCTCGTGGCTCCGTTGTCGTCGATCTTTCCTCCACCGACTCCGTCTTGACCTAAAAACGCCTATAAAAAAGGTCCCCCGACGTTCTCTGGAAGAGGCGGCGTAGAAACACAAAACCACGAAACAGAGAGACAGAAGGCTGCCGCCGGAGAAGATCGGAGGGGGGAAACGCCACCGGAATCGCCTCCGGAGGGCTCCACCCTCCTCCGGCGTGTTCATCATCAACATCTACAGCAAGAACTTCTCCACCATCATCACCATGATGAAGGGGGAGTAGTCCACCCCTGGACTAGGGTTTGTGGTGGTAACTTTTGTATCTCTTCTCTCTCTTGAGCTTCACTAATTAGTACCGTATGAGCTGCCAAACATGATTACGGTCATCTATGTAATACCTTTGTGGTGAATATTGTGGTGTGAGATGATTTGTTATGCTTTTACCGTTGTGTTGGAGCTTTTGTGATTTGTCATACTTTGAAGTATGATGTATGTGGGTACGGGATGGCCGATGTGACACGGCATAGGTATTGAGTGACACAGTACCGCCCAACATCCTTTATCTGGGGGTAAAAAGAAAGAGTATGATGTGGGAGTGAGAGCAACCACGCTAGCCTTACGAGGGTGACCTAGCAACACAAATGAGTATTTCTTTCAACTATGTGTTTTAGGACATATAGCCGTCATAAAAGCTACCATTAAAACATGACAATTATGTGTACTTTATCTATAACATGATAATCACCGTAGATGAGAGAGAGAGGATTAAGTGAACCCATGAACCCATGTCCATTGTTCCTAGAAGAGAAAACCTTTGTCTTGTCCTCTTGCGTTGAAGAGGATTGGGACACTTTTACATTCTTGTTTTGCTACATCGAATTTCCATCCATCAACCACCTTGTTCTCCAAACTTGTTTAGTGCATAATCAACTAAAACTTGTGACACTTTAGTTGTAGGGAATAGATAACTTTTCCTTCTTGCTCCTGCGGATCGATACCTTACTTCCACATTGAGATGTGCTAAAGTGATCCCTTGCTCTTGGGGGTTATCAAGTACTTTTCTGGCGCCGTTGCCGGGGAGCGTAGCGCTTAAGTTTCTATTCTTGTGTGCACTAGATTAAGCTTGGGGAGGTTTCTTTAACTTGTTTTATATCTTGCAATCGTCTAAGCTTGGGGAGGTTTCTTTATCTTGCAATCATCTAAGGTTGGGGAGGTTCTTTGACTTGTTTGATGATACTATGTCTCCTATTTATGATGATGAATATGATATTTTCAGTCCACCCACTATTGAGTATAAAGTTTATTGTGATTATGATATGCCTCCTATATATGATGATTACAATGATTATTATGAATGTTTTGCTCCCACTATTCCTAATGAAACTGTTTATGCTTATGTGGAGAGTAATAATACTTTTATGCATATGGATCATGATAAGAATGTTTCATGTGATAGCTATATTGTTGAGTTTATCAATAATTCTACTGAAAGTTTTTATGAGAGAGGGAGACATGATTTCATATATCTCTAAAATATTAAGTCTTCTCTCTTTTTGTTGAAAATTTTGAAGTTGCACTTGCTTTGCCTTCCTATGCTAGTCACTTTGTGCTTTATTGATTTATTTTCTTACAAGATCCCAATGCATAGGAAGTGGGTTAGACTTAAATGTGTTTCATATTTTTATCTTGATGCTCTCTTTTGCATTTCAATTCTTATTCCTATGTGAGCATCATTAAAACTATCAAGCCTAGCTATATGGTGATGGCTACGTGTTGGTGAACCCCAAGAGGAAGGTTATGATGTAGACAGCAGAAGTTTTCCCTTGAATAATCTACCCAAGGTTATCAATCCAGTAGGACTTGACGATCTATCGGAAGGTTGTTGATGTTGACTCCCCCTGGCGCTAGGGAGCTTGCACCAACGTGGAATCTGCACAGACACAAACCAGAACTTTGCCCAACACGAAACAGAGAGGTTGTCAATCTCTCCGGTCTTGCAGAAACAAAGAGTTAAACGTATGGTGTGGAAAACAGCAGGAAAAACAGCAAGTAACAGGAAACAGATGATTGCAGCAGGTTGTGTAAACAGTATGAGGAAATTGGACCAGGGTCCACAGTTCACTAGTGGTGTCTCTCTCAGAACAGATAACTAGCATGTTGGGTAAACAAATTACAGCTGGGCAATTGACAAATAGAGAGGGCATAACAATGCAATACATGCCAAGATGTCTACTATGAAATCTAGTTGGGCATTACAACAAAGTACATAGACCGTTATTCCAACCGCATCTATGCCTAAATAATCCACCTTCAAGGCAGCATCCGCATCCATTCAGTATTAAGTTGCTAACAACAGATTATTGCATGAAGTAAAGTGTGTAATGTAATCAATACAAGTGCCCTTGGACACTGCACCAATGTTTTATCCCTAGTAGCAACAGCACATCTACCATCTTAGACCTTTCTGTCACTGATCCAGATATCTAGAGACTGAACCCACTATCGAGCATAAATACCCCCTCTTGGAGTCACAAGCATCTACTTGGCCAAAGCATCTACTAGCAACGGAGAGCATGCAAGATCAAGAGCACATAGATAAACAACTTGAATAAACATGGTATCAATATTCATCGGATCCCAGCAAACACAACATCTAGCATTACAATAAGATGATCTTGATCATGTTAGGCAGCTCACAAGATCTAAACATGGAGGCACAAGGTAGAGAGACAACCATCTAGCTACTGCTATGGACCCGTAGTCCAGGGGTGGACTACTCACGCATCACTCCGGAGGCAGGCATGGTGATGTAGAGCCCTCCGGTGATGATCTCCCCTCCGGCAGGGTGCCGGGAAGAGCTTCAGAACTCCTCCGATCTGAGATTGACGATGACGGCCGCGACGGAACTTTTCGTGGAATATGATCGACCGTAATAGGGTTTTCGCGTCGCGGAGAATATATAGGCGAAGAGGCGGCGTCGGTGGCCGAGGGGGGCCACCACGCCATAGGGGGGCGCGGGCCCACCCTGGGCCGCGCCCTAGTGTGGCGTGGCCCCCTGGTGGGTCTGCTCCGACTCCCCTTTGGACTCCGTGATCTCCTCGTGATATTATTGACGATGTCTTTTGTTTCGTCCAATTCCGAGAATATTTCCTTAATAGATTTTCTGAAACCAAAAACAGCAGAAAACAGGGAACTGGCACTGTGGCATCTTGTTAATAGGTTAGTCCCAGAAAATGCATAAAAATGATATAAAGTGTAACCAAAACATGTAGCAATTGATATAATAACAGCATGGAACATCAAAAATTATAGATACGTTTGAGACGTATCAAGCATCCCCAAGCTTAGTTCCTGCTCGTCCTCGAGTAGGTAAACGATAAAAACAGATAATTTTTGAAGTGACATGCTACCAACACAATCTTTGATCAAATAACAATGTAATGCACATGATCTGAATGAAGTGATCCAAGCCAATGGTCTATAGTTTGCAAGCAAGTAAATAAAGAGTAAACATAAGTGATCACACAAGTGCAAACTTTCATGAATAATACTATAAAACATTTAGAGATATAATAGTCTAACATAATAGTTAGTTCACAGCAGCAATAATTCTCAACATGAAAGTGTTTGTATCAACACAAAGGAAGATAATAGCTTCAGCTTTTGCTTCAACTTTCAACATGTATATCATATAGATAATGTCAATGCAAAGAATATGATCAACCAAACACAAAGTTATGTAAAAACTGTTATACTGGAGTTGACAATGATGTTTGCTTAAGAGACAGAAAGAAGTGGGAAAACTGACTCAACATAAAAGTAAAAGAATGGCCCTTCGCAGAGGGAAGCAGGGATTAACATCATGTGCTAGAGCTGTAGTTCCCGAAGGCATATAGAGAGCATAAAATATTGTTTTGTAAGGTAATGGTGTATACAGGTGTCAACAAATCAGCAAATAGGCAATACTCTACTTCACTAGTTGATCAAACTTTACAAGAGCGGCTCCCATGAAGGACGTTATTTCTACCAGCGGGCAGATCATCCCTCTTCTCTTTTGTTTACACACTTGTGAACATTGCTTGACTGACGAATCAGGGGCAAAAAGATGTGAAGAGAATTGTTTGGTTAAAGTTGTAATTAATTGGGACTGGGCACCCCGTTGCCAGCTCTTTTTGCAAAATTATTGGATAAGCGGATGTATATGCCACTAGTCCAGGTGTGTAAAATTTGATCAACCAGGAAATAAAGACCACCTATCTACGTCCTTATGAGCTTTTCAAGTAGTGACACAAAAAGGAAATGTAACAGTTTTGAGTAGTTAGTAGATAGCACATGAAGAAATTTACTTGGAATGGTGAAAACACCACATAATAGGTAGGTATGGTGGACACAGGTGGCATGGATTTGGCTCAAGGTTTTGGATGTACAAGAAGCATTCCCTCTTAGTACAGAGTTTAGGCTAGCAAGGTTATTATAAGCAAACATCATTATCAACTGGAATAGCAAGAGTGTACATAAAACACAAGGTTTGACGAACCATAGACTCCCACTGTCTTCCTTGTTAACACATAGCCTTCATCCAAAAATTATCTAGACTACTATGGACTTCCAATTATGCAACAGATTATTATAGCAGAAAATCCTTATAGTAGTTCTTCATTAATAGCCATTACTTACATGATGCACAAGCTTAAACATTAATTACTTGACAGCTCAAAACAATTGGCAAGCATCAAATTACTCAAGACAACGATCTAAAAAGATTCATGTAAGCATTTTATACCACTACCACATGCATAGCATTTTTCTGGTCCAACCAAACACCAATCAACTTATTTGACAACTCTCCAAACAGATATAAGTGAAGCAAGAGAGTACTTTCTTCAAAAGAAACTGAAAGCTCTAACAAGAGATACATGAAAAACTGAGAGCTAACAGCAATAACAGCAACTAGACAGGAATACTCAACAAGTATAAGTGAAGCACAAGAGTATTCTAATGAAAAAGTGGAGCGTGTCTCTCTCCCAAACATGAATACTAGGATCCAACAAGTATAGCACAGCAAACAAAACAAAACAAACTGAAAACAAAAACACACTGACGCTCCAAGGAAGAGTACACTAGTATGAAGCAATAAAAATATAGCACCATTAGAGATGACCTGATAATTTGTAGATGAAGAAGGGGATGCCTTGGGCATCCCCAAGCTTAGATGCTTGAGTCTTCTTGAAATATGCTGGGGAGGTAAGCCTCCCCAAGCTTAAGCTCTTCACTCTTCTTGATCATGTAATATCATTCTCCTCTATCAACACTTGAAAACTTCCTTCACACCAAAACTTAACAGCTTTTCTCATTAGCAGGTTAGTGCACTAAAAGATAATACTTCAAAGTTCTAGCAAAGACAAAACTCACAAGCCAACTATTTTAAACATTAGCCACTGTTACTAGGCTCAAGTGGGCACTTTTACACGAAAAGAAACCACTTAAAAACTTGTAAAAGAGAGAATGCAAAATAAAAGACAGAATCTGTCAAACCAGAACAGTCTGTAATGACGAATTTTTTCGAGGCACTTACGATGCTCAGATGAAAACTTTTGAAATAATGAAAGTTGCGTAACATCATCAGGAACATGCACAAAAATTTCAGCATTTTTCGATTTTTTCTGATTTTCTACTGAATTAAACGGTGACGAACAGCAATCTGTCCCAATGCAGTCCCGAAAATAAAAACCAACTTTGCATTAGTAACTCTCCTTGGCACAACAAAACAGCAAATAAAAGATACAAAGGAGTTGCTACAGAGGTAAACAAGCATCCTTGACTCAAGAAAACAAAAATAAAACAGCAAATAAAAACATGGGTTATCTCCCAGAAGTGCTTTTCTTTAATGCCTTTGAGCTAGGCATGAAGAGATGCATCAAGTATTGTCAAGATCCAGATCATACAATGAAAGCTTAAAAGTCTTATCAACAATGCATTGTATGCTACTTATGCTAGTTTCAGAGTTCTCTTTTTCTTTTCTCTTAGGTACACTCTCTTCATCAAAAAGATTTTCAGGCACAATCCATCCAAAATTATTTTCTAAAGTGTCATGCAATGCCATCATTTTATAGGGGATTGGAATTTTCAGACCATTCTTAGCAAAAGGTTGATTAGAATATTTAGCTCTATTTTCCCTTCTTGTTCTAAGAATTTTCATAACATCAGTGTAGCAATCAAACATTTTATATTTAGCAAATCATTCTAGCTTCCTTAGCAACATCTCCCAATTCTTCATGCAAAGTTTCTAACACAAAGTCTTTCTTTTCACCATTTTTCATATCATGAAGTGCTAAAAACATGTGTTGCATTATAGGATGCATATTAACAAACCTAGCTTCTAGCATTTGAACAAGGGAAGCTATGGCAGTTTCATAATTAGGAGCAAGTTCAGCTATAGATTTCTTTTTAAAGTCATCAGACTTTCTCACAAAGTTCAGAAATTGCTCAATGTTGTTTTCCCCTATGACAGAGCCACTACCTACTTGTATGTTTATCATGGAAAATTCAGGTTTCAAGATAGGTAAAGCTGTGAACTCGAATTTGTTAAAGTCAGACCACTCAGTATTATCAGGATTACTCATTTTAGCAAGACTAAAACAAGCAACAGGGCAACTCGAAATTAAAAACTAGATGCAGGAATTTAATTTTTTTGGGTTTTTGATTTTTAACAGCAAGCAAAACAAAACTAAAACAAGACAAAAAACAAAGTAAAGAGATTGGAACTGAGAGACTCCCCTTTCCAATAGCCTCCAAGTCCCCGGCAACGGCGCCAGAAAACAGCTTGATGGCTACGTGTTGGTGAACCCCAAGAGGAAGGTTATGATGTAGACAGCAGAAGTTTTCCCTTGAATAATCTACCCAAGGTTATCAATCCAGTAGGACTTGACGATCTATCGGAAGGTTGTTGATGTTGACTCCCCCTGGCGCTAGGGAGCTTGCACCAACGTGGAATCTGCACAGACACAAACCAGAACTTTGCCCAACACGAAACAGAGAGGTTGTCAATCTCTCCGGTCTTGCAGAAACAAAGAGTTAAACGTATGGTGTGGAAAACAGCAGGAAAAACAGCAAGTAACAGGAAACAGATGATTGCAGCAGGTTGTGTAAATAGTATGAGGAAATTGGACCAGGGTCCACAGTTCACTAGTGGTGTCTCTCTCAGAACAGATAACTAGCATGTTGGGTAAACAAATTACAGCTGGGCAATTGACAAATAGAGAGGGCATAACAATGCAATACATGCCAAGATGTCTACTATGAAATCTAGTTGGGCATTACAACAAAGTACATAGACCGTTATTCCAACCGCATCTTGTTAATAGGTTAGTCCCAGAAAATGCATAAAAATGATATAAAGTGTAACCAAAACATGTAGCAATTGATATAATATCAGCATGGAACATCAAAAATTATAGATACGTTTGAGACGTATCATATGGCTATAAAGAAAACGCTTTGCGGGAGGCAGCCCGGTTATTTTTTATGTGATTTTCTTTGTGTCCTCTTGCTGTACCAAGAGACTTTGTTTATAGTTTAGGTTCTGGAATTTTCAATAAAGTGCCAAGTTTTACCCTTTTTGGTTTGAAAAAGTTGCTTATAGCGTTCGGAGATTTTATTCCTGCATGAGTCAGTGCACGGTATGATTTTTTGTTCTTATTTTGTAACTCCGAATGAGCTCATATTTGAACTGTAGTTGCAACTTTTCATCCTCTGTGTGCATGAATATTTTCGGAATGTTTCGACAAAGTTTGGTAGGGTAGAAAAATACGTTTTGCTGCTGCTATTTTTCTGGACAGATTCTGTCCCATTTTGTTTGATGCATGCTTTGAGCTTTTAAGTTGAATCTTTTTTATCCAATTAAGTTTATGAGTAGGCATACAACATTATACACTTTCTGGACATCTCATATGAATTTTTGTTCAAAGATTATATGCAGCAAGGAACCTATTTGTTTATCACTACTAATGCACCCCACAGAAAAGGAAATGGGAGAAACGGTGTTTTGAAGTTTTTTTCACAGTGATTGGAGGAGATGCACCAAGAGCTATCCAAAAATGGTGAAGACCATAAGCTTGGGGATGTGAAGACAACCCCGCTGGACCTACACACTCTCGGTTTGCACACGTCCAACTTCTGTTTTTCGATCGAAACACTTTATCGCATAAACTTGGAGCGTCTTTTTGTTTGTTTTTGGTTTGATTTTTGTTTTGAGAGACCACCACACTATCATTTATATATGAGAGAGCTACTGAAAATATGGGTTGAAATATGTTGGATGCTTTTATAAGATTGGGAAAAGGGATGTTTGAGTTGATTTTTAATGATACATATAGTTGCATGATTCATGAGCTTGTTAATGAGTAATAGTTTGCAAATTCTTTATCAAGAGCTATCACTTATTCATGTTTTGATGCTGATTGTTATTTTACATTGTTTAACATGGATTAGTTAGTTCTATGGACACTCATGCATGCATCTAGATGGTCAACTTTCTCCCTCTTGCTAGCCCAAAAATTCCAACAAGTAAAAACTTATTTCCAACACCTTCAACCAAAGTTATTCAAGTGAGTCCACCATATCTACCTATTAGCTTTATGCTATTCTGAGTATGTTTAACATGTTGTTTGTGTTATCTTACCTCTGAATGAAAATGTTTATGTTATTGATTGTGATGGAAAAAGTTGGTTATATAGCTCTCACGAACTTGATGCACAATTTGCTTTTATTGCATTAATAAAACATGACCCATTGTGATTAAGATTATGATGTTAGTGGCTTGATAAATGTCTTGGGTTGGGAGTTAGCTCATATGTGTTGTCACATGGCAAGCTTTCAACATGCTCTTCATTTCATTTAGTTGATATCATGTACTTTTGTTTATGGATGCTTATCATGGGTGAAATAAATGTGGATATTAAGCAAGTTTAAATGAGTTTGTATAAATGGTTAGAGAGACGCCTGGGCCGCTAATCTAAGCCATGCATCATTCATGGTGGAAATTTACTTACACACTATGGTGAACCTTCTGTGATACACCTTACAATAAAAAGCTATTCCAATGGTAAATAAAAAGGGTGTTGAGATTGTTCATTTTGTTTGTTTGTCTTGTCATTTTGATATGGGCTTGTTCTATATCTTGGGACAAGAGGTACCCCAGTTGACGCTCTTGATGACACTATTATTACTTACAATGATATTTAACTTGAACTTGCTTTGTTTCCCAAGTTGAGTAACACATGGTGTAATTACTTGTATTCAAGGGACATGAGACATTCAACGTTTACTTTGTCAAGCACACTACTCATATTTGCTTTCACATTAAACTTTAATCATTCAAGATGCTATGATAGGGGCAATGAGAGCTTGACACCAATGAATACCATATTGCAATCATTAACTTAAGTAGAAGAGTTTGGAAGTTGGATGAAACTTATGCATGCTTTACCTCTACTCACATATACATTTTTCCAAAGTGTCCACCTTTTATATTCAGATTTTCATCTACACTCTATGACCAATGTAGGATGTTCTTACTTATCATTATGCGTACATGTGGTCCATATTACTTGCTTCTATGTTATACTTTGTGAACTATCAATGAACATCCTTGTCTTGAATACTTGATATCACTTCATGAACTATCTTGCATATTGCTACTCCTTTGAAGAATGAATCATTTGACTTTATGTAGCAATTGTAATCATCTTTGATATCCATTGTTAGTAGTAAATTGCAAAGTCCATGTTAGTTTTATCACCTTCATACTCGAGGACGAGCATGGGTTAAGCTTGGGGATGTTGATGCATGTAAAATGCATACATGAACTTTGCACTTTATTTACTCATATTCCAATCATATTTGCATCATATAAGGGTTATATCAATGTTTTATCATGATTTTGGAAATATCTTAATGATTTCCTATTTTTATGGAATTAACCCTGCACAGGCAGAAAACCCTAGTTTTGTATTTTAATGTTTCAGGGACCCAAACGTCGTCCAAATCCGCTGCAAATTTAGGGGCGTCATTTTTTGGAAGGAAGAAGACCTGTGGGCGAAGGAAGCAAGCAAACGGGGGCCTGAGGCCCAAAAGGGGGTGGCCCACGCGGCCACAGTACCTGACCGCGTGGGGCCCACTCTTTTGGCCCTCGTGGCTCCGTTGTCGTCGATCTTTCCTCCACCGACTCCGTCTTGACCTAAAAACGCCTATAAAAAAGGTCCCGCGACGTTCTCTGGAAGAGGCGGCGTAGAAACACAAAACCACGAAACAGAGAGACAGAAGGCTGCCGCCGGAGAAGATCGGAGGGGGGAAACGCCGCCAGAATCGCCTCCGGAGGGCTCCACCCCCCTCCGGCGTGTTCATCATCAACATCTACAGCAAGAACTTCTCCACCATCATCACCATGATGAAGGGGGAGTAGTCCACCCCCTGGACTAGGGTTTGCGGTGGTAACTTTTGTATCTCTCCTCTCTCTTGAGCTTCACTAATTAGTACCGTATGAGCTGCCAAACATGATTACGGTCATCTATGTAATACCTTTGTGGTGAATATTGTGGTGTGAGATGATTTGTTATGCATTTACGGTTGTGTTGGAGCTTTTGTGATTTGTCATACTTTGAAGTATGATGTATGTGGGTACGGGATGGCCGATGTGACACGGCATAGGTATTGAGTGACACAGTACCGCCCAACATCCTTTATCTGGGGGTAAAAAGAAAGAGTATGATGTGGGAGTGAGAGCAACCACGCTAGCCTTACGAGGGTGACCTAGCAACACAAATGCGTATTTCTTTCAACTATGTGTTTTAGGACATAGAGTTGTCATAAAAGCTACCATTAAAACATGACAATTATGTGTACTTTATCTATAACATGATAATCACCGTAGATGAGAGAGAGAGGATTAAGTGAACCCATGAACCCATGTCCATTGTTCCTAGAAGAGAAAACATTTGTCTTGTCCCCTTGCGTTGAAGAGGATTGGGACACTTTTACATTCTTGTTTTGCTACATCGAATTTCCATCCATCAACCACCTTGTTCTCCAAACTTGTTTAGTGCATAATCAACTAAAACTTGTGACACTTTAGTTGTAGGGAATAGATAACTTTTCCTTCTTGCTCCTGCGGATCGATACCTTACTTCCACATTGAGAGGTGCTACAGTGATCCCTTGCTCTTGGGGGTTATCAGCGAGTCGCCACCATCGTGACAGTAGGCTCCACCACCTCGCCTCCAGTCCTAGCCCTCGCCAAGCGCGCGCTGTGGCGGCGAGTGCCAGGGGCGGGAGGTGAGGACCGGTGGCGCCTAGGGCGTGCCCTGGTGCCAGCCACAGGGGTGTCGGGGAAGACCGTGACTGGCTCCAGGACAGGTGCTGCCGGGGTGCCCGGGGAAAGGGTGTACCAGACCGCGCCCGGGGAGCGCGGGGTGTCGGGGGCCATGACCTCCAACCCCGCACTCGTCGAGTCCTCAGAGTCCTCCACCTCCGCCTAAGGAGAGGACTGAAGCCCCAAGGCTGACGAGACGAGACCGGAGATGTCCATGGATCCCGGCCCCTCACAGAGGTTGGAGCCGTACTGTGAAAGCGGGAACCCAAAAGACCGTGGTGGGGCCGGGAGGGAGGAGCGGGCGTCGTCGGGCTGGCCAAGCGAAGATGCCTGAACCTGGGAACCTGCAAGAGATGCCGCCCCTGACGAAGGCGGAGCTGCAGAAGTCGGAGCTGAAGGCGCAGGAGGTGGAAGGGCGTCCGTGGCGCGAGGAGCGTCGCCGTCAGACGGGTCGTCCTCCGAAGAGTCCCCCTCCCCGTCGCTGGAGGGACTGAGGTGAGGGGACGGCGAGCGACTGGCTAGTGGGGAAGTGGACCTCGGCTGGTCCACCTCAGACTCCAGCTCAACCACCAGAGTCCAGCCCACCCCGTCGAAGTAGAAGGTGGACAGGGGGATGTTGAGCTTGGCGGGATCCGAGGCCTTGACCCGGATCCGAACGGGGCCATCCCCTGGCAGGGAGCTCTCGTCCACCTCCTCAAAGCGACCAACGGCCTGGGAGATCAGCGCCACGAAGGCCACCTCCTTCCGCAGCTCAGAGGGGATCCCGTGGATCCGGACCCAGGCCTCGGCAAGGGGTGGCGGCGCGTCTGGGTCGGTGTCGGAGGGCCTGATGGAGACGCGAATGTTGTGCAGCGGAAGAGTGATGGTCGCGCTCCAAGACACATGGGCGAGCAGCTCAGCCGTGGGGAACGCCACCGCAAACTCCGTCGGGGAGCGCTCCCGCACCACCCAAGTCCACCCACGCTCCAAACCCTCAAGCTCGGAGCGTATGGTCTCAGCCGAGATCACCACCGATGGGTTCAAGTCCTGCTCGGGAAGCACGGTCACCACAGCCAAGTGAGCCGGAGTAGCCAACTTGATACCTCCGGTGTCCACATAGTAGAAGCCGCCGTCAATGCCATGTCCGTAGAACTCGAGGACGGACGGCATAGGGTACCCTACCGCCTTACGGGCCGCTGCCGGTGTCTTGGCCGCAACTACACTTGGCTGAATTTCGCCCGCGGCCGGGGCTGCTGCTGGCTTCTTCTTCTTAGTCTTTTTCTTCTTCTTGTTCACTGCTTGGACAGGACCGGCCCGTGCGTTGATGGCCGGCTCCCGGCGCGGAGGGGAACGACCCCTGTCGGCGCGCCAAGACCCGCCCACAGCCTGGGAATGGCCTCCGTCTCCCTGGCGCTGGCCCAGCTCTGCCCGCAAAGCCGCCTCCCTGCGCTGCCCGTCCGGCGAGGCGCCACAACGGGGCGGGGACCTTGGCCTGTGGGGACTACGGGCAGGAGGGGCACCGCGGTTCCCACGAGGCCGGGCGTCCGGGGAGCGGGGACGGCGGAGCGGTGACCTCCGAGGCGACGGCCGGTATACGGCCACCGGACCACGAGGCGGAGGGGATGCACGGGCGCGAGGGGGCGAGGCCGCACGGCGTCGCGGCGACGGGCTCCGGCTCCGGCGACGCTTCATGACTGCGGCGGCGAAGGAGAGCAGAAGAGGCGCCGGCGGCGTGGAGAGGACGATGCGTCGGGCGGACGAGCCGTGTTTCGCGATCTGTTGGGGCGAGGCGGCGCACGCTAGGGTTAGGTCCAAAGCGCCCCTGTGAATCCATAGCCAGGCCGACTCTGGCCCAATGGGCTGCGTCGGGCCCTGCCTGGACGCGCTGGGCGAAGCCTCGCTTCGCTGGATGGGCCCTAAGGCCTTGCGACATCCCGGCCCACGATTTGCACGGACGTCTTGGCTGCGCCACGCCAGCATGGGCCTTGGGCCAAGAATCTCTCCTGTGGGCCTAGGGTTAGCCGGAAAGGCTGGCCCTTGGCCCAACAGGGATGGGAGCGTGGAGCTGGCCGGCTCCGGACGCGACGCCGCCATCGACCTCTGCCCCGAGGGCACCCCCACCGCGCCACCGGTCGCCTGCGCCAGGTCCGGCTGGAGCGCCGCCGCAGAGCTCCGCTCCGCAGCAGCCACTCGGACCAGACCAGCACCAGTAGGCCCCGCGCGGGGTCCACCAGCAACCAGCGAGCAATTTGGAGAAGGTCTTTGCGGCTGCGACCGGTGCGCCGGCGAACCTCCTGCGCCACGTCTCGGGGTCGGGATGTGCCGCCTGGCAGGAGACCTCCTTGCCACCGCCAAGAAGTCGCCGAGTGTAGGGAGCGCCGGGGATGAGCAGCGCCGCTCCATCTCCAATTGCTCCTCCTCCGCCGCTTCAAGCTCATCGGCGACGTCGGCCCAGCGGCGGCCGCGAAGGGAATCCAGGTCCCCCACCGCCGCGGGGGGCGCAACACCGGCCGGCGCAGCCATGACCCACGGGAGGGAGGAAAGGGACGGCGGGATTCACCCTAGCGACGGAATCGCCATGGAGTCGCCCTCGCCAAGTTTCCCTCTTTTTTTTTTGGGATGCCAAAAAAAGTGATTTTTCTTTTCGCCGCTATTTAATTATTATAATCCTGAAGTTTCTATATATTTTCTTACTTAATTATACACTGCACACTTCTATTACTATATTTGTTAGGCCATACGGTTGGGAATCTATATCAATACAGCGGTGGAGCTGTGTGTAAGTTGTGGGGTCAGTCAACCTTTCCACAAAACAGGTTCATTTGTGGATTTTTATTTATAGAAGATCCCTCTTATCTATCTAGGCTGACCTCACAGGTTCTTGCCGCTGGCTTCCCCACTGTACCAATATATTTAATAATATTCAAAATAGAGAAAATATTCACACAGTAATATACATATACGCTACATAATTCATCAATTGTAAGAAAATAATGAGACATGTGATTTTACTTTTTTGGTTTTCACATTGCAGGTGGTTCTGTATCTTGTTATGCACATATCTTACAATGGAAATAAATCACGCAACTTCGATATATATGATGTATACAAGGAAACAATATAACGGAAAGCAATTGAGAGAAACAATTCTATGGTTGACAATGTTAACTAAGTATTATAGATCATATATTTGTTAAAACATCAATATGATAAAAATTTAAATAGGTATAAAGTCTGGTATAATTTATATTTATTTAAATGGTCGTTTTATCAAAACAATGAACGATACGTGTTGCACACAAAAAACAGTTGACACGACAAGAACCATATGTTAAACATAACTAGGAAATAATGATGTAAACAACAATAACAACAACAAACGGTTGAAACAACACTATGTCCAAGAGAGTTATAAGAGTTTGCTTACGAATGATGAACATCTACGGACACGAGCCTGGTACCACCAGCGGCCGGCCCAGGTGGATATGAGACTAATGGTAATTTTTCTGGACCATGGCGCGGTGGCGCAGCTGTACACCAAGAACTGGGAAAGGTGGAAACATCGGGGGGATTTCTGGAAGAATTACACATGATCGGGACAGGTACACCCTGCCACATCATCAAATACGTACCCTGTATTGTCGTGAGTGACCGTAGTGAGCCGGCCTGACGTCTTTCTGCACCGTAAACTGAAGTTCTCGAAGTACAGTGATGAAAGTGAGCGACGTCGACAAGTTCGATGACTAATGATGCATTTCACTCTACAGGGAAACTTCAAATTACACACGCGCTGCTCTGACGGCAAACATATCAAAGCATGCACTGATCACTCTAGAGTTTATTTACGTCAGGAAAGGATACCAGACAAATGGTTTGCATGCTCTCAAAGACTTGAGCCGTTAATTAATGAATCCGAACGGAACGAACGAAAAATACAGGAAAATCTGCTTGTAGTACATCGCAAGCAAACACAAACGTGGCACAATACACTTCAAATATATTACACACGTGCTGCTCTGATGGCCGCTGCTAGATCACCGGTCAGATTCAGAGTTTTATTACGTCTATCATCCTTCATTTCGTGATGTGACCAATGAACTCCTCCATGTCCGCCCACGACGAGCCACCTTCCGCCACTGCTGCACGAACGTCTTCGGCGAGCCTCTTCGCCGTGTTCCGCACGGCGACGCCTTCGTCGGAGTCCATTGCCCGCCTGATAACCTCCTGGATGTCCTTGGCCGGCAGCGTCTCCCGGCTCTTCTCCCACGGCCTCACGACGATGCCGTCCTTGAGGTGGCCGCACACGTACCCGGCGTTCCACGGCTGGTCGGAGTGCATGGGCCAGGCGAGGATCGGTTTCCCGTGGCCCAGACCTTCGAGCAGCGAGTTCCAGCCGCAGTGGCTTACGAACGCAGCCGTGGCGTCGTGCGCCAGGATCTCCAGCTGCGGCGCCCACCCTGTGATCACCAGTCCCTTCCCTTCGGTCTCTTTAGTGAACTTCGATAGCAGCTCTCCGTGCCGGCTCTTGCCGCCGGCCTCCGCAAATATGTCGGCTTGGTCGGCGTCGCGCAACACCCAGATGAACCGCTGTTCGCTGCCCTGCAGCGCGGCGGCCAGCTCCTGGATCTGCTTGCCAGGCAGCGACGTCATCGTGCCGAACGACACGTACAACACCGATGAGACTGGCTGCTTGTCAAGCCAGTCCAGGCACTCGTGCCTCGGCTGCACCTGCGACGGTGCAGGCATGGTCGCGTCGAGGTCGAGCAGTGGGTTCAACGGACCGATGGTGAACAGCTTCTTGCCGTCTTCGGACAGAGCCTCGTCGAGCGCGTCGATGAAGTCTCCCTCCAGCACGCGGCACGAGTTGAGGAGCATTCCTGCGCCCGGCACTCCGAGGCCGCCCTGCCGCTTCACCAGGTCCATGAACTCCTCGGTGAGGAAGGACTCCGGCGACGGGACGGGCAAGCCGAGCGCGCGCACCAGGCAGTGGCCGGGGTCCTTGAACCCCGTGCCGAACGACTGCCCCACGCACTGGAGCGCGTACGCCTCGCAGTTGGGCAGCCGCGACGCCTCCGACGCCGGGAAGGCCATGAGGTTGTCGTGCACGACGACGACGCGGCGGTGCGACGCGGCGAGCTCCTCGAGGAGGCGCCCGAGCGGGGCCGCGGCGTGGTCGCAGAACGCGTCGAAGAGCGGCTGCAGGTGGCCCGGGAACGCGATCGGGCTGTCGGGGTCGGGCGGAGGCGTCGCGTAGGGAGGGATGTCGAGGGCGGCGAATCTGAGCGAGCGGACGGCGCCCGCGTCCCAGCCTTGGACTCGCGCGCGGGCCTGGCGGACGTGCGGGGCGGGCGCCGCGTAGTGCACGTCCAGGCCACGGGACGCCAGCAGGAGCGACAGGTGCAGCATTTGGTTCAGGTGCCCCTGCGCCGGGAACGGCACGGCCACGATGGCCACGGGCGCTTCTTGTTCTACCTCCATTGCAGCCGGAGCCATGCTGCAGAGTCCAGTCCCGTCCCTCTCTCAACCGGTCACCGCGTGATCGTGCACCGGACTGCTAGTCTGCTTGCGTGCCTCAAGCTACAGGCGGCCATGAAGCTGCATTTGTAGCCCGCAGGGGCGTGTACCGCCTCGAGGCTGCCGGTTAAAATTACCGGAGATCCGATCGATCGATCCGCTCTGGGCTTCTAGCTGGCTTGGGGATACGTTGCATTGAATCAAATCAGGACAGGATGCGATGACGAGACGATGCATTGAATCACTCATTAGTACTCCGCACTAGTCGGTACAGCTACAAGCACTGTACCACTACAGTTGCATTTGAAGTTCACCGTAGGAGACTCTCGAGTGAATTTATACAGTAGTTTCCTACGGTGGCAAGCGCGCTCACGCACCAACCACACACTGACGCACTGCATTGGTCTCGCTCGCAGCTCAGTCTTGACAGTCACTCAATTCAGGCATATTTTCTCTGACAATCAAATCAGGAACCTTCTCTATTGATTATCATAGGTTGCGTTCCCAGCATTGAGTCTTGACAGTCACTACTTCAGGCATATGTTCTTTTCGAATCAATCACCAGCCTTCTCTATTCATTATCATCGTTCCCGGAATCTATCCACTAACTAGTATATTAGTGAAGGCATCAGGAAAAGAATGGCGAAGATTTTAAGCCATATTGTTAAAGCAAGAGGGTAAGAACGGCCGAGATTCTCAAGCTGAAAAAGAACTCTGGAGATTTAATCTAGAAATAAGTTCTAAAGAACACAGGGGATTTCATCTAGAAAAAGGCACGAGAAAAGAACACCGGAAATTTTAAGTTGCAAATGCTAAAACATCTTATGCTAAAACATCTTATATTAAAGACACTAATACATGTCTACATGTCTTTGTGTACATGTCTACATATATTTGTGTACACGTGTATGTGGTCAAATGCTAAAACATCTTATATTAAAAAACGGAGGGAGTAATAGATAAACCGCTTATTAAATCATATTTTTATAAGCAAAGAAGAATATTATTGTTTTTGAAATATCATGTGGCTATCTCTTTATATGGACGCAAGTTTTTATGTGTACCATATTTACATGGGCGACAAGAAAAATAAAACTTTAGAAGCTAGTGACAACGCATGAGAATTCAACTAGTAAATAAAAGTACAATTTAGCGGATCAACATAATAGTTGTAGAACCAATGTATACATGTATTTCTAATAGTATAAGTGCCCAGTTATCACCCTTCATTTCATTTCATTTGGCCGGAATAAAATAAAATAACACTAATGCCATCATCTTATTTGTATAATTTAAAATTCGGTGTTGAAAAATCATGTTTGACTACCACACGGATTAATGAAGTGCAATGATGTTGACAAGAATGACAGGGTTAGCAACACAAATTGACTTACCACAACATACCCATCCACTGGAATTTCTAACTGATATGACAATTCAAATTCCATTACAGCTAAACATGTTGGCTACAGAATCTCGATTGAATTCCACGATCCTGATACAAAACGATGGCTACCAAATTAGTTCTAAAGAGAATTGATATTTATGTTTACTGTCATACTTCTTATTTCATCACATATGACCATTTATCATTTTTTGAGGGGAAATGACCATCTATCATGGATGTATGTACTGATAATTTGCACTTTCGTAAATCTAAATCATACACATGAATCCCATAGCAATGCAGGGAGGTAATAGTCATAGTTTGTAGCCACGGCATACGCACATATTTTTTATAGATAAAGAGCATATATTAATATCGCGACGATACCAATTACACATAGTCTCTGCAACAACGCATTGCCCTAGCGGCCCCACGGATGCACACAACCTAGAATAAAAAGAAGAATTATAAAAAGAAAGTCCCGCTACATTGATCAATTCCTTCTGACAGCAAATCTAACCCCACCAAAACAGCACCAGAAGTCCAACTTCTCCAAAAGCGACGCCTTCAAGAAGGGAACAGTGCTCAAGTGCCGTCATCGTCCTGATCATAGATCATAGGTTTTCACCCTGAAGAAAGTCCACACTCGCAAAAACAATGCCTTCACCAAGGCAATTGCCAGGCACAACCAATTAAGACCTTGAGTTTTCACCCTGAAAGTTTAGACTCTGAACTTCTTCTGTGCTGTCGCCCCCTCTTGCCATTGCTGCTGCTCCAAGTTACGAATCACCTAGCAAATCCCACATCCCACCAGGATTTGAACCACCATTGCTAGTCCTCAAATCTCGGCTTCATATACTTCATATGTAATTTGAATTTAGTTAGAGATCTCTCAATGGCCAGGTTGTGGCGTCCTGGCTCCCGCGACTTGGCAGCTCCCCACTTCAATTACCGATGCTTGGAAGGCTATGATCGAACATATCCCAAGCTCCTGCGAGGGGTCCAATCCCTCACGATGCAATCGGAACCGCTGCTTCAACACCATGACGCCACCTGCCTTGCGTCGCCTCATCTCCAGGAGATGGCGCCTAACCTGCACAACCGCCTCCACAGGCGGCGCCGCTTTTCCCCGCTCCACCGAATCCACACGCGACGCCGTCGTTCTCCGCACCGCCGCCGACCTACACGCCATTGCCGTTCCGCCCACCCACGCGTCGCTGCGGTTCCCCACTCCGCCGCCCACCCACGCGCCGCTGCCGTTCCCCGCACCGCCGCCCACTCACGCGGCCAACAGGACAGACGCCGCGGTCATGCCGCCTTCCTCTATGGCGCCATCTTCCTCCGCATAGCTCGCGCGCCGGAGGCCATCTCCGATCATACTGACGATGCAACATCGGTGCCTGGTTCTTCTCCCTGTAGTCTCGTCTCCAGGTGCAGCTGAACCAGCCACCCCCAAAAGCCTACCGCCCACAGGTGCCTCTCCGTTTCTTGATGAGAAAGCATCAGATTGAGATAGTTTGCTCTCTTGTTGTCGTCTGGTATGCCCCGTATACTGTCTATTTGTGTTAGTTTTGTTTTATCTGCAGAGTGTGCTTCTGATTTATCAAGCCTTAAATTTACTGACTTATCCAGTAATTTAAATCATCCATTACACTGATTATGTAAAGGATTTAAGGATGTTATACCTGCAAAGAGCAAACCGTTTTCCAGTAATTGTCTTCATCATTTCTTGGTCGCTCAATAGTATCGTGGTGTTCTTCTGTTTCAAAGAAGAAGAAAAATTCAGTAGCTGTGCCACATGAAACATGGAGTAGTTGGTAAGATACCAATTCATGGGCACTGAATATTCAGGCTGGATTGTCCTACTGAACCTGCACAAGAGTAGCAACAAGACAAGAAGTCCTTAGATTGAATAATTCGTGGGAACCATACATGAGCATGTAGCATTCTGCATTCCTTGCAATATACAGGTTTGTGCCTCTTGCATGGCTCCTTTTTGCCATACGTATGTACCAAGGCTGATAGCCTGTCTAATGTGTTTGTGTGGTTTCATGAATCCATTTGCAACAGTTTGCATAATATTATCCTTATTTTGTAGGGAACGACAGTTTGCATATTTCAGCCAATCTGCTCTTTTCGTAATTGTAATGATGATGTGATCATTATCTTGTTCTATAGACCTCATTTAACTGGAAAGACTTTTATAAGTTACCCGAAATGGTTTATCTTTTTGGTTTTATTCAAAGTTGCCATCACCTGCAAATATTGCTTCTCTTTTTCTGCTCAACTGATATATGCTCAATGTACATGGTTATTGTTCGATGCGTGGTGAGTTTGTATAAGGTGGAAAACGGTAAGTATTTGGTGTGTATAGTGAAGATCAGTTACTATCGTTGTCTCCAAGTGGATGTATGTATTTTTTTCCAACCGTTGAAATAGGGTTGGAAAATATTTGTAGAGTAAAACCTAGGAAGCCCTTACTTCTTTTGTTTTCTGTTCATCCTTGGCAGGTAAAACCCTTGCTTCTTATTATTTGTATCATGGCACACTGTAAACTCTTATCTCTACTGTAAACAAAACTACTTCATGACTTGAATAAACTTATTAAGTATCATGTCTTGAATAAATATCTCACTACAAATAAAGCCGAGCACACTAGAAAAATCAAGCTTGAAGTAGAGTGCTAAATCTCCGTTAGCAATGAAGTTTTTTTCAGCCATTATATGTGTGTGGACAATGTTTATTTTTGTGATTTTCATTTTCTATAATTAATAAGTAGATACCAAGTTTGTGTCATTGTGGTTAATTATTATTGTTGATTCATTGTTTTTTAACTTAACATAAAAATATGTTCTAATAATACACGTGCACAATTACTAGTATCACAAACGTGCAGCTCTGATGGTCGCCAAGCATGCACAGGCCGTTCCAGAGTTTTATCACGTCTATCTTTCCTTCACTCTGTGATATGACCTATGAACTCCTCCATGTCCGCCCACGACGAGCCACCTTCTGCCACGGCGGCACGAATGTCCTTGGCGAGCGTCTTGGCCGTGTTCCGCACGGCGATGCCCTCGTCAGAGTCCATCGCCCTCCTGATGACCGCCTCGATGTCTTTGGCCGGCAGCGTCTCCCGGCTCTTTTCCCACGGCCTGACGACGATGCCAGCCTTAAGGCGGCCGCACACGTAGCCCGCGTTCCACGGCTGATCAGAGTGCATGGGCCACGCGAGGATCGATTTCCCGTGGCCGAGGCCTTCCAGCAGCGAGTTCCAGCCGCAGTGGCTTACAAACGCGGCCGTGGCGTCGTGCGCCAGGATCTCCAGCTGCGGCGCCCATCCGGTGATCACCATCCCCGTCCCTTCGGTCCGCTTCGCAAACTCAGACAGGAGACTCGCGTGACGCCCGCTCTCGCCGCCGGCTTCGGCGAAAATGTCGGCGCGGTCGGCCTCGCGGAGCACCCAGATGAACCGCAGCTCGCTGCCCTGCAGCGCGGCGGCCAGCTCCTCGATCTGCTTGCCAGGTAGCGATGTCGTCGTGCCGAACGACACGTACAGCACCGATGAGACTGGCTGCTTGTCAAGCCAGTCCAGGCACTCGTGCCGCGGCTGCAGCTGCGAGGACGGTGCAGGCATGGTCGTGTCGAGGTCGAGCAGTGGGTTTAAAGGGCCGATGGTGAACAGCTTCTTGCTTTCTTCGGACAGGGTCTCGTCGAGCGAGTCGATGAAGTCACCCTCGAGCGCGTGGCACGACTTGAGGAGCAGCCCGGCGCCGGGCACGCCTTGGCCGCAGTGCCGCTGCAACAGCTCCATGAACTCCTCGGTGAGGAAGGGATCGGGCGGCGGGACGGGCAGGCCGAGCGCGCGCACCAGGTAGTGCCCGGGGTCCTTACCCGCGATAAACGACGACTGCCCCACGCACTGGAGCGCGTACGCCTCGCAGTTTTTCACCCGCGACGCCTCCGACGAGGGGAAGGCCACGATATTGTCGTGCACGACGACGACTCGGCGGTGCGATGCAGCGAGCTCCTCGAGGAGGCGCCCGAGCGGGGCCGCGGCGTGGTCGCAGAACGCGTCGAAGAGCGGCTGCAGGTGTCCCGGGAACGCGATCGGGCTGTCGGGGTCGGGCGGCGGCGTCGCGTAGGGAGGGATGTCGAGGGTGGTGAAGCTGAGCGAGCGGACGGCGCCCGCGTCCCAGCCCTGCACGCGCGCGCGCGCCTGGCGGACGTGCGGGGCGGGCGCCGCGTAGTGCACGTCCAGGCCACGGGACGCCAGCAGGAGCGACAGGTGCAGCATCTGGTTCAGGTGCCCCTGCGCCGGGAACGGCACGGCTACGATGGCCACGGGCGCTTCTGGTGCGACCTCCATTGCTGCCGGAGCCATGCTCCGGAGTCCAGTCTCCAGTCCCGTCCCTCTCTGAACCAGTCGCCGCGTGATCTTGTGCCGGACTCTGTTACTGTGTCTCAAGCTACAGGCGACCATACAGCTGCATTTGTAGCCTGTAGGCTGCCGGTTAAAGCTACCGGAGATCCGATCGATCCGCTCTGGGCTTCTAGCTGGCCATGGACAGGTTGCATTGAATCCGATCGAGTCAGGATGCGATGACGACACGATGCACTGAATCACTCATTAGTACTCCGCACTAGTCGGTACAGCTACAGGTACGGTGGCACTACAGCTGCATTTGAACTACTCTGTCTCGTTCGTTCACATCATAATCTGTAATGGGAATTCTCTTCCCAGGATCATGTTCAAGCCAATCAACATCATAACATGCTTCATACTCTTCATCTGCAATTGGTTCAGCCACTTCATCTGCAATTGGTTCACCCCCTTCATCTGCAATTGGGCACACTGGAACCAGGTGCACTAAGTTGATACTGCAATGTCATGTTCAATGTGTGACTGCCTGGATGTCACCTTGTGGTTGCTGAATCGATGCTGAAGTTGTCCTCTTCGTCGTGGCTCTGTCCCACAAACTTCTCAAATTATCACATTTTCTTTTCATTTTCCGAGTATCTGTCTAGTGTACACACCCAGCGGTCCAACACACAGTGTGTCTTTTCGCGTTGCAGAGTGACTCTGGAGATTTAATCTAGCAATCTATACTTCTATTAAAAGAGCAAACATGTTCGGATACATTAAATTGTAGTCGTTTAATATAAGATCAACGGACCAGATTGTTCCAAACGTGTTGAGCACTCAACACATCCAGTTTAGCGAATCGGTACCCGTCTATTCCTTTTTTTTCCTATCTCTATCTCTCGCCCAGCAGTCCCGCCGCCGACGCCCCATCCCGGCCTGCTTTGACCCGGACCGCTCTCCGCGGAGATGGAGCTCGGGTACGTGGGGCGCCGCATCACCGCCACCCCGGCGTGGCGCATTCCGGCGTCCGCGACCACGTCCCCGCTTCCCTCCGCCGTGTCCTCCACCCTCCGGCCGCGTGCTCGCCCGACGCCGGAAATCCCCGCCTCGAGGTCGTTTCGCTCTAGAGCGCATTGAGCAGGTGGCGCCCCGTGACCTCCACCCTCCGGCCGCGTGCTTGCCCAGCACCGGCAACCACTGCCTCGAGGTCCTCTTGCTCGAGAGCGCATTGAGGAGGTGGCGCCCCGACGAGGAGGCGCTGTAGCCTCCGCAGCTTGGCCTCGATGCTCGGCTCCAGCTGCTGGTCTAGGAGATGCTCACTGAAGAGGGACAGAACTAGTCCCCTTCTTCATCGCCCCAAGGTAATTAGTACGAGTCTTTTCCCCCAAATCATATTGTTTCACGGATCTTTTTCTCCAATTTATCTACTACTTACTTCTGGACGACATCAAGCTCCGCCCGAACGACCCCTAAGCACTCATACACCACAGACGCATCCGCCATCAACCTCAACACCGACCTCTACAGCTCCCACCCACCCGGTGTACGTGGATCTCCAGAATATCGCGATCGCAGATTCAGACACGAGCACATCGGCCGTGCAGATTCGGACAGGTTCTTACATCCCTCTTTTCTGTTTACTGTATTTATTTCGTTACTATCTAAGCTCCTTGCAATTGTTGTAGTGCACCTTGGTGGGTTGTACTCATCTTGGCTCCCGTGAAAGATCTATTATATAATTAAAACACAAGATAATGAATGGCTAGGATGAACCAATCTTAAGCAACGGAAAAAGGACGTCCCAGATTTACTTTTCGTAACATCCGGCCGGGTCGATTTCCATACGCACATATACTGTCCATCTTCCCCACGTCTACAGATAAGAGCCCATCACGGTGTCTCTTTCGAAATCACAAAAGGAAAGAAAAAAATAACTAACTAGACCAATGTACGTTAATAAATGCTGCAGATTATCAATCGTATCTTTCCAGGGAGGCTGCCTTTTCGGGCGGCCGGCGGCCGCAAGACGAACCCCTAGATCTTACTACGCATGTCACCGGCCTTCTCGACTCCATGTCAATCGAGACAATTTCCAGGACCAGGAGGTGCCGAAGAACGGGGTCAGCTTCTAGCTAGGACGTCTCTAGCGTCGACCAGGCCACAACGCGAGCTCCGGTGCCTCCTTGGCGCCTCCACCGTGCGAACGTGGCTGCCCCCGGGCTATAAGCGCCGCCCCGACACGCGGGTGGACTTCGCAGCAGAGCGGCGAGGAGGAGGGGGAGGTGGCGGTGAAGAAGGACGGCGCGACCAAGGGGATCTCCAATTGTATGAATCGCCGTTCAGATCCCTGTAGGAGTTGATTGCATGGCTTCTGTTCTCAAGTTCTACTCTTATTTTCTTTGCTACCTGACCGATGAAATTCCCACCAAAGCTATGCTTTTCTGTTGTACCGGAGATGAACAAATTATGTGGAGCCCACTAATTCAGAAGGTGAATTTATTTCAGGGAGAGAACTTTGTGCAATGAGAAGTAACAATATGTGAGTATCAAAGTAAGGGATGAGAATATTGCTACATGATATTTATTTTTGTGCTTGCATACATGTAGACGACAATCGGGAACAAATATAATGCAGCCCATTGAAGAGCAAGACACGTGAAATGCAGCCAATGCATGAGCATCGAGGCCCCGCTGGATTGTCCATTGTTTTCGCTGCGTGCCGCCATGAGCAGCAAGGTGAAGTACTTGGGAAGAATTTTGTAATATGTACTTTGAGATTTCAGTAGCTGCTATTCACATGATTTTTCGTTCTGCCGGAGAGGCTGGTCAAAAATTTACATTAGAAAAATGGAAAGTTGTGGATTTAGGTGGTGTTCTTTCTTCTCGGTTTCTATAGTATGCTGATATATATACGTTCTAACCAGTATTCCTTCGATTGATACTTATAATTGATTGATTAGAGTATGAACATGCTAAAAAAAGATTAACTCAGCAGATTTATGGAATATTGTCTGGGCTGGTGTATGACAAGCATACCAGGAATTAATGTTTTGTCTTAATTAGTCAATTACTTTTTATTGTGTTCACTTAGGATTGCATTTAGCTTAACAACCATCTACTTACTGAAATTAGCCACAGATTGGAGTGCAGTCTGAAGGTCAAGAAGATGCATGTTATGCAATCATCAAGGAGTCCATGGTCAGCAACTGCGTACATTCACATTCTATTTCTTTGCATATGTTTAGTGATATAGCACAGGACTCGACTAAACAAATCATGGTTGTTCCAGTTATATAGATACCTCCTCAAGGATATTGATTGGTTCAGGTAGAAGTGTTCCGTTCACCGGACATTATTGTTCAGTTTAGGATTGAGTGCTTACATCTGAATTTTGTCTGAAGGCTCATATACGTTCAGTGGGTTAACAATGTGAGGGTATGAAAATTCACTACATCTGAATCATGACACTGTTATCTAATTTTAAAGAAATAATTATGAGGGTTTGACTTTAGAAAAACTAAAGTATATCATATAAGAATAATATGTTCAGAAAATAAACCAAGAAGCAAGGAAGTAAGTAGAAGAGCCAGAATTTTGTTCTCTGCATTACTTTGCTCATCTTTCAGCAACAGAGTAATGTTTGTTCCATATCTTCTCTCATGGATGTTAGCCTGCATCACTACACAGTGGCTTGCACGAGCTTATGAATTGGTAGTATAACTCATGCAAAGAGGATTCAAGATGGAGCTGGTAAAGTATCTGCATCCATGCAAGGACAAGATGGAGAGCAGTAAAATAAAGATACCTTTTTTCTTAATAATTATTGAGTTACTATGTGATAAATCTAAGAATGAAACTATCTTTCTGCAAGGTGTCATGGTGAGTCAAACAACAATCAGTGTAGAAGGTGTGGCCGAAGGTAATATTTTTTCACGATTAAGTACTCTCAGTAGTTGACACAATACGGGGGCTGAAGTTGAATACTTTAACTTTTTTTTTTTAGAGTAGTTGAATACTTTAACTAAATGGTAAACTTAGGTGGCAAAGTAGTAGTAATTTATAGCTGGTCCTGAAACATAGATATACAGTTGTACACACTTTACGTGTAAACAGAATGTGCTCTGTTGATTTTTGATAAGTAGAACCATTAGGAAGTCAGCTCATGTGATAATTAAGCATGAGAGCAAGAAATTGACTCGCCGACGGCACCGAGTACTTGCTTGGACTCAGGAAGTAGTCTACTGTTTCGCATTCGTGACTCGCCGACGTGGTTGCATCATGGTACGGTGCAACGATCAGAGAGACCACAACAATAAATAAAAGATCTCCCTTTCTGCAAATATGTGTCGAAGGTAGCAATTGTTCACAATGAATTGCACTCTAAGTCGGGGCGATAAATCTTAGAGTGAATCTGCAGGTTCTGACGAGATGATAGACTGGAGGCTTAGGTAAAATAGAATGATAAACTGCTTTTACATTGCATCTGCTAGAATCCATCGGCTGCAGTAGAAATAGGCAAAGACCATATTCTGCTACCATTTTCTTGCCGGGATGAATATGCATCCTTATGCAACTGAATATGTAAATAGATGCAAATACCTATCATTTATTTGTATGGGCCGGTTTTCTACATTAATGAGTTCTTATGTGCAAAATTTGTTTAAACTTTCTGTTCTGCAAGCTTGGGAAGATAAAATTGTGCACTTTCTTTGTTATTAAAATCACTTACATAATGATGCCATAAGACTTATTAATAGTTGTGTATTTTCTACAGGAAAATCAATTAAATATGGCTGAAGTACAGTCTAGCAAGATTTTTAACAAGAGACAATATAATTTTTCCTGCCACTTCCACCTATACTCGACACATGCTTACGGCCTAAGATCATGAAGACATTCTTCTTCGTTTACATATTATCATTATCGATGCTTGGTTTTTGCAGGTGCAGATCCTATTGGTTAATATTTGTGGAGTACACGACAAGAATATTCTTAGTAAATTCTTTTTGGTGGATGTCAGGTAGCTTTTACTTATTGCGTCTTTCTTCCCTATTTTCTGAAAAGTAGGTCTGTTCATAGATATTATTTTTCTATTACAATAAGAGTTCAATTTATAAGATAAATGGCATGATGTTTCGTAAGATTTTGTAGGATATTTTTCTTTATTAGTGGACCTATCACTTATTTTTAGGTGTATCAATGCTAATATGGCGAAGTAACCAAATAAGATTGATGTAGCGTGCAACCAGTAATTTTTATTTATGCGGGACTGTTGTGTACATGATGCAGAGATGGATACGAGGTAAGCTGGTCTGGATTCCTTCACTTGACTATTCAGTTACTATCTGATTTGTCTTGACAATTTCTTACTCAAAGGTGTCATGGAAAGTCAGGCACCAAGGCCATCAGAAGATGTGTGTCAAGAGGCAAAAAATCACCTTAACATATAATAAAGTAGGTGAAAGCAAAATCTGAAGACTTACAAGATGATAAAGTGAATCCTATGGGAAATTGATCCCTGAAACATGGATTATATTGCACTGATGTTAATATTCGCTCTATGTACTACAATCTGTATGTTTCAGTTGACATTGGTAAATGCTCATATTATGTTGCCGCATTCATGAAAAAATTACAAATAACCTACTGTTTTTTTTGCGGGCATACAATCATATAAACTTTGATAGCACATAAGTATAGAAGAGATGGCCCGTTCAAAAAATATAGAAGACATGATAATAGGAGTGACGGGGAACACATGCGAACAAAAATTCATTAAGCTTTTTCAATATATTCATCCATACAACATGCTTTCTTTAAATCTTATACTCCATGTATCAAAGTCAATATCATTTATCTGGGTTCATATATTGTATTTCATATTCTAGCTTCGTTTCCTATTTGTGGCCAATTGTAATGTATTCAAATTTCTGATCTCCTATGTCAATGCCAAATCCTCAAGACTAAAGGGAATATATACTTCAGAGTTTACAGTGATCACAATAAAATTTGAGAGCTTTTGTGAGTGGGTGTAGATGTCTGGTGCTACTGCAAAACTTTCGTATTCTGTCTGTGCAAAACTCAGGTATGTTGCTACATCTACTTCCCACACTATATGTTATTACCTGATTGGTCTGTTTCAAAATATAGTACACTGTCATGTAGTCCACATAAGAATTTGCTGCTTAATTGGTAATAGTTGATCTCAGTTATGTGTGAAGGACACATTCTTTCTTCAAAATCGTGCAAAACCCCAGCCATATGTCGAAGACACTATATATCTTACATAAATATACGATGCACGGGTACGGTGCAGAGGAATGTTATCTTAGCACAATGCATTTTTTTATACACACAGATTATTCCTTGCTCAAAGTCATCATCCTCTATATATCAGTGAGACTGATATCATGATTGGTTAAAATGTTCTTATAGTTAGTTTGTTAACGCTTTTGCGTCATATAAGATCTAACATTTTTGGTTAACCAGAAACTAACCATTGACCGTTGATTTCATTTGCTTACAGGGAAAATATTATTATTATGTTCATGCCGAAAGAATGGTTATGCTGGAAGCATATTGAACCAGAAGTATTTGTAAGAAAGATTTCAAGGGAGAGACGGTGTTCATCAGTTTCAAAGGAATATTTCCTCAAGAATATAAAGGGGACGGAACAGTGATAATTAACATAGCTCAGATCACTTTTCAGATTCAAGTAATAGTCCACTTTGTGTTGAAAATACATAAATTATTAAGGTTGATTTAATTATTTATTATTCTCTTGCAGAAGTATGATTGGAAAATGAATTTGATACCTACCATGGTTGTTCGTTAGACCAAATCAGTAATCGTGTGTTGGTTTATAAATACATCATATCCCCTTCAATTTATTCTATTCATATGACATGCAAATAGTGTTGAATTAAAATAGAACAATGGGTGTAATAAGGTCATGAAGCTGAAAAAATGTTACTCAAGCTAAAAATTCATGAAAAATCTAGCCGCGCAATTGCGCGGGCCACCCAGCTAGTTTTATAACAAGATGTCCGCGAGTTGTTGTCAAGTCGAAAGGTTCGTACTCAACTAACTTATGTTATGTTCTTTAATTTCTACTGTGACCATATCAGTGGCAGTCTACTCATAAGTATGGTACTTCTGTTTTTGCTCATTGCTCAAATCTGAACTTCATAACGGTAGTGATCTGTTTTCACTTCGATATTCCATTACTTTCTAGAGATAAATCATGTTTACTATTCTTTAGTGGTGTTGCTTTGTGTCGTCTGTTGCTGATATATTAATCCAATCGTGGATGTAGATTAAGTGTGCTTCAGTGCCACAACTGAGAGAGGTGTTTTCTGCCTTGTAATCACATCAGTCGTAGATATGTTACAAGCACATTAATGGTAAATGGAGCTTGTTGTTTTACTTTTACCCCATGAATATATATGAAGCCTGCACTCATATGATCAAAGTAGCTTATGACTCAACAAGTCTACTTTCGGAGATCACAACACTTATCAGTTTGTTGTACATGTTCTTAGGTTGGGGCGAATGTGTTGTCATCATGACGCAAGAGAGGAATAAGCACCAGTGACGAGGAGGAGATGCGGAAGTTTTCAGATGGCTGCTATGATGGTGGTGGACGTGGTAGGAGCTTGCGCTTTGCAGAATATCGTATATTAATCTTCGAATATGTATTGCCGTGAATGGCAGCGGTGACAGTGGAATGGAAGAGTCAATGTGTTAAACTAGATTCGAACGGCGAGCCTCTTTGAATTTTTTGCCCGTGGTTGTCACCATTTATACAGATCATTTAAATGATATTTATATCCATACGAATTTGATCGCAAGTATATAGATTTGAAAGTGTATTTTCCAGATCGTGTGAAATCAGTAATCAAAAAGGAAACAACACATAAACAATGAGAGTATATCAATATCAGTCTTAATGTGTTTGAGTTTACCACAAAGATCAAAAAGTAATTTACATAGGGCTGGGTAAAAGCATCAAAGGGCATAAGGGATCCTGGTTGGTCCATAGGCATGAAAGCGCAATGCTATATGAACCACAACATAGCAAATCCATATCCGGGAAATATATACTAATTGTAACTCTGGCACGATAATATAAAGGGGCTATATAGCTATGGTAGTGGCATAATGTCTGGATGGTTGAAAATTTGAGGTATATCTCAGCATTTCCTAAAGGAGTGTGAAGACGGTGTAGATTAAGTTGACCAATAGGCCGCTATTTTTGTTGGTAACAACAGTGGGCTGGCTGCAGAAAGAGTTGCAAAGAAAGTCCATCGGGTTAGCATAGACATTTTAGGACAGCAGAATTTATATAATCGATTCAACATGAAAGCTAATAGTACCTCATGAGTATATTGTTCTTCAATACTGTTGTAGAAATATACATCCATGAACATGGTTTTCGGCAACAATTGTTTTGAGCACCTGCATAAGTGAATCAAATCAAATTGTGTTATAATGAATCAGAACACTCAGTATCAGAACTGAATTATTTGATCAAATTTGCCTAGCTACATGGAAACCAATATGATAAGAGATTATTTGTCATTTAAGTAGGTTATACATATGATCTTCTAACTAACATGTCGATGATAGGATCGTTTGCAAGGGGCATCAATAACAGACATATTAGACATGCCACCGTGATTACATAGTGGATTCAAGATTAAACAACCAAGGGTGTGAAGTGAGCAATCCTAGTGATGATACATGGATCCGTCTGCTGGATATATACCTGCATAGGCTATAGGTTCAGCCTGCCATCCAACGGAAAAGGAAAATAAGGTTAAAATCGAAACAGACCAGTAGCAAGAGTACACTTTTTTCACCTTATCAAATTGTAATCAAGATTTATCAAACTGCAAGCAAGGATCAAAATAAACATGATCCACAGAAACATGATTCTACTTAAGAGCGGCTTGCCGTGCACCGCCTGTTGATTCTAAAAATACTTTGCCTCAATACATAATAATAAGAACATGCTTAATATCAACGAAGTAAATAGGAACCTGTTAGCCTATGGCGCAATACATATTGATGCAATTAGCAAATTGTCGTTACTTTAATTGGTGAGCAACCTATGCACTGAAGTTTACCAAAGAATGAGTTGATTAGTAATTAACCGTGCAGGCATTTATCAATTGAAAACATAATGCATGCACTTTATTTTGTAAGACTTGCCTGCATGCTGAACTTGACTCGACAATCATACATGAGGTATATGGACACATATCTGTACTAAAAAATAATTCTAGTGTTCTACAAAAGGGAGTACTAATGCGTGAACACAATATACAAAGTGCTTTCAAAAAACCTGTCATGCATAATGAGATGTTGAACTCAAATCCAAACTCCTCAACTTACCACAAAAGCTACCATGCTAAACAACTACAGCTGAATACATATGTCATACTACAGGACAAACAAAAAACATGGACACAATCTTTTCAGAGCATAATAAAATAAAACGAAAGGAACTCATAATACTTGCAATGAAAACTTTATCCAACATCTGACAAATATAAATATACTTTTGAGTCCAGAAGCATCATAAACTATGTATTTCGCGGGCATAAGGATATGATACTACACTATGCTTATATTTAAGCTAGGAAATGAAAATAAGCAACTGATGGTTTACTTACTCTCATGATAAGCAAAATGGTAGAGCCAACAATTTAAGAAAACACTGGAATGATATACGACCATAAGCATTGTGCAAGAAGACAAAGGACACATTTAGTTTCCTGTAGGACCAAAACAAAAAAAATTGGTAATCATAGTCGGGACAAACCAAATTGCAAGAAACAAAAGGAAAAATGAATTGTACACTTCAAGATCAAGTGGGGCTAGCTACCAAATTTACCTATTCTAGAGCTTAAATCTTGTATAAATTCAGTTAACATGATAATACAATTTGCTTTGATGGAAATATGATTTTCTGTAAGCATAGACAACAAAAATAGTAATGTCAACTCAGCGGAGACAACAGACCATATAAGAATCATGGGTGAATAACATCATGATGGTGCTTATAAAGATAAGATAGAGCATATACATTTTCGTTTTGTGGTTTTGCCTTGGTGTCCCTTCGCACTTGGACAGAGCAGCCATGATTTGCTAAATAAAGTCTTAGTATAACTCATAAATTAACATGGATCAACAATCCACCTGATGAATCTGGAAAAATTGTGGGTGTACATCCTATGCCATGGAAACAATTAGTGGAACTCAAGTTAGTAAAGTAGGGGCCCTAAATATATGGAATATGTGTATTCATCAAAGTGTCATTTACATGCACAAGTTGATATTTCTCTAGCTACCATCAAACCTACAGTTTCATATCAACTATACACTGCTCATAAAATTCTTCAAATGATCAACAAAAAAACGTGGCCTGGTTTCTACCACAACATATCAACTCGAACTGTCGCATCCAAGAAATGCATGAAAATGGACACATCAATCAAGATAATCATTCAGGCAGCAATATCTAACTACAAAACAAAGAAAAAACGTTAGTGATCATGACATGCATGAATCTTCTTTCCTTTCTTCTATTCAGGATTTCAGGAACATGGTGCAGGATGGCAAAACAAACCAATTCTAGTATTACTGGTGCGGAGTGGCGGCAGTTTGGTGGCCATTGTAGACAACCAGAAGCAAAATAATTTTTGATAAGAAGCTGATGAAGAATCCAACTGAAATTTGTTTTCGTATCATTTTCTTTCTCCAGCAGTGGGAAATTCTTTGGGGATCCGAGATGCGGCATATGATGCAGAGGGTTATCACTTCATGCAAGAGGTCATTACAGCGTTTGCGTAGTTAAGAGAGCGTTCTGGGGGTGCTTCTTGGAGTTCTTGGCTATGGTTTCGGCGCAATGAGAGTAGTCTGAACTATGGAGTAAAAGGAGTCATTATTATGTTCTTTGGGAGGTCGTTTTGATCAGAGTCTGTAATGTCTTCCTGGGTGTTTGCTCTTCTATTGCAGTTGTGCTTTAGTGTATCTCGTTAGACTATCTAGTCTTGAGTTTAGCCCTGCATGGTTGAGTGTGTACCTTCAGTTATGCTGCCTTTTATTTTACCTGCATCAAACCCTGAGCATGGTCATCTACTTATAGTTGTTAAATCTGCCACAGAGACAACAAAATAAAATAAAATCACCATTGTAACAAATATTAGTATTGTGTGATGAGGTGATGAGCACTACAAACTGGATTGACCATCTGACTGAACCAATCTGATGTGCATAAACAATTAGCTCTAATAAATCCTGCAGTTTCTATTTTGGTTTGCATGAACGATCATAGAAGCATCTCATAATATTCTGCACATAGATCAATTCCTGACTCAGAGAAGAAAATAACCAAGTGCATCTCTTTTGAGTTATCATATAGTTAAATAGTACAAATAAGCGAATAAGTTAATATGAAGCTTAACAAATAAAATCTCCGCAGGTACTATCAATCCCAGACCAAACCGACCTGCTGCTTAGTGTTATTATCAGCAAAGCATGATTAACAAACAACAAATAAATATCTAGAAGAAAATATTATCAGCAAAGCATGATTTAAACAGACCAAACTATGCAAGAACACCATGTCTTAGTGTTAGCAGCGGATGCACCTATTTTACTCCAAAGGATGTAAAAATTAAAGATGTCCCGGACAGTCACTTCGCTGCTGCAACATGTGAAGGAAAAAGTACAGGCTGGGGTGCTCACCTGGTCGTTGCTTGGGGAGGCAGTAGAAAGCTTGGAGGAGGCAGTAGCAAGCTTATGGGAGGCAAGCCACATCTGAATACCTGATCGCAGCGCTGTAAAACCATAGGCATAGTTAGCACATACTGAATCATTGTAAAACATAAATGAACAGAGTACAACTATATAAAAGCGTCGGTGAAAGTAGGAGACAGAGGATGCTAGTAAGATGAAATCCACAATACAACACATGAAAGACCACGTTAAAAATTTCCACAATACAACACTCACCTTTGAAAGCCATTAAATAACAGCTTTCAGAAGGGAGAGAGACAACAATACTTGATACGTGCATGTACATTAAACCCAAAAAAATAGAACAATGTCCAGGCATGTACATTAACTCCACAATGTCCAGGCATGTGTCTTGACTAATTATGGAATTGCTTCTTTATCACATAATCATGTCTCATATATGATGGTACAGAAAGATACCTCAATTACCATTCCAGTAGAAATATGAAATTTGTTTGTGTAAAAGTAGAAGCTCACCTGGGCTGGACCTTCATATGGGCATAAGAGGCAACATGTAGGGATGTTGGCCACGGCTGGGCTACCGAGGGTAGTGTCCTCGTCGCTGTCGCTGGCTGCGCCCTTTCTTCATATGATGAAAACAATCGACAACCATCACCAAGAGTATCGTAGCCACCCCCACAGTTTAATAATCATTTTTTCTGGATCAAACAAATGACATGGAACAAAATCTCAATTAAAAGTGTAGTGAGTCCTGCATGTTAGTGTATTTTTTTCTTCATATGCTTTCAAGTATATGGACTTCTGATATAGTTCTAAATAATAACTTCTCGACACGCGACTACATCCTGTTTCACTTATGCATATGGACATTACTTATCTATTTAGTAATCTGTATAAACTGTGAGAACAACGGGCAAAAAATTCAAAGAATCAACAAGTGCCGTGCGGCGAATTTACCTTTGTTGTTAGCTGACTACAAATACACTAACATGCAGGACTCACTACACTTTTCATCATGTGTTTGGTAATCAGTTGCTCTGAACTGAACATTAACATAACTGAATATAGGTCATCAAATTTTTTATCCTACTGACAATGTGATATACTACAAACACATGATAAACGCAGTCATGTTGAGTAGTATAAAAATTACCTAGGGCTGGAAGAAACCAGCTCATAGGCACTGGAGGCTGTTGATCTGTACAACACAAGGCAAACGGCGCTGACCACTACAATTATGTGCTCACAAACTCTCTTGCGACACCGCACCTATATGTGCCGCTGCCAGACACCAACGCGCTGATCTCCGGTACGTAAAACTGATTGTAGAACACTTTCAGATTTATTTACCCTTTTCAAAATTCTTGTCAAACAATCAAATGTTTGAGCATACATCATACATTTGGACAAGCCAAAGAATATAACCTGCACAAGAAGAACCAGCAAAATATAATTTTAGATACACAACAATCGGTAACCGAAACTATATTACCAGTGGGAGAAAACAGAAATGCCTTATGGCATCCAACATCATCATAGCTTGGTGCAATAAATAAGTTCATCAATTCGACGATCAGATGGAGATACTGCTAGACAACTCGCAATATTTACACGAAGATGTATCATGAATCATCTAAAATTTACAATAAACGACAACAGTGAGGGTGTTTTTATCCCCTTGATATGGCCTAAATTATTTTTAACAGGAAGCTTATGTTTTTTATTCGACTCAAAATAACTTATACGTAGCTTCATTCGGATTATTAATAACTAGCTGGGTGGCCCGCGCAATTGCGCGGCTAGATTTTTCATGAATTTTTAGCTTGAGTAACATTTTTTCAGCTTCATGACCTTATTACACCCATTGTTCTATTTTAATTCAACACTATTTGCATGTCATATGAATAGAATAAATTGAAGGGGATATGATGTATTTATAAACCAACACACGATTACTGATTTGGTCTAACGAACAACCATGGTAGGTATCAAATTCATTTTCCAATCATACTTCTGCAAGAGAATAATAAATAATTAAATCAACCTTAATAATTTATGTATTTTCAACACAAAGTGGACTATTACTTGAATCTGAAAAGTGATCTGAGCTATGTTAATTATCACTGTTCCGTCCCCTTTATATTCTTGAGGAAATATTCCTTTGAAACTGATGAACACCGTCTCTCCCTTGAAATCTTTCTTACAAATACTTCTGGTTCAATATGCTTCCAGCATAACCATTCTTTCGGCATGAACATAATAATAATATTTTCCCTGTAAGCAAATGAAATCAACGGTCAATGGTTAGTTTCTGGTTAACCAAAAATGTTAGATCTTATATGACGCAAAAGCGTTAACAAACTAACTATAAGAACATTTTAACCAATCATGATATCAGTCTCACTGATATATAGAGGATGATGACTTTGAGCAAGGAATAATCTGTGTGTATAAAAAAATGCATTGTGCTAAGATAACATTCCTCTGCACCGTACCCGTGCATCGTATATTTATGTAAGATATATAGTGTCTTCGACATATGGCTGGGGTTTTGCACGATTTTGAAGAAAGAATGTGTCCTTCACACATAACTGAGATCAACTATTACCAATTAAGCAGCAAATTCTTATGTGGACTACATGACAGTGTACTATATTTTGAAACAGACCAATCAGGTAATAACATATAGTGTGGGAAGTAGATGTAGCAACATACCTGAGTTTTGCACAGACAGAATACGAAAGTTTTGCAGTAGCACCAGACATCTACACCCACTCACAAAAGCTCTCAAATTTTATTGTGATCACTGTAAACTCTGAAGTATATATTCCCTTTAGTCTTGAGGATTTGGCATTGACATAGGAGATCAGAAATTTGAATACATTACAATTGGCCACAAATAGGAAACGAAGCTAGAATATGAAATACAATATATGAACCCAGATAAATGATATTGACTTTGATACATGGAGTATAAGATTTAAAGAAAGCATGTTGTATGGATGAATATATTGAAAAAGCTTAATGAATTTTTGTTCGCATGTGTTCCCCGTCACTCCTATTATCATGTCTTCTATATTTTTTGAACGGGCCATCTCTTCTATACTTATGTGCTATCAAAGTTTATATGATTGTATGCCCGCAAAAAAAACAGTAGGTTATTTGTAATTTTTTCATGAATGCGGCAACATAATATGAGCATTTACCAATGTCAACTGAAACATACAGATTGTAGTACATAGAGCGAATATTAACATCAGTGCAATATAATCCATGTTTCAGGGATCAATTTCCCATAGGATTCACTTTATCATCTTGTAAGTCTTCAGATTTTGCTTTCACCTACTTTATTATATGTTAAGGTGATTTTTTGCCTCTTGACACACATCTTCTGATGGCCTTGGTGCCTGACTTTCCATGACACCTTTGAGTAAGAAATTGTCAAGACAAATCAGATAGTAACTGAATAGTCAAGTGAAGGAATCCAGACCAGCTTACCTCGTATCCATCTCTGCATCATGTACACAACAGTCCCGCATAAATAAAAATTACTGGTTGCACGCTACATCAATCTTATTTGGTTACTTCGCCATATTAGCATTGATACACCTAAAAATAAGTGATAGGTCCACTAATAAAGAAAAATATCCTACAAAATCTTACGAAACATCATGCCATTTATCTTATAAATTGAACTCTTATTGTAATAGAAAAATAATATCTATGAACAGACCTACTTTTCAGAAAATAGGGAAGAAAGACGCAATAAGTAAAAGCTACCTGACATCCACCAAAAAGAATTTACTAAGAATATTCTTGTCGTGTACTCCACAAATATTAACCAATAGGATCTGCACCTGCAAAAACCAAGCATCGATAATGATAATATGTAAACGAAGAAGAATGTCTTCATGATCTTAGGCCGTAAGCATGTGTCGAGTATAGGTGGAAGTGGCAGGAAAAATTATATTGTCTCTTGTTAAAAATCTTGCTAGACTGTACTTCAGCCATATTTAATTGATTTTCCTGTAGAAAATACACAACTATTAATAAGTCTTATGGCATCATTATGTAAGTGATTTTAATAACAAAGAAAGTGCACAATTTTATCTTCCCAAGCTTGCAGAACAGAAAGTTTAAACAAATTTTGCACATAAGAACTCATTAATGTAGAAAACCGGCCCATACAAATAAATGATAGGTATTTGCATCTATTTACATATTCAGTTGCATAAGGATGCATATTCATCCCGGCAAGAAAATGGTAGCAGAATATGGTCTTTGCCTATTTCTACTGCAGCCGATGGATTCTAGCAGATGCAATGTAAAAGCAGTTTATCATTCTATTTTACCTAAGCCTCCAGTCTATCATCTCGTCAGAACCTGCAGATTCACTCTAAGATTTATCGCCCCGACTTAGAGTGCAATTCATTGTGAACAATTGCTACCTTCGACACATATTTGCAGAAAGGGAGATCTTTTATTTATTGTTGTGGTCTCTCTGATCGTTGCACCGTACCATGATGCAACCACGTCGGCGAGTCACGAATGCGAAACAGTAGACTACTTCCTGAGTCCAAGCAAGTACTCGGTGCCGTCGGCGAGTCAATTTCTTGCTCTCATGCTTAATTATCACATGAGCTGACTTCCTAATGGTTCTACTTATCAAAAATCAACAGAGCACATTCTGTTTACACGTAAAGTGTGTACAACTGTATATCTATGTTTCAGGACCAGCTATAAATTACTACTACTTTGCCACCTAAGTTTACCATTTAGTTAAAGTATTCAACTACTCTAAAAAAAAAAAGTTAAAGTATTCAACTTCAGCCCCCGTATTGTGTCAACTACTGAGAGTACTTAATCGTGAAAAAATATTACCTTCGGCCACACCTTCTACACTGATTGTTGTTTGACTCACCATGACACCTTGCAGAAAGATAGTTTCATTCTTAGATTTATCACATAGTAACTCAATAATTATTAAGAAAAAAGGTATCTTTATTTTACTGCTCTCCATCTTGTCCTTGCATGGATGCAGATACTTTACCAGCTCCATCTTGAATCCTCTTTGCATGAGTTATACTACCAATTCATAAGCTCGTGCAAGCCACTGTGTAGTGATGCAGGCTAACATCCATGAGAGAAGATATGGAACAAACATTACTCTGTTGCTGAAAGATGAGCAAAGTAATGCAGAGAACAAAATTCTGGCTCTTCTACTTACTTCCTTGCTTCTTGGTTTATTTTCTGAACATATTATTCTTATATGATATACTTTAGTTTTTCTAAAGTCAAACCCTCATAATTATTTCTTTAAAATTAGATAACAGTGTCATGATTCAGATGTAGTGAATTTTCATACCCTCACATTGTTAACCCACTGAACGTATATGAGCCTTCAGACAAAATTCAGATGTAAGCACTCAATCCTAAACTGAACAATAATGTCCGGTGAACGGAACACTTCTACCTGAACCAATCAATATCCTTGAGGAGGTATCTATATAACTGGAACAACCATGATTTGTTTAGTCGAGTCCTGTGCTATATCACTAAACATATGCAAAGAAATAGAATGTGAATGTACGCAGTTGCTGACCATGGACTCCTTGATGATTGCATAACATGCATCTTCTTGACCTTCAGACTGCACTCCAATCTGTGGCTAATTTCAGTAAGTAGATGGTTGTTAAGCTAAATGCAATCCTAAGTGAACACAATAAAAAGTAATTGACTAATTAAGACAAAACATTAATTCCTGGTATGCTTGTCATACACCAGCCCAGACAATATTCCATAAATCTGCTGAGTTAATCTTTTTTTAGCATGTTCATACTCTAATCAATCAATTATAAGTATCAATCGAAGGAATACTGGTTAGAACGTATATATATCAGCATACTATAGAAACCGAGAAGAAAGAACACCACCTAAATCCACAACTTTCCATTTTTCTAATGTAAATTTTTGACCAGCCTCTCCGGCAGAACGAAAAATCATGTGAATAGCAGCTACTGAAATCTCAAAGTACATATTACAAAATTCTTCCCAAGTACTTCACCTTGCTGCTCATGGCGGCACGCAGCGAAAACAATGGACAATCCAGCGGGGCCTCGATGCTCATGCATTGGCTGCATTTCACGTGTCTTGCTCTTCAATGGGCTGCATTATATTTGTTCCCGATTGTCGTCTACATGTATGCAAGCACAAAAATAAATATCATGTAGCAATATTCTCATCCCTTACTTTGATACTCACATATTGTTACTTCTCATTGCACAAAGTTCTCTCCCTGAAATAAATTCACCTTCTGAATTAGTGGGCTCCACATAATTTGTTCATCTCCGGTACAACAGAAAAGCATAGCTTTGGTGGGAATTTCATCGGTCAGGTAGCAAAGAAAATAAGAGTAGAACTTGAGAACAGAAGCCATGCAATCAACTCCTACAGGGATCTGAACGGCGATTCATACAATTGGAGATCCCCTTGGTCGCGCCGTCCTTCTTCACCGCCACCTCCCCCTCCTCCTCGCCGCTCTGCTGCGAAGTCCACCCGCGTGTCGGGGCGGCGCTTATAGCCCGGGGGCAGCCACGTTCGCACGGTGGAGGCGCCAAGGAGGCACCGGAGCTCGCGTTGTGGCCTGGTCGACGCTAGAGACGTCCTAGCTAGAAGCTGACCCCGTTCTTCGGCACCTCCTGGTCCTGGAAATTGTCTCGATTGACATGGAGTCGAGAAGGCCGGTGACATGCGTAGTAAGATCTAGGGGTTCGTCTTGCGGCCGCCGGCCGCCCGAAAAGGCAGCCTCCCTGGAAAGATACGATTGATAATCTGCAGCATTTATTAACGTACATTGGTCTAGTTAGTTATTTTTTTCTTTCCTTTTGTGATTTCGAAAGAGACACCGTGATGGGCTCTTATCTGTAGACGTGGGGAAGATGGACAGTATATGTGCGTATGGAAATCGACCCCGGCCGGATGTTACGAAAAGTAAATCTGGGACGTCCTTTTTCCGTTGCTTAAGATTGGTTCATCCTAGCCATTCATTATCTTGTGTTTTAATTATATAATAGATTAGAAGCTCATGTTTTTTTATTTGACTCAAATTCATTTGGTTGTTTAATGGATACAATGGCTCTAGACATAATCGGAAAGAAGTGCATATATAATTCTTTAGCCTTTTCCTTTGAAGATTTCTTCTTTCTAGTAACCAAATTAAATGTATAATCCGAAAGAAGTGGATACAATGGCTCTAGACATAACCTGTAATGAGCTAGAAAAGTAATCGGAAACATAAAGTATCCAACCTCTAAAGATTTTTTCTTTCTAGTAACCAAATTAAATGTATAATAATGAGTTACCATCTTTCATATCCTTAAAAACATGGAAAAGGAGACTTCAATACTCTTGAAATCCTTTTTTTTAACTGATGTGTAGGTTACATCTTTTATCATAACCAAATTTCTATTTTCAGTTCAGAAAATAAAGAAAAATTATATTTTAGTTGCCAAAATAAACTTTACTAAACCAGAGAAGCGACTGAAAACATAGTCAGGTATCCGAACTTTTGAAGGAAGATCACCGAAATGAGAAACAATTCTAAATATTTAGCCACAAAGACATGACCAGATCAGCGATCTTGAGGCCATATACCCGAACGACACAAAGTCGAAAAGAGATTGTTAAACTGAAATAATTATGCATTTTTGGTCACACATGCGAGTGGAAATTTCTATCCTTGTGTACCACAAAGGTTTGGGGGTCGAGCGGCATACCGGAATACGTCAGGGAGAGGAGACAGGGATGTAGGTAGCAAACCTCAGACCACCATCGTGTTTCCTTTAAATGCCTTGCAAGAGGAAGAGGTTTCCGAGCGACGGGGGAGAAGCACAGACGATGAAACCTTGCACTCCTCTTCAAAGCGGAGATGACTAAAAGAATAATTCCACCCTCGAGCCTAAACACCAAAAGCAACTATCGAATATGTAAAAAACACATCATAGAACTGGATCCTAGGAAAAGTACACATTACAGATTAGGATTTGACGGGGATCAAAGATGTTCTTTACAAAAATGACTATTGGCAACGTTTTGCCGAGTTTCCAAAAATGGAACTCACCAGAAAGAATCGTACTTGAAACTGCACATTCTCATTTTCTGAAAAAGGCAAGTTATATCTTGTTCAGAAGCGAAAACCTCCAGTCAGCAGCCAAGCAACAAAACACATGGAATGCAAACCTGTAGCATGAACAATAAAATAGGAACGTAAGAGCCAACCAAAGAGCATCATTTTATTTATCCAACTCTTGCGATTCTTGCTGAAACATGAGACCATCATTTATATAAAATATACCATCATTTAGTTAACTAAATTCTGGATATCTAGAACCTATACCAACCTCAGATATTTTCAGCTATCAGAAATGGAATACACCAGGAAGCAACATATCAATTGGAAAAATAAGCATTTAAGCACACATGTAAGAGTAGTGAAGCCACCACGGATTAAGATACTCTCCAACAAAGCTCATTTCAGAATAAGTGCAGCGGTTGATGATGGGTACCAAACAAATAGTAATTTGTACTTCTCCAAGATAATTTGTCAACGTGTGCTAAAACAGAAGAAAAATAAAAATAAACTAAAGAATCAGATCTACTCCTATCTTTCTTGCTCTGTCGTTTCCAAGCATGTGTTTTGTAATACGTACATAACAAAAAGGAGAAAGCCGAACTAAACCTAAAAATGGAGGAGGCACAAAAATATAGATCATATCCATTGTTGCAGGGGATCAAATATGACACATATCGACCCCTAAGAATCCTAGCAAAACATTGTGCAGTTCATGAAACAAAATCTTAAGAGCTTGACTTAGAGCAGGCATTGTAGATTGATTTAAATATAGTAATATGCAATCATCAAAAGCATGACAAAGAGAAACCAATGCCCAATGTAATTACATTAATTCACAGTATAACGAACAGGAATTAGCTAACTTCACTTTCTTTTGAACAAAGAGTTAAATGCTATCATCCATATAAATTAACACTTAATGTACGAAAGAAAGGAAACTGGTGGGTAGGGAAAAGTCCTAACTCCTGATCATATCATACCTTTTGGATAGATGTGATATTCTTTAATCGTCGAGTCAATTAATATGAAAGAAGAAAGTGGATAAATAACTGCCAGCGAATAGCGTACAATCTGATTGCCCGCTAGTATTTTCTGGAAGAAAAATATAACAATGGTAAGTCAGGTTACCTGGACGTATTTCATGGAAATAAATTTGGTTTCCCACTGAAACAAAAAAATGAACATGGTGTGTTACTACACAGATATACAACATGAAATCATATCTGGGTTTCAATATAAAATCTATCCATTCTTATTAAACTGAAAGAACATGTTGTCATTGTCTCTGAAATGCGGTAGTAAACTCTCAATCAAGGATCTGAAGTCAACCTTGCAACAAACATGATATCAACATATGTGACCATGCGCAGGGGAAAGGCAAGTGCTTCATTACGAAGAAATCCTAGAGAAAATGGAATGCCAATACTCATATTCATATAGAAGAAAAGGAGAATCAATCCTTCTGAAATATTTAATAGCCAAATGAAACAAATTGATCCATACGATGCATTTATAACTATTCTTCTCTAGGAACAACCTTTACACAAATAGTTTGTATGGATTTAACCATGCATGCATTTAAGCAAGCATCCTTTTAACCTAGAAAGCTGTGTACGTGCAAGAAAGCTAACTGTAGAAAAAAATATATCGTTACAATATTCAAACAGCATGTGCATCTAAGAATAGTATCATGGACACTGAATTCACTTAGAAGACACAATAATTACCTTGGAAAAAATTAGACCGAGCAAAAGTCTTGATATGTATTGCATTTTCCAACTTAGACTTGTCACAATGGAGAGTATCATATACTAGTATCATGCATATGATACTAGTGTATGTTACTACACTAGTAGAAAAACCATCTTTGGTCCAGGGCCGCCCCAGCCATTAGCCCCGGTTCAGGTAAAAACCGGGACCAGTGCCTGGCACTGGTCCCGGTTCGAGTTGCCACGGCCCCGTGGACCATTGGTCCCGGTTCGGTTGGGGTATTGGTCCCGGTTCTTGGCACGAACCGGGACCAAAGCTCCAGAGCCAGACACGTGGCGTGCGGCGGAGCTTTGGTCCCGGTTCGTGCCAAGAACCGGGACCAATACCCCTCCCTGCCTATAAATAACCCCCACCCCCCTTCTCTCCTCTAATTTTTTTCTCTTGGATTGGTGGGAAGTGGGTGCTATTTTTTTTTCCTTTGCCACGCACAAGATGTGTTCGATGAAATGCCCGACCCACACTTAAGTTCACACAAAATGATATCCTCGGCCGAGGTTAGCAACTTTATCCTTTTCGTCTGTAATTGATACAGAAATATTGCACGTGTCGATGTACGGTGGTCATTTCACTATTCAAGATGTTATTGTAATGGTATTTGATAAACTTAATTATATATATGATGCAGATGGATGCACGGATGCGATGGATGTACGGCGAACGACGCAGTTCCGAGTTTATTGCAGGCCTGCATAAATTTCTCGATGTGGCTGAGGCAAACAAAGTGAATAATTTTATGCCTTGTCCATGTGAGAAGTGTCGGAACGTCAGGGAGTACTCTGACCCGAGAACCATTCAAGACCACGTGATTCGGAAAGGTTTCATGCCCAGCTATAATTGTTGGACCAAGCACGGAGAAAGAGGGGTTACGATGGAAGACAATGAAGAAGAGGAGGATGATGACAACTATCCTATGTTCCCTGAGGAATGCGGTGATACTGTTATGGAAGACGTTGAAGAAGAAAGAGGTGAACATCGGGCATCAGATGAGCCCGCTGATGGTCTTGGTGGGGTCATTTCTGATGCAAAGCGAGAATGCGATACAGAAAAGGAGAAGCTAAAGTTGGAGGCCATGCTTGAGGATCACAAAAAGTTGCTGTACCCAAACTGCGAAGATGGCAGCACAAAGCTCGGTACCACACTGGAACTGCTGAAATGGAAGGCAGAGACTGGTTGTTCTGACAAGGGATTTGAGAAGTTACTGAAAATAATGAAGCCGAAGCTTCCAAAGGATAACGAATTGCCCGAGACTACATACGAAGCAAAGAAGGCTATCTGCCCTCTAGGATTAGATGTGCAGAAGATACATGCATGCATTAATGACTGCATCCTGTACCGCGGTGAGTACGAGAATGGATAAATGCCCGGTATGCAATGCACTGCGGTACAAGATAAGACAAGATGACCCTGGTGATGTTGAGGGCGATGACGAGCCCCCCCGGAAGAGGGTTCCTGCTAAGGTGATGTGGTATGCTCCTATAATACCACGGTTGAAACGTCTGTTCAGAAACAAAGAGCATGCCAGGTTGTTGCGATGGCACAAAGAAGAGCGTAAGAAAGACGGGAAGTTGAGACACCCCGCCGATGGGTCCCAGTGGAGAAAAATCGACAGAGAGTTCCCGACATTTTCAGATGACGCAAGGAACTTAAGATTTGGTCTAAGTACAGATGGCTTTAATCCTTTTGGGGAGCAGAGCTCCAGTCATAGCACTTGGCCCGTGACTCTATGTATCTACAACCTTCCTCCTTGGTTGTGCATGAAGCGGAAGTTCATTATGATGCCAGTGCTCATCCAAGGCCCGAAGCAACCCGGCAACGACATTGATGTGTACCTAAGGCCATTAGTTGATGAACTTTTGCAGTTGTGGTCCGAACCAGGTGTACGTGTGTGGGATGAGCACAAACAACAGGAATTTGACCTACGAGCGTTGCTGTTCGTAACCATCAATGATTGGCCTGCTCTTAGTAACATTTCAGGACAGTCAAACAAGGGATACAATGCATGCACGCACTGTTTAGATAAGACTGAAAGTATACATTTGGGAAACAAGAATGTGTACCTGGGGCATCGTCGATTTCTTCCGAACAGTCATGCCGTAAGAAAGCCCGGCAAGCATTTCAACGGTGAGGCAGATCGCCGGAAGAAGCCTAACCTCCCTGATGGTGATGTTATATATGACATGGTCAAGGATTTAGAAGTAATCTTTGGAAAGGGTCCTGGCAGTCTATCTGTTCCGAATGACGCTGACAACCACGTACCCATATGGAAGAAGTGCTCTATATTCTGGGAGCTACCCTATTGGAAAGTCCTAGAGGTCCGGTCTTCAATCGACGTGATGCACGTGACGAAGAATCTTTGCGTGAACCTGCTAGGCTTCCTGGGCGTGTATGGGAAGACAAAAGATACACCGGAAGCACGGGCAGACCAGCAACGTATGAAAGACCCATACAACAAGCAGACGGATAAAGGGCGTCAATACTTAAGCAGCTACGCTCTTACCAAAGCAGAGAAGGAAATCTTTTTTGAATGCCTGAGCAGTATCAAGGTCCCGGCTGGCTTCTCGTCAAATATAAAGGGAATAATAAATATGGCAGAGAAAAAATTCCAGAACCTGAAGTCTCATGATTGCCACGTGATTATGACGCAGTTGCTTCCGGTTGCATTGAGGGGGCTTCTACCGGAAAATGTTCGAGTACCCATTGTGAAGCTATGTGCATTCCTCAATGCAATATCTCAGAAGGTCATCGATCCAGTAACTCTACCAAGTTTACAGAAGGCTGTGGTCCAATGTCTTGTCAGCTTCGAGTTGGTGTTCCCCCCATCATTCTTCAATATTATGACGCATCTCCTGGTTCACCTAGTCGACGAGATTGCCATTCTCGGTCCTGTATTTCTACACAATATGTTCCCCTTCGAGAGGTTCATGGGAGTCTTGAAGAAATATGTTCATAACCGTGCTAGGCCAGAAGGAAGCATCTCAAGGGGCTATGGAACAGAAGAGGTCATTGAGTTCTGTGTTGACTTTATTCCTGACCTTAAGCCGATTGGTGTTCCTGAATCGCGGCATGAGGGGAGACTGAGTGGAAAAGGCACGCTAGGAAAGAAAGCACTGATATGTAGGGACGGGCATTCTTTAACTCAAGCACACTACACAGTTCTACAAAGTTCCACCTTCGTGGCTCCGTATATCGAGGAACACAAGAATTATGTACGCTCCAAGAACCCGGGGAAGGATGACTCCTGGATTAAAGAAAAACACATGGAGACCTTCGGCAGTTGGTTGCGATTACAGCTCATGAATGACACCACTGTCGGAGATCAGCTCTACTTGTTGGCCGCGTCACCATCTTCGACTGTATTGAATTTCCAAGGGTACGAGATAAATGGGAATACATTTTACACGATCGCCCAAGATAAAAAGAGCACCAACCAGAACAGTGGTGTCCGCTTTGATGCAACAAACGACGATGGGCAAAAGGACACATACTATGGTCGCATAGAGGAGATATGGGAACTTGACTATGGACCTACTTTTAAGGTCCCTTTGTTTCGGTGCAGTTGGGTCAACATGAATGGAGAAGGGATAAAGGTAGACCAGCTGTACGGGATGACAACAGTGGATCTCAAGAATCTTGGTTGTTACAAGAACGAACCATTCGTCCTAGCCAATGATGTGGCTCAGGTTTTCTATGTGAAGGACATGTCCTCCAGACCGAAAAAAAGAAAAAACAAGCAAACGAATACATCAGACGATGAGCCAAAGCGTCACGTAGTTCTTTCAGGGAAAAGAAACATCGTGGGAGTCGAGGACAAGACAGACATGTCAGCAGATTATGATAAGTTTGATGAAATTCCGCCCTTCACAGTGAGAACTGACCCAAGCATCCCGTTAAATAATGAAGATGCTCCATGGTTACGGCTGAAGCGATCATAGGCCAGGGACATACGCGAAGAAGGGTTCATGGCTTTTATGTAAATCAATGTAATGTATTAGCACCGTAGGGCTGTATGACGGGAATCCGAATGCTTTGTATACTGCAAATCATCGCGTGGTCGTGAGCAGCAAATCGACCTTCGATCCACAGCGGCAAGACGTCTCTGATGATCTACGACCGTCCCAAAAAGTGTTGGGAATGTCGCAGATCATCAGAGCGCCTTGCCGCTGCTTGGATCGGACCGAGGGGCATGGCTACCACTTCCACCACCACCACCACTCCCACCTCCTCGGCAATTCATCATTGCGTCACCCTAATCCAGTGGCTGGATTCAACCTACCTGAGGGCTTGTGTTTCCAACAGCGTCGTTGTGTTGTCATTGTTCACCGTCCTACAGGAGGTGGCTCCAATGGCTGGCCGGTGAACAAGGACGAACACAATAATGCCAGGGAACATGCCAGCAGGTAGGCTAAATCCAGCCATTGGATTCGGTGGCGAAGGTAGACGCTCGTTGTGTGCCGTTCGCTGCAGGGACGCCGCTATTTATAGGCGATTAGAAAGTGTACCTGTGGATGAGGTGGGAGTGGTGGTGGTGGTGGGAGTGCTGATCCAACAGCTCACAAGCCCTCAAAAGAAACACACCCTGATCCAACGGCTCACAAGCGCTCGAAAGAAACACACGATCCGTGTGATTCTTTAGTCCCGGTTGGTGTTACCAACCGGGACTAGTTCTAAAAATCCAACAGCTCACAAGCGCTCAAAAGAAACACACCCCTGATCCAACGGCTCACAAGCGCTCGAAAGAAACACACGATCCGTGTGCTTCTTCCTTATTGGTGGGAATCCCTTTAGTCCCGGTTGGTAAAATTGCGCGGGAACAAATAAGCCCCTTTAGTCCCGGTTGGTGGCTCGAACGGGGACTAAAGGTCTCACTATATATATGTAGTCATGGCCTCCATTGGCATAGCACATCTAAACTCATATCTGCAACCTCATCACTCTCCCATGGCTTCCACCGTACCCACTCTAACCTACTCGGAGGCGGAGGCGCTTTCCGCCTCGAACTACCCCTGCCCGCCCGGCTACGACGTCCCCGCCGGCTGGAGGCTGAGCACCGGAGGCGTGCCGGTCCCTCCTATCCCTCAAGGTTTGGCACGTCGGGCGGCCATCACGAACCACTACTACCTCGAGCTCACTCCGGAGCAGCGGATGGATCCCCGCTGGCATCCCGACTACCGCCCGACTTGGGACGCCTTCTTCATCAATCGGCGTGAGAGGGCGCTCGCCAGGTACGAGGAGGATGGCCCGCCTCCTTCGAACTTCAACGAGGCCGGCCGTCGGCTGTGGTGGAGCGGCCGAACTCTCCAGAGCGTCATGAACTACATCACGGCCGGCGATAACCCCCGCCTGCGCTACCCTCACTTCCAGTCCAGGCGCCCGACGACAGCGCCGCCCGACGACAACGACGACGACGGCGGCGACTACGACGACTACGAGGACGAGTATTATAGGCCTAGGCAGGAGTATGACTAACCTATGGTTTGTCTATGTACCCAAGATTGTTGTCATGAACTACTTCTGGTCTAGCTAAGACGACGATCGTGTAAAATGTATCCAAGATTGATGGGTGACTACTCCGGCGAGGTGCATATACATATATTAATGAAGCCGAAGATTGTATTAATTAAGCCTCTATGTCTATATACATATATTAACGCTCTTTCTTCTTTTAGCCCTCCGGATCGAGCAAATCTTCTGTAAGGACAAAACGAGGCCCAACCAAAAAGTTGGGCGACCAAGAAAGGTACCGATCGAAAGAGTCGCTGAAGACGGCACACCGACTGCTCCCCCTGGTGTTAAAAATAAAATGGTAAAGCAATGCGGAGTTCTTGTTAGGGACTTCATCCCGATCACCGTTCGAGAATGGCATCGGCCAAAGGAGAAAGGACAGCTATATGTCAGCGTTAAGGGCAAAGAAAGACTTTGGAGAAAGCTCATGGTTAATTTCACCCTGCCGGCGCCAGAGGTGGATTCAGATGAGGAGGATCCAGATGAGGCAGAAAAGATTGCCCGGAAAATCATGGAGCAAAAAGTCAAGGACTGGGCACTTAAGAAGATGGCCGAGCTATTCAAGAACTGGAAGAAAAGATTGAACAACCTGTTTGTCAAGAAAAATAAGACTCCAGACTTCGATAAAGGGTATGAGAAGATAAAGGACTACTGGGAAGAATTTGTGGCGTACAAGAAATCAGAGGAAGCTCTGGAAAAGTCTGCAAAAAATGCGGCAAATGCTGCTCTAAAGATGTACCACCATACTATGGGGCCTGGTGGCTACGCTTTTAGCATGCCTAAGTGGGAGAAACTTGAGGCGGACCTGCTGGCTAATGGGATCACTCCAGAGCCACTCAAGTGGATCGAACGGGCAAGAAATTGGTTTTACGGGCATGGGGGCACGTTGGACGCAGAAGGGAAGTGCATATATAACAGAAGACACAAAGATAATCCCCTACTACCCATCCAAGAAATTAGAAATGCAGTAAAGGATGTTGCAGAGGGACGGTTCATTCCCGATAGAGAGGATGACGAGCTCACACGCGCCCTTGGGAATAAGGAACACGACGGACGGTTACGAGGCGTACCTGGCTCCAAGCCCAAGACAATTGCGATTCCCGAGCACAGGAAGAAATTTCCTGATAGAAGCCATCAGAGGAGAAAGGAAAGGGAGGCAATGGAAGCACGCGCTGCTGCAGACCGGCTGCGTAATATAGAAGAAGAATTAAAGCTGCAGAAGGAACAAATTGCCGTGCTTAGCCAGCAAGGTACTAGCGGCCAATCTCAACGGCACATGGTAGAAGCTGCATGCGATGGTACCGGTGGCCCATCGAATCGGAAAAGCAGCGTGGCTTCCACGGAGCTCCAGGATGGTAATGATGATGCAGTGGCTCCTCTTCGTCGCTACCCAGTGGATGATATCACGGAGAGCACACCTTGTGAGCTGCATGTGAAAGTTTATAACATATCCGTGAAGGTGGCGGTCGGCTATGCCCTACCAATTGGACCTAATCCAACTTACCATTTTGCTCCGGTTCCAAATGGCTACGCTGTTGTCGGGGTGGATGCAGTGATGAAAGATTTTGAGGAGCTGAAGCTGCACCACCCTGCAGGTGAAGATGGGGAGGTGCTTGAACTTGGAGAAGCCAAGAAAGCGCCAATTCTATGGCCAAAGGAATTCATCGTGCTTCCGAACTGGCAGCCAAGGCCATCGACTCCTCACCAGTCTCCAGCGCAACAGTCCTCTTCACCGCCTCAGCATTCTCCAGCGCAGCCGTCCTCTTCACCGCCTCACAAGTCTCCAGCGCAGCCGTCTCCGCCGCCGCGTGACCAGTCTCCAGCGCAGCCGTCTCAGCAGAAGAAACGGACCAACGCCGCTCCCCCGCTCCCCACTCAGAAGAGAGGTCGCACTCAAAAGATAGTCGACATCCCGACGGTTCCTCCCAAGAGACCTTATGACAGGACTGAAGCGGAAAACGCCGAGGTAGTGGCTGCCTACAATAAGGCTTTTTTTGCACCAAAAAAGCCCGAGCAAAAGAAGGTATATGATGCAAAAACCAAAAAGTGGGCTATGTCCTTCCTTGAGCAGCCATCCCAGATATCGATGAATCTGCCATCTGACTATGGTCGTGAACTTACTAAGCTAGCACGTGCCCAGTCTGAGCAGAACAAGGGAAGAAGTGCAAAAAGCGGGAAACAAATTGCCCAGCTCGGACAGCAGAAAAATCAATCGGTCCCCCCGCTCATAGTGTGTTCCGATGTCGACAAGGACTTCAGAGCCGCTATGGATAAGGACCTGGAATTATTGGACCCCAGAGCCATAGCTGCTGCTAAAGAACTTGGTGTCACTGTATCGCAGGCCAAGGAACAGGCTACCGCCTTGGGTATGAGCCTTGGTCAACTTTTAGGCTATGAATATGCGCCAATGTTAGAGATGGCACGGAAATATGTCCAAGGGGAGCCTATGGTCAGTAATGAGGAGCTGACGGGTCTATCAACACATATGCGAAATCTGCATACCTGGTACCTGGTGCACACATCAAAGAAGGACGCGAAAGAGTGGTTTCCGCTGGACGTTAGAGTGGAGCATTTCTTCAAACGTTACATTATACAGGTTCAACTGACTGAACTGTTCCAGTTATTCCAAAAGCGCGCCCTCGACAAATCTATCCTCTCTTGCTATTGTCTGTAAGTGATTTATTTTCGTAATTAAGTCTCTAGCTCAGCTCGTTCATTGCCTGTATTATATTATCCTGACTATATATATATATCCTTTTGTACGCTATTATGCAGAATGAAGATGCTGGAATGCAAAAGATCTAGAGTTTTTGAGGTTGGGTTCGTTGACCCATATATCGTGAATTCACATACGTTAGTCAATCACCCCAAAGACGTGGAGCATGACCTGACCACCTTTTTAACCATGCAACATTTCTGTACGGAAATACTATTTCCTTACAACTTCAGGTGAGTGTTTCTGTCTTGTACATATTTTTATTTGGCTTTCTCGATGTTAAGTGTAATTGATGAGCTATGCATGTCTGCTTTATGTAAACGTCCGCAGGTTCCACTGGATTCTGCTAAGCATTCAACCTGACAAGTCCATAGTTGAAGTCCACGACTCATTAAGTTGGGACCAAGCGTTGTGGTCCGACATGAAAGAAATGCTCAACAAGTAATTTCAATCATTATCGCATTATATCGCCCTCTTTCGTTCGTTCCCTGATGTCAAGTAATTAATAACTCCTTTGTTCATTTTCTTTGCCAAAGCAGGTGTTGGACAATTTTCAAACAGAAGGTAGAAGGTCCATTCAAAGATGAGCTAACTTATAAAACGGTGAAAAGTCCGCAGCAGCCACCGGGGAGTAATTTATGTGGATTCTACGTTTGCGAGTTCATTCGCGAGTTGACCACTGAGCGGAGAACAACTGCTTTCAGCAAAATGCGGGAGAAGATCGACCCAGAACGGCGCGTACAAGCAATTCAAGAGGAATTGGCGGGATTTCTGCTTAGGGAGGTCATCGATGAAAAGGGAGAACATTATGCTTCGGACGATGAACTACATATGTGATCTATCTCCATGTAATTAAATACTTGTATTCTCGCAAGAGATCGAATATTAATTATATATGCATCAACGTGTACTGTGTATATAGTAGAGCGTATAATATGCGTACGGAAACGATGGAGAGCACGTCGGCGATGCGAAGAAGGGGGAGACGATGGAGGCACCGACGAGAGGGAGAGGGGCACCGGCGAGAGGGATAGGGGGCACCGGCGAGAGGGGCACCGGCGAGAGGGGGCACCGGCGAGAGGGAGAGGGGGCACCGGCGAGAGGGAACCGGCGAGAGGGAGAGGGGGCACCCTAAACCCTAAATACCAAAAAAAAAGGCACACATTGGTCCCGGTTCGTATTAAGAACCGGGACCAATGAGTCTCCCCCACGCCCAGCCAGAACTGGCCACGTGGACCAGCATTGGTCCCGGTTCTTGGACCAACCGGGACCAGCATTGGTCCCGATTGGCCAGTCCCGGTTGGGCAACCGGGACTGATGTCCAAGCCCAACCGGGACCATAGGTGCTTTTTCTACTAGTGCTACTTGCACAATGGATAGTAACATATGTGTGGTATCATATAGTATTGTATTTATTATGTTATAGACTCATCTTGCATTGAAATCCGTTATGTTACGGTATCTATCTATGATACCACTATCACCTCTCTCTTCATTAATTGCACTGCCATATCAGCTTTTTGCCAACATGGCATGCATGATACTACCTATGATACCCTCATTGTGGCTAGTCTTACCATCACAGAAGGGAAGATCACATTAACTATTTCCATAATACACCCTTTAAAGGTCAGAAACAACACCTTCCAAAGAGAAAGATGCAACAATAATCGACGGCGTCCTGCCTAAGCCAGTACACTTTCAATCACATAGACCTACAGAAAAACATTTGGTAATTTCATCAAGCAGAATATTAAAAGAAAATCTAGCCGGCCTCCTCAAAATATGAACATATTTCTAGCCTCCTCAAAGATAAACCACAAAGCATGATAAATAAATTACTTTCCCTAGACCTGCATAAATGTTCAATTTTGGTGGGAATACGAAGGGATATGAGCAATGACCTGGGGGTGAAGATACACAAAGTATGAGCTTGTAGCTGCCTTGTCTCCTCTTCCCAACACACTTTTGGTGGGGATACGAAGGAAGATGAGCAAGTCACCAATGATGCAGATCTGAAGATAACGCTCAGCTCTATGGCCATAATGAAAATGCTCTGCAGTCTGCAACCACCACTACGCACTGACTACATGGCTTAATATCATCCCAGATCTGCGTCTTTGCGTCAACCCTGCAAGGAAAGTACAGTGCAAAAGTTTGAAGTAATCATGACCTGCTGATAATTTGAAGTACACCAAACGTAGCTGGACCCGTATGCAAACCATCGACATGAACTAATAAAGAGAAGACAGATCGAGAAGAGAAGATCATGTGCACCTGCGTTCCATGTGAGCCTGGACGACCATGGGAGGCTGATGGAGAGAGACCTGGAAGAATAGGCCGAGGAGAGCAGGGGCCGCGCTGCGGGCTGGCGTCCTATGGTGAAGATGGATGGCGACCTTCCGCTCCTCCCGGGTATCGACGGCACCACAGCGGTCGCCTTTCTCCGGAGGCGGCACAGTGTGCAGCGGTGGTCCGAGCGGCGGCTGGCGCTGCTCCTGGGCGATGGCGACGATGGGAGCTCGTCTCGAGGAGGGAGTGGCAGCGCGGACTAGTACGGCAAGCCCAGCTGCACGGACGGGGTGCTGCTTTGGCGCTGCCATGGCACGAGAGGAGAAGGAGCAGGAGGGGCGCGACTGTGGAGGAGCGATGACTCCCAAGTGCAGGAGATCAATTGTAGTACCTTTCAAATAGAATAGGTTGTCGAACCCACGAGGAGCTGAAGGTATTGGTTAGTAAGATTGATAAACAAAGCAATGAAAGATGCAAGTGTTTTTGGTATTTTTGGTTTGTATAATTCCAGTGCAACAAGTAACAGTAACAAGTGAAAGCTCTCAAAGAGAGAAAGCCCAATCCTCTTATGTGACAAGAGGACAAGCTCAAGTGATATGTGACTTATATGTGGAAAACGTTCCCGAGGGCGGCATGGATAATGCTAGGCATAGAGATTTATTAAACAACACGTTGAATATCTTGTCAAGTTTTAATCTTTTTGGACGGAGCCATAATTCGGTATAGCTAAATAAATAGACTACAGCCCTTATGATGGATCATGTGGCCAAGTAAATGACTGCACAAGAATTATTAAGACATAAAGTCCCACCATAGCATTACACTCTAGGTCCCCGATACTAATACCCTCATACTATAACTTCAAGATTCTAACTCAGCCTTACGTGTCCTCCCAAGTCTTCCTCAATCATTATACTACGGTGTTCTCCTATGAGCCCATATAGGTGAAGTGTTGTGCAGTCGACGTTCGCACAACACCATCATAGAACGGAAATGTGCCGTGACCGCCCGTTGGCTATACCACCCCTTTAATAGCCGTGCGATTGGTCGTCTAGATTCGTTCTGCCTGCCATATAACAAGCTCTAACTAAATCAACCCACAGCAAATCATCTGTCCAAGCTGACACACCATGGCAGTCTTTATCACCGGCACATGTGGAAGAGTGCAGTAATCGGCAGGTATTCAAGGTTACATATATCAGTCAAACGCCGGGTGCTGACTTCACCTGTTCACTTATGCTTTTTTGACGTTTCCTTTTGTACAAAGCAACTGTGGACAAACACTGTCAATTAATGATGACAAATACTAATAGAGTATATATTTGAAGAACTTTTGTACAGAAAAATAGATGTGAAAAATCTAACGTTGTTAATTAATGATGACGAATGCTCAACAGTGTAGCATATTTGTGGGATAACACCACACATCACCGCGCAGCAGTGTAGGCAAGCTGCTTCCCGTTTTTCGTGGACAAGACCATATGCTACCCGAGCTGCATCCCTCTTTTCCCGCCTCCACAATTCACATGCAAGCTATGTTTTAAATGCTCGCATCTGTCGAGTGGCACTTTATATTTTGTTGATCACCGAGCCTCATTGTATGAGCTAGCTACTCCAGTTCGGTAGCTATTGATCCAGATCGCTCATCAATGCATGGGCAGATCGTACAGGCTGTGGCGATATGTCCAGATATGCTGCGTCCCCTACAGTACTGACAAGATTTACTGCTCTATCATCGTAGAATTAGCAGCTGAGTAGTCTTTTAGGGTGATTTTGTGGAGTACTAACTCTGCCCATGCACGAGCTGACACCGCAGACCGAATCTCCAGCTAATGATCGGACGGCAGTGAATGGGGTGGTATAGCCAACGGGCGACCAAAAATCCGCACTCATCATAGAATCACATAAAAGATAAACTCTTGACAAAATACCAACACATGTCATATATAAATCATTGCCAATTCATCCTATGCCCTCAGGAACATACGGGAACTACTCACAACATGCAAACATGATCATAATCAGTGGCATAAGTGGTACAACACAATCTGAAATTATAACTTCACCACCAAATAATGACAAGTACTCAATCACTAACATGAATAGTAGCACAAGACAAGTATCTAGGGTTATAGCAACTCTCAAACTGCGAGGGGAACAGAGTGGATCACAGTGATGATGATGGAGATGGTGCTGGTCTTGATGGGGGTGATGATGTAGAGGCCTCCTCCCACGCCAAGGAGGAGAGGTGATGATGATGACGATGATTTCCCCCTTCTCCGGAGCTCCGGAGCAGCAGGATCTGACCCCCCTCGGAAGGGATCAGGAGTTTCGCCGCCGCCGCGACCTCGGATGGACTTGGAAAAATTAGGGCGTTATTTTTCGGGCGAGACGAAGGCGTCGATAAAAAGCCCAGCGAGGAGGTGCCCGAGGCCACTTTTAGTGGGCCCCACGCGGCCTAGGGTTTTGGCCGCGTGGGCCCACCCCTTTTGGGCCTCGTGGCTCTCCTCTCTTCGGTCTTCTTCTCTCTGCCTTTCTCCCGATGAAAAACTGACGTGGTATTTTTCGTTTTATTATTTGGGTTCCTGAAACTCCTGAAACAATAAAAACAAGAAAAGGGGGTTTTCTACCTCCCAGATATTAAATACCAAAAATGGGGACTTTGTGTGAAAGTCCCCAAAATCATCTAAAACATGTAAAAACAATCATATAATCATGCAAATAAATTCTAGTATGATACTAAAAGTTATATAAATGATTATATAAAATGCACGTATCAGGGAGGCGGCTAGGTTGGGGAAGGAGAAACTCGAGGGGATGGGCCGGCTCATGGTCGTGGCGGGCGCTGGTGGTGGCGGCGGGAGGAGGAAGGGGGTTGGGGGAGGAGCCGATGCGGGGATTGGAGGAGCGCACGCGTGAGGGGATTGGGCTAGGGTTTTCCACTGCGGGAGCTGCTATTTATACTGCACGCGGTGAAAAAAACGGACGGCCAGGATCGCCTGTAATTCCTTATCTACGGCCGAGAGTGACTAAACTCTATGAAGCCTCCTACCCCCCCCCCCCCCCCCCCCATGATTATACTCTTTAGATAAGATGGCGTGTAGTTAGTGAATGAGGATCCATCCAGCACCAGTTTCTTCATTCCTTTTCCGGTATGGAATCCTAAAAACTAATAGTTATTTATTTCATCTCGACCCAATTTCACAGTTTGCCATCTTGTGCCATCTAACACTATCTGCAATTTATATCTACTGCAAGTGCTAATTTCGTGCGTGCTACATATATTTGTTTAGAAGTCTATCATTTACCCATTTGTTAAAAAATCTACTCTTTTGTTCGGATATATCTTTTAGATGACATGTTGAAATTTTAATTTGATAATTACTTATGGGATTGGTATTTTTCCACGAAAATTCGAGGAACAATAATGGTTCGAGCAATAATATGTTTCCTCTGTTGAGTTGAATAGATGCTTGCAGCACACCTGATCAAACAAAATACATTTGTAATGTCTTGATCTGATTTCTCTTCAATAGTTAGATGACAAAACAAGCCCAGTTATTTGATTCACTGGTGTTTTATGAATGATGAAACTTAAAAACTGTGTTGCCCATTTTTCGTATGGCCTGCTGCTATTGTTATGTACGCTCACGAGCAATGTTAGCACATATATCTGTGTAGGTTGATATTAATATACCATTGCAATCATTTGTGCAACCAGAGCCTTCAAAATCTTGGATTGGAGTTGAGAACCCGTGTAGCAAGGAGGACATGGATTTCTTCTATGCGGTTACGACCATCACGCTAGGGTATGGGCGCATTGCTAGCTTTTGGCATGCGCCATGGCTAAATGGGGTCAAGCCGAAGAACATCGCTCCATCCATCTTCACTCTCCCGCGAGAAAAAAGTTCAACGTGCACAAAGGCATTACCAACGATTTTTGGATATCAAATATAAACGTCTCCGAAGGCCTCTCCGTACAACACATCTCCGAGTTCGTTGACTTGTGGACGCGACTCCAAGAGGTCCAACTAACCGAGGGCACGCCAGGTGATATCACGTGGAAGTTCACCGACTCCGGTTTGTATACGGCGGCATCGGCCTACAAGGCGCAATTTGAGGGTTTGATTTTCTCATCCATGCCGGAGGCGGTTTGGAAGCATTGGGCCCCTCCGAAATGCAAGCTCTTCGCATGGCTCCTTCTTCAAGATAGAGTTTGGACGTCCGATCGCCTACAACGGCGGGGTTGGCCAAATTGTGGTCTTTGTCAACTTTGTAATAGGGAGGCCGAATCAGGAGCACACCTCTTCTTCAAGTGCCGCTACACTCTAAGGATTTGGAACGGGATCATCTCTTGGCTTGGCTATCGTCGATTGACACTTCGCGTTGGGCCTCTTTCGTCTCGGTCAAGGAATGGTGGGATTCGATAATCTTTGCCAATGGCACCGCAAGGAAATCTTTGGCGTCACTTTTGATGCTTGTCACATGGGAGATTTGGAATGAGCGAAATGCGCGGGTATTCCGCAAGGTTTTCACAATGCCAACGGTGATTGCTTCTCACATCAAGACCGAAGCGGCTTTGTCGAGGCGGGCGGCTAAACACTTGGGATCAATCATGCCGCGAGAGTAGTTTTTCGTGTTTCCGGCCATTTCTAGGCCTTGTTCGCCTCTTTATGGCCTTGGGCTTCCGCTCATTTGTGATGTAACCAAACTGTATACTCCTCCTTAATTAATGAATTGAGGCAAATCTTTTGCCTCTTTTCCTTTTCAATTGTGTAATTGTGTTGCATGGATGATGGATGGCTGCATCTACCCAGATTCATCCTCGCATACATCGGATAGTTCTTTTGAACCATGTTTTTGAATCTCATGCATATTTAGATGCTAAATTAATGTTTTTGTTGTGTTTTGCATCCTCCATTTTTCATGGCTTCAATAGTTTGAAACCAAAAATGCTTTTATGAAAAAATATTATTCAACACGTGCATTGCACGTGCACCACTACTAGTAAGTTCTAAAAAACAAAGGATATTGCATCTAGAAAAAAGGCACTAGAAAAGAACACCGGAGATTTTAAGCAGCAGAAGGACGCTAGAGATTTAAGCTAACAACATGTTACAACAAGAAATGAAACGGACAGAGTACATATTCTATATTCTAGCACATAGCCTGGAAGTGCCTTGAACCGGCTATGCTCTCACAGATAGCGTAATAGATTTTTTTCCCAAGATGCATACAAAACTTATGCACAATGAATATGTTTCTATAGGTATAGTCAACATATTACAAAGAGGGGTTTTTAGACCAGCCACACTGTGGTTCAAAAGCGATTCAAAGGAATGTATGAACCGGTTCAATATAGTGTGAAGGTCAAACCAGGCGGAAAGATTCCTTGAATCGATTCAACTAGTTGGTTCGCTTCTAAATGAATTGAATAATGAAATCAATGCATGAAACCATAAGACAAGTCGTGAAGCAGTGTAGAGTGTGGGGTCTTGCATGCATGTTACCTTACTTTCGTTTTCTTTATTCTATGATGAGCTCCCTAGGGTGTGTTCGGTTTCGGAATGTGAACCATTCCATTCACTGTCATGGAACCGTTCCATTCCTGTGTTCGGTTTGGACAAAAAATTGTCACGGAACCGTTCCATTCTTGTGTTCGGTTTTGGAATGGGATGAGAATGGAATGGAATGGAGTGAGAATGGAATTATTCTAAACTCGATTAATTATTTCCTAAATTGGATTAAGTATTGTTAAACTTGATTAATTATTCCTAATCTTGATTAATTATTCTTAATCTTGATTAATTATTGCTAAACTTGATTAATTAGCGCGTGACAGTCACCTGTTCCACTCGGTCCGGCCGAATCGGCCGGACAGGTGGATTCCGTATCTACGCGGAATATGCCATTCCGAGGAACGGGTGCGTTCCATTCCACCTAAAAAACCGAACACAGGGATGGGCTCTGGGTGTGGAACCGTTCCATTCCATTCCGGTCGGTTCTGGAACCGAACACACCGTGTTGGTTTGAGAATGGAGTGGAATGGAATGGAACCGTTCCACACCCAGACCTCATTCTTGTGTTCAGTTCTGAAATGGAATAGAACGAGATGGTTCACAGGAAGGGAATATTCCCTCCAGATGCGGAATGCACTCGTCCGGCCAAATCGGCCGAACCAACTGGAACGGATGTCTGTCTCTCTCTAATTTAATCAAGTTTAGGTATAATTAATCAAGATTAGGAATAATTAATCAAGTTTAGGAATAATTAATCAAGTTTAGGAATAATTAATCGACATTAGGAATAATTCCATTCTCACCCATTCCATTCCATTCTCACCCCATTCCAAAACCGAACACAAGAATGGAACGGTTCCATGACAGTTTTTTGTCCAAGCCGAACATAAGAATAAAACGGTTCCATTCTGGTAGAATGGAATGGTTCCATTCCATTCCACCATATTCTCAAACCAAACACACCCAAGCGAACTCATACACTGCAGCAATCGCAGCACCGATTCATAAAATTCTTTGACTTGCGGCCAGCCTAGCCGTGAGGGGTCATCTGTTTTGGCATAGGCCGGTGTAGGCTTCACCAGGCCGCTACGATGAGGTCTTCTTTGGTGTTCGCTTCTTCGAGTAAGTCGGAGTCGCTCACGAGGAGTGAGTGATGACGTCGGTGGGCTGCCTCGACGACGACCCTCGTCTCTAGCGGTGTGTGTGCAATTTGCGTTTGGTAACCAGGGTGGCCGTGTGTGCCCTCACGACGGTCGTGTTCCATGTCGGTTGGCGAGGGTGTTTGTACCGGTTTTAGGCTGGTTTCCCGTTAATAAACCAGTCTATTTTCTCCTACTTTTTTAAATAAATTGAGGCAATGTGCCCGTTTTGTTTAAAAATAATAATTCTTGAACCGGCGCACCAGTGTAACTGGTCTTATCACTCTTGCCAGTATGACCAAACCTAATCTCAGCTTTGACATTTCACCTATCGAAATTCCAAACTTCCCACTGCTCCGTTAATCGCTGCTCATTTTGCCACTCCGAATTTTCACAGTTAGTTTTTTCCTTCGTTTTGCCATTCCCGGTTCTCCGCCCCTTTCTCGCTATTTTTATCTCACTGGTTAACTGGACCAACATGTCATCACTTTAGAAAATTCATAATAGTTCACCACACCGCGGTGTTTATAGTCGACTGCATAACGCCGGCAGCAGTGCCTCCGGTGGAATTTCCACTGGAGGTCGGCGTCCTGATCTCATCTCCAATCTCGTGCTGCCCTCCCTGCACCTCTTGTTCTGCAAGCAGCTCGACATGCCTGCTTCTACACTTTTCGGTCCCGTCGACGATGCAACTCTCGGAAGCCACAATAGTATGTGTCTCCTGTTGCAGAAACGCTCGTACAAGACTGCACAATGTGTCGGCCGACGCACACCTCCGAGCATATCCCATCGTCCGTTGATGGCTGCCTACTCCTTGGGCAACCTCAAGTCGTGTTGTGTCAATCCGGCCTCCCCAGTCGGAATCAAGAACGGTAAAAGTGAGGACAAAACTTACATCGAAGAGGCAGAGTGGCAAAACTGAGGAGGGACCAATGGAGCAAGAGCAAGTTTGCAAGTTTGATCGGTCAAGTGGCAAAACTAAGATTAGTGTTGGTCACAGTGGAAAGTATGATAAAGACCTACAAAGAGTAGGCGTGCCAAAATAAAACAAGGTGTAAGGCATGTACTATAGGATGAGTTTATGTGTCTGCGTATGTCACGTGTGTCAACAGTGGCCGCACTCCGCACTTGGGAAGCCGGCAAAGGAGGAGGATTGGGGATCTACAGGCGTAGTGGCAGAGTGTTGCGTCGAGAACATCGCCTCTCTAGGGTTTTCTCTGTCTTACGTCGAGAGTTCTTACCACTTGATTCGAGTATGATCTTGATTGATTATAAGAAAAGAGAGTGCTATATTGATTTTGCTAAAAAAAAGTGAGTATTGGGTGACCCCTGAATTAGAGCATACTTCCTCTGTTTGTTTTGGCAGTTCAAAAGATAATCATGACGAACAAGCCATATTATCGCAATAAATTAATATCTTTCTTCTCTAGAGGAAAATAAATTTTAAGAAATGCTTTGTTATGTTCACAGTGTTTGTGGGTGTACAGTTAACGATAATGAAGATGGGCAATCACTGGATAACAACCAGGTCCATTGATCAATCATTCGGTGACATGAGCTTCTTGTAAAAAGATCGCTAAAACGTTTATTATTGTGGAAGAGACGGACGCAGTATATAGCACCACAAGACATTCAGATCAGAGAACCGTTCTGTGCAGTAATTCAGCTAGGCGTTTCATCAAGAGATTTCTTCAGATTAAGAAGTTTTGACCAACTTTCTCTCACGTTCACTGCACTAGCCACCCCCGTTACTCCAACTAATGCACACGTTCTCCCACACACGCTCTCATAAACATGCTTGATCAAAACAAGTAGACAAGAACGGGGTACATAATATGCATCTATACTCATAACTGAAACAAACATTGCAATCTCAAACATATATTAACTCATAAAGATCCACCACAAAGGTATTACAACGGTGACCGTAATCATGTTCAGCAGCTCATACAGTGCTAATTAGTGAAGCTCAAGAGAGGAGAGATACATAAGTTACTTCCACAAACCCATAGTCCAGAGGTGGACTACTCCCTCTTCATCATGGAGACGGTGGAGAAGTCGATGGAGAAGATGGAGACCACGCCGGCAGCGCCCCGCCGGAGTTTTCCCCTCCAATCTGCAGCTCCTGATCTCCGTTTCGGTGTTTCTGTGTTTGTGCGGCGCTCCTTCCAGAGAACGTCGGGGGACCTTTTTTATAGGCGTTTTTAGGTCAAGACGATGTCGGTGGAGAAAAGATCGAAGGCAACGGAGCCACGAGGCCCAAATGGGTGGGTCCCACGCAGCTACAGTGCCAGGCCGCGTGGGCCCCCCTCGTTTGGCCCTCGAGCCTCCGTTTGCTCGCTTCCTTCGCCCACAGGTCTTCTTCCTTCCAAATATTGACGCCCGTAAATTTTCAGGTGATTTCGTTGACGTTTGGGTCCCTGAAACATTAAAATAAGAAAACGGGTTTTCTGCCTGTGCAGGGTTAATTCCATAAAAATAGGAAATAAATGAATATTCCCAAAAATCATTATAAAACATTGATATAACCCTTATATGATGCAAATATGATTGGAATATAAGCAATTAAAGTGCAAAGTTCATGTATGCATTTTACATGCATCAGGCCCTGCTGCCCGTGTGGTTTCAGTGGTTCCCCGCGTGTTTGGGAACACTTCCCCCGCCATGAAGTGGGTGGGGTGCTGGATCCGGGCCAGGAGGGCCCCGATCCGGTGACCGTCTAGTAGTCTCGTTTGATCGGGATCTGCGGGTACGACTTGTGGTTGTAAACTGCTCGTCGTATCCCTGATGTTTTAGGGCTAAGTGGCTAGCGTTGTCATTCTCCTGTCCGTTCTCATGGACCTGTCGTCATGTCCTTCACCGTGGTGGTGAGATCGTGGATGTCGGAGCGGCGACCCTAGAAGGTGGACTGTGTGGACGACTTTGCGAGGTAACATGGCGGTGGTGATGGCCCTCCTCTCGGGCCACGTGGGTGGCGAGGAGCGAGCGAAGAGTGGTCCTGGTGCTGGTGGCGCTTCGGCAATGGCGGCTCACAGATCGCGTTGTGGAGCCTCAATCGGGGAATGTGGGCGATTCGAGCTACTAGGTGTGGTGTCAAGGTTTTTCCAAGCGCGTGCGGTGTCATAACCCTCTTGGGGCGCCATTTTGGTTACCTTCTCCGCGTTTGGGCTCCGGGCTAAAACCTTTGACCGTCATGGTCTCGACGGCGGCGGCGCTATGCGTCGTCACCCTCTTGGGGGCGTCGTTGTGTAGTCTCGATATCTTCAGATTTCAAGCTGAGGTCCTCGGTGGCAAGTCCGGTTTTCCTTTGGTTTCTTTTGTTTATCTCCGATCTGCTTTGTAAGAGGATTTCTCATCTCCTTATATCAGTTTGGCCGTGTAGATTTATTTATAAAGCGAGACGAAATCCTATTTCAACAGAGCAACAAGGCTCGACCTCAACCCAAATTTCAGATTTTAGGCTGGGCCGGTCGGACCGGGCAGCCCATTCTTAGGTCTAGGCCCAACTAGGCAGATTTCTGGTGTCTTGTACTTGTCGCACACTTTATTCATTAGGCGGTAACATGTCTGATTCTGCAATACCAATCAGAAATCCAGGGATTACAAAGAAGAGAAACAACGCCACAAGAGATTGGGGTTTATGGCGCTGTGCTCGTAAAAAAAGAGGCCTTTGGAGATGGGATGGGCACATAAAAAGCGGTGGACGGCAATTGAGATGTCCAAACAAAGAGTGGAGATTTGTGACTTTCGAGCTCCGGTGCTTTCTTCGGTTTAAAAAAATTCAAAAATCATATTTATGTGTTTCAAAAAATTCTGAAAAAAATATCCGTGTGTAGCCAATAGTATATCCTATGAACGTGCATAATATCAACGTCAAAAACTTTGCATTCTGAGCTACACAAAAATAACAAATGTATGAATCTAAGTATGCATATTTTTAAATCCCAAGTTTATCATATTTTGTTATTTTTGTGTGTCTCGAAATACAAAGTATTTAAATTTGAAATTTTACACGCTGGTGAGATATACTGTTGACTATACCTGTAATTTTTTCAAAAAAAAATAAACTTACAAATATGATTTTCGAATTTTTAAAGCGAAGTGAGCACCGGAGATCGAGAGCCAAAAGCAGTTTCCGCCAAATGAGTTGCTACTCCACTTTATAATTCGTAATCAGAAATTCAGAATGATCTGAGAGCATGGCGTTCTGTCGATCATCGCGTGCAGCCACCGGCCGCGACGGGACGTGTGCTGATCCTGATCGGCCACCCGCGCCGACCTGACGCCTTCTTTTATGTCCGTCTCTCATCGCCCGAGGCGTGATAATGCTCGAGCACGCCGCTCGTCCGGGGCGCAGCGCGTGGCTCCGTTTCTCTTGGGCCCCAGCCTCCCTCACGCTTTGTGCCAACTAAAGTGTGTTTACAGGTAGTGGTGTGATGGCTCTGTTTCGGATGATGATCGATGGTGGAGCATTTCTTAATCACTTCAAATTCTACCTTCTTAGAACTAAAATCATCTCTATATTCGACCTAGGAATTCGCCTGTAAGCAGCGGGCTTAAACAACTCCACAATCAGAATTCGCGCTCTGATTAAACAACCCCAATCACCCACCCAACAGCAGATTGCACTTTTGACCCAATTGCCATCTCCCAGATCTTCCATAGAACCCCGGAGAAGATTCCGATGCACCAAAGCCCTTGCCGACCTGCTCGGTCGGTGCTGCACGACGTCGCCACGTGTGCTGGGCTCGTTCTACCCCCATCAAAACGTAGACAAAAAGAGGCCATTTCCAATGGCGCCTCGCCAAGTGTCCCGCACCCTAGCATTGTTGCTGCTTTATATGGAGTCCTCAGCTTCCCCCTTGGCTGGAAGAAAACATCCAAATCCAAAACATTAGTGGGTTCAGTGATTTGTGCACCACTTCCGCCCGAGACCCCAAATCAGACGCCCGGAAGAAGAAGAGGAGTTCTCGAAGATGAGCAAGCTCTGGACGATACTGACTCATCTCCACACCCTTGCAGGGTATGGCCGAATCGATCGATTCCTCTTGGGTTCTTGCTGGCTGCAGTCGTTCTTGTTTGATTGAGCTCGATTAACCCTTGTGCAACCATTTATTTCTGTTCGTTGTTGTTGTTGCAGGCCTGGCGTGATGCTTCTGTACCCCTTGTACGCGTCGGTGCAGGCCATGGAGAGCCCGTCGAAGCTGGACGACGAGCAGTGGCTCGCCTACTGGATCCTCTACTCCTTCGTCACCCTCGTCGAGATGGTCCTCGAGTCCCTCATCTACTGGTAAGCCAGCTACTCCGTCCCGCCGTTTTTTTCTCTCGATTTCGGTGGTGGTTCTCTTTTACTGACGGAAACTCCATTTCTCTACTTCTTAGGATACCGATCTGGTACGAGCTGAAGCTGCTGTTCCTGGCGTGGCTGGCGCTGCCAAACTTCAGGGGAGCGGCCTTCATCTACGACAGGTTCGTCAGGGACCAGCTCAGGAAGCACGGCCTCACCACCCACCCGGGCAGCGGCGTGAGCGCGAGCAAGAAGGAGGACGGCGGCAAGGAGAAGTCCCTCTCGCCGTCGCCCAAGGACAAGGAGAACGCCAAGAGCAGGTTCCTCTCCTTCGTCGGCTCCAAGAAGGATCATGAAGCGCACTGAGGCACTGACCAGAGGAGAGATACGCGTGGAACTGGCTTGAGGTTGTGGTGTCATGGAAGCTCTGCTTCTCCTTTTCCTTCCTTTCACGCGAGGAACAAGTAGTTTACATGTGTGGCCATGGTCATCTTCTATGTGTAAGTGTGAACAAACACCATCACCATTGGAGTGAGAACGGAGATGTATCTTTTGCCCTGTTGACTAACAGTTTGGGTCGATCTTGACACGTAAATGCATTTTCAGTATCTCTGATGGATGGGGATTCAGAAGGACCTGACTGTAATTCATCTGATTTCCGCCACGAGACATAAAGTAGGGCTTTATCTATATAACCAGCGGCCATTCGATTCCAAGATTCTAAAACATTGGGGCGAACGAAGTAATTATTACTTACTTTCTCGATTCTGTTCGGATGAACAAGGGGTAAGAATTGTTCAAGTATTTGAAGATTATTGATACTACAAAAATTGGTATCACTTGAAAGTTGTTTTCTTACGAGTCCAACAATATCAATGTAATCAGGATATTGGGGAGAAGATTCGCCATAAAAAGTGCATTCGTCTTATTGATACAAATATAAAAAAACACAATAAAATTCTATATTAGGCCTATGCCATTGCTACGGTCTTTTATCACGTTATAGACTAAAGCATTGTTTTTATGGGCTGTATCTAAATTTAATAATTTGGGTCTTATGCCGGGCTAACAACTTATTTTCTGCCTATACCATAAGCGTTTTTTTACAATGGGATCAAAACCCCGGCCTCTATATAACCTTACTTTAATTACCTAGTTTAAAAATACTTATAATCATCATACATATCAGAGTTCACTCAAAGTGGCTACATGAATCAACCAGCAGCGGGTAAACATATATAACAAAACAATTATGCACATGATTCTTTTAGTAACTTGCCCGCCACTATGGCTGAATATAGCCCATACGACCACCATCAGCCGAGAGCATACTAAATCCATGAGATCCGTTGTTCCGGTGAAAGGAGAAAGAACCACACATATGGATCCAATATGGATCCAATAGATAGCTATTTGTACAACCTGCAAAACCTGGACAACTCCCCTTTGTTACAGACAATATCGTTTCGATAATTCCATTTCGCCCAAACAAAAACAAAAACACATGTGTGCCTATGTGAATCGAGCTTTAATTTTTCTATCCACTCCGTTTAGCCAAATGCCAAAATACTAACAATACTCATGGGTGGGGAAATATTGAAAGTGTAATGGACGAGTCTCCAAATATGGCGCGTACAAGAACAAGATATAAACAAATAATCAGCAACCTCATATGACTCACAAAATATACAATGTTTACATCCATTCCAAGGTCATTTAGCAAGGATATTTATACTCCCTCCGTCCCAAAATAAGTGTCTCAAAGTTGTACAAAAGTGAATGTATCTATACTTGTTTCATGTCTAGATACATCCACTTTTAAAAAAATTTAAGACAGTTATTTTGGGACGGAGGGAGTAGTTAACAACACCTTCCTATATAGGAACCACGTAAAAATCTTAATTCTTAGCTGTACTTTTAGTTTTCACAAATATTTGTGCAAGAATTTCGCATGCCCATTCATAAAGTCGACGTACATAGATTAAATAACAGAAAATATCCTGAAAGGTGTCAAGGCCCATCTAAAAGAATCCTTGTCCTCTAACAAGGAGACACTCATTAGTCTCTCAACAAGGTTCATCCAAGAGGTCCACGGTCAATTTACGCGGAAACTCAATATTCAGCATAGTTTTTTACATTACATCCCAACCAAACACATCGTACACTATTAAAAATAATGGATAATGAACCAATAAAGAGGTACCCCCAAGCCAAACAACTTCCCAAAACCGAGTCTCGTACTCGTTTCAAACTACAAATGAACCACCATCGAAAAATCTCTCTGTAGTCCCATAATTCCTTTTCAAAAGGGGGAGTCGGTAGGCTTTGATTGGACTCGAGATAAAGTTTTACCATGTAAATACTTATTGTATATAAGCTCCTGCCATATACCCGATCCTCATGCAATAACTTAAAAAACCATTTGCCTAATAAACACCTATTTTTCTATGTCAAGCAACTCAGTATCGAACCCCCCCCCCCCCCTCCAAATTTTTAGGTCGGCAAATTATATTTCAACGTGGAAGAGTTGTATGCTAGCTAACATACGATCTCACCTTTTTTATTAACTACTATGACACTTCAGCAAAATACTAATAAACTGTGCTAAGAAATTTGTATTGACATACGCCTTAAAAGACATTGCATTTGCATTTTGTGTAACTTCACATGTAAATAAGGGCACCTGGGTGTTGTTCCAGACTTAGTTTTTGATCAAGCCGAAGGGCGGGCACACTATCTCTCGTATGCCCGTGTTTCCCTCATTCTTCGAGTCAAGATCATTTTCAATGGATTCTCCTAGTAGCCATCTTCTTCCCCCGTGAAAGCCTTTTTCACTGGGTGATTTCAGTGGCCAATTGCCTTCTCATCTGACGAAACTTCTTTCTCTGTTCTTCCCATCAGTACCTAGACCATGGAAGAAGCAAACATTATATGTCACATGAGGTAAAGATTTTTTTTTGCAACACTACACGTTAACTATATAAAACAAGAAAATTTGCGGCTAACATTGCACTTTGTGAGAGTTAGTGCACAAAGCACATAAATTAAACATCTTTTATAGCGGCCCGCATTTATATCTAAGTATTTGCACTGGGCCCAAATAAACCGGTTAATTACGTGCAACTACCACGAGGTTGTGTGGTAATTGTTGCACCTAACATGGAAATAAAACGTCTTTTGAAGTGGACCATTTTTTGGTTAATTACTTGCACCTCACACAAATGAATTGTTTTGCGGTGTCGACATAATTCTTGATGGGCGGATCCTTCCTTTGAGATGACATGGAAACCCCCCTTGCCAATGACTCCATGTACCACGAACATAAGGTTCTCGTGATCCACTTCACAAGGGTTTTTGGGCTCGGTCGCTTCGCTGCTCTGTTCTTTTTTAAGATTCGTCCGATTTTGATAGTGTTACTATCAACCACCCCGAGTTCTAGCCCTGCAATTGTAGTAAAGTGAGCCTGTTGTTTCAAAAAAATCAAAATTGTATTCAAAAGCTTAAGAAATTAAGAGTATTTTTGTTCATATACATAAATATGATTTCTGGAACCTGTAACTTTTATTAAAATACATTTTACTTTGGGTTACATAAAGATCACAAAGAAACTCGATTTTGTTTTCACATATGTCTTTTGTGCAGATCTCTCCTCAAAATATATTTTATTAAAAAATATACTTGCACACTATACATCTATATGTACTTGTATTTTCTTCATAATTTGTTAAAATAAAAAATACAGTTTTGTTGTTTTTAAATATTCCCCACAGCCCAAGCTCCATTCGAAGTTTTCGATAAAATCACGGCTATATTTCTACAAAAAATAAAAAGTTTGCTTGAGCCGCAACCCGCGGAAAAACACATACACTCGACCTGGGCCTATTGGCCCAAACGATGAAACGAAGCACCCAACTCACAAGCCAGCTCTCCTCTCCGCCTCCCCAGCCTCCAACTCTTTCCTTCCTCATGACTCTCGCGTGTGCATCTCACGTGCGCCGCCTTCTCCTGCCCAGCGGCGGAACTCCGGCGAGATTCTTCCACCTCCAGCCCTACCAAGGTATCCTCCTCTCCGCAAACGCGGTGTTTTTTCTCGCGGTTCGATTCGGTGACTGAATTTGGGTTGTTGCGCGCAGCCAAGGTCGGGGCGGTGGGTTTCTTGAATGGGGTAGGGAAGAGAGTGGACACGCACGCCGCCAAGGTTGAGGAGGCGGTCGGCGAGGATCTGCTCGAGACCAGAGAGCTACCTCTCAAGAAGCTCAACGTTCCCTACAAGCATGTGCCTCGTCGTACCAAGCGTCCCTTTGTGAGTTCTTCCGATGACCTACAGTATTTTAGGGGATCCGTTGATTGTAATTTTTCTATGTTAGTTTCCGGGGTTTCTGGCATATGGTTGTGTGGAGGTAATGTTTGATTAGGCTTTGTGATCCTTGAATGTAGTCATTGGATTAGTTTTGATAGTATTAGATTATTGATTCATTTTTACATAGGAGGAGAGGACTAATCTATCTATTTCTGCTTAGCTATTTAGTGTAATTAGTAATTTTGTTATGCGTTATGGGAAACTTATTACCACTTCCATTCCTGACAAAGTGACAAGATATGGCCCGTCTAAATGTGTTGAGAGACTGTTTGTGAACTACCCAATTGTGAAAATCGGCTTGCGGTAGCATCTCTTTTCTTCAACCTATGCCCAGTTGAGCTATCCAATTAGATACTGATTTATTATGTAGTGTTTAAGATAGCCAGTTAGATGTGTGTCATTTCTGATACACTAAACTGGCCAAGGAAAATTGAGGAACAATATTATTAAGATATACTCCCTCTGTCCCAATATCAAGGCGTGTAAGCGATTATGCACGAAAAGAGCGGTGGGGTTGAGATTTGAGAACCACGCTGTCGCTCAGGTGTCCGTCCCCTCCTCTGCGTCATGCTGCCACCCACAGGTCCAGCTGTGGTGCTCCACTCCCCCATCCTCAATCTGGTTCCCCCCTTCCTTCCTGCTGGGCTCAAGCGCCCCGTTGATGGATCTCCCTTCCATGGCTGGCCAGATTTGAGCTTCGGCCCCATTCCTGGTGCCTTCGTTGTTCCTGCCCTCCCGAACTTCATGCTTGTCATGTCTTGAGAAGTTCTAAGTGCATATCGACCTACATCTTACCTTTAACATGGTCATTGCGATTATACGAATGGTCAAGAATGTGTTTTCTTGGTTGTGTTTTCTCAGGGAAGAATCTTCTGGTGTATATAAAATTCCGATTTTTCGCTTACATAATATTTTAAAGTTATTGCTTGTTAAATTACCACAATGTTGTTAAGGTTACAAAATTGCTGGTGAATTACCGAAGTCATTTTTATGACCTAGAAGTATAATTTATGTATTTTCTAAACACCCCCGTCCATTGACTGATCGCTCACCGACATATGTGTAATTTTCATTTAGTCGATTATGATGTTCCCTAGGAAGTAGACACTCTTGGAAATTTTGTAGACAATATTTAACAACTTCTTAAGTCTATAACAAACATTGGTTATATGTTTCAAGTCTGAAGTAAGTTCTGCGAGCAGTGATTTTAAATAACGGCAGATACAACTGGATATGTGCCTGTTGAAATCATTCAAGGTAAACTGCATATCAAGATCACAATGAGTTCAGGCAGTTGGAGAGTTTGATGGAAATATATTTCTTTGTTATATTTTCATGTCATTAAGATAAAATTATTTCTTAATGTTTGAAGTAAATGATCGATTTCTATTATTTTTGTTTGTTCCTCTGATGCAGAGAAAGGTGATTGCCAGTTTTGTTCATTGGAAGGCACCCGCAGAAACCAAGAGAGTGTAATGAAGCTATGATGTGTCCACTTTGGATACAATCTGATGTTATTTGCCCCCATGTCTGGAGCATTCATTTGTTCTGATGTAACTCGAATGCCATAAGCTGAATCTTCTTTGACCATGATTTGTTGGTTATCCCCTTGTCACATTCTTCTGGTCCTTTTGTTCTTCAAATGTCAACCGCAAAACCTGCCAATAAAATGCCCTCTTGGTGGTTATTGTTACGCTTATTGTTTGAGGTATTTCTTTGTTAGGTTTGGGATTATAGTACACTTTCCTAGATTGTTGCTTTGTTCGAGAAGTGTATCATTAGGTTCACATGATCCACGTTGGCTCGATTATTTTTTGTGATTCAGATCACAAGCAAACATATGAAGGTACGGCCCACAAATCATGTTACTGAACCTGATAAACATGAGAAAGTTGTGCCTACGAGCATTCTTTTTTCCGTAAGAATTTCATACGCCAGTGCACAGCGTTGTAGCCAAAATAAAATCTAAATAAGGCAATTCGCATGACTTTGGCTGGGCTTATTTATGGCTTTTAAAATTTGTTTTATATGTCACAAAAGCATTAGATAGGTGTTTTTGGCTTTTAACCGGACATTGTTGCATGATGATATAACTTGATTACTTGAAAGCAAAAGCCACCATTTTAAGATGAAATTAAGGCCAACTAAACAGGGCTCAGTGTTTTGCATCAGCCCGATGGGAGACAGACTGTTTCTGTCGATTCGCTGCTCCTCTGTTTCCTGGGTTAAGCAGCGGTGGAGAGCGACGACAGCAACGGCGACCAGAGACCACGGCGGTGACCGTGGCGAGCACGAAGGGCGACTTTGACTGCTGGGGCGGAAGCTAGGTAGCGGCGGCGAGTAGGGCCAACAAGCAGGAAAGCGACGAAGCATATCTCAAGCAAGCTTTAACTGAAAGATAGTTACAGAGTCATTTGTGTATTGAACCCTCAGCTCATCTTGTAATATGAGCAATGAATTCCTCGAGGTCTTCGCGGGACGACCCTCCGGCGGTCACGGAGGCCCGGATGGACTCCCCAAGCTTCTCTGCACGCTTCCTCGTCTGCAATCCTTCATCGGAGACCATCGCTTTCTCGATAACCTCCCGGATGGCCTCCGACGGCACCACTGCGTGGCGCTTCTCCAGTGGCCGTACCAGAAGGCCGGCCTTGAGGTACTTGCAGATAAGCTCCGCGTCCCAAGGCTGATCAGAGTGCATGGGCCAGGCAAGGATCGGCTTGCCATGGCTGAGGCTCTCCATGGTCGAGTTCCAGCCGCAGTGGCTCATGAACGCCGCCGTGGCATCGTGCGCCAATATCTCCAGCTGCGGCGCCCACCCGGTGATCAAAAGACCCGTCCCCTCGGTTTGCGTGGTAAACTCGGACACCATCGCGGCGTGCCGGCTCTCGGTGCCTTCCTCATGTACGTCGGTGACGGCGCGGTCGGCGTCTCGCAGCACCCAGATGAACCGGTGCTTGCTGTCACGAAGTGCCGCGGCTAGCTCCGCGACTTGCTCGCCCATCAGCGACGACGTGGTGCCGAACGACACGTACAGCACGGACGCCGGCGGTTGCTTGTCGAGCCAGTCCAGGCACTCGTGCCGCGCCTGCCCCGGCATCCTCGCGCCCGCGCCGAGCAGAGGATTCAGTGGCCCGACGGCGAAGATCTTCTGACCGGTGTATTCCGGACTCTTGGCCTCCTCGTCGATGAACTCGCCCTCGAGCGCACGGCACGTGTTCAGGAGCATGCCGCCGACCGCAGCTCCCTGCCCGTCCTGCCACGTCCTCGCGATAAACTCGTTGAACTCCGCCGGCATGCACGCGTCGACGGGGTGGAAGACCATGCCGTGGTCCCGCAGGAGCCGGTGCCCGGCGTCGTTGAACGCGACGTTGTACGACACGGCCACGCACTGCATGCAGAACGCCTCGGCTTTGGGCAGGCGCGCGGCCTCGGCCGCGGCGAAGGAGCTCAGGCGGTCGTACACGACGACGACGCGGCGGTGGCAGGCGGAGACCCTCTTGAGGAGGGCGGCGAGCGGGGAACGCGCGTGGGCGAGGAAGGCATCCACCATGGGAAACATGTGGGACGGGAAGGACGTGGGGACGGTCGGGTCGGGCGGCGGGTGCTCGTACGCCGGCAGGTCGATGTCGTGGAACCGGATGGAACGGACGGCTCGCGGATCCCAGCCGTGCACGCGCGCGCGAGCCTGGCGGACGTGCGGCGCCGGAGCGGCGTAGTGCACGGGCAGCCCGCGCGCCGCGTGTCGCAGCGACAGGTGCAGCAGCGTGTTCAGGTGGCCCTGCGCCGGGAACGGTACTGCCACCACCGCGACGGACTCCATGGCCCTTGGATCGATCGAGTTTCTTCTCAGCTCTCACGAACGATTGCGCCGCCTCCGTGCAGTTGAGCATGCCGAGAAAACTGACGAGATGTTTTGGTGGCAACTTGGCTGTGTTGACCAGCGAAACTGACGATAGCCTCATATATATGCGACTTGTAATATTCTAACTGCGGCTTGGAAGATGTTTTGGTTTATTTTCTAGAAAGCGATCAACTAGTCTACTCTTGTGACTTGTAGTCACCAACTCCAAGTATGGTGCCTTGGGTTGACCACTTGACTGAAGACAGGTAGCTGTGTGGAACTTTCTCTGACAGACCGGATACCTTTTGCCTTGAAACCTACTCCCTCCCTACACAAAAACATAAAAGATGTCTCAAGATACATGTAAATTTTGGTTAGGTTGAGACATTCTTTTGTGTACGGGGTGAGTACTGAATTATAATATGTGGTATCCAACATTTTCCGACCAGACGGTTTTTAAAATTTATACACTGTAAAAACAAATATTAGATTATATTTGCGCTATTTGAACAAATATTAAAGCTGTTGAGCTCCTTTTCTAGATATGTTGAGCTCCTTTTCTAGATATGTACGAATAAAATTTCAGAGTCGACTAATCTATAAGATTTTCTTATTGGACTAATACAACTAGTTAAGAATTGCTTCTGATTAATTGGCTAGAATTTTTTTGCCGTCACTTGGTTGCTCTTTTGGCATTTAATTCCATTTGCTCCACAGTTGATTAAATATTTTGGCCAAATCAGTTGTTTTAGTTTTCTATGCTGTTGCACTTTTGGTACGCAACTGTAACATTTCAGTAAACTGCAATTAACCATTGTATTTGTAATATGCAAATATGTATATTATTTGGCTCTTGTACTTTCCGTTTTTTTAATTTTGTTTTGTAGTTGCTCATTAAATACATTGTTTTTTTTTATTTGCAAGTGTGTACTTAAAATGGCTGTTGCATTACACAACCTCTTACACTTCCTGTTTCAAAATTCATTTGTATACCAAAATGATTTGATAATTGATTTTTTTTAGAACTTTACTTTAACCGGTATCACTTTATTTTAACCATATAGACTTGGCCTCACGCAATGCTCGCATCGGCGCAATAGCCTTTTCCGCCGTCGTGCCATCCGAACTACCCGCTAGATTTTCCCGGCTAGACGCTTGCCATGCATGAGTCGGCCCAGCAGCAACACCAGCAGGACACGCCGCAACTACACGTCGGAAGCCTCCTCCTCCGACAACTACTACTACGACGACGGCGCACGGCGAGCATTAGTTTGTAGGGTAATTTAGGTTGAAATTTCGTTCAAAATCTTACAAAGCATCAAAATTCTTGAATAATATTTCTATTATCTAAAAAATCGATTGTGCAAATTTTCTTAGAGTCAGGGTTGGGGTGTCGCTGTAAACAATCGTCACAATACAGACTGAAATGTGTCCGGCACGACACATCTCTAGGGGCGCCACCCACATATAAATTCTAGTGTAAAATAACCGTGTCAGTATCAAAAGCATCAATCTAAAAAACAAAAAATAAAAATAAAAAGGCATCTTCCCACATGGCATTCAGTTCATCACCTTGTGATGTAAGCCATGAAGTCATCCAGGTCTCTACGAGACGAACCGCCGTCGGCCACGGAGGCGCGGACGGCGTCCCCGAGCGCCGCCGCCTGTCTTTGCACAGCCATTCCTCTGTCAGATAGCATGGCTTCCTCGATGACTTCCTGAATGGCATTGGCGGCAACCACCTCTCCGTGCTTCTCCCAGGGACGCACGAGAATGCCGGCCTTGAGATAGTTGCAGACAAGCTCCGCGTCCCATGGCTGGTCGCAGTGCATTGGCCAAGCGAGGATCGGCTTGCCGTGGCTGAGGCTCTCCATGGTCGATTTCCACCCGCAGTGATGAATGTTATAAACGATAGCACAAAAACGACGAAGTAGCGGAAAGATCAAACCAACGGGGACACGAGATTTAACGTGGAAAACCCTTCCAACAATGGAGGAGAAAAAACCACGGGCGCCAGCCAGCAATATAGTGAAGTATTGCTCAAAAACGACCGCATCAAGTATAGGTGTAGTCATGGTTTCTCGGTAAGACGATGGCTCAAAATTCGAAATGAAGTGACACGTTTCAAAATAAATATACTCTTCTAGATCATCGATTTTTTTGCACCAGTACGATACATAGGCTGATATGCCGATCACCTTGTGATGTAAGCAACGAAATCATCAAGGCCTTTGCTCGATGAGCCGCCGTCTGCCACGGAGGCACGAACGGCCTGACCGAGCACCTTCGCCCGGTGCCGCACTGCAGTCCCACTGTCTGAGAGCATCGCCTCCTCGATCACCTCCTGGATGGACGCTGCCGGCACGACCTCACTATGCTTCTCCCATGGTCTCACGAGGAGGCCGACCTTCAGGTACTTGCAGAGAAGCTCCGCGTCCCACGGCTGATCCGAGTGCATTGGCCAGGCGAGAATCGGCTTGCCATGGCTCAGGCTCTCCATGGTTGAATTCCAACCGCAGTGGCTCATAAACGCCACCGTGGCGACATGCGCCAGGATCTCCAGCTGCGGCGCCCACCCGGTGATCACCAGCCCTGTCCCTTCCGTGTCTTTGGTGAACTCTGACAGCAACTTCTCGTGGCGGCTCTCCCCACCCGACTCCGCAAATATGTCGGCACGGTCGGCGTCGCGCAACACCCAGATGAATCTTTGCTTGCTTCCCTTGAGCGCCGCGGCCATCTCCGCGATCTGCTCAACCCGGAAGCACGTCGTCGTCCCGAAGGAAACGTAGAGCACCGATGCCTCCTGCTGCGCGTCAAGCCAGTCCATGCACTCGTGCCGCGTCTTGCCCGGCGCCTTGGCGCTCGCGTCCAGCAGCGGGTTCAGCGGCCCGACGGCGAAGAGCTTCTGGTCCTTGGACTCCGGGTGCTCGGCGATCGCGTCGATGAACTCGCCCTCGAGCGCGCGGCACGTGTTCATGACGAGGCCGGCCGAGGGCACGCCTCCCTCATCCTCCAGCTCCCCCGCTACCCGGAAGACATACTCCACGAACTCCTTAGACATGCAGGCGTCGATAGGGAGGAACTGGAGGTTGTTGTCCCGAAGGAGCTTGTGCCCGGCGTCCAGCCACCCGAGGTTGTATGAGATGGCCACGCACTGCAGCCCGAACGCCTCTCCGTTGCTCAGCCGCGCCGCCTCGACGGCGGCGAAGGCGTTCATCCTGTCGTACACGACGACCACGCGGCGGTGGGTCGCCGACAGGCTCTTGAGAAGGACGGCGAGAGGGGCGCGCGCGGCGGTGGTGAAGGTCTCCCACATGGGCATGAGGTGGCTGGGGAACGGAGACGGGGCGGTCGGGTCGGGTGCCGGGGACTCGTAGGTGGAGACGTCGAGGTCGTGGAACTGGATGGCGCCGAGCGCCTTGGGGTCCCAGCCGTGCAAGCGCGACCGTGCCTGCCGGACGTGCGCCGCGGGCGCCGCGTAGTGTACGGAGAGCCCCCGCGATGCCACCAGAAGGGAGAGGTGCATGAGCTGGTTCAGGTGCCCCTGCGCCGGGAAGGGCACCGCGACGAAGGCCACCGATTCCAGCGAGTCAACCGCCATTGAATGTCCGCCTGTGTTACTGTGTGTAGTGTCTACTTTTTGATGCTGGCATTGCACCTAGATCGAGAGGCGCTTTATAGATGGACGAAAGGTTTCTCCATCCAACAGGAAATGAGTGGTACAAGGAGCTTTCTCCAATTAAATTTAGGACAGCATGCGAGACAGCGAGAGCAATTCCATTGGTGGCATCGCATACTTGGATCTCACATCTCAGGATCGGAGCTATGTGACTGTAAAATACTCCGTATGTCAACTTCACCATGTGGAAACGCCGATCCTCCGTCGATTGACGCGAACAACCAAATCATAGGGGAGATCGGATTCGAGGTGCATGGTGGAGTACAGACTTCTCGGAGCCCGCAGCCGGCTTGTATTTTTCCTAGGAAGCTCGTGGTTGACGACGCTGGGCGGGCTAGACCAAGATCGCTCTGCGGCGACTTCGTCATCGGTGACGACTGACGAACGGCCGCCGACCGATTGTAGCGCGCGCGAGAGTTCAAACCCTGAACGGACAATGTCGAGACACCTACCTGAACGGTGAGTCGGTGACGTGCAAACTTGTTCGACAAGAAAAAAGCTTCCGTCTGTTCTCCGCCCTCCTCTCTCAGTTTTTGTTGTTGGGACGAGGATACACGGTGCGTGCGCACTTTTTTGCGCTCCACGGTGCCCCACCCGAAAAAGGGAAGCGCGTTCCCGCCAGTCCAAAAAAGGAAAGGACCACGTCCCGCACGGTCCAGCGCATCGTTTGTCGTTTTTGTCGTTTTCCTGGCTGCGCGCCCCAGGACGCGGACGAAAACAACCACCAAACGAACGAAACCAACAATATAAAAAAGTACATCTGGGACGCCCCAGGCAAAACCCTACCTGCTTCTTCTCCTTGTTCCCTTCTTCCTCCAGGAGCCGCCGCCAGCCGCCGGTAGGAGATTCCTACCTACCACCTCCAGCAGCCCCAGCAAGCGATGTAAGAAAGCTCCAGTAAAACCAATCGCACACACGCCTGTACCCTCCCCACACCCCATAAGTTCCCTCTGCAGAGAAAACTAGCGGATTTGCAAGGAAGAAAACCAGAAGAAAAACATCCAGGAGGCATCAGTGCCAGGAAACCCTTCAGGTAATGCACACTGCAGTATTCCCCCACAGATTTTCAGATGTAAAAAGTCAGAGAAAAGGTTCGAATAGTAGAAGAAACTCCACTGTCAGCACATAATTCGCTGAAAAACAATTGGTTCTAGGTAGCATAGAAGCAGCATAGGAGTGTTGGTTCTGGAAACTGTAAGTACTGGAAATTGAGGCCAAGTACATGTAAATCAGGAACCTATAGTAGATCAGGAACTTGGCGCCACATAGACATGTAGATTTGTCCCCCCAAAAACTCCTCTGCAAAGTACCTTTAGCTGGCTGGACCTGTGACTTCTCCATGTAGTTTTGGCTGTGATAAATGCAAAAGGATCATGTCAGTTGCATAGTAAATTTTAGGGGACTTGAATGTAGCTTGCATACAGAAACATGTGTAGAAAAATCAGCAACAAAAAAAGAACTTGGTACTTTTTTATGCATACATGAAGTTTTCCATGCAAAAATAAAACATGTGTCCTGATACAGTTATGGTTTTTCATGCAGAAAAAAGTCATGGAATTTGCAGCTGGTGGTATTGATTTGAACATTCCAGCTGCAGATGATGATAGCGAGCCAGTTGTGCATGAAGAAGGTGAAGAAGTTCCTGTATTACAACCAATACAGACATCTGCTGACACCGCCGCGGGCACAGGGCAGACGCTATCTAGCGAAGATTCGGGCAGTGAAGATGAAGTTCAGTCAACACCTAGCAGCCAGAATAACATCCAGACACCATATCCTGACATGATCTTTGAGAGTTGGCAAGAAGCAAAACTACATTACAACAAATATGCCAAGCAAGTTGGTTTCTCAATCAAAGCAAGTACATCTAGGCAATCAGCTATGGACAAGCAGAAAGACAAGTGCCTATTCGTGTGCAACAAAAGTGGAAAAACAGATGACATCAATGAGCAGGCTGTGCCACCGGTAAGGCAGCGAAACAGGAGCATCACAAAGAAGACAGACTGCAGGGCACGTCTGCGAAACCGGAGCATCACAAAGAAGACAGACTGCAGGGCACGTCTAAGAGTTAAGAGGAGAGGGGAGAAATGGCATGTGACCATGTTTGTTGAGGAACACAACCATCCATGCATTAAGAAGTTCAGTTTGAAGAGATACTTAAGGTCACATAGAGGCATTCCTAGAGAGTAGAAGGAGTTCATAAAGTTGCTACATAAGGTTAACCTATCTGCTGGTAGGGTGATGTCAATTATGGCTGAGTTGTATGGCAAGCTAGCAAATGTTCCATATGTGAAGAAGGATGTTAGCAACTTCATGGCTACCATTTATGAAGAGACCACAAACAAGGACATGAAGATGCTGGTTGAGCAGTTCAAGCTAATTCAGAAAGATGATCCAGATTTCACTTACAAAATACATAAGGACCATGCTAACAGTGCAGACCGTATCTTCTGGGTTGATGGGGCAGCAAGGACAGCATACAAGACATACAATGACTGTTTGTCGTTTGACAGCACTTACATGACTAATAAGTACAAAATGCCATTTGCGCCTTTCATTGGGATAAACCGGTTCGGCCACTCTATTCAGCTAGGGTGTGGGTTCCTCCGGAATGAGACAGTGGCTGATTTTGTATGGCTTTATGAGGCGTTCCTTGAGGCTATGGATGGTGTTCAGCCACAGAATTTCATTACTGATCAAGATGGAGCCATGAGGAGTGCCATTTTGGTAGCATTTCCAGATGCATGCCACAGGAATTGTCGCTGGCATATCATGCAAAATGCGCAGAGCGTCTTGGGGAACTTTATGTCAAAACATGAGGAACTACGTCGAGAGCTAAATGAAACAATTGATCACAGCATGACTGAAGATGAATTTGAGATGAGGTGGGCAGCGATGATCTTGAAGCATAATGTTGGAGATAATACCCACTTGCAAGATCTTTACGATCTGCGGACTACTTTTGTTCCAGCTTACTTCAGGGATCGCTTTTTCCCCTTCCTTCAGACTACTTCCCGCAGTGAGGGTTTCAATGCAGTTCTGAAGAAATACGTTACCCCAAACAATAGCATCACACATTTCTTCCTACAATATCTGAAACTACAGGAGAAGATAGAAGTTGCGGATGATGCTTCTGAATTTGAAATAGAAGATAAGGTACTTAGGGTCTGGTCAGATTACCCTCTGGAGAAGCAAGCACTGGAGGTTTATACACGAGAAATATACTTGCGTTTCCGTGGTGAGCTAAGGAAAATTACATCATATAATGCCAACCATGCTGGTGGGCAAATATTTGATGTTGTTCCAATTAGAGGGTCCAGGAGCCCACATGTGCTTGATGGCGCCAATAATGGCTGCTGAGTCTGACATGAGACTAGGAGTCCCTTTTTTCCTCAATGAGTCCATCACTTCGAACCTCTCTGCCTTAAGATTCAAAACTATTAGGTAGTAGTGGCCAGTGAAATCTTTGTTCTTTCGGCGAGATGTCTCTCTGGTGTTTGGTCCGAGATCTTGGAGAACACTGAACATGAGCTGCACCATTTTGATAAAAAAAGAAGAGAATGACACCTCTTTTTAAAAAATCTATGTGGACAGAAAATGATGAACCAGTCTACAAATTGGTTGTAAGTACAACTGGAAAATGACAAGTGACAGCACTAACCAATTCCTTATGATCAAGACGATTTGTAGGCGAACACTCGAATGCTTTCTGTACAGCACGGTCATTTATGCATACTGCACTCCTCAGCTTTGTCTGCATAGAAAAACCACATTAGGGAAAAAAAGAATCACGTGAAAAGAATAAAACAACAATTGGGAGATGAGAGTGGAGTAACAAGTAAATGGTTGTTGAACTAACCCCAATTGTAAGTGGCATCACAAGTTTCTTGTGTTTTGCCATTTCCTTAGAAAGAACATTTAAAGCGAGTTCGCATGTAGAGTTACTGAGCCAACCAGTGGGCTGACAGAGTCTGCCAAATCTCGCACGTAAATGAACCAGTCGCCATAATCAACTATCTTCTCTTTGTTGATTCATCTACAGTTCTGCCCCCATATGAACATAATTTGTTGTACACTTCCAATGTGGACTTCGAGGCAACAAGTTTCTTCCCACCTTGCATGTATGGCGACTTCTGATTAGCTACTGTCTTGACAAGTCTCTTTTGATGAGCTTGCGGAACTGGAGTGTAACTATTTGGCGCAGAGGGTGAGGATGTAGATCCTTGTAACCTTTTGCCCTTATCAACAACTGTGTCTTTGCAGGCATCTCGATAGTAGCGTAGATCTTATCCAGTGAATCTCCACTGTCTTCATTGCTAGAAATCACAACAAGCTCTCCTCACAAGCAGCTGGTCCTTCATTTGCAACAGCTGGAACTGGGGAGTCATCAAACCAAGGTCGAAGGTGGGGCAGTCATCTATTAGTTCTTGCCGTTCTCGCTCTCTTCTCTGTTGTTCCGTTTCTGGTGCTGAGTCAGTGCTCCCAAATTCTAAATCAAGCTTCCTGCTCATGTTGTCCTTCATTAGTGGTGGTGATGACTGACCCTGTTGACCATCCACTGTCTGTAAGTTCTGTTTATCCATGTTCCTGCCTGCATTTATCTTCGCTGTAGCAAAGCGTGTTCGCCTTTGTGGGCTTCTGTTTGGGATGCCACTGGAACCTACATCCCAGTTAGGACTATCCTTGCTAGGTGATGGGGGTTTAAGTGGAGACATGGATCTTGTCACTGGTCTGCTGCGAGTTGGGCTGTCTTGAGCGGGTAGAAATGTGACGCGCTTGGAGCCAGTTCTCGGGCTGCATTTCGGGTCACCAGGTTGGATTCTAGCTTTTAAACTTGACTTTGGAGTCTGACACAAAGAAGTCTTTTGCTGTTCTTCCATCAAAACTACATTACTGCCATTTTCCACTGCTGGCTCCTTTGATGCCGATTTTAGCTGCTCCTCATTATTGCTTCCATCTGCACTAGACTGTGACCCTGTGCCATATATCTGAAGTTGCTTCAAAGCTTCAACTCCGGCATTACTAGCCCAACAGTAGCTTCTTTCGTACTCCCATTGCTGACTGCAACGTTGCTCAAGCTCGTCGGATTTGCTGCTGCATGGCCTGTGGCAATCTCCAAATCCAACTCAAAAGTATCTACATCTCCAGGAGCAGAAACTTCATCCACTTTGTGCTGCAAGTCGTTATGATTTTCCTCGAGTGGTTCAGTTTGCTGAACATGATCTGACAGTAGGCAAGGTCTCATCATTCTGTTCCCTCTTCCTGGTCCCCTTTGCAGAATTACTGGAACAGCTATTGGGTCTTTGGCTGTGTTGTTCATTAACATCTCAGTGTCACCATCCCCATCTCCGTTCACTCCTTCCGCTACCGTTTTTCTGGTGCGTCCATTTTTCCTGCGTCTTGTTCTATTACTGTGTTGATGACCTTCATGATGCTCCTCCTCAAGTGGGGCCTTTGAACTGCTTGTCAGGTTCTTCAAGAACTGAGCCAGCCCATCCTCAAAGACATTGCACATCTCAATGACAGCTACTCTGTATTTTGCCAATTCCTGTTCAATAATAAAATTTGTTACAGTTAACGCATGACAAGTGACATTCAGTAAACTACATGTGGTTTCAGAAAACTACATGAAAAGAAAAACTACATGCAGCATATTAATTTCATGTAGAATCAGACATGGAGTTTACATTAAAATACATTGTGGTTCAGTAAAACTACGTGTGATTAATCAGAAAAGACTACGAAAACAGTGCAATAAATTTGTTACAGTTAACGCATGACAAGTGACATTCAGTAAACTACATGTGATTTCAGAAAACTACATGAAGAAAACTAAATGCAGCATATTAATTTCATTTAGAATCTGACATGGAGTTTACATTAAAAAACATTGTGGTTCAGTAAAACTACATGTGATTAATCAGAAAAATTACGAAAACAGTGCAACAAATGCAAAAAAGGAGATGGTCTCTTACGTCTTCTGTGAGATCACCCGGGACATGTGTTTTTATAAACAAGTCAAGAACTGACGGTCCTGCTGAGAATAAAGTCACCTTAATCCTGAAACATGCCTTCAACTATAACAAAAAAAAGAAAAAGTAAACAAGGTCAGATATTAAGTTTTGAATGCAGAACAAAAATGCAGTTTAGAAAAAGATAAAAGAATGCGCAAAGGGATAAAAAAGAGTAGACTACAACTTACAGGTAGCTTTCCAAAAGATCCATCACTATTTGTATCCAATTCAACCGCAAGCCTAACCAACTTGTTGGTCCATACGCATATTCGAGTACCGTCTTCAGGCACATGTATTGCATCTGTTTCCAAAGAATCAACGTATCGAACCTGCGCAAAAAGAAAGAAACATCTTAGATGGCTTTTTGACAACGTTTACCAAAAATAGCAAAGTGGTGCAAAAGCGCAAACAGAACACATATTGAACACCTAACAGAATGAAGAACAGGAACTGACCATCAGATATGGCATGCAAGCCTTAAACCAATTTTTGGTACCCTTTGCCCTTGCGGTCTGGATCATTATGTCAATGATGAACTTTGGCCAGTTTAGACTGCGCATATCTTCTGTTTTAACCAAAGAAGGGTAGCATCTTGGGCTGACTCCAGTGCAAGTGGTTGGAGCAAAAACAGCGCATGACAAGTATATGCAAAATTTCCTCAAAAAGATCTGGTCAGGCGGATGTGTCGGTCCTAGTTCTTTTTCAAGCCATGCAAGCGATGGCTGCTTCCCATCCGTGATCCCAAACATATCCAGCATTGCTTTGAAGCTTTAGTGTCCATGTAGTAAGAAATAGGGGTGCTGCCCATGGGCAGTCCTAGAACGCTGACAACTGACTGCAGGTCTATTGGAACCCTGCCCCTAGCACCAAAATCCAACTCGCACGTATCTGGGTTGAAGCACCCCATCAAGAATTTGCATAGCTCAGGAATAAGCTTCGAAACCTTCCACTGAAGAATGTCTCCCAAGTCTGCACTGACTATAACTCACACTGGTCCTTAGTGAAAGCTTTGCATACTCTGAAGATCTTCATTGGAGAGGCACGGTTGAAAAGACCACTCTGCCAGGTAAGAAAACATGAGTTTCCATTAGGTTCCAAAACTTTACTACAGGCAAAAATTAAAACTAGAAAAGAACTGAAAAATAGTTATGAACAAGCAAAAAAGACAAGCAGTACATTGTTTTTATTCCCCTGTCCAACTTCTTCATTCTGTGGTTCTTGGTCATCAGGTTGAGGAGGTGGGGCATCATCTTGCTGAGGGAGTTGACCATCTTCTATATCATCTTCAAGTAAAGGGTCTATAGGTTCTTCAGGGGCTCGCACTTTCATTTGCAGCCTTTGCTTCAATCTTTTAAACTTTGACAGACCAGGCTTGGGCAAGCTTATAGGTGTGCGGGAGCGTGTCTTAGATACTGGAATCATCATATAGGTCTGCCGGATTCCCTACTGAACTGAAAAAAGATAAAGCATGTTACCGAAACTACCTTTTCCAAATGCTTATGGATTCATTAACAAAAAAAACATGCAGCAAGTAAAATAAAAAAAATGGAGCATGACATGGAGTATACATCCTACATATTCAAGAGAAAAAATCAAAAAATGTTATGATAGTGCTTTCCATTAGCTTCTTTAATTTAAAACATACATTTACATGATATGTTAAACAAATGAATCGACACGGCAAACTACATGTAAGCTGTATACATATACATGTGCTTTATACACCTAGAAAATTACATCAGAGTTAATGAGTGGAAAAGCTAAAATATAAATACATAAGGACGCGTCTGAATATAGAAAAGTACATCGAGAATTCGATTAGCTACATCATATCTGACAGTGTAAAACTTACATGATAGCTAAGTCTGATATATCATACATGCTACCCAAAAATGCAAAAGCAACCAAAACTGTGGTTACTCTCCTAAACAACCACACCACCAAAAAAATCAGGCACATAGTTCAAGTAACCCCTTGAAAAAAATCTGTAGGAAACTACATGTAATACACATCGAAACATCTAGACTAGTCGTAAAAAAAATTCAAGGTCCTAGATAACTAGTTCTGGAACTGCACAAAGTTGATGTTCCTCATGTCCTAGATAACTACATCACAATGAACAACACGCCAAATGGTGTAGAACACATAAAACAACATGTAACTAGGTTACTAGTCGTGTATTTTGTAGGGCAAAACTACATATATGATACTACAAATCCACACGGTTTGCAACTGCTTAGATGAAGGAGATGTACCTGTAGATCCGGACTCAGCAGTCACAAAAATCTCACAGCGCTTATGCACACACCTGTAAACCAGTACACATATACTACGGATTAGAAGCCAGAAATGAAATCGCAAAAAATCCCCAAAAACCTCAACACCAGAGACAAAAACTAGCAGTACTTAGGGTTCTAGCTTGAATCACCTGTAGGAGAACTAAGGGGATTCAACTCGACGTGGTTGAATCGAACGAAATCCACCGGTGCGCGACTCCGAGGCGAGCCCGAGTAGAAGAAGCCAACGAATCAACTCCGCTGCTCCCACACAACCAAATCGACCGCGAGCAGTCGATGAAGAAGCTCCAAGCGCTCTTCCCTCCGGTATGTAGAAGTCAGCTCCGGCGGAAATCGTCGCCGACGGAGCTCGATTTCGCGGCGGGCGCGGAGGAGAAGACGGGGTCGGGATCCACTACCCTGTTCCCAACCACCAAATCGAGCACCCCAGTAGATGGAGGAGCTCGTCACGGGGATCCCTCCGGTATTTGGTGGCCAGCGGCGCCGGGAATCGCCGGCGACGGGGAAGATTTGGAGCGCGAGCTGCGGGAGAGAAGCTCCGCCTCGGGCGAGAGGTGAGAGGAAGGGGAACGGCACTTCTACCGAGTTTGAACGGTCGGTGCCTTTTGTCCGGAAGCGGACACACGCACGAGTCGCTCCCCACCGCACGATCTCGATCGAACGACGCGCGGGGTGGAGCACCGTATAAGGACGAGCGAGTGCCCGGATACGAAATAGATTTTGCGTTGTTGTTGCCCAGTTTTGGCCTGTTGCCGTGTTTTTCAAAACCATTTTAGTCCTATCTGAACATCGATGTTAACTTGACGCCTGCCGTGGATTAGTTAGTCCTCTCTGAACATCAATGTGAACTTGACGGCTGGCATGAATTGGAAACACTACCATCTCACGTACGTCTTCAGAGGACACGCTCTAGCTAGCTGATGAACCTATCACGGGAAGTGGAAGCACAAACTGAAACTTAGCACTCTCGAAGAGGGATAAATGGCCAAGTTGTTGTCAATCAATACAGTAGTCTCGCCGTGATGAATTAGTCAATCAGCACACTGAAGTCTGGAGCACGTAACAAATTGTAGAGTTTGGAGCACACTGAAGTCTGAAGTACGTACTGAACATCTCTACTATATCCTATCCTACTATATATGAAAGTTCGAAGGATTCGCTTCCAGTTTCTCTATCCACGTCACCCAGATTACACAGACCGTCCGATCAAGCCAACAAACGGCCCAGATAACTTTAAAAATCGTGCGACTGTAGCGGTACTGTAGCACGGGACCTTCTACCAATCACAGCCCGCGCACGATTTTTGGCGCAGCCAAGTTTACAAAAACGAACTCGCAACTTCCGGAAACAAACCCGCGGTCCAATTTTTACCGCTGCGAAGGACCTGTTCGCAATTTCACAGAAATGCACGGACTTTTCTGCAAAAACATCCGCAGAATTCCCCTCCTCCTTCCTCTCTCACGCGCGACGCGGAGCTCGCCGGCGCCGCCGACGCGCCGTGCCGTCGCTCCGCTCCTCCTCCTTCAGATCGAGGCCCACGGAGACCTCCGCCGTCGCGCCCTCTCCATCCTCGCCGAGGAACGCGCGGCGGGACGGCCGGAATCGCTCGGAATCGCCGCTGCACCGCCACGGCTCGTGTCGACGGCCGCCGCCGCGGAATTGGTCGCCGCCGGCGATTCCGGCAACCAAATGGCTGGCTACGCCGCCCGTTCGACTCGCCTCTCCGCCGGCGCGAAGATCTGCCCGCTTTCAGCCTCCCGCGCGTTCGCCGCCCGTCCGCGAGCTCGGCAGCTCCGGCGTCTCCGCCGCTGGCTCCGCCGTCGGCTGACGTCACCAACAGACGTCAGCGAGGGCCCACCTGTCAGCGATCTCGCATTTACGGATGGAATTTCGAATATAAAAAAAACTGACATGCGGGACCCTCTGTCAGTTTTCGAATAATCACTAGAAAATCATGCAAATTGTAAAATTCATAACTTTTAAATCATAATAAAAAAACAACTAATATACCAAAAAATTCAGAAAAACAAAATCTTTACAGCTAACACATTCCCATGAATGCAAATTGTGAAATTCATACCTTCCAAACCATAATTCAAAATGCATACAAATTGTAAAATTAATATCTTTTAGACCATAATTTAAAAAAAAACAACTAATATACCAACATTTTCAGAAAATTTAAATCTTTACGTCTAACACATTTTCATGCATCCTTAACCAACTATTATTCCTGCTTAATTAAAACAACTTGAGTATCAAATATAAAACTTATAAAAAAATAACACCTCACCTACATTTAACCCCATCTTTGTATTTCTTTTCTTTTGTTTTTAGCTTCTCTTTTGTTATGCAGTAAAACAACATTGAAATAATAATCGATAAGAAGAAAAATAATTGCAAGACATTCTAGATTACAAAACAATTGTAATTTCCCTTATTTAATTTTAGTTTGTTCAAATAGAATTGTAAAAAACATTGAAATTCAATCTTCGTATTCTTTTTTTTCCCTCTTTTTCTTCTCATTTGCAATAAAACAACATTGGAATGATTATCAAGAAGAAGAAAAATAAATGTAAGACATTTTAGTTTGCAAAACAATTGTAATTCCCCTTTTTCGATTTCGATCTGCTGTAATAGATTTGTAAAAAAATAATATTGAAATTTGTATTCAACCAGTAAAACGATTAATCTTTCTTCACAACAACTCCATAAGTTATAATATTTATTGTAGCTATATTTAATAGATAATACAACTACATTTAATAAATAATCAAAATGATTAACACTTGGAAATAAACATAATATATTTCCTCTAATTATGCTGCTACCATATTAGACCATTTCAATTTAGCTAACATACTTGGAATTCATTTAACTCAAATCTCTCTAACTACGTAGTTAAATTTAAAAAATGATTGATTAGATTAATATTTAGAGAAAATGCAAATTCATATCCTCTAATTATGGATTGAATTTAAATTAAATTAAATAAATGCTAATATAATATATTTCCTTCGATTATTGAGTAAAATTAAATATGTAAGACAAAACACAAACATATTACATCAATTAAAATAGCTAATTATGCTGCTAAATAAGAAAATTATGTCAAAAATAAAACCATATTAGACCATTTCAATTTAACTAACATACTTGGAGTTTATTTAACTTAAATCTCTCCAACTATGTAGTTAAATTTTAAAAATGATTGATTAGATTAATATTTATAGAAAATGCAAATTCATATCCTCTAATTATGAATTGAATTTAAACTAAATTTAATAAATACTAATATAATATATTTCCTCTAATTATTGAGTAAAATTAAATATGTAAGACAAAACACAAACATATTACGCCAATTAAAATAAGTTAACATTTAGAAATAACATAACTGACCTCTCTCCAATTATGCAATTCAATTTAACAAATACTTAAATTAAACTTACCTCTCACTAATTATGAAGATAAATTTAAATAATGATTGATTAGATGCACATTGGACAAAAAACATAAATTCATTTCCTCTAAAGATGTATTGAAATTAATAAATAATAATACAATATATTTTCTCCAAACAAGGATTCAAATTACATATTTACGCCGAAATACAAACAAATTTGATCAGTTCATTTTATGAAGTTAAATTACATATTCGTGCCAAAAAAAAAAGAACTTCAAGATACCTTAAACGGTAAATTCCCACATATTTCACATAAATGTGAATACGAATGCCGATGTGGAAGATATGAATGACAAATGCAAAATTTGTGTAAGGTCATTCCTATTTCTTCCTGTGATGGTCAATTAAAAAACACGTGTTTTCTTCTAAAGATTCTTTCAAAGCTTGACTACTTTGTATTTTAGTAAAACCACTTTCTGACTAACATGGACCTATTGTATTATTCAAGATGCAGAAAAATATATTACTACATTCCACCGTATCATATGAGCTAAAATATAAGATAACAACAAATGGATAAAATTAGTGGTATTTACCTAACTATCTGACTTACCCAACGAAGTAACAAACTTTATGAAACTTATAAGTTACTATGACATCATTTGTACCTACGTCACCTGCTCATCGCTTAAGCGGAATTCTAGCATACTACTGCTACTACATGTATAATTATCTAGCCATACCTTTCTGTAATTATTTAAAATCAGATAACTTTATTACAATGATGCGGAATAATATATATTTTCTATTTCGTACTAAACGGTCATCATACCAACGTCCACAACTAAAAATATAGAACACCAAACCAGTCGTCTTTCATCTCAAACTTATTGCCGAACACCTTTTCCCGTCTTGCAACTGTTCTGTACCTACAAATCCGACAACTCTTTTCAGATTTAATAGCATTTCACAAAATAAAAACAATTAAGTACACCCTTATTTAACATTATTACAAACATGTTATAACATTCCATACAACCACATGCGCGCGGCGTGTCGCCGCGCTATGTTGTCTAGTACTGTATAAGAGAGTGACGCGCATGTGCCGGCGGGTCGTCATGTTTTACCGGGTCCCTTGGATCGTGATGCAGCAGCATTGGGCGTTTCTCCGGACGCGCGAGGTGCTGGCGTTGCGACGCCAACGGGAAAGTGCCACCACCGTCCGTATCAGACTACAGGACTGATCTCGATCTCGCCGTGCCTCTTCCTGTCCCGGGGACGGGTAGTGGATATCCCGCTGCATATACGTCATTGTGTATTTTCTCTGCTGTTTTTGGCGTGTCGTTGCTGATATTTGAAGATAACAATTGCTTGTATTGATCGGGATGACAGAGTTTATATAGCCGTCAAGTTATCGTGCTAGGTGCTACGCATGACTTCTCTGCAGTGTCAACTCATGTATGTTCCTGTTTGATTTAAGGTGGTGCGACAATGCCTGGAGGCGTTGCGGTATGGAACGTCATCCCCGTCTAGTTTCTTCTCCATCCATTTGGTTAGCGATAATCCTTAGCCGGACATGTAATGATGGTAGAAACGTCAGCATTGGATGTGCACACTTGAGTGGAAATATTTCGCCCAATGTTGATGCATGATTTAGTCGTTACCTTACTGAAGGTGGTAACTCGAAAGTAATCTTTGGGGATGAAAATCCCGGGCTTGGCCCTTGGTTGTACACGTCATTATCAGCGCAAGTGCGGCTTTCTATATTGAAGGTTTTGCCTAATAGATATGTAATTTTTTATGTTTTTCTTTAACCCTAACCTTAGTGGTAACCTGATGGAGCTACTATCGCGAGGCATGTGACACCAGGTTTGTTTACTACATATTTTTCTGAACTTCGTAATACAGAAAGTTGTATTCGTCGTTTTGATGAGCCCGGAGTTTTTCTCCTCTTTTCGAAAAAAATATACGCAAAAATAGCCACAATAGTGATATACATGGAATAAATGTGAGAAGCAAGATAGACAATGAATTGCAATTATGGCCGAAAGATCTAATTTTCTAAATGTATATGTTAAACTATTAGTAATTGCATAAGATATGGTAAGTAAATATAGTTGTGCATATCAATCTTGTCTTTATTATGAATATTTTCCTATGCACTAAATGCATCAATATATTTTAGACGGCATTAAAACCTTGATATGGAAGGAAGTTGACAATTCTATACGATGCACTTAATATGTGTTAATATTGTTTGAAATATATGATGCACTTGGTGCATAAAGATATCTTCATACTCTCTCCGTTTCTTAAAGTAAGACATATATTTGTAGTCAAAAGTCTATATAGTGTATGAACTTTTTGGATACCAAATCAACATCAATAGACTTACCATAGTATATATTTTCATTGTACGTTGATCAAGTTTTATAAATGTTCATATTTTTTAATATGAGATTGGTCAAAGTTAGACTACGTTGACTTTTGACTAAAAATATACGCCTTACTTTAAGGGACAGAGGTAGTAATTAAGCGAACATTGATACCAAAACTTTTTTAAAACTTATTGCTCTGCATCTATTCTACACTCCTTAATACATCAATCTATCCTTCAAATTTTATTCTCCAATCCCAATGCAGGCCATCCTAGGTCCTTTTATGTTATACTTATGTTGTTGGAAGTCTAGGGGTATAATTCATGATTCCAAATAAAATGAAAAAAATTCGACGCAAAATTCAAACTCTTCCATGATCTTTTGTTTTTCAGCAGTTCGAAAATACAGTGATACGCCAATCACCTTGTGATGTAAGCAACGAAGTCCTCCAGGTCTTTGCTCGAGGAGCCGCCGTCTGCCACGGAGGCACGAACAGTTTCACCGAGCACCTTGGCCCGCTGCCGCACTGCCATCCCATTGTCTGAGAGCATCGCCTCCTCTATTACCTCCTGGATGACCATCGCTGGTACCACCTCACTGTGCTTTTCCCATGGCCTCACGAGGAGACCAACCTTGAGGTACTTGCAGATAAGCTCAGCGTCCCACGGCTGGTCGCAGTGCATTGGCCAGGCAAGAATCGGCTTGCCATGGCTCAGGCTCTCCATGGTTGAGTTCCAGCCGCAGTGGCTCATGAACGCCGCAGTGGCACAGTGTGCCAGGATCTCCAGCTGCGGCGCCCACCCGGTGATCACCAGCCCCGTCCCCTCAGTTTCTGTAGTGAACTTCGACAGCCACTCGCTGTGCCGGTTTTCGCCGGAGTCAGCAAATATGTCGGCTCGGTCGGCGTCGCGCAATACCCAGATGAATCTCTGCTTGCTGCCCTTTAGTGCTGCTGCAAGCTCTGCAATTTGCTCTCCTCGGAAAGACGACGTCGTGCCGAAGGACACATAGAGCACCGATGCTGGCGGCTGCTTGTCGAGCCAATCCATGCATTCATGCCGCGTCTTCCCCGGCGTCCGGGCGCTCGCGTCCAGCAGTGGGTTCAGCGGCCCAACGGCAAAGAGCTTCTTGTTCTTGAATTCCGGTGCTCGGCGATTGCGTCGATGAATTCGCCCTCAAGCGCGCGGCAGGTGTTCATGAGCAGGCCGGACGAGGGCACGCCTCCCCTGTGCTGCTCCTGCAGCTCGCCCACTGCCCGGAGAACGTACTCCATGAACGCCTTGGTCGTGCACGCGTCGACTGGCATGAACTGGAGCTCGTGGTCGCGTAGGAGCTTGTTCTCGTGGTCCAGCCACCCCACGGTGTACGAGATGGCCACGCAGTGCAGCCCGAAGCCCTCGCCGTTTCTCAGCCGCGCCGCCTCGATGGCGGCGAAGGCGTTCAGGTTGTCGTGCACGACCACCACGCGACGGTGGGCTGCTGAAAGGCTCTCGAGAAGGGTGGCGAGAGGGGCGCCAGCGGCGGCGCTGAAGGTCTCCCACATGGGCATGAGGTGGCTGGGGAAGGGAGACGGGGCGGTCGGGTCGGGAGCCGGAGACTCGTAGGTGGAGACATCAAGGTCGTGGAACTGGATGGCGCCAAGGGCCTTGGGGTCCCAGCCGTGCAGGCGCGACCGCGCTTGCCGGACGTGCGCCGCAGGCGCCGCGTAGTGCACCGAGAGCCCTCGCGACGCGACGAGCAGGGAGAGGTGCATGAGCTGGTTCAGGTGGCCCTGCGCCGGGAAGGGCACCGCGACAAAGGCCACCGATTCCGTCGAGTCAACCGCCATTGATTATTTTCTGTGGCTCTGTACAGCGCACTGGACTTCTTCTAGCTAGCATACCACCGAGATGGAGAGGTGTCATATATAGATAGACGAAAGATCTCTCCATCCACCAGGAAATGAGAGTAAAAGGAGCTTTCTTCAATTAATATAGGCCATCGTGCGAGAGCAATTCCATTGGTGAACATATCGCATCATAGTAGGATATCAGAACCGCTTTATCTAAAAAGTATATGAGAACCGAAGATATGCGATTCTTGGATGTCAACATCCCCCTGTTGAAAACTTGAAATGCCGATCCTTGGCTGATGCGGCGTGATGAGTCGATTGATGCATCATGCATACGTGAGTGACCAACCAAATCATTGAGCTTCAAACAGATGTCCTGCTCCAATAGCTGGATGTGTCAAAATAAATGCAGATGGTGCCTTCGCTCGTAATGGTAGACGTTCAGCTGCTGCTGTCATTTGCAGGGATGCTGATGGTAATTATCTTGGTGGTGGAGGCCCTTGCGTGTAGAGAAGCTCTCTCAGTCTTGCTATGGATCTGAACCTGACAAACCTGCATATTGCATCGCACTGCAAGGAAGTGATCGATGATATAAAGATGGGAACGCTGGGGCTTTATGGTCCTATCATTCGGGAGATTGTCGGACGAGCTTCAGTATTTGCCAGCTGCTCCTTTCACCATGAATTTCGGAATCTGAATTTTGAAGCCCATGAGCTTGCTAAATTTGCATCCTGTCTAGGGGTGGGACGCCACTTGTGGCTAGGAACCCCCCATGGTGTAATCTCTGTACCTTTGAACATTTTACACATGAATAAAGAGTATCAAGTTTCCCCTCAACAAAAAAAGCTAAACAGTGACGTGCTAACTTCATCGACAAGAAAAAAAGCTGTTGTGTTCTCTGCCCTCTCAATTTCTTTTTCTTGCCCAAATTTGGTCCTCTATAAATGTCTTTGCACTGCCGAAAAGGAGCTCTGCCCCGAGCTCTCAAACAGTGACTTGAGGGTCGACTCTCGTTTTTCGTCGCCGCCCCTCTCCTTCCTTTATTCCGGCGGGCTCGCTGGCCGGTGTGAAGATGGAGTAGGTGGTCGAGCTCCTCCTGTATATAGTAGATCTAGGGCTATAGTTAGGTTGCTGTGGCGCTATGCCTTTCTTTGGCTCTATGCTGTAGTCGTTGAGGGTCGGACGACGGATCTTGGCGGCCAGATCCGCCGCGCCGCGAGGCTCGTCTACCTTCCTACACTCCGGTGGTGGCAATCGGTGGCGCATGGGTGGTGGAAGAGCTCGCGTATCCCTCCGAATAAGGTACGCAAAGGAGGCTTTGATCTGGGGCTTTCCGGCCAGCTCCGGGTTTGTGCTGTTCTTCTTCTTCTTGTGGCTGAGCTCCGGAGGTCGGAGATCGCAAGGAAGAGAAGATTTGCCGGCTTCCATAAGGCCGAATCCCCAGCTTTCTGTTGCTTCTTCCTCGATCTGCCTTCTCTGCTCGATGCAGAGTCTGGTGGTGGATTGGTTTGTCTGGTTTGGTGGTGGGAAGCTGGGTCTTGCAGAGTTTCTGGAGAAGAAGAACTTCCTCTTCTACATCGCAGCGGTTGCGGAAAGAAGAGCAGGCGATTTGGATCCGAAGTTCTGCGAGGAGATCAATTGGCTGCAATCAGCGGAGATACTCAACAGGGGCGTTGTTCTGCCTCTGTTATCCATGGCCTAGAGGGCCACTCCGTTCTCTGGTGGTTCTTCTGCCAGAGCTTCGTCAACCTCCAGGCCGATGTGCCATTGCGGAGGCCCTCATTCAGTTCCGTGATGGCGTTCTTCGTCACTCCACTGCCAAGTGGTCGCGTCCCCGGCAATGGAGATGGTGGCCGTCGCGTCGAGCTGCTAGTTTCCGGTGGAGAAGGACTTGATTGTGTTTCTTTTTACTTATTTGAGGTCCTTTTTGTAAAAGCCAGGGACTTGGATGTATTTTCCATTTTCTTTGAGGTCCTTGATGTAATTTGTACACCCACCGTATAATGCAGTCTGGACCCTTCGGGTCCGTCTCCTTGTTCAAAAAAAAAATATATATATATATAAATGTCTTTTTTAGTCCTCTATGAATTTTTTTTACAGAATAAAATATCGATGATAACTTGACGGCTGTCGTGGATTGCTGACACAATATCTCATCGTCGCCTAGTGAGTGTGGTGAAAAAGTAGCTAAGATAAACAGGTTCCAAAATGTAAGCCTTTTAAGCAAGCTAAAGTATTTTCAAACTAGGGATGAACTATTAAGAACTGAAAGGGAAGGTGCTGGAACGCCACTTTTGTCTAATCAAGTACTCATATCTAAAAGCACCAATTCTACCATATGACCGATATTTTTCTAAGCACATCACTAAGCATTTGCATCTTACGTAAACCGCCTCCTAGGCTCCCAGCCTTGCACGAAAGTAGGGTTGCAGGTGCGGCGCCCGACCCAGCCCGCATAGAGGCAAAACAGGCAAAGTTAGTTGTAACTAATCTGCTTAGATTTTAATCGTTTTGTACTGGAAACGTGTTATGTGGGACTTGCGGGACGCGCTGCTTGCAACCCTACACGAAAGCAACGAAGCATATCTCGAGCAAGCTCAACTGAAAGATAGTTACATAGTCATTTGTGTACCGAACCCTCAGTTCATCTTTTAATATGAGCAATGAATTCCTCGAGGTCTTCGTGGCACGACCCGTCGCTTCCTCGCTTGCAATCCCTCATCGGAGACCATCGCCTTCTCGCTGACCTCCTGGATGGCCTCCGACGGCACCACTGTGTGGCGCTTCTCCACCGGCCGCATCAGAAGACCGGCCTTGAGGTACTAGTAGAGTAGTAGTAGGTTTTTTTTGCGACAGTAGAATAGTAGGGGTTTTTTTTTTAGACAAAGTAGAATGGTAGGTGTTAAAGAATACTAGCAATATTGTTTTTTTTAAAGAAATTAGCACGTTCGTTATCATAGAGGCCCACGCTCGTCGGCTTTAAGCCTTTTCCGTTGCAGGCCCATTGCATCGAGTTCACGAGTGCCCAACGGCCCACGCACTGGTACGAATGGTGATGGTCACATTTGCCGGAACATTTCCAGCCATTGTCGACCCAGTGTGCCATGTGAATGAAGCTCCCGTCGACGGCCGCCTCTCCTCATCACATCTGAGTTCTCAACCGTTGATTCGTTCTCATGTCCAACACGCCATGAAAGAAAGACGATTCTGCCATACATTTGCGCAATTTTTGATAGCGAGGCGTAGAATGCGGCTAGACAGAAAGCGGCAAACGTTTACTGCCCGCCATGTGTAGTGTATGGACGAATTCGCACGCATATTCGCTTGTTGGGGGCAAAAGCACAGCACGGTGAAAGATCAGTTCTTGTACTCTGACGCGGACGGCGGTGGCGTTTTCCCTGCTTGCCGTCGCAAAGCCGGCCGGCCGCTCGACGCGCGGCCCGGGCCGGTTCACGGCGAGGTTCCACGCTCCAAGTGTCATCGAAGATGAAGGCGGCGCGCCTCTTCCGCAGAGTTATCCCGATCGATGCCATCGTCGCTGCCAAGAAGCTTTCTAGGAAAGCCGGGGCTCCGTCCGGCAGACTGTAGCATACCCGGCGGCCTGTGTGCTGTGTGGCGCTAACTTGAGTGATTGTTCACGTCACGGCATGCTTATGCTGATACTAATGAATCAGTCAATTCGCGCTGCTAAAGCCAATGATCGGGCGTTTTCTTGTAGGGAAACTGGGACATATTCTACTATCATGTCCCTGATCCTTCATTGCGACATGAACAATGCTGAATTGGCCAAACCTCAGTACTAGTACGTCACTGCATATGCCAGTATGTATGATCAGTCAATCCGCGCTGCTTCGGCCAATGATCGGGCGTTCTCTTAGAAGTTAGGGGACATATTCTATCATATCTCCGATCCTGTGTGATGCAATGCAGATTTGGCTCGGATGCATGTTGGCCTTGATTAATTGGGCAGAGCTCAGCAGTCAGCACTACTCACCTGTTGGAAAAGAGATCTCTCGTCGATTATATATAGCGCCACCGTCACTCCAGCTTCTACGCCACAAGCAGTACACTGTACCCAAACCCAGAGAATCAATGGCGATCGACTCGTTCGAATCGGTGGCCTTCGTCGCGGTGCCTTTCCCCGCGCAGGGCCACCTGAACCAGCTGATGCACCTGTCCCTGCTGGTCGCGTCACGGGGGCTCTCGGTGCACTACGCGGCGCCCGCGGCGCACGTCCGGCAGGCCAGGTCGCGGGTGCACGGCTGGGATCCCAGCGCGCTCGGCTCCATCCAGTTCCACGACCTCGACGTCTCCACCTACGAGTCGCCGGCCCCCGACCCGACCGCTCCGTCCCCCTTTCCCACCTGATGCCGATGTTCGAGACCTTCACCGCAGCCGCGCGCGCACCTCTCGGATAACTCCTGAAGACGCTCTCGGCCGCGCACCGCCGCGTGGTCGTGGTGTACGACAAGCTCAACTCCTTCGCCGCGGTGGAGGCGGCGCGGCTGGGCAACGGCGAGGCGTTCGGGCTGCAGTGCGTCGCCATCTCGTACAACATCGGGTGGCTGGACGCCGGGCACAGGCTCCTGACCGACAACGGCCTCCAGTTCCTCCCCATCGACGCCTGCATGTCCAAGGAGTTCGTGGAGTACGTGTTCAGGACCGAGAAGGAGCTGCAGGACGGCGGGGGCGTGGTCTCGGCCGGCCTCGTCATGAACACGTGTCGCGCGCTCGAGGGAGAGTTCATTGACGCCATCGCGGAGCGCCCGGAGTTCAAGGATCAGAAGCTCTTCGCTGTCGGGCCGCTGAACCCGCTGCTGGACGCGAGCGCCCGGACGCCCGGGAAGATACGGCATGAATGCATGGAGTGGCTCCACAAGCAGCCGCCGGCATCCGTGCTCTATGTGTCATTTGGAACGACTTCATCTTTTCGGGGAGAGCAAATTGCGGAGATGGCCGCGGCATTGAAGGGCAGCAAGCAGAGGTTCATCTGGGTACTCCGCGATGCCGACCGGGCCGACATATTCGCGGAGTCCGGCGAGAGCCGCCATGGCGAACTGCTGTCCAAGTTCACTACAGAAACTGAGGGGACGGGGCTGGTGATCACCGGGTGGGCGCCTCAGCTGGAGATCCTGGCGCACGGTGCCACGGCGGCGTTCATGAGCCACTGCGGCTGGAACTCGACCATGGAGAGCCTAAGCCACGGCAAGCCCATCCTCGCCTGGCCAATGCACTCCGACCAGCCGTGGGACGCGGAGTTTCTCTGCAAGTACCTCAAGGTCGGCCTCCTCGTGAGGCCATGGGAAAAGCACAGTGAGGTGGTACCGGCGATGGCCATCCAGGAGGTAATAGAAGAGGCAATGGTGTCAGACAATGGAATGGCAGTGCGGCAGCGGGCGAAGGTGCTCGGTGAAGCCATTAGTGCCTCCGTGGCGGACGGCGGCTCCTCGAGCAAAGGCCTGGACGACTTCGTTGCTTACATCACAAGGTGATGGGGGGAATCAGTGTACGCAGTACTGTCGAACTGCTGAAATTCATTGTGGTTACTGAAGAGTTTGAAATTTGTAAAAATTTGTCATTCCATATCGAATTATGAATTATATTAAATTTTTGAGAAACCATGACTACAACTAGATTTCCAACACCATAAACTCAAACTATATCTCATGCATGCTCTTGATCTGCTTTATCATTTGATCATTGCAAAACGAAAGTGACACATTTCTATTTCACATGTTATTTGATGTTTGTTGTTGGTTATTACGTCCTTCGAAAAGGGAATACGACCAAGGACTCTGCACCAACCAATACACACAACCATATTTATTGCATAGTTGAAATAACTATACAACAAAAATGTAGTTTTTTGGTTTTCCAGGAATTTCTACACTTCTCTGATTATTCTATTGATTCTTGTTGGATTTTGGTACATCAGATGATTTAGAGTGAGTTTGGAAACAAAGTCTTTTTAAGTATTTGAATAATACTATGGTTTGTAAAATTAAGATGGTTTTAAATACTTTGAGGTGTTTGGCTATCGCCCGTGAGAAATGCTATGGTTTAAGTATTTCAATAATACTATATATGGTTTACTCCGAGAGTCACGCTATCGTCCGTGAGAAATGCCCAATGGCACCACGATCGACGACACCGTGTAAAAATTATGATCGCCGGAATATGGGTGCCACTTTCTAATAGAGAGGTCAAATGTACTGCAAGGCGATGATTGTTAGTGATCCACGACATACAACTAGTTAATATCGATATTTTACTCTCACAAAAAAAAGATATTCACAGAGGATTATAATGGTTAAAAACACATGGCAACAGGAGTGAAGATTTGGTCTGCCAAGCACATGTGCTCCTTCCGTTTAAAAAAATTCAAATAATATATTTAAAGTTTTTTAAAAATCTAAAAAGTCATGCATGTTCTCAAGGATGTAGTCTACATGTGTGCAAAATTACAATGTGAAATACTTTGCATTCTGGGCTGCACAAAAGTGAGAAATATACATATCTGAGTATAGTTGTTTCAAATTATTTTTGTGCAGCTAGGCCAGATGGCTTTAATGGAATGTTTCTGAAAAAATGTTGGCAGATTGTGAAACCTGATTTCTATACACTTGCCACAGCCTTTCATCAACAGACTATAAATTTGGAAAATATCAACTCATTTATTACTCTTGTGCCTAAAAATCCAACACCTGAGCATATCAATGATTTTAGGCCCATATCTTTGACAAATACTTGTCTGAAATTCCTCACTAAAATGGTGGCTGATAGATTACAAGGGAGGATTTTGGAGTGTATTCACAATAACCAATATGGTTTCATAAAAGGAAAATCCATTCATAATTGTTTGTCCTAGTCTTTTAAATATATTTATCAATGCAAAATCTCTAAGAAGCCTATGAAATTGGATTTTGAGAAAGCATTTGTTTCAATTGAGCATAAGGCCATTTAGCACGTGTTGAGACAGATGGGTTTTTCTGAGAAATTTATTTATTCGGTTAAGATATTAGTGGAAACAGGTACGTCATCAGTTCTTGTGAATGGTGTTCCAGGGGGAAGTTCAAGTGCCGAAGGGGAGTGGGGCAGGGGGATCCTTTCTCTCCTCTTTTGTTTGTGTCGGGAGCTGAAATTTTGCAGTATGTCATCAATTATCTCAAGTCAAAAGGCCGGTTGAAATTACCTATTGATGTAGGGGATGAGGATTTCCCTATAGTGCAGTATGCGGATGATACTCTATTGATCTTGGAGGCTGACCCAGTTCAGTTAGCAGTTTTGAAACATGCATTGCAGGATTTCAGTACATGTACTGGCTTCTCTGTCAACTTTCATAAGTCATGCATGCTCCCGATAAGTATCTCTGATGATGAGGTTAGTCAGTTGGCAGCTGGTTTTGGTTGTATAGTGGGTTCTTTTCTATGAGATATGAAGCCACTAGTTACAAAAACGGAAAGGAAATTAACTGACGAAGGTTGCAGCTGATTGGATCTTTCTTATCTTTAATGTCGATATATTTTCTATGTTCTTCGGAAATTCCCCTGGCATCATTAGGCATATTTATAGAATTATTCGGCAATGCTTATGGCGAGGCAACAATCCTGAATCAAAGAAACAGTCATTGGCATCTCTGGAAATGATCTGTAAACCAAAGAGCAGTGGTGGCTTAGGACTTTTTTATTTTCAGAAACAGAACCAGGGCCTACTCCTCAAGCATCTGTATAAAGTTTTCAATAAATAGGACTTGCCATGGGTTCAGTTAGTGTGGCGCTATTACCCAGATGGAGTGCCACATGCTTCTAACCTCCGTGGTTCGTTTTGGTGGCGCGATATTATGAAGCTAGCCCCAATTTATCAAGGGTTTTGTTCTGTTAAGACTGGGGCAGCAGACACAACACTTTTTTTGTCAGACAACTGGAATGGGGAGCTGCTTCGAGCTGTATTCCCGAGACTATTTTCCTTTGTCGTTTTTTTTTTTGCACTACCTCTGTCGCAACTTGCATATGAGGAATTTCAGAGTACGAAACCTTGTGTTGGTTAAGGTTTCTTTGTCTCGTAGCACTAATGATGAATGGAGAACTATACGGAAGGAGGGGATTTATACATCCAGATATTACCGCTGCTGTTTCCGAGAGTAGAGGGCTAGTAAAGTTTATGTGTGGATCTGGGAATGCAAGGTTATGCTTCGGCTCAAGGTTTTTCCCTAGTTGATGGTCAGCGAAAAATTGAACACAAGAGATATGATTACAAGGAGGCATTGGAATGTTACTGATGATTGGCTACACTTTTCTTCCATTGTAATTGCAGTGTCATAATCTGGAACTACTTGCATATACAATGGGAGGCTGGGTTGAGCAGGTGTTTAAGCAAGCTAGGCAACGCTTCAACAAGCCTTTCTTTGCTGAGGTGGTTATCTTGGCTTCTTGGCATATTTGGAAGCAAAGAAATGACTCAATTTTTCAGCAAATTATGCCTTCATTCAGATCATGGAAGAGGGAGGTTTTGTCAATGAGATCACCTTGCATATGCATAGGATGAAAGCTAAGCATGTCCACGAGTTATCATTATGGATTGACAGCCTGATTTAATTCCTTTACATTTCCTTTTCCCTTATTTGTAAATGTTTGTACAGTCTCTCTTTTTGGTTCTTTATTTAATAAATAAAATACTGTGGGGCTTTGCCCCTACAGTGATTGCTCAAAATAAAATAGTTGTTTCAATTTTTTTAATGTACTCCAGAATACAAAGAATTTTGTATTGTGATTTTGCAGGCTTGTTGTATATATAGAACATGTCATATTTTTTTCAGTTTTTTAATATTTAAAATATTTTAATTTTTTAAACAGATAGAGCACTGGTGATCGGGTGCCAGAGTGACTTTGAATTAACGAAGCCATCAATCGGCCAGGATTACATGAAAAACCATACAACACCGAAAAAAAAGGAAAACAGAAAAGACACCCCAACACCATAGCACACGGTGGGCCAGAACTACAAGCAAACACAAGATAAAATACGGAGTCCGTCGCTTGTGGTCTTCACCAACGGTCGTCTAATGAGCTGAAGAGGAGGCCACGCTTCAAGCCTACCAAAGAGTGTGGTGTAGGGCATCAGTGAAGGCCAACCGGCCCAACGTGTACCAAGGCCTTGACACGCGGACACAAGGTCCAACCTGGGAGAGCACGACTCACGTGACCCACCTAGGTCACAAGAGACGCCTCCGTTCCTGCCGCCGTCGCCGGAGAGGACCCCCAAGCCCTCCTGCTCGAGAACAACGATCACCGAACTGGACGACGTGTAACATGCCCAGGAACAAGACAACAGGGATGCACTGTCGAAACCTTCATGACCACCAACAAGGTATCCTCAGATTCGGCCCCAACCGTCCCCGGCAACCCCACGACGAAGCTACCGCTGCCAAAACATCATCGAACACGCGCCGCCAATGACCATAGCAGAACCACTGGGATTGGCCTTGAAAGCATCGCCTCCAGCGAGGGAACGACGCCAAGCACGTCGTCGATGCCCGCTCCAAAAGGAGTGGATTTTCACCCGAAGGCCTAAATCCTGATAAGGGGAAGCGAATCCATGACGACGCCACCATGGAAGAGAACGACGCCCGCAGACGTCGCCGTCGCTGGCACCGGCTCCGAAGATCTGTGCAGAGCTTGTCCTACCACACCAGCCACACAAGACCCAAAAGCACCTGGGATCTGCAGCGCCCAACTCCAAAGGGGCCCGAGGCCACCGAGAAAACGCAGAACAGGGGGCGCCTAACTCTTCAACCACCACCGCCACCCCTGGACGGGGAGGTTGGCAAATCGGCCGCGGTTTCAAGCCAAACCAGCAGAGGACTGACGGCGCTACCCGCCCCAAGCAAGGGAGAAGCCTCACCGGAACACCGCGCACCAAATCCACACCAGGGTGACCAGAAGCACGTGTCTGGGGAGAGGCAGCACAGGGCGGAGAAGAGGCGCGAGGGCCTGCGGGCGGGCGGCGAACGAAGTCGCGAGCGCGCACCGGACGGCGGAGGGAGGAGGGATCTTCGCAAGTGGGGCGGAGAGAGAGGGGCGCGGGAGGGGGCCGCCGCCGACGGCCGGCCGCGAGGAAAGGGCGGCTGGGTTAGGGCTAGGCGGCTAGGGTTTGGTCGCCCCCGGTGTCGCCCGAGAGCGACACGGGAGGCGGGGGGGGGGGGGGGGGGGGGGGGTCTTCTCAGATTTCCCAATATTGCAAAGCTAGCAACGAGAGTGAATTTTCGATGTCAACAGGCCAAACTAGCGCAAGAAAAAGAAATTGAGAGGGCGGAGAACACAAAAGCTTTTTTTATGAAGTTAGCACGTCACTGTTTAGCTAGGTGTCTCAACATTTGGCATGTTTCCGTTTTGGACTTGGGAGTCTCGCGCTACATAGATCGGCCGGTCGTGAGTCGTCACCGATGACGAAGGCCCCTGCCCCAAGTGATCGTCGACCACGAGCTTTCGAGCAAAAATACAAACAGGCGGGATGTCTGTACTCCACCATGCATCTAGAAGTCGTCTTCCTCAGTGATTTGGTTGTTCACGTATGACTAACTATATGAAAGCTGGCCGATTTCGCGGCCTCTCCGCGGCCGTGCACTGTGCTTAGCAACAGTGCGTACTGCTCACTGCTACAGTGTTGAACAGTACCGCCTTTTTTTTGCAAAAAAGTCCTCGAGTTTTAGGAGAATTACCATTTGATCCTCGCAGAACACATCTCCTCGAGAGGATGGACCTCTTTGTAATTACATGAGACACCAGGATCTTTTTTGTAAAAATGCCACAGAATCCCCCCGTCTCTTCTCTCTCACGCGCGGGCCGGTCGCCGCCGCCGCCGCTGTGCTCCACTCCGGACAAATCGATGGCAATGGCGAGCTTCGCCGCCTCCTCCTCTCCCTCCTTGCCGATAGCCGCCTGCCGGAACGCCGTGAGTTCACCGGAATCGTACCCCGCCGGCGACGCTACGTCGACGCAGAAGAGGCGGCGCCGCCACCCCCGTGCACTCCGCGTCGAAGCGCATCCAGCGCGCCCACTCGCACGTCCTAGCTCGCCGTGTCGCGCCGCCGCCGTGCTCCACGCCGCCGCGGCCATCCCACGCCATTGCTGACGTCATTGCGACGTCAGCGTGGGCCCAGGTTGTCAGTATTTTTTCTTTTCACGAAAAAAAAATGAAAATTCCTTACAGGTGGGCCCGTACTACTTCACACAAATTCCAGAAAGTAAAAAATATTGCAAATTCAATAACTTTAAATTTACACACCAACAAAAAAAAAATATAGCAAAATGATGAAATTTCTAAAATTTGAATATTTTTAAATTTCAAATATCTTTTAAATCTAACCATTTCCATAAACAAAAAAAGAATGTTAACATTTCCAATTTTGAACATGAACACAAAAAAAAAATGTTGACTTTTAATATCATATATAATAAATTTTAAATCTATCCATGGAAAAAAATGTATATTAAAATAACCATTAAAAAATGCAAACTATTTATGACGCACAGTCAAATTTCAAATTTGAATACTTTAAATTAGAAACAACTTCCAAAAAAATTGTTGACTTCTTATATCATATATAATCAAATTTTAAATCTATCCATGGGAAAAAATGTATATCAAAATAACCACAAAAAAATGCAAACTATTTATGACGCATAGTCAAATTTCAAATTTGAATACTTTCAAATTAAAAACAACTTCCAAACCTGGCCATTTTTTTAAAAAAAAATCATTCCTAAGTAACTTCTTAATATAAACAATTTTTGAAAACTAAACACTTTTTAAACACAAACATTTTTTTGAATTCCAATAACTTTCAAACCTACAAAAAAAAAATTGATTGCACACATTTCCAAATTTAAAGTAATGCTCAAATTGGTTAACATTTATAGATAACCATAATATAAAATTATGTCAAAATAAAATCTCGATCATTTCAATTACACTAACATATCTAGAAGTGATATAACTTAAAACTTTCTAACTATGCACCTAAATTTAAAAAGCACCTAGACAGATAAATATTTGGAGAAAATATAAATTCATTTCCTCCAAATATGGATTGAATTTTAATTGAACATAACAAATGCTCATATAGTGTATTACCGTTTATTGTTAAGTTAAATTCAATATTTAAAACAAAACTCAAACATATTACAAAAAAGAAATAATAACTACTTATGACATACGAACTTTCCTAACAATTTCAAAAATTTGTCTAATTCTGTAAATTCAATAATTTTTGAACCTACATCTCCATATATTTATGCATATTGCTTTTTTTTGAAACAACCACGGTTTAGCTAATGACACAACTACACATATCGAGACAACCAAAACTTACTTACAAAATAAAATTACGGAAAATGCATAAAGCTATAAAATTCATATCTTCTGATCCATTGTTCGCAAAAAAAAAAAAACACCAAATTTGTACAAAAAATGAAACCTTCACAACTAACACATTTTTTCATGCATGACTAAACAACTTTAAAAAATTAATTAGAAAACTAATACAACCATTTTACACCAATTATGCAGTGTGCCCAATTTGTCATAATTTTAAACTTTTCTAACAATTTTAGAAATTTGTCTAATTTTGTAAATTCAACAATTTTTGAACCTACAATTCCATGTATTTATACATATTGCGTTCTTTTTTTTTTTAACAACCACGGTTCAGCCAATGTCACGACTACACATATCAACACAACCAAAACTTACTTACAAAATATATTATCCATTAAAAAAAATACAAAACATTAAATTTATCACGAAGAGCGCGGCGTGACGACGCGCCAAATTCAACTGGTCACTCAATCACATATCTTCGGTTCTGATGTCCTAGCTAGCATGCGACGCCACCAATGGATGCTCTCGCATGCTGGCCTGAATTAATAATTGGAGAAAGCTCCTCATACTCTTCGGCATCACTCATTTGCTGGTAGATGGAGAGATCTTTCGTCTATCTAATATACTAGGGGACTACGCGCGGTCTCCGCCGCGCCCGTGGGCTAATTGTTTTGAATTATTCGTTTGCAGAACTGCTGAAATGCAAAAATTGTCCGCATTTTGGAAATTATTCCTGTTTTAAAATAGTCTAACATATTTGAACTGCGTGGGCTATTTTTTTTGAATTATTCGTTTGCAGAACTGCTGAAATGCAAAAAACGTCGGCATTTCGGAAATTATTTATGTTTCGAATAGTTTAACATATTTGAATTCGTTTTGACGTTTCCGTTTAGGAAATACACAAAATTGGAAGCCATGCGGAAATTTGAGTTATGAATTTTTGTCGTGCATATTTATTTTCTTGTCCGTATGGAAATTTGACATATTTGTCATTTTATTTTGTGGGCGTTTTTGGAATTTTTTGGGCTTGGATTATTTAGAGTTGTTGCAAAATCATATGGAAATTTGAGTCTATTTATTGCTTTTGTGGGCATATTTGAATTTTTTTGCTTGCATTATTTGTAATTCTCTCAAATCACATCGATAGTTGGCATATTTTTCATTGTTTTTTGTGGACATATTTGGAAATTTCAGTTTGATTTATTTAAAATTATGTCAACATCATGTGGGAATTTGGGGCTGTTTATTTTCTTTACTGCCCATATTTGAATTTTTTAGTTTGTATTATTTAGAATTGTTGAAGATCAGATGAAAATTACACTATTTGAGTTATGAATTTTTGATTGTCCGCATTTCGGAAATTATTCCTGTTTTAAAATAGTCTAACATATTTGAACTGCGTGGGCTATTTTTTTTGAATTATTCGTTTGCAGAACTGCTGAAATGCAAAAACCGTCGGCATTTCGGAAATTATTTATGTTTCGAATAGTTTAACATATTTGAATTCGTTTTGACGTTTCCGTTTAGGAAATACACAAAATTGGAAGCCATGCGGAAATTTGAGTTATGAATTTTTGTCGTGCATATTTATTTTCTTGTCCGTATGGAAATTTGACATATTTATCATTTTATTTTGTGTGTGTTTTTGGAATTTTTTGGGCTTGGATTATTTAGAGTTGTTGCAAAATCATATGGAAATTTGAGTCTATTTATTGCTTTTGTGGGCATATTTGAATTTTTTTGCTTGCATTATTTGTAATTCTCTCAAATCACATCGATAGTTGGCATATTTTTCATTGTCTTTTGTGGACATATTTGGAAATTTCAGTTTGATTTATTTAAAATTATGTCAACATCATGTGGGAATTTGGGACTGTTTATTTTCTTTACTGCCCATATTTGAATTTTTTAGTTTGCATTATTTAGAATTGTTGAAGATCAGATGAAAATTACACTATTTGAGTTATGAATTTTTGTCGTGCATATTTATTTGCTTGTCCCTATTTATTTTTTGTGTAAATACTTTGACATTTTTGGCTTTTTTTGTTGTGTGCATATTAAAATTGTTGTTTCAAATTATTTTTTTTTCTGCAAAAAAAAAAAAAACTGACAGCATGGGCCCACTACGTCACAGTGGGCAAACCCTAGTTTCGTCGGCCGCGGCGGCGCTGGGATCGCCGGCGACGCGCCGCCGCCCCTTTGGACGCGCCCGTGGGCGTTCCGGGTGCGCCTGGAGCCGGGCTTCCCGAACGTGGCGGCGCCGCCAATTAGTGGTCGCCGGAGCGGCCGTCACGGCGGCCGGACGTGGCGGAGGATGGCGGGCGAGGGCGCGGCGATTTCAGGTCGTCGGCGGCGTCGCGGCGGCCGAAGCGCGGCGGGGACGCGGAGGCGGCGACAGCGAATGCGGTGGCGATCTCCAATCGGCGCGGGGAGGGACGGCACGGCAGCGCGCGGCGGCGGCGGCGGCGACGCGATGGGCGCGCGGAAGAGGAAGGGGGCAGGGGAAGGTTTCGTGGCATTTTTGCGGATGAACCCCCCAGCTTCCCGGAAATTACAACGGGGTCCTTTGCGGGCGTTTTTTTTTGCAAAAGTGCTGCGCGGAAAATCGTGCGGACGGGCGACCGTCTGTGACCGGCTGCGACCGGGGGGTTACCGGGGCGACGTGGCGCCACGCCATTGGAGGAAAATCGGCTTGCTACAGTGTTCTGTGGGCTGGGACGACGTGGACAATTCTGGCGCATCCGTTGGACGGGATCGGACGGTCCAGGATTAAAGGCGACGTGGCCGAATGAACATGCAGCGATCCCACCATCTGTTATATATAGTAGAATAGCGCCTCTCAACCTGTGCAGCTGTGCTATGCTAGCCACAAGGAGTACAGTACACTGTAAGACAGGCGGAATTTCAATGGCGATTTACTCGACGGAATCGGTGGCCTTTGTCGCGGTGCCCTTCCCGGCGCAGGGCCACCTGAACCAGCTCATGCACCTGTCCCTGCTTGTCGCGTCGAGGGGGCTCTCGGTGCACTACGCGGCGCCTGCGGCGCACGTCCGGCAGGCGCGGTCGCGCTTGCACGGCTGGGACACCAAGGCCCTCGGCGCCATCCAGTTTCACGACCTCGAAGTCTCCACCTACGAGTCCCCGGCCCCCGACCCGACCGCCCCGTCTCCATTCCCAAGCCACCTGATGCCCATGTGGGAGACCTTCACCGCCGCCGCGCGCGCCCCTCTCGCCGTTCTTCTCGAGAGCCTGTCAACAACCTACCGTCGCGTGGTCGTCGTGTATGACAACCTGAACGCCTTCGCCGCTGTCGAGGCGGCACGCCTGAGCAACGGCGAGGCCTTCGGGCTGCAGTGCGTGGCCATCTCGTACAGCATGGCGTGGCTGGTCAGCGAGCACAAGCTCCTACGCGACCACGACCTCCAGTTCCCTCCAATCGACGCGTGCACGACCAAGGAGTTCATAGACTACGTCTTCCGGGCAGCGGGGGAGCTGAAGGATAGGGGAGGCGTGCCCTCGTCCGGCCTGGTCATGAACACCTGCCGCGCGCTTGAGGGCGAATTCATCGACGCAATCGCCGAGCACCCGGAGTTCAAGAACAAGAAGCTCTTCGCCGTTGGGCCGCTGAACCCAGTGCTGGACGCGAGCGCCCGGACGCCGGGGAAGACGCGCCACGAATGCATGGAGTGGCTCGACAAGCAGCCGGCGGCATCGGTGCTCTATGTGTCCTTCGGAACGACGTCGTCTTTTCGAGGAGAGCAAATTGCAGAGATGGCAGCGGCACTGAAGGGCAGCAAGCAGAGGTTCATCTGGGTATTGCGCGACGCCGACCGAGCCGACATATTTGCAGAGTCCGGCAAGAACCCGCACAGCGAGTGGTTGACAAAGTTTACTGAAGAAACAGAGCGAACGGGGCTGGTAATCACCGGATGGGCGCCACAGCTGGAGATCCTGGCCCATGGCGCCACGGCGGCGTTCATGAGTCACTGTGGCTGGAATTCAACCATGGAGAGCTTGAGCCACGGAAAGCCGATTCTTGCCTGGCCAATGCACTCCGATCAGCCGTGGGACGCGGAGCTTCTCTGCAAATACCTCAAGGTCGGTTTTCTTGTGAGACCATGGGAGAAGCACAATGAGGTGGTACGGGCGTCGAGCATCCAGAAAGTGATCGAGGAGGCGATGCTATCAGACAATGGGATGGCAGTGCGGCAGCGGGAGAAGGTGCTCGGTGAATCTGTTCGTGCCTCCGTGGCAGACGGCGGCTCCTCGAGCAAAGGCCTGGACGACTTCCTTGCTTACATCACAAGGTGATTGGCGTATCAGTGTATACTGTATTGTCAAACTGCTGAAAAAAAGAAGATTATGGAAGAGTTTGAATTTTGTCTTGACTTTTTTTTTCATTTTTTTGAATTATGAATTATACTCCTAGATTTCCAAAAACATATGAACATAAGAGGACCTAGGATGGCCTGCATTGGGATTGGAGAATAAATTTTTTAGGATAGATTGATGTACTCCCTCGGTCAAAAAATATAAGACGCGCTATTTTTGTCCTGTTCTTGACCACAAATATATGTAAAATTGTATGAATTCACTTCATATATCTTTACACTAATTTTATGGACATATTATAAGTAAAAGTCATGGTCAAATTTGTACGTCGTTGACCAGCGAAATTTAATGGCGCCTTATATTTTGGGAGGGAGGAAGTATTAAGGAGTAGAATAGATGCAAAGCAATAAGTTTAAACAATTGTGTATCAATCTTCACGTAATTATGAAGATATCTATATGCACCAAATGCATCATATATTTCATACAATATTAAAATGTAGGTATAGTCCTATAGAATTGTCAGCTTCCTTCCATATCAAGATTTTAATGCCGTCTAAAATATATTGATGCATTTAGTACATAAAAACAATCATAATAAAGACAACATACAGTACTATTTTATACGCTATTAAAACCTTGGTATGTATTTATGGAAGGAAGAAGATAATTGTATACTTACCCTATCTTAAGCAATTAAAAATAGTTTTACATGCACATTTAAAAAATTAGATCATTAGTGTAATACCCCAGGGTTTAGAGAGTCGAAAGAGTAGAAATAAGAATTGTGCATTTGCATAGCATGCATCTGAAAATGCGGGAAATTTTGGCGCGTTTAAGAAACGAGACAAAGGGATCGATGTTTCTCTCGACTCGATGAATTAGGAGCTAGATCATCCTGTTGAGTGCCATAAACTTCGACGTGATCTTTGAAACAACTAATTAGAAACTAGGATCATCTGTCGGGCATTCCAGAATTGGACATGACCTTTCCTAAACCCCTCGACATTTTGATCATAATTTAATAAATGACAAGTATATATTCCAATAAAGCATAATAAGACTCAATCATCTCCCAACAACATCTATATGACCATCTCATCTCATTATGCACAATTATGATCATACAATAATTCAAATACATCAAGTTCATATTTCATACATCCATCATTTTAACACATCATCTCAAATCATCATCTTATTACATCATTTCTTACATTCATCACTCCCATCTACACACATCTCATCATCTCATCTTACACACATCTCAATTCCAAACTTGAGTGTCAAAGTACAAGAAATAATAACTGGAATAGTGATAGGTTACAACTTTGCAAGATTGAAATGCAAGAATAATAATATTACAATTTAATCGAATAAGTACATATCTCATCCAAATGAAAAGAAGATTACAAAGGAATAAAAAGAAGCTTAAACTAAATCTTGATCTTCATCTACCATTGAATCTTATCTTCTACATTCCAACTTCTCAAATTCATTCCTACAAGACAAAGAACACAAGGGAGAAAGGAAGAAATGCAACCAATTGGACTGGAGAAGGATGCACATATCAAGTACCTATTCTTATCAAATCGTCTAGAAATTGTGTGAAATTCAAAAGCTTGGTGTTATATAGAAAGTAGTTTGGACACAAGACTTGATCACTCTTGTTTCCAAATTCTTTTTGTATACATGAGGCAATTGAGGTTCATCTAAAAATAAACCAGAACAAAAGAAATATTTCTTAATTAAAATGTTTGCCTTCACTACAAGGTGAGGCAATTTGCTGTTGGAACTCGACTACTGGATATTAGGAACATGTCCTAATACCAAGTGGTGATTAGAGGGAATTTTATCTAAGGCAACAATGGATCATGGATGATCCTGGGATCATTTGGATCATCTAGAGGCAAATAGGCAGCAAGGATAAGAAGTCAACATTGATCCATTTGAGCAAGCAACAAAGGCAACAGGGGGCAAAGGCAAATATAATTGATCCAATTATCTTTAGTCAACAAGGCAACATTTTTGTTTCCCTCTAATCTAGTCAAATTCCTATTAAAGAAAAGCCCACAATTAAATTGTTCTCTATTGGTATCAAGAACCAATAAGAACAAAGCCCACATGGAAATTGAAATGTTTCTCCAATGATATTAATTACCAAGGAAGAAAATAAGTTAATTGATAAGGCCCACAAATCTGCAATTGTAAAGCCACATGATCACACCCATAATTGATCTTAAAGCCCACATGAAGTATTTTCCAAGCCCAAGATTGACCAAACCGACATAAGGAGCAGCCCACAAGTCCATCTAGTGACAAAAGCCACTTGGCTTGACCAAAAATAAATCCCACAAGGAGATAAGACCAATGACTAGTCATCTCTATCCACAAGAAAATATCTAAGTTTACTTGAACCCCAAGTAATGAAAAGCTTGAGTGGATGAGCATGCCACATAGGAGAGTTATCCATAAGCAAAATATCTCACATTACTTGAACCCTAAGGAATGCCTTTACATGAGATCTTGACAACAAGTAGCTTACTCACCAATGCAAAGCAAGAGTCACCACTTGAGGTGTCACCTTGTGAGGGATAGTAAGGCCTTATAAAAGACATCCCATGGCAGCCCTTTGATCATTACACACCATGGTTTTATGGGACCAACAAATTTGGACCAAATAATATATTTCCATATTAGCAAGAACACAAGAACAGCCAGCTGCACCACAAGCTCTACACAGCAGCCAATTATCTATCTAGCACCATATTATTCTCATATCATCATAACTATTCGAGCAGCTAATCCAGCTATCGAATATCTTTCCCAAATCAGCCAGAACCCAAGAACATCTCAAGAACAACCACTAAAATAAATTGCAGCTAGATAAATACACTCTAGGAAAATTGAAGCAGCGAGGAGGAGCAGGCTAGCCACAAGACGCAGGTTATCATCATTTTCCAAAACCAAGCTGCTCAACAACAGCAGGTTAATTCTTTGTGTGTGTGAGGCAGAGGAGAGGTGCTAGCAAGTTCTGTAAATGACAGGACAGTGCTAGAAAGAGAGGAGAGCAGGGCAGCACATCAAAATCTATCCAAGAATACATCTTTAAATCATTCCAACTACCCTTCAACTAGATCTCAATTAGGAGGATAGAAGTGTATCTCTCAGTTATGCATAGAAGTGCTATGTATAGCTCATCACAGAGAATAAAAGCCATTAATTTGCATCTGTTCTTATCAAAGCAGGGCCTCAGCCTTTGCATCATTGGCAGAGCCAAGAAATCAAGTAAAGCATCTGTTCTTGTCTCTAGTAAAAGAAAGAACTCATCTGGATCAAGTAAACAAAGCCAACTAAGAAGAAATCGATGAAAACAACACTAAACACTAGATCACCAGGAGTGCACACCCTAGATACAAGATTTGGCAAACAAACCTAGTTTCTTTGTGTTTAGAGTGCTATTTTGCTCTCAGATTCGAATACAAGTTCATCACTGAGCTTTGAAATCCATTTGGTAATTATCTGTCCTTATCATTACATGTTAAATTGCCTCAAGAATATTTTCTATCATCGGCTGAAGCAAGCCTTGGATATATTCTTATCAGTTCCTTTAATAAATCTGTCCAGAAAGATGGATATCCACACTTTGCACCCCAACAGCACAAGTACATGATCTAATCTTATATGCAAGTGCTCTGGTACGCACTAGTAACAGCCAGGAGTTAAAGAAACATCCATAATATCATCTACAGAAGTAAATCATCCAGAGTATCACTCTGAAATTAATTAACAGAAACAACAAGTGACCAAACTGAAGATTTCTTCAGTTAATCCACTGTCCAAGACCAACCCGAGACCATCAACACAACTTCATGCATTAGTTCATCACCTGGATGAACTGGAACAGTACCACAGACCCTAGAACAGTAGGAACAAATCGGAACCATGTTCTACACCGAGAGCTAGCAGAATCCCGAGAGAGAAGAGAAAGAAAGAAGAAGGGAACCATACCTGACGCTCGGGCACGAACACCATGGCGTGGCGAGGCAGTGCTCACGCTACCACGGTGGAAGCTACCGCGAGGACGACGCCCGACGAGCACCCAGGCGATGGCGGCACAAGGAGCACCACCGCAGCGGCGCATCGACCTGCGCCGAGCCACACCAGCAGCAGCAAGTCGAGGAGGTTCTCGAGCACGAGAGGAAACGCCAGGGGACGCCGGAGTTGGCAGTGGAGGCCGAGCAAGGGCTCAAGTGGGAGCTGAGCTCGTGGAGGAGAAGGAGCAGAGAAGTTGGAGCTCAGGCGGCTCAGGCTAGGGTTAGCCATAGGAAGGAGAGAGGAGGCGCTGGAGGGCATCACGGTGGCGGGGTTCAGAGGAGCGTACCGTGGTGGAGGAGCACCATCGAGCGGCGGCGCCACAGCTACCGGAACCCTAGGTTGGGGTAGGGTTAGGCGCGGCCATAGGAGAGCTCGAGGGACAAATCGAAGTGGAGGAGAGGAAGGAGCTTGAGGGGGCGGTTCGTTTGGGGGTCAGGATGGCGGCGGCGACAACCGGAGGTGGCCGGGGCAGCGCGGCGACGCCGACGGCGACGCAGGGTCGCGGGAGCGAGAGGAGGAAGAGAGAGCTGGGGTTGACCGGGTCGGGTTCGACCCAGTAGCTAGTTGGGCTCGGCCCAATTGGTTGGGTTCAACCCACTAGCTAGGGGCATTTTGGTAATTCACCAAATAAAATTATCCAAACTTAAATGAATTTTAACTCCCAAACCAAAAGAACAAAAATCAGCTAAAAATAATCAACACACTCTACAAATTATGAGGAATTTATCTGTAAGTTTTATTACTAAATTTTGACAAGTTTTGAGTGGATGAAAAATTCAATGATCCTTAAGTGGACATGACTTGAAAATATTTTTCGTAAATATTTTCCAAAGAATAATGAGATGGAAAAATAATTTGTTGAGTTCAATTAAAGTTGAACTATCTAAAATTTGACTACTTCATATGTTGATTCCTCATGTAAATCGTTGTCAAACTTTCTAATTAATTAAAAACTCTCAAAAGTATTAAAAGCCACAATCGGGGTATTTTGGGGTGACGATGCATCTCATGACTATGCACAATAGCATGCTGATAGAGTTTTCAGTAGTCCTTATCAGGATTACTTTGCTATTTTCAGAACTCGGGGTTTTACCGCAAACCCTAGAACCCCGAAGGGTTGAACGGCCATTTCTACCACAGGCAAGTTCATTCTTGCATGTCCTTATTGAACTATTTTAATAAAAACTATTTTCAAAACCATATTATTATCATTGCATTGAAAAAGAAAAACTATTTTCGAATGATGTGAATTGCTATATATATATATTGTTTGGCTGGCAATGGAACCACGGTTTGATGTTGTGGTGGAGGTTCCATTGTACGGGAAAGTATATACCTAGGATTAATTACCAATGTCACAGTGATCCTTACGTGCCGTATCGAAGCGTTTACCATGAGATCTGCTATGGACGGTAAAGTCAGCTGCTATCTTCTCTCGTTCACATATCCTCGGCAGGCTATTACCTGGTTGTGTCCGTTGCGGCGGCCAACAGCGTGGAAGCGCGTGACCTTCCCACCTGACGGGGTGATTGTAATAGAAGCTCGGGAGGGGTGGCGGGATAGCGGTCTTTGTTACCGGCCGTGCCACAAATGGGCGGATATGTGTTGTGCGGAGAGGGGCAGTGATTGGCTTTGGACTCACACCTGGCTCCATACCATGGAAGTATGCACGGGAAAGTACGCCCGGAAAGGCAACAAGGCTGGGTTTCTCTCATGGGTAAAGTTACGCACCTCTGCAGAGTGTACCAAATTGTGGCTGTCACATCCGTGTTCCCGGAAGGAACTACAGGTCGCGGCGGGAAAGGAATCCCATGTTTGATTCGCCAGACCCGTGGAGGCTGTGAGCATAGTTTTCTAGAATAAAATTGACCTTTTGAAGAAACCTTTCTCCAAAACTTGCATTATGCCAATGACCGTTGGTCATGGCAGTAGCTAGTGCATAAAAAACTTTATCGCCTATAATATGAACTTGCTGAGTAACGCTCGTGTTGCTCACCCTTTCCCCGTTGACCCCCTGCTTAGATTTTGGAGACAGCAAAGGAGTTGACAGTTATCCATCACGACGCCGAGAAGGTCTTCAATAAGGAATCAAGTCTACCCGGTGAAGCTGGAAGGAGCCAACTGCTACTTCACCAACAGAAGAATGACGACCACTTTACCAATGAAGGAGACAACAACTATTGGAAGGAAGAGACAACCCTGGATAAAGATATTCCAGATGGAATAGATTAGGGCTGTGACAACAACAGTCGTGGATTAGGAAATAGAATTAGAGCTGATATCCAGCTTAGATTACGATTTGGATCTTTCTGTATTTCATTTGCAAGAGACTTGCTTCAATATAAAAGGAGGGTCTCGAGATTTTGTATTGAATAGTGTTGTAATCCTATAGTGTTACCTTGGACCGGCTATGTTTCTGTTGTACTACTCTGAGGGATGTAATATTTGCGGAGAGGTCCTTCCGTGCGTGTTACATCAACGACTTGTACACTACAACATGCAGTGGTGTGCTGGGTCACCGCAATTAGGCCATAATTGCAATTCGTTGTCTACCTTGCTTCTCACATTAATTCCATGTATAACTGTTGGGGCTATTTTATATGTTTTTTTCAAAAGCAGGAGCAAAACTCGGGGCCCTATATCAAAACGATGAATACAACACTTTTATTACGAAGTTCAGAAAAATATATAGTAAACAAACCGGATGTCATGACTCGCGATAGTAGCTCCATCAGGTTACCACTAACATGGTAAAAGACAAACATAAAACAGTACATAGCTATTAGGCAAAACATTTAATATAGAAAGCCGCACGTGCACTGATAATGACGTGTACAACCAAGGGCCGGGCCTGAGATTTTCATCCCCAAAGACTACTTCGAGTTACCACCTTCAGTAAGGTTACGGCGCAAGCGCACATCAACATTGCCAAAATATTTCCACTCAATTGTGCACATCTGATGTTGACGCTTCTACCATCATAACATGTCGGGCTAAGGACTCATCACTAACCAAATAGCTGGAGAAGAAATTAGACGTGGACGACGTTCCATACAGCCACGCCTCCAGCCATACATGAACACTTTCGATCGAACAACAACATACATGACTTGATACCGCGGAGAAGTCATGTGTAGCTCCTAGTAGGATCAAGCATGACTTGATGCCCTCGTATGGGACAACATGCATCGTCATCGCCGGCGAGGCATGACCTGGCAGTTCCTCTGAAACCGTCGTGCGTGACATCTACTGAATCGAATCAAACCCAATCTTGAAGTGGAGGGGCATCCCATACTGCCGCTGGCCTCAAAACTCCGCAATCACTGTTGAGAACGTCTCATACCGTCACCGAAAGCGATACACGGAGCTGGAGACTAACACCAAAACAAAGATCCGGTCATCGCGGCATCCACATGACCATGATGTCTGCCACCGTCGAAAGTCCAGGGCCACCGCCCCAAGCGCCAATCTCCTGGGCCGTCAACATGTGACATCCCAGCGGACTTGGATGCCCTATGGTGTGCCATGGAGGATCCAACTCCCCTCGGTCTTATGATCACATTGATTTTGTTGCCGTTGGTTCGTCTTGACCTAAAACCAACTATACATATTCTTCCTCGGGCTTTTTTACGAGAGAGGGCAAAACATGGAATAGAAGGTATATGTCAACAAATATTGGAGGGGGGGGGGGGGGGGGGCGCGGTGTCGGAGCCTATCCGGGTTGCATATCCAACCGCTCCAACGACAACTCCATCGCCTCCATGATAATAAGTGGGTAGTCCATCCCCGTACTTTGGGTTTGTGGCAGTAGATTGATTGTAGATTTCTATGTGTTTTCATTGTTTGGAACCACATGATGTGCCCTATAAAGTTTTGGACCCTATACGATTGTGAACATGTTCTGTATGCCCGTAATGTTGGATCTTTCGTTATGATATAGGTTACATTATGCATGGTTCAGGTTGCTTGAGATGTATTTGTAGATACATATTATACCCATTTTGTTGTGATAAAACTAGTATGTTAATCCATATGCATACAAACATTTGTATTAGATGGAGTAGATCTTGTAGTAATTCATGGATAGTGACAGAAAATTTAGGAAAACTGTGGTGTTCATTTATCTTGTGATACCTCAATAAGGATAATGGAAGACGATGTGTTCAATTACTCGGTGACAAAATGAGTGGTCTTGTATTTTACAATCACATGCATTAGAACTTCCAATATTATGTCACCTTACTTAAATCAATGCTTTGTTTAACTACCTAATTCTAAACATGCAAAGAATCCACTTTGGTAAGGGCTATTAGTGAGATATGATCTATGTGGAAAAGAATGCACTTTATCACACTTAGGCACTAGACGGTCGACAACCGCCTCGCCTAGGGCATAAGCGTAAGTCTAGGTAGGGAAAACAATAAATTGTTTTGTCCAATAATAAATCATGCCATATTACACCGATGAGCTAGTTGGTCCATATTCCAGTGACTGTTGGTTGTAGTTTGCTGCTTTACATGCTTTAAATTAATATGTCTACACATATAATAACCCAAATACACACCTGGTGGTAAAACTTACATGAACACTTAGGTACTAGGTAAATGCCAACGGCCTCGCCTACGCCTAGCACTTTTTCCAACCAATATTTTTGCATCATCTTGACATAAGAAGGTGGTGCATGTATGAATGCTTAGCAACAAACAAATATACAACTTTTGTACCGCCATGCATACGAGAGAGCGGTCAAATAAACCTATGAGCATTGGTCCATTTTCAACCATAAGAAACACCTTTACTATACTTTATCTATTTTCCAAATTACACACTCATGCATTCTAAAATACAAAAACTAAAAACATTTATTGCTTCATTGTTTACCGTTCTTATAATATGTTTTACACACTGTTGCACCTAATGACTACTACCTTTGACATGATTACTTTGAGTTTTGTAGAATTGTCAGGCCCACTTCTTTTCGACTTCTACACCGGCTTATGGGAGAAGCTTCTCCTCACCAGTTTGTCCCAGAAGTCCGGGGCCGAATTTGTTTCAGGTTATTATCTAGTTTGGACAAGATTGGATTATATGTCAGAACAAATTCGTGGTCCGAACTTCTTGGAGAATCTGTAGGGGATAAGCTTCTTCCAGAAGCTGTAATAGAAACAAAAAAGTAGTGGCCGCCTTGAGAGCGAATAATCCACAACTAGTTGCACCCGCAACCCATTATCCAAAATCATATTTTCGAGTTTTCAAAAAATCTGTAATAAATCACACACATTGGTTATGTTGTATCTTATGCACCTACAAAAAAAAAATTCGTCCCAAAATATGACTCTACGTGACATGTGCTAAAAATAAAAGAGCTAAGTGAATAGTATCATGTACACTATTTGCATGTAATTTGTCTTTTTGTACAAGTCACATTCATATTTCGGGATGAAACTTTGTAGATGTAAACAGGCACGGCGAGAGCGAATAGTTGAGAGTCCCAAGTCTGTACTCCTGTAGTTTCATACGGGACAGGAAGAGGCACGGCGAGAGATCAGTCCTGTACTCCTGTAGTACTATACGGACGGCGGTGGCACTTTCCCGTTGGCGTCGCAACGCCGGCACCTCGGCCCGCGGCCGGTCGACGGCCGGAGATGATCCACACTCCACGAGTCACGCACTCACGCTGTCGTCTGTGAGAAGCGCCCATTAATGATGCATCACGATCCAAGGGACCCGGCAAAACATGACGACCAGCCGGCCGGCGCATTACGCGTCACTCTCTTATACGGAGTAGAAATGTCCTGTGTGCTCCAAACTCTACAATTTGTTACGCACCGGGATACTAGCATGGCCGATTGGCTAATCTATCCCTCGATCGTCAAGAGTGCTGAGTTTCAGTTTGTACTTTTACTGCCCGGCCGTGATAGGTTGAGTGTTTACAATCCACGATAGTGAGATGAGATAGTTGAGTGTCCTCTGAAAACGTACTGCTAGCTACGCGACAGTGAGATAGTTGTGTGTTTAGAATGCACGACAGGCGTCAAGTTAACATCGATGCTCAGATAGGACTAAAATGGTTTTGGAAAACACGGCAACAGGCAAAAATTGGGCGACAACAAAAACTGAGAGAAGGTCGGAGCACACACACAAGCTGTTTTCATGTCGAAGAAGTTAGCACGCACTACTGGAAAATCACTCTTCGCCGGTGGTCAAAACACACGGCGAAGGCCCGAATATACCTCGGCGAACACTTCGCCGAGAACAGCACTCGGCAGACACGACTCGGCGACAATCGCCTCGGCGACGCCACTTCGCCGAGTGCTTTCTATCGGGATACACGGCGACCGTTCGCCGAGATCTTTCGCTAGACACCCGGCGAAGAAAAGGCAATCTGGATCGTCCCTTGTCAGATGAGCGTCAGGTGTGTCAGAACTTCGCCGAGTCCGGTGGTGTAGGCTCTCGGCGAAGATGGAACGCACAGATGGCGCCACATGTCCTAGAAATTAGATGCCGGCGAACGTCTTCGCCGAGTGCCAGTGTGCATTTCGCCGTGCGGCTCTTTGCCGAGTGCCGGCGTGCATCGTCGCCGAGCAGCGTCTTCGCCGAGTGCCAGGTGGAAATCATCGCCGAGTGGCCGCACGTTGCCGAGTGCCTGGGGATCAACGTGGCTCGGCGAAGGTCGTGCCAAATGGTCACATTGATCTCCCTTCGCCGAGTCGACACTCGGCAAACACTGCACGCGCGGCAAAGGAAAATCCCAGGTGACCATTTGGCATCACTTCGTCGAGTGTTTCGCTCGGCAAAACGGAACCTCTCGGCGAAGTGTGTTCCCAGGTGACCAAATGGCACCTGTATCGTATCTTCGCCGAGTGCCTTGCTCGGCAAAGGTATGTTCGCCGAGTGATTTACTCGGCGAAGATACTGCATAGTGCCAGATTTTCCTGCTTTTTAGGAATCCCTGCATTTGCAAAAAACAGTATGCATATATATGTCAATTATATCACGGATCACTCCCAGCACACCAGAACATTGAATGAGACACATATAACAAAATATAGCACACATGGTCAAAAGTTCACAAAATAGAGTCCACAAGTTCATAAGCACACAACACAAGGTCAAACAAGTCCAAAATACATGGCACTAGTTCACAGCCAGCAGGAAATGCCACAATTCAGAGGCAGCACAAGTCCACAAGTCACTCGGGGTTGTTGGAGGCCGTTGGCGCCGATGATGGGCTTGCAGCTCCGCCTCCACCATTCCCTCCGTCTTCACATCCGTGGGAGTGTGGGATCCAGCCGATCAATTCTCCTATGAAGATTCACATTAGACGAGTAAGCAAACAAAAGATGAATTATTGCCTAGCTAGTCCCAAGAGCACTTACCAAGAGGAGGAGGGGGGCAACTAGTGGAGGAAGAGGAGGTAAAGGAGGAAGCGACGAATCCGCGGGCAACCTCTGCATACCGAAGACGAGGGTTAGTTCGCAATGTTCAAGCACATGCTTTAGTTGAAAGAAAAAGTTAAAGCACTTGCCGCCATAAGGGCCTGGATGCATACTTGTTGGCTTGACATATGTGTATGCATTTGCTTGTTGTTCTCCTCTGCTGCCTGCGCCCTCGCCGTAGCCTCCGCCGCGACAATCCTATTTCTCTCAACTTCAGCCTAGAGGATTGCAACCATGTAAAAGAAGCGTCATGGCGATGCAAACATGTACAATAGTGGAAAAGATGGTTGAAAAACGACATGTGTACCTCCATTGCAGCAATGGCTTCAAGTCCGACCCTTGGGCGGCGCTCGATCTCGGGCGCTGAGCTGGTACGCCTAGCACGCATCTCGGCAAGTGTTGGGACACCGATGAATCGAAGGAAGCACCGCCAATATAAGGCCGGCCATTCAGCTTGCCTTGTCCCGCGAGCATAGCAACCTTGGGGTCGAAAGGAGAGGTCAAAGGATCGGACGTGTCACCGTGGACCTCCTTGAACTTGGAGCTGTAGTTCTTATGTTGTTTCCCCGCGGTGGTGGTGATCCACTGCTCTTCCAAGGGTTTAGCCGGATCCGGTTTCTTTGGCCTCCGGGTCTCAACGAACACTTGCATCTTCATCTTTTTCACTCCCTCCTTTAACTCCTACAATTAATTAACACCAAAAGGAAGCAAAAAATGATTTCTTACCTTGTGTGCCACGAGGCCGTCGAGTGTGAGGGGGCCTTGACGGTGGACTCCGTGCTCGCCTACCATCTTCCGCCGGTCCGATGCCGACTTGTTTTGCACCTGGAACCCACGGGACACCCACTTGTCTACAATCTTCTTGTAGCAAGGCTTATGGGCGGCTAGCCATTCAGGAATCACCTATTTAACACACGAAAGATCCATATGAGTAGAACTATTCATCAGTCATGTGGAGAATAGTAGGAAAATATATGTGGTTACCTTCAAGTACTCGGCTCTCGACATGTGTATGGGCCTGGCCTCCTCTTTGCTGATCGTCCTGTGCATTTTCTCTGCATAGAACTGGACAATACAGCAAATACGCGCCTCGTAAAGCTGGTCGGGGATGAGTTTCTTCGCCATTTTAATCAGCACCTTTTGAGCCGCCTCGGCTTTACCTTCACCTTCGACGAGTTGGAAAAAATCCTACAAACATTGAGCATAGGACAAAGGGGTTACCACGATGAAATCCAAACTCTTGGTATTAAGGTAGTAAAGTTATATAAATTACTAACCCAGAACTCGGTGATCAGCCGCATGCCGAGGTGGCCGTGGGTGGAGTCGGGCACCATCGTGAAGTGGTTCCAAGACCAAGCGGGCACCTTTTCACCAGTGGTGATTCCATCCTTCTTCAAGACGATAATGCCAGGGTAAAGCCTCTTGATAAGAAGACCAAGGACGCCTGAAGGTAAGCGTTCCCACTTTGGGCCCACCCACTTGAATGCCCTGCACATACCGAAAACATAAGTCAGAATGCTTGTGATGAAAAGGTAACTAAAGTAGAAGGTAACAACATTTTCAACCACCACTTACGCATCTGATGTGACATCAAGTAGGCCATGTGACTTGCGTTCTGGAAACGACGAAGGCCCTCGCAAGTACACCTTACCCTCGCGCACAACACCGAGCAAGTCTAGTGGATGATCTGTCAAGAGATCCTCATCCGCCACGGCATCCTCATCCTCCTCACTCTCCTCACGCCGCTCCTCCTCCTCCTCCTCTGACACCTCCGAGAGCCGGTCCTGGTAGTCATCGTCACTAGGCAAAGAGCCCGCATCCTCCTCCACCAAGGGCTCCTCGGCCAGCTCCTCCTCCTCTGACTCGGAAGACGAAACCGAGGGCAGAGGACTACTCAAGCGAGCAGGAGGGTGCCTACCCCGGGGCGCCTTGTGGGCAACCGCGGGTCTACCACGCCGTGCGGAAGTTTCCACCGTAGCGGCCCGGTCACGCTTTCTTCCAATGAGCACGCTAGTCCCTTCAGCACCCTCCGTGTATAGTTTAGACACAGGGCCAACCTTGCCCACCACCCGCTTCTTGAGGAGCTTCTCCTTGGCAACACTCTTCCTCGCCGCGAGCCGCTTGTCCTTGGAGCTCGGCTTCTCCTTGGAGCCCGGCTTCTCCTTCCCCCCTGCCATGTCTCAACCACCTGTCATCACAAAGAATGTGTTGATTAGTACAAGTAAAAACACAATAGTAATGAATAGGCTTAAAGAAAACTCATAAGAAGAAATTGCCAAAACTCATAAGAATACAACAAAAACAATAAGCTTCAGAAGTGGCATACAAATGGTTCATACAAAATATTACATCACAAATGGTTCATACAAAATATTACATCACAAATGGTTCATACAGACAGAAATTCTAAATCGACGAGTACAAAGCTTCAGAATACTGTACATCCAATCACGATCCTCCATCTCCAAACTGATTAATGCAGACATATATTTAACAAAAGATTCATGCATCATTAATTTAATTATTCACAAAACTATAGATTTTACGCGTTGAATGCACTGACCTATATCTACTAGGTAAAGCTAAGGCCATCCCACCTGAGTATGTGTAGCTTGTGTTCGTTTCCATGTCCTACTCCTATCGAAGACAGAATTTCGGCAGCACCTCCCCGCTGCTCTCCCAATACACGTCTCGACAAAGTTTCGAGAGATTGTGTATCCGGAGAACAACATGGGAGGCGCCACCGAAATTCTGTCTCGGATAGGAGTAGAACATGGAAACGAACACAAGCTACACATACTCGAGCTGTCCAAAACATGGACAATTCGAAACGGCCACGGTTATAAAAGATATAGCTCTTTGTATATAAATATATACCCTGGACAAGGTGTATACATGTAACACCCCGGCCACCCCCGGGCCGGGCCTGTCACCCCTGGCAGCTCTCTAGTATCTCCAGACTGGCCCCACAGATCAACACTGGTCTTTTCTGCGCACTTTGTCCTCACTCGTGCGCACCCGGGAAGGACTTCCCGGTCGGTCACCCATCCTTGGAGTGCTCCGGGCCAAGCACGCTTAACCTCGGAGTTCTTTCCAGATGAGCTTCCGGAAAAGAAGTTGCAACTTGTTGATATGAGTATTCTATCAATCCTGTTAAGCCCTGAGCCAGGATCTCACATCCTTCCCCCTTAGAAGACCGACGTCCTCGTCGGTCAGCCCCCAGTCCAGGAACTTCCCCTCTTGGTACACGTCTGTGCGTCCAGTGCCGGCACATGCTCCACATGTCCGCGCCCCTGACCCGCACACGCCCGTGTTGCCGCGAAGGTCGGCTCTGATACCAAATTGTAACACCCCGGCCACCCCGGGCCGGGCCTGTCACCCCTGGCAGCTCTCTAGGATCTCCAGACTGGCCCCACAGATCAACACTGGTCTTTTCTGCGCACTTTGTCCTCACTCGTGCGCACCCGGGAAGGACTTCCCGGTCGGTCACCCATCCTTGGAGTGCTCCGGGCCAAGCACGCTTAACCTCGGAGTTCTTTCCAGATGAGCTTCCGGAAAAGAAGTTGCAATTTGTTGATATGAGTATTCTATCAATCCTGTTAAGCCCTGAGCCAGGATCTCACAATACATAAATATATACAAACAACTCTTTATATATAAACATATACCCTTGACAAGGTGTATACATAAATATATATAAAGAGTTTCATCTTTATAACTAAAACCCTTCCGAACGGGAGACACCTAGGGTTACGCGACTTGTTTGGTGAGCTACAAAATAATGCAACCTAGCAAGAGGAGCGGAAGAGCGTCATTACCCTCGAAGCGTGATCGACGAAAAGACAGGGGAAGTAGCTCCTGCCCGAGCCCTGCCCTACAACGACGCTCCCGTCGTCAACCTCGTTGCATATCCTGCAGAAATGAGTTGAGCACAATTAGTAACTAAAAACTACTAAACTAACAATTAACAAATGATTAAACTAACTAGCAACTAACCCTAAACAGCAACTACTAAACTACTAAGCTAACTAAGCAACTAACCCTAACCAGCAGCTAACTAGCAACTAACAAATGAGTACACAAAGCAAGAAAAAAATTAAAACTAATTACCTAGATCGGGCTGGAGGAGGTTCGAAGCAGAGGTGGTGGAGCAGCGGCAGGGGCAGCAGGTGGACCTCGTGGTAGAGGTGGAGGAGCCTAGCTCACTCCTCCCTCCATTGCTCCGGTTGGCCGATGGCGGAACGAGCGGCGGAGGGAGGATTGGGCCAGCTAGCTCCGGCTAGATTGGGCAGAGGTGGCCGGATAGGTGGTGGAGGACTGTGGGGCGGCGGAGATGTGGAGGTCGACGGAGGAGAAGGCGTCGAGGGCAGCGGCGTCGGCAAACCCTAGCCGGCGCCTTCCATGTCGCGGTGGCGGATGGGGCGACGGCGAAACGGGGGGAAGGAGGGAGAGCGGAGCAGGAGGGTGGGTGCGGGTCCGACAACGATGGGGGACGGCGGTGACAGGAGGCAGAGGGCGGCGGGCGGCGGCGGGCTGGGCTCGGGTTTGGTGGAGACTGGATCGAGAGGCGCGAGGGGATTTGGGGATGTTTGGGCTCGATTGGGCCAAATTTTTCCTAAGTCCCCGCTAAACCTTCGCCGAGTAGCTTCTTCGCCGAGAGCTACACTCGGCAAAGAACTAATAAAATATGTAAAATAAATTTGTTAATTCATATTTTTTATTAATTATTCACAATTTGTTATTACAACCCTCACAACCTAGGTACCACACTCTAAATTAAAAAATATGATATGGCACCACCAATTTTTTTGTGTGGTTCCGACGCTCAGCGGCCCCGGTTCCGTCGAACCCCCCCCCCCCCCCACAGTTGACCGGAAGTCAACCGTGTCGTCTACCCCTTCCACGGGCGTCGAAAGGGGTAGCTACAAGGACTTTTCTCCTTGGTTGTGTTTGGTTAGGTCATATGAACATTTGGAACCCAGTTTGGCCCCATGTTTTCACATGGTTCCACCCGTTGCACCCGAAATGGAAGTTTACACCTAGAAGAGCATAACCTTCGTGCGGGATAAGTGTGGTGTGTGAAGCCGGTCACAGCTCGGAGTATCAAGTTGGATCTTGAAGCCTCCCACCACACTCTAACACATATGATATGGCACCACCTAGTTTTTTGTGTGGTTCCGACGCTCCGCGGCCCCCGGTTCCGTCGAACCCCCCCCCCCCCCCCACAGTTGACCAGAAGTCAACTGTGTCGTCTACCCCTTCCACGGGCGTCGAAAGGGGGTAGCTACAAGGACTTTTCTCCTTTGTTATGTTTGGTTAGGTCATATGAACATTTGGAACCCAGTTTGGCCCCATGTTTTCACATGGTTCCACCCGTTGCACCCGATGGGAGTTTACACCTAGAAGAGCATAACCTTCGTGCGGGATAAGTGTGGTGTGTGAAGTCGGTCACACCTCGGAGTATCATGTTGGCTCTTGAAGCCTCCCACCACACTCTAACACATATTATATGGCACCACCTAGTTTTTTGTGTGGTTCCGACGCTCCGTGGCCCCCGGTTCCGTCGAAACCACCCCACAGTTGACCGGAAGTCAACCGTGTCGTCTACCCCTTCCACGGGCGTCGAAAGGGGGTAGCTACAAGTACTTTTCTCCTTGGTTGTGTTTGGTTAGGTCATATGAACATTTGGAACGAAGTTTGGCCCCATGTTTTCACATGGTTCCACCCGTTGCACCCGAAATGGGAGTTTACACCTAGAAGAGCATAACCTTCGTGCGGGATAAGTGTGGTGTGTGAAGCCGGTCACACCTCGGAGTATCATGTTGGCTCTTGAAGCCTCCCACCACACTCTAACACATATGATATGGCACCACCTAGTTTTTTGTGTGGTTACGACGCTCAGCGGCCCCCGGTTCCGTCGAAACCCCCCACAGTTGACCGGAAGTCAACCGTGTCGTCTACCCTTTCCACGGGCGTCGAAAGGGGTAGGTACAAGGACTTTTCTCCTTGGTTGTGTTTGTTTAGGTCATATGAACATTTGGAACCCAGTTTGGCCCCATGTTTTCACATGGTTCCACCCGTTGCACCCGAAATGGTAGTTTACACCTAGAAGAGCATAACCTTCGTGCGGGATAAGTGTGGTGTGAAGCCGGTCACACCTCGGAGTATCATGTTGGCTCTTGAAGCCTCCCACCACACTCTAACACATATTATATGGCACCAACTAGTTTTTTGTGTGGTTCCGACGCTCCGCGGCCCCCAGTTCCGTCGAACCCCCCCCCCCCCCCACAGTTGACCGGAAGTCAACCGTGTCGTCTACCCCTTCCACGGGCGTCGAAAGGGGGTAGATACAAGGACTTTTCTCCTTTGTTGTGTTTGGTTAGGTCATATGAACATTTGGAACCTAGTTTGGCCCCATGTTTTCGCATGGTTCCACCCGTTGCACCCGAAATGGGAGTTTACACCTAGAAGAGCATAACCTTCGTGCGGGATAAGTGTGGTGTGTGAAGCCGGTCACACCTCGGAGTATCATGTTGGCTCTTGAAGCCTCCCACCACACTCTAACACATATTATATGGCACCACCTAGTTTTTTGTGTGGTTCCGACGCTCCGCGGCCCCCGGTTCCGTCGAAACCACCCCACAGTTGACCGGAAGTCAACCGTGTCGTTTACCCCTTCCACGGACGTCGAAAGGGGGTAGCTACAAGTACTTTTCTCCTTGGTTGTGTTTGGTTAGGTCATATGAACATTTGGAACGAAGTTTGGCCCCATGTTTTCACATGGTTCCACCCGTTGCACCCGAAATGGGAGTTTACACCTAGAAGAGCATAACCTTCGTGCGGGATAAGTGTGGTGTGTGAAGCCGGTCACACCTCGGAGTATCATGTTGGCTCTTGAAGCCTCCCACCACACTCTAACACATATGATATGGCACCACCTAGTTTTTTGTGTGGTTACGACGCTCAGCGGCCCCCGGTTCCGTCGAAACCCCCACAGTTGACCGGAAGTCAACCGTGTCGTCTACCCTTTCCACGGGCGTCGAAAGGGGTAGGTACAAGGACTTTTCTCCTTGGTTGTGTTTGTTTAGGTCATATGAACATTTGGAACCCAGTTTGGCCCCATGTTTTCACATGGTTCCACCCGTTGCACCCGAAATGGTAGTTTACACCTAGAAGAGCATAACCTTCGTGCGGGATAAGTGTGGTGTGAAGCCGGTCACACCTCGGAGTATCATGTTGGCTCTTGAAGCCTCCCACCACACTCTAACACATATTATATGGCACCACCTAGTTTTTTGTGTGGTTTCGACGCTCCGCGGCCCCCAGTTCCGTCGAACCCCCCCCCACAGTTGACCGGAAGTCAACCGTGTCGTCTACCCCTTCCACGGGCGTCGAAAGGGGGTAGATACAAGGACTTTTCTCCTTTGTTGTGTTTGGTTAGGTCATATGAACATTTGGAACCTAGTTTGGCCCCATGTTTTCGCATGGTTCCACCGTTGCACCCGAAATGGGAGTTTACACCTAGAAGAGCATAACCTTCGTGCGGGATAAGTGTGGTGTGTGAAGCCGGTCACACCTCGGAGTATCATGTTGGCTCTTGAAGCCTCCCACCACACTCTAACACATATTATATGGCACCACCTAGTTTTTTGTGTGGTTCCGACGCTCCGCGGCCCCCGGTTCCGTCGAAACCACCCCACAGTTGACCGGAAGTCAACCGTGTCGTCTACCCCTTCCACGGGCGTCGAAAGGGGGTAGCTACAAGTACTTTTCTCCTTGGTTGTGTTTGGTTAGGTCATATGAACATTTGGAACGAAGTTTGGCCCCATGTTTTCACATGGTTCCACCCGTTGCACCCGAAATGGGAGTTTACACCTAGAAGAGCATAACCTTCGTGGGGGATAAGTGTGGTGTGTGAAGCCGGTCACACCTCGGAGTATCATGTTGGCTCTTGAAGCCTCCCACCACACTCTAACACATATGATATGGCACCACCTAGTTTTTTGTGTGGTTACGACGCTCAGCGGCCCCCGGTTCCGTCGAAACCCCCCCACAATTGACCGGAAGTCAACCGTGTCGTCTACCCTTTCCACGGGCGTCGAAAGGGGTAGGTACAAGGACTTTTCTCCTTGGTTGTGTTTGTTTAGGTCATATGAACATTTGGAACCCAGTTTGGCCCATGTTTTCACATGGTTCCACCCGTTGCACCCGAAATGGTAGTTTACACCTAGAAGAGCATAACCTTCGTGCGGGATAAGTGTGGTGTGAAGCCGGTCACACCTCGGAGTATCATGTTGGCTCTTGAAGCCTCCCACCACACTCTAACACATATTATATGGCACCACCTAGTTTTTTGTGTGGTTCCGACGCTCCGCGGCCCCCAGTTCCGTCGAACCCCCCCCCCCCACAGTTGACCGGAAGTCAACCGTGTCGTCTACCCCTTCCACGGGCGTCGAAAGGGGGTAGATACAAGGACTTTTCTCCTTTGTTGTGTTTGGTTAGGTCATATGAACATTTGGAACCTAGTTTGGCCCCATGTTTTCGCATGGTTCCACCCGTTGCACCCGAAATGGGAGTTTACACCTAGAAGAGCATAACCTTCGTGCGGGATAAGTGTGGTGTGTGAAGCCGGTCACACCTCGGAGTATCATGTTGGCTCTTGAAGCCTCCCACCACACTCTAACACATATTATATGGCACCACCTAGTTTTTTGTGTGGTTCCGACGCTCCGCGGCCCCGGTTCCGTCGAAACCACCCCACAGTTGACCGGAAGTCAACCGTGTCGTCTACCCCTTCCACGGGCGTCGAAAGGGGGTAGCTACAAGTACTTTTCTCCTTGGTTGTGTTTGGTTAGGTCATATGAACATTTGGAACGAAGTTTGGCCCCATGTTTTCACATGGTTCCACCCGTTGCACCCGAAATGGGAGTTTACACCTAGAAGAGCATAACCTTCGTGGGGGATAAGTGTGGTGTGTGAAGCCGGTCACACCTCGGAGTATCATGTTGGCTCTTGAAGCCTCCCACCACACTCTAACACATATGATATGGCACCACCTAGTTTTTTGTGTGGTTACGACGCTCAGCGGCCCCCGGTTCCGTCGAAACCCCCCCACAATTGACCGGAAGTCAACCGTGTCGTCTACCCTTTCCACGGGCGTCGAAAGGGGTAGGTACAAGGACTTTTCTCCTTGGTTGTGTTTGTTTAGGTCATATGAACATTTGGAACCCAGTTTGGCCCATGTTTTCACATGGTTCCACCCGTTGCACCCGAAATGGTAGTTTACACCTAGAAGAGCATAACCTTCGTGCGGGATAAGTGTGGTGTGAAGCCGGTCACACCTCGGAGTATCATGTTGGCTCTTGAAGCCTCCCACCACACTCTAACACATATTATATGGCACCACCTAGTTTTTTGTGTGGTTCCGACGCTCCGCGGCCCCCAGTTCCGTCGAACCCCCCCCCCCCCCCCACAGTTGACCGGAAGTCAACCGTGTCGTCTACCCCTTCCACGGGCGTCGAAAGGGGGTAGATACAAGGACTTTTCTCCTTTGTTGTGTTTGGTTAGGTCATATGAACATTTGGAACCTAGTTTGGCCCCATGTTTTCGCATGGTTCCACCCGTTGCACCCGAAATGGGAGTTTACACCTAGAAGAGCATAACCTTCGTGAGGGATAAGTGTGGTGTGTGAAGCCGGTCACACCTCGGAGTATCATGTTGGCTCTTGAAGCCTCCCACCACACTCTAACACATATTATATGGCACCACCTAGTTTTTTGTGTGGTTCCGACGCTCCGCGGCCCCCGGTTCCGTCGAAACCACCCCACAGTTGACCGGAAGTCAACCGTGTCGTCTACCCCTTCCACGGGCGTCGAAAGGGGGTAGCTACTAGTACTTTTCTCCTTGGTTGTGTTTGGTTAGGTCATATGAACATTTGGAACGAAGTTTGGCCCCATGTTTTCACATGGTTCCACCCGTTGCACCCGAAATGGGAGTTTACACCTAGAAGAGCATAACCTTCGTGCGGGATAAGTGTGGTGTGTGAAGCCGGTCACACCTCGGAGTATCATGTTGGCTCTTGAAGCCTCCCACCACACTCTAACACATATGATATGGCACCACCTAGTTTTTTGTGTGGTTACGACGCTCAGCGGCCCCCGGTTCCGTCGAAACCCCCCCACAGTTGACCGGAAGTCAACCGTGTCGTCTACCCTTTCCACGGGCGTCGAAAGGGGTAGGTACAAGGTCTTTTCTCCTTGGTTGTGTTTGTTTAGGTCATATGAACATTTGGAACCCAGTTTGGCCCCATGTTTTCACATGGTTCCACCCGTTGCACCCGAAATGGTAGTTTACACCTAGAAGAGCATAACCTTCGTGCGGGATAAGTGTGGTGTGAAGCCGGTCACACCTCGGAGTATCATGTTGGCTCTTGAAGCCTCCCACCACACTCTAACACATATTATATGGCACCACCTAGTTTTTTGTGTGGTTCCGACGCTCCGCGGCCCCCGGTTCCGTCGAACCCCCCCCCACAGTTGACCGGAAGTCAACCGTGTCGTCTACCCCTTCCACGGGCGTCGAAAGGGTGTAGATACAAGGACTTTTCTCCTTTGTTGTATTTGGTTAGGTCATATAAACATTTGGAACCTAGTTTGGCCCCATGTTTTCGCATGGTTCCACCCGTTGCACCCAAAATGGGAGTTTACACCTAGAAGAGCATAACCTTCGTGCGGGATAAGTGTGGTGTGTGAAGCCGGTCACACCTCGGAGTATCATGTTGGCTCTTGAAGCCTCCCACCACACTCTAACACATATTATATGGCACCACCTAGTTTTTTGTGTGGTTCCGACGCTCCGCGGCCCTCGGTTCCGTCGAAACCACCTCACAGTTGACCGGAAGTCAACCGTGTCGTCTACCCCTTCCACGGGCGTCGAAAGGGGGTAGCTACAAGTACTTTTCTCCTTGGTTGTGTTTGGTTAGGTCATATGAACATTTGAAACCCAGTTTGGCCCCATGTTTTCACATGGTTCCACCCGTTGCACCTGAAATGGGAGTTTACACCTAGAAGAGCATAACCTTCGTGCGGGATAAGTGTGGTGTGTGAAGCCGGTCACACCTCGGAGTATCATGTTGGCTCTTGAAGCCTCCCACCACACTCTAACACATATGATATGGCACCACCTAGTTTTTTGTGTGGTTCCGACGCTCCGCGGCCCCCGGTTACGTCGAACCCCCCCCCCCCCCACGGTTGACCGGAAGTCAATCGTGTCGTCTACCTCTTCCACGGGCGTCGAAAGGGGGTAGCTTGTAACAGCCCCACTTTTGGTATAGTAAAATTTGAACCAAATTTTCACTTTTCCTTTCAGTCCTGCATCATGGCATCCATGCATTAAGGTGTTCCACTTGAAACAATTAAACTTGACAAACAGAAGTTAGCAAGTTAATATATTTGTTAAGGAAGTTCCAAGAGTTCACAAATAATAATTTTCACTTGCTCTCAAATTAATAAGGAAACATCAATTTGGAATTAACCAAAAATACCATAATCCAACTTTATGAACAAATGTTGCTCAAAACATTTTATTTTGCAACACCAATTTTTGTGGTGCTTCTACATGTTATTGGGAGGCTACATGAATTTTCTCAGATTTTTCTAAAATGCCTAATTGCCCTAATTAAATTCCTAAAAGCCACGGTTCTAAAAATATAAACAGAAAAGGACCTAGTTGTAATATGGAAAAGTCTTCCAGGGGGTTCCTTGCAAAGTCGTCTTCTTCTTCCTGTAGCGACCGAGCCATTGCTCGCGACGCACCAGCTCGCTCGCCGCCGCACGATGCCGCCCTACACACGTCGAGCATCGACGCCCCCTGGCCATGTATAAGAAGAGCACCCGAAACCCTAGCCCCTGCCCGCTTGCTCTCTCCCCCTCCTTGTTTTCTTTCTCCCAGGGCTCCGAAAACTATCCATGGCTGCCGAGCTCGCCGCCGTTGATTGAGAGCGCCCAGAGCAGATCGAAGAAGTCCACCGTCTCCGCCTCGTCGTCCTCTTCGTCCCCGTAGATGGAATCGGCCGGAGAAGCTGGGAATCGCCGCCGCTGTCCGTTTTCTTCTCCGTCCCCGACGCAGCTCCGACGACCCCGCGCCGCCGCTACAGAGCTCCTACGTCCATGCCGGTTGTTCACACGCGTCGAGGGTGAGTGTGCGGTCCTCATGGACATCCTCTCCTCCCTCCTCTCCCTCCAAGGCACCGTCGCCACCGTAGCACGTAGGTCGCCGCCGCCGTGGTGCTTGTCGTCGTCGTTGCCGGCGACCATTTGGGTCGTAGCGCCGCCCCTAGTCTCCACGTACCCGTACGTGTTGAATGCGCCCGCGAGTTCAGCACTGCGCGTGCTCCTCCGCCGGATCCATGCGCGTCGCCGCCGTGGTCACCGCGGCAGAGCGCGCCGGTCGTGGCGTCCTCCGGTCAAACGTCGCCGTGGGGCCGCGCGTTGACGTGGATGCCCTCGTGGCCACGGGTCCCACCTGTCAGCAGCTGTTGCTAGACCAGCCGCGGTGCAAAACAGTTCGGTGATATTTCTGGAAAATAAAATAAATCGCCAGATTCAAATGTAAATTTGTAAAATTCATAACTTTGGGAATGTTTGTCCAAAATTTACAAACGAGGTATCAAAATGTTCAGAAAACTGAAACCTAACCAAAAGTATAACTCATCCATGCAAATGAATATTTTAAATTGTGAAAATAATTGAAATACAAATGCATCTGTGAAATGGGCAATTTTGGGAAATTCATAACTTTTTAAATATGGGTCACAAAAATACAAACTTGGTCTCTAAATGACCAGGAGAACAAACCCAATGTTGTGACATCAAATTCTTGTTCAAATAAATATTGTAAATGACTGTTTTCTTGTACTGTATGAAAATGGCAGAAAAGAATTAATAATGGAAAAATCAATAACTCTTTAATTAATGATCCAAAAATGATATTTGACCTACCAAAATGTCCAGTAAGTTATGTACTTCATGATTCAACACTTCTCCACACCTGGATAATTAATTTCATTGATGTTTAATGGAATTTGCTAAGATGGCAGATTCAAATGGAATATTGAAAATGCAATAACTTTTTATTGGTTAATCCGAAAAATGTGTTTGATATATCAAAATGCTCACAAAATTATGAACTAATCAGTAACATCAATTGCATGCATGTTTGAGCAATATTTCAGTACTGTACATTTTCAAAAATGGCTATTTCCATTAAGTTTAAATATGGGGATGATTCCAAACAATGCAATAAATATAATTGGACCCCATTTAACTTGTTGGTCATGTTTAATACCTTTAAGGTGCATTTAAAATGTCATATCATCATGTGCTTGTGCATTGCACATGTTTTATATGGTGTGGTATTTGATTGTGCTTTCCGGTGTTTTTATACATCGATAGATCAAGGAGTCGGGGTTTCTCCACAATACCCTGACGACCCGTATTACCAGCCCGTTGAACAAGGCAAGCGTAATCCCCTCTCTGAGCATGTCTCCTCCTATGTTTTCCGCAAATATTTTCTCCACTATAATATTGCATTCGGTTCTAAATGTCTTTCGCTTGGATTAGAGTATCCTACTAGTTGCATTAGATACCTGTTGCCATTATCTGTTTCCCTCCTAATATCCATAGGATTGTATTGTTGGCCTGAGTTACTTAGCTATGTTATGTATATGCTTAGTCATGCTTAGTTAAATGCTTAGTTGTCCGGTGGATATTTCATTGTTGGAACTGTTGATGGAATGTCCGGATGATGGTGGAGAAATGTGGGTACCGATAAATAAACATGCTTAAAGGTGGGGATGAGAGGCCACATGGAATGTGGTGGGTTGTCTCGTTCTCGCCGCCTAAGGGCGAGTTCTCCCCTTCGTGCCAAGACCGAGCGTGCACCCATGCGTGAGGCCTATGCAGTAGCAGGAACCCTCATAGACTAAATAACTCGGGCGGGGCTAGCCAGGGTCCTCTAGTTTGAGCTTCCATTTGCGCGTGCGTGAAGATGGTGGCCAGGACTGAAATGAGGATGGTGGTGTTTTGGAAAATGAGTGGCCGCGGGGCAGGGTGTTGGAGGCACTGAACTTGCCCTACCGCCACTGATGATCCTGGGTTTGTCTCAAGCGAGGGAGAAGTCGACACCGCTCCCACCCAGCCGGCTCTCCAAGGAAGAGAGCTAAAAGCTAGGCAATGGGCCGGACGGTACGTGTGGTAAACATTGTACACCCCTGCAGGGTAAATCTTTTCGAAAAGCCGTGTCCACGGTTACGGACGACTTGGTGCCGAATTCAGAGACCATATAAAACTTGAACGGAATGATTAAAATCTGAGTACTAAAGGTACTACCAAGATTGCAAGGTTGACTCCCTCGAGGGTGATTCGGGGAGGTGCCTTTGTAGACACGTGCAGTGATGGATGGTGGTTGTTGTCGAGGATGATCAGAAGAAAAGAGTTTACTTCTTACCCCTTTGAAAATATTTCTGATTAGTCGATGCCATGGAGTTATGTCTTTTCTAAAGAAAAACTAGCTTTATGCAAAACAGCCATAAAACCTTTGTAAGCCAATCATCGAGCTAGTAGCTCTAGTAATCTTGCAGAGTTCGTCGAACTCAACGTTGCTTTGTTGATTCTTTCAGAGGAGGACTTCATCGATCTTGAAGGTGGGTTCTTTGTGGACGTCGACGAGTAGTCTGGGTTCCCAGGTGGCAGCTTGGGACATCTCCGGGATAGCTGGCGCTGGGAATGTTTATCTGTAGGCCTCTTAGGCCATAATTTGGATCTTGTTGTTTAGAACAGCTTAATTCGCTTCCGCATGATGTACTGTTGGGTCTGTGACCTCTGGTTGTAATATTTGCTATCTTTCTCTATTATAAGAGTTGAACTATAATGCTTTGAGTCGTAGAGTCTGTGATGTGCCAGTTGTTCCACAAGTCTTGATCTCTCTATTATGCATTGATAGTTGTGCCTGCGTTAAGGCATCAATCGGGGTGTTGCGTTGCCGATGATCCATTCCGAGCAACGCCTGCCAAAGGTTTTGGCCGGGATTGGTAAACCCGTAACCTCCGGTTGTATCGCTTAACCGGTGACACACAGCATCACTGTAGTTCTGCGGTCGGGGCGCCACAAGTTGGTATCAGAGCAGGACTGCCTGTAGGAAACCCTTCTACTGGTCTACGTTGAGTCTAGTGTTTGTGAAAATTATTTTTAACCTAAAAATGAGTTGTGAAAACCATCTTAGGATTCTTTTTACTCCTTATCTGGTTACATTCTAATCTCGGAGCCATCTTACCTCTATTTGAGTTAAAAAAGTTTTACTCCCCGCGATCCTAAAGAAACGGGGTCGGCTTCTACCTTTAGTGTTACATGTCAGGTTGCTCCCGCTGCGTGTTGCGTCATAATCCACAGTAAACACCGTTGTTTAGCGACACTCTCCTTCTTCCATGCTTCGGTTGTTTTGCAACTAATCGGGTGTTCCTTTCGTTGGGTTTTAACAGTGGTCTTGAACCGAAGGTCCCGGATTGTGCTGTGATTCTGGTATGATGAATTGTGTGGGTTGTTACCCATGTGATCGTTATGCCATTTATGATTCTCGGCACATGAAGCTGACCTTTAACCCAAGTCCTTTATGTGGTCAGTGAGGTTATGTTCAACCATTTACCACACCTCCACTGGCTATGTAACTTCAGCTCTCCCTTAGCCTCGCTTTAGGTTCTGTCTTGGAACCATCGGGGTTACGACTAGGATTTTCCTAGCGAGTCTCCCAACTATGTTCGTGACTCTGCTGCATCTCCCTTTTGGGGCATGGTTATCACAATGGAGTAATAACCGGTGCATCTTCAACATCTTAGGATTCTCCTGAGCATGTCTCTTACTCTGATCTGCTTTCCGACCTTTGTCTGTCATTTGTCAGTAAGGTTTTATCGTGCGTTGGTATGTTCCGATGCAAGTCACTCTCTTGATCCGTCAAGACTTTCCACTTCATCTGGTTAGGAGAAACAAACTCCAGTATCCTGTCCATTTCTCGAACTAGGTCAAAGTTTTGTAGTCCGCAGAATAAGAGGTTTATTTTAGTCTCTGTTTCTGTTCCATCTTAAAGTACCACGACATCTTGGTATAAAGAGTGTGCAGTCGTGCTAAGTATCACGATCTCCTTGAGGAAGTGATGCTCTTACACATATTACTCACCCTTCCCTCCGACTCACTTGATGCTCGAGAATTACTAAGGTGCGAGAATTGATGTGTCTATCCGATGCTCCTAACAATTTTAATTGTTTTGATATCCAAAGACCTTTTGTGTCCTTAGCATGATTGGTTAGCCGATCAATAAGTTGAGTTTGACTGTGCAACCAAGTCTGTTTGCTCTGGTGCACTTCCTTGGTCAAAGAGCTAGGTTCGTGTCGAAGCAAGATGGTACCTCCTTTGTGGATATGCTATCCTACAAATCTTTGATTTGAATTGGGCTATTGTCAAATCAAACTCAGGCCAACCTACTGAATGGTTAGTCTGACCAATACTTATGCCCGTTCATGCAAATATGAGTCTACCGTCTTGGAGTATCTGGATAAGTTTGTGGTTGAGCCCATCAACTACCTTCTTATTTTCTCCATGTTTGAGGAGATTCATGTTAGATATTGGGCGTTAGCATTGGAAACTTGTTAGAACTAACTTTGTGTCGTCACAAGGTATGTGTTCTGGAAGTTAGGAGTGACTTTCTCTGGTTCACGTGCAATTGCTGAAAGATGTCGCCGTGGATCTGAGTAAATGGTCTGGTTTCCTCGGAATCATCTCAAGTCAATCACGCATATGCAGAAGATTCTTGGAATGGAATGTTGTTACCTCCATTCCTTGAGAATTTTATCGATGCATCCAAGCCACGGGTTGAATTGTTTCAGAAAGAGAAGTCCAAGAACTTCAAGGTCTTCCTTGATGTTTCCCAACAAGGACTCAATTGTGTTCCGTTGCAAGTAATCCAAGTAGGTGCAGATTGTCTTCTGACAGTTGCTAATACGTGAGTTCCGTAATCTCGTTCCTCCTTTGAAGCTGGACATTGTAGTCCATCCCTTGGGGTTCTAGCAAATGTAATCCGTTGGTATCCTTTGCAAAGACTTCCTATTCATACATGTTGAGTCGGAAGTATCTCTACACCTAACCATGTCTGAATCGCAATTAGAAACGATGGTTGATGGTCGTCAAGAAGCTTGTCCTTGATGTCTAGAAAATCAAGAAGTGTTCCCGATACTAACGTTCTCGGAGTTTCTAAAGTTCTCTCGGTCCATCTTCCTGACCCTTCTCCTGTGATCCGAAATGCTCCTCCGTGAGGATGGTTCTACTCAATCTGTTTGGTAGAAGTTACCTCTTCATCTGTTGGAATCTTGTTTCAACACTCTTCCTCAGAGACTAACCGTTATCTACCATCTGGAAACCTCTTATCATTCTTCTGTTACCTCCATGTGTCTCCTAATCGTCACATCAAGAGCTGATTGAAGTCTCGTCCCAAGAGTTGACTAGGGGGTAACCGATCGTCGTATCTTCGAGAAGACCATTCCTTCCGGAGTGGTTTCCTTCTTTCCTATGGTGTAATCGGATGATGACCTCGGAGTGAAGCCGATGAAGATCTTCAGGATGCGCTGAATCATTCTACACGATAAGATCATTGAAGACCGTCGTAACCTTTCCCTCTTTCCTACTTTAGGAATCTCGGGGCGAGATTCTTGTAAGGGGGGTAGACTTGTAACAGCCCCACTTTTGGTATTGTAAAATTTGAACCAAATTTTCACTTTTCCTTTCAGTCCTGCATCATGGCATCCATGCATTAAGGTGTTCCACTTGAAACAATTAAACTTGACAAACAGAAGTTAGCAAGTTAATATATTTGTCAAGGAAGTTCCAAGAGTTCACAAATAATAATTTTCACTTGCTCTCAAATTAATAAGGAAACATCAATTTGGAATTAACCAAAAATACCATAATCCAACTTTATGAACAAATGTTGCTCAAAACATTTTATTTTGCAACACCAATTTTTGTGGTGCTTCTACATGTTATTGGGAGGCTACATGAATTTTCTCAAATTTTTCTAAAATGTCTAAGTGCCCTAATTAAATTCCTAAAAGCCACTGTTTTAAAAATATAAACAGAAAAGGACCTAGTTGTAATATGGAAAAGTCTTCCAGGGGTTCCTTGCAAAGTCGTCTTCTTCTTCCTGTAGCGACCGAGCCATTGCTCGCGACGCACCAGCTCGCTCGCCGCCGCACGATGCCGCCCTCCACACGTCGAGCATCGACGCCCCCTGGCCATGTATAAGAAGAGCACCCGAAACCCTAGCCCCTTCCCGCTTGCTCTCTCCCCCTCCTTGTTTTCTTTGTCCCACGGGCTCCGAAACCTAGCCATGGCTGCCGAGCTCGCCGCTGTTGATTGAGAGCGCCCAGAGCAGATCGAAGAAGTCCACCGTCTCCGCCTCGTCGTCCTCTTCGTCCCCGTAGAAGGAATCGGCCGGAGAAGCTGGGAATCGCCGCCGCTGTCCGTTTTCTTCTCCGTCCCCGACGCAGCTCTGACGACCCCGCGCCGCCGCTACAGAGCTCCTACGTCCACGCCGGTTGTTCACACGCGTCAAGGGTGAGTGTGCGGTCCTCATGGACATCCTCTCCTCCCTCCTCTCCCTCTAGGGCACCGTCGCCACCGTAGCACGTAGGTCGCCGCCGCCGTGGTGCTTGTCGTCGTCGTTGCCGGCGACCATTTGGGTCGTAGCGCCGCCCCTAGTCTCCACGTACCCGTACGCGTTGAATGCGCCCGCGAGTCCAGCACTGCGCGTGCTCCTCCGCCGGATCCGTGCGCGTCGCCGCCGTGGTCACCGCGCCAGAGCGCGCCGGTCGTGGCGTCCTCCGGTCAAACGTCGCCGTGGGGCCGCGCGTTGACGTGGATGCCCTCGTGGCCACGGGTCCCACCTGTCAGCGGCTGTGGCTAGACCAGCCCGCGGTGCAAAACGGTTCGGTGATATTTCTAGAAAATAAAATAAATCGCCACATTCAAATGTAAATTTGTAAAATTCATAACTTTGGGAATGTTTGTCCAAAATTTACAAACGAGGTATCAAAATGTTTAGAAAACTGAAACCTAACCAAAAGTATAACTCATCCATGCAAATGAGTATTTTAAATTGTGAAAATAATTGAAATACAAATGCATCTGTGAAATGGGCAATTTTGGGAAATTCATAACTTTTTAAATATGGGTCACAAAAATACAAACTTGGTCTCTAAATGACCAGGAGAACAAACCCAATGTTGTGACATCAAATTCTTGTTCAAATAAATATTGTAAATGACTGTTTTCTTGTACTGTATGAAAATGGCAGAAAAGAATTAATAATGGAAAAAATCAATAACTCTTTAATTAATGATCCAAAAATGATATTTGACCTACCAAAATGTCCAGTAAGTTATGTACTTCATGATTCAACACTTCTCCACACCTGGATAATTAATTTCATTGATGTTTAATGGAATTTGCTAAGATGGCAGATTCAAATGGAATATTGAAAATGCAATAACTTTTTATTGGTTAATCCAAAAAATGTGTTTGATATATCAAAATGCTCACAAAATTATGAACTAATCAGTAACATCAATTGCATGCATGTTTGAGCAATATTTCAGTACTGTACATTTTCAAAAATGGCTATTTCCATTAAATTTAAATATGGGGATGATTCCAAACAATGCAATAAATATAATTGGGCCCCATTTAACTTGTTGGTCATGTTTAATACCTTTAAGGTGCATTTAAAATGTCATATCATCATGTGCTTGTGCATTGCACATGTTTTATATGGTGTGGTATTTGATTGTACTTTCCGGTGTTTTTATACATCGATAGATCAAGGAGTCGGGGTTTCTCCACAATACCCCGACGACCCGTATTACCAGCCCGTTGAACAAGGCAAGCGTAATCCCCCTCTGAGCATGTCTCCTCCTATGTTTTCCGCAAATATTTTCCCCACTATAATATTGCATTCGGTTCTAAATGTCTTTCGGTTGGATTAGAGTATCCTACTAGTTGCATTAGATACCTGTTGCCATTATCTGTTTCCCTCCTAATATCCATAGGATTGTATTGTTGGCCTGAGTTACTTAGCTATGTTATGTATATGCTTAGCCATGCTTAGTTAAATGCTTAGTTGTCCGGTGGATATTTCATTGTTGGAACTGTTGATGGAATGTCCGGAAGATGGTGGAGAAATGTGGGTACCGATAAATAAACATGCTTAAAGGTGGGGACGAGAGGCCACATGGAATGTGGTGGGTTGTCTCGTTCTCGCCGCCTAAGGGAGAGTTCTCCCCTTCGAGCCAAGACCGAGCGTGCACCCATGCGTGAGGCCTATGCAGTAGCAGGAACCCTCATAGACTAAATAACTCGGGCGGGCTAGCCAGGGTCCTCTAGTTTGAGCTTCCATTTGCGCGTGCGTGAAGATGGTGGCCAGGACTGAAATGAGGATGGTGGTGTTTAGGAAAATGAGTGGCCGCGGGGCAGGGTGTTGGAGGCACTGAACTTGCCCTACCGCCACTGATGATCCTGGGTTAGTCTCAAACGAGGGAGAAGTCGACACCGCTCCCACCCAGCGGCTCTCCAAGGAAGAGAGCTAAAAGCTAGGCAATGGGCCGGACGGTACGTGTGGTAAACATTGTACACCCTGCAGGGTAAATCTTTTCGAAAAGCCGTGTCCACGGTTACGGACGACTTGGTGCCGAATTCAGAGACCATAGAAAACTTGAACGGAATGATTAAAATCTGAGTACTAAAGGTACTACCAAGAATGCAAGGTTGACTTCCTCGAGGGTGATTCGGGGAGGTGCCTTTGTAGACAGGTGCAGTGATGGATGGTGGTTGTTGTTGAGGATGATCAGAAGAAAAGAGTTTACTTCTTACCCCTTTGAAAATATTTCTGATTAGTCGATGCCATGGAGTTATGTCTTTTCTAAAGAAAAACTAGCTTTATGCAAAACAGCCATAAAACCTTTGTAAGCCAATCATCGAGCAAGTAGCTCTAGTAATCTTGCAGAGTTCGTCGAACTCAACGTTGCTTTGTTGATTCTTTCAGAGGAGGACTTCATCGACCTTGAAGGTGGGTTCTTTGTGGACGTCGACGAGTAGTCTGGGGTTCCCAGGTGGCAGCTTGGGACATCTCCGGGACAGCTGGCGCTGGGAATGTTTATCTGTAGGCCTCTTAGGCCATAATTTGGATCTTGTTGTTTAGAACAACTTAATTCGCTTCCGCATGATGTACTGTAGAGTCTGTGATGTGCCAGTTGTTCCACAAGTCTTGATCTCTCTATTATGCATTGATAGTTGTGCCTGCGTTAAGGCATCAATTGGGTGTTGCGTTGCCGATGATCCATTCGAGCAACGCCTGCCAAAGGTTTTGGCCGGGGATTGGTAAACCCGTAACCTCCGGTTGTATCGCTTAACCGGTGACACACAACATCACTGTATAGTTCTGCGGTCGGGGCGCCACATAGCTACAAGGACTTTTCTCCTTGTTTGTGTTTGGTTAGGTCATATGAACATTTGGAACCCAGTTTGGCCCCATGTTTTCACATGGTTCCACCCGTCGCACCCGAAATGGGAGTTTACACCTAGAAGAGCATAACCTTCGTGCGGGATAAGTGTGGTGTGTGAAGCCAGTCACACCTCGGAGTATCATGTTGGCTCTTGAAGCCTCCCACCACACTCTAACACATATGATATGGCACCACCTAGTTTTTTGTGTGGTTCCGACGCTCCGCGGCCCCCGGTTCCGTCGAAACCCCTCCACAGTTGACCGGAAGTCAACCGTGTCGTCTACCCTTCATGGGCGTCGAAAGGGGTAGCTACAAGGACTTTTCTCCTTGGTTGTGGTTGTTTAGGTCATATGAACATTTGGAACCCAGTTTGGCCCCATGTTTTCACATGGTTCCACCCGTTGCACCCGAAATGGGAGTTTACACCTAGAAGAGCATAACCTTCGTGCGGGATAAGTGTGGTGTGTGAAGCCGGTCACACCTCGGAGTATCATGTTGGCTCTTGAAGCCTCCCACCACACTCTAACACATATTATATGGCACCACCTAGTTTTTTGTGTGGTTCCGACGCTGACATGGTTATACATCTTGGGTACCCCATCATGAGGGTACCTGGTGCACGTAATGACTGAGGCCCAATAGCGAAGAGCCCACTCGAAGCCCGAGACAAGAGTCCCAAGAAGATGGAGTACCTTCCAAGATTAGACATAGGCATAGTCGGTTTAGAACTTTCCATATGTATAAACTAGGTCGGTTAAGGACTCCCGAGACCCAGCCTATTTAAAGGCTGGGAGGGGCGCCGATCTAGGGCCAAGCCATACTCGAACCACCAAAGCTCTTGCGAGATCGTCATCTCGCCGGAGCCACCCTGTAACCACATAATCTCCAGCGATCAATAACAGACAAGCAGGAAGTAGGGTCTTTACCTCCACCCGAGGGGCCTGAACCTGGGTAAATCTTTGCCTCTGCTTGTCAGCCGACGAAACTACCAGTACTACCACGTTCTCTCCCCATAATCTCAACCCTAGGTCCTTAACCATGGGATTTGATGAGGGTACACCTCGTCAATTGGCGCCGTCTGTGGGAAAGAATAGTGCTGGACTCGCGGTTTCTTCGGTTCCATCGGAAAACGGCGACTCGCCGATCGGATCTACAAACGGCAACTCGCCGGCTGCATCGACAAACCAGAACTCGCCGACTCAGGCGGCACACGGCAACTCGCCGGCTCACTCGACAAACGGCAACACGCCAGCTTCACCCGCAAAAAGCACATCGGATCCTCTGATGGATTTCGAGCCACACTCGCCAGGATTCCAGGAGGCCTTCTCCGATCTCGAGTCAGGTTTGGGTTTAACCGTCGGTTCGTTCAATTTTTTCGTCAACAAGCTTGGTGTGCAGGACTTGACGGATCCACGCCAACTCGCGACTTTCGCACCCGAGGCTCCATCGGCTGCGACTCCTTCGACTGCGGATCTTTCCGCTGCGTCCATACCATCATCAACCCTCCAAGCCTGTTCATCTGCAACAACCATGTCCACACGAGAGATGCGCGAGCTCATTGAAGAGCTCCAGGGCGAGGAGGCCGAATCAGCATACCGCACAAACGATCCCGAGCTAGATCAACCACTCGAGGATAGTTTCGACTGCGGGATCTCCCTCAGCGACCTCGAAACTCATATCGACAACCACGTCGACTCCGAGATCTGCGCCAACAACAACCTCGACTCCGAGGCTCACAACAACCTCGCCGACGCCGAGATGGGCATAGGCGACGAAGACGTCGACTGCGAGATCCGTCCAGACGAACCACTCGATGAACATGCAGGCTCAGACATGAGCCTCGACGAAGATGTCGAGTCTATGACGGGACTCGAAAGTACATACATATGCCCTCGGGTCATACCCCAACAGGTCTATGTGGCCATCGCCGCAGAAACATCAGAAACTGCGGCCAGTCGCAGGCCTACAGAATTTCCGTGCACAGTCACTATGCCGGACGGAGCCACAACCCTCACAATCACTGCTGAGATGGCAGCAAAAGCAGATAAAGTCATCAAGGAGTGCACAATGATGCCAGCAGACGCAACACAAGAAGAGATGTTGACCTTCCAGTACTTCAACTGGCAGGAGTCACTTCGACTGAAGCAGATAAGAGCCACACTCGAAGAACGCAAAAAGCAAGCTAGCTTGTCAAGTGTGCGCAGAAGACAGCTCTCCCTGAGCTCCACCGGGCGAGCAGACACACACGCAGATCAAGGTTGTCACACCTCTCGCCAGGCGAGAAGGCGGCACTCACCCGCAACTTAGGCAACTCCTTCATGACATACGACGAGGAAGGACTGCCGGTGCCCAAAACAGCAGCAGGTGCTCTCTACACCGCTGCAGCATACCTGGAGGCAATCAAGCCCCCAGCGGATGACCCCAATGCAAAACTACACCGCCAACAGATCAAATCACTCGCCTTAGCTGCAAAGGCCATACGCCAAGTTCCAAAAACTCCAGGTGGGAGTCGAGACCGTGCCCTAGTCGACGCGCCTCGGGAAGAGCATAATCACAGTGGTCGTCGCCACCACTCGAAGGAAAGAAGCGGCTCGCGAAGGCGCAGGTCCAGGAGCAGGTCACGCAGATCATACAGTAGCGACTCATACTCCGATCGAGAGCCTGAGCCACATGGAGCTCTGTGCTTCACTCGACGCGTCCGCGAGACACGGATGCCCAAAGGGTTCAAACTCACATCTGAACAGCCCAAGTACACGGGTCGACAGGAACCTTCCGGGTGGCTGGAAGATTACAGGCTGGCTGTCGCATGCCAGCGAGGCACGAACACCACAGCCATGCAGTACATACGACTGATGCTCGAAGGCACAGCCCGCGACTGGCTCAAGGCCCTACCTTCATCAAAGTACGACTCGTGGGATCACTTCCGCGATGACTTCATCAAAAACTTCGAGCCTCTGTGTGAGCGCCCAAAAACGTTCGAGGAGCTGCGGGCCTGCGTTCAGCGTTCAGACGAAGCGTTGAGGTCATACATCAGACGATGGACTGAGATACGTAACTCAGTTGGAGTGGTTTCAGAAGATATGGCCATGGATGTTTTCGTCATGGGCCTCGCCAGGCGAGACCTCAAAGAAGCACTTGGCCGCAAAAAGCCAAAATCTGTAGCCCACCTCCTGCAAATCGCGACTGAGTGGGCAGATGGAGAGGATATGGCACGCACCGCACGCGGGTCCTCACCCCGTGACAAACACGAGAATAGCAGTCGAAGCCATAGAGACTCGTACAGAGATGACCGAAGGCGCAAACGTTCAAAACGTCATTACGACGACGACAGACCCGAATTCATGGCGGCTGGGTTCTCCACACCCCGCAACGATCAGGACAGAAGCGACCGACGGTCGGAAGAGCGAGACAGTCGAGACGACCGGCGAGACAGTCGAGATGATCGGCGAAACAGTCGAGATGATCGACGCGATGGCCAACGCAGTGACAGCTACAAGAGGAAGGATTGGCGCAAGTCACGGGCACAATCTGAGCGATCATTCGAAGAAAAGATGGACGCTGATTGCAGATTCCACCTGTACAAGGGGGACGATGGAAAACTGCGGTCCAACCACTCGATGAGAAACTGCAGGGAGTTCGACCAGATGGCGACTGATTACGTAAATCGCAGAAAGGCAGCAGCCGCACAAGCACCTGCACCCGCCTCAGCCAAACAACGTGCCTGTTCTGATGGCACCACCTCCACCACCACAGCCTGCCCCAGGCGGAAATCTCGCGGGTGCCATACAGCCCGTGCCTCGGGTGGACGAACCACAGTACCCTCCGCCCCAAGGGCAGATGTACATGATACAGAAAGGTCGACCTTCCAACAGGGAGCAAAAGCTTCGCACTCGACAGGTAAACATGGCGGTCATGTCACCGCCTGCGGTGACAGAGTACTTAAAGGGATCTGATACTGCAATAAGCTTCAGCAAAGAGGACCACCCTCCGTCGGTTGTTCGACCAGGGCACTCTGCTCTGGTACTCGACGCGCAAATTGGAGGCTACGCCATGTCCAAGGTCTTCATGGATGGTGGGAGCGGCATAAACATCATCTTCGCAGATACGCTCCGCAAAATGAATAGGTCAGTCGAAAACCTGCCAAGATCCTCAAATACCTTCCACGGTATCGTTCCAGGGAAAGCAATAAGTCCAGAGGGCACCATACAACTCGACGTAACGTTCGGGGACAAGCACCACTTCAGGACGAGTCGATTGAGTTCGAAGTGGTCGACTGGAAATCACAATACCATGCTATACTTGGACGCCCGACGTTCGCTCGATTCATGGCGGTGCCGCATTACGCATATCTCCAGCTGAAAATGCCTGGACCAAAAGGAGTAATCACAGTCAAGGGGAACTTCCAAAAGTCTGACTCTTGCGACCGAGAATTCAGCAAAATCTCTGAGATGTTTGGCATGGAAGCAACGCTCGCCGATCTAGCGGTCTCCAACGATCGAACACTTATGCCAGAACAGAAAAAGGTGGCAGTCGACAGAGCATTCAGTGCCACCAACGACACAAGATCGCATCAGGTGCACCCGACAGACCCGACCAAGACAGTCAATGTCTCGTCGAGTCTGCCTATCGCATAGGAAAGCGCGCTCGTCGAATTCCTCCGTGAGAACTGGGATATATTTGCATGGTGTCCAGCAGACATGCCAGGTATTCCCAGGGAATTCGCCGAGCACTCTCTCCAGCTACTTCCAGGTGCTAAACCAGTCAAGCAAACAATGCGCCGCATATCTGGCCCAAAAAGAACTGCAGTCGAAGCCGAAGTCGACAGGCTACTCGCAGCAGGATTCATCAGAGAGATCAAGAAATCACAATGGGTGGCTAACCCCGTACTTGTAGAAAAGAAGCATACAGACATCCTGCGGATGTGTGTTGATTTTACAGCACTCAATAAGTGCTGTCCAAAGGATCACTTTCCACTACCTCGAATCGACCAGATCGTCGACTCCACCGCCGGGTGCGCTCGCTTATCCTTCCTGGATGCTTACTCGGGTTACCACCAGATAAGGATGAAGGAAGAGGATGAAGAAAAAACGGCGTTCATAACCCCACTCGGGGTCTACTGCTACACCACAATGCCTTTCGGGCTCAAAAACGCAGGCGCAACCTATCAGCGCATGATGCAAGATTGCCTCAAGAAGCAGATTGGGCGAAACGTCCAAGTCTATGTAGATGACATAGTCATCACCACAAGAGAAGAAAGCACGCTACTCGATGACTTGCGGGAGACATTCGCAAACCTCAAGCGCTTCCACATCAAGCTCAACCCGAAGAAGTGCACCTTCGGCGTGCCAGCTGGGCAACTCCTCGGGTATCTAGTCTCAGCTCGAGGAATCGAGGCGGACCCGGAGAAAATACAGGCCATCTTGACGATGCAAAGGCCTTCAAAGCTCCACGACGTGCAAAAATTGGCGGGTCGAGTAGCAGCGCTCAGTCGATTCATCAGCAAGCTAGGCGAAAAAGCACTCCCGTTCTATCGACTGATGAAGAAAGCAGATAAGTTCGAGTGGACGCCAGAAGCCGAAGCAGCCTTCACGGACCTCAAGCGAGTCCTCACAAGCCCTCCAATCCTCGTAGCACCAAAGGAACGCGAGCCACTATACCTATATGTCTCTGCAACTAACAGGGTGGTAAGCACCGTTCTAGTGGTCGAACGCAGGGAGGAGGGGCACGCGCAAAGCATACAACGTCCAGTCTATTACTTGAGTGAAGTACTCTCCACATCAAAGCAGCGGTACCCGCATTATCAGAAACTGGCATACGCCGTGTTCATGTCCTCAAGGAAGCTGACGCATTACTTCTCCGAGCACCCGATCACTGTAATCAGTACTTCAGGGATCGGGGACATCCTCACAAACCCCAATGCAACTGGGCGAGTAGCAAAATGGCTCATCGAGCTAGCTCCAAGAGACATTAAGTATGATTACCCGAAGGCCATCAAAGCACAAGTTTTACCCGACTTCCACACCGAGTGGATTGAAGCTCAGCTCCCAGGAGCACCAGATGTGTCCAATTCTTGGACCATGTACTTCGATGGCTCGAAGAAAAACGAAGGCGCAGGCGCAGGTGTCATCCTCATATCACCAAAGGGCGACAAGCTCCGCTACATCCTGCAAATGGGATTCGAGTTCCCATCCAATAACGAGGCAGAATACGAAGCTCTGATACATGGCATGAGGATGGCCAAAGCCCTCGGGTGCACTCGACTGATGATCTACGGCGACTCGAATCTGGTGGTGCAGCAAACAATGAAGGCTTGTGACGCAATCGCAGATAACATGATCGCCTACCGTGACTTGTACAACATCATGGAGGGCAGCTTCGAAGGCTGCGAGTTACGGCACATAGGGCGTGAAAGCAATGAAGAAGCGGATAAGTTAGCCAACATTGGCGCGACCAAAGCTCCAGTGCCACCTGGTGTCTTTTTCGAGCGCATAGAGCATAGATCAATCAAAAAGAAGCGAGAACCTCCTGCAACAGCCGCACCAGCCAAGAGCAAAGCACCCAGCACAGAGGACCCACCAGTCGAGGTACTCCTCATCGAGCCAACTTGGACTCAACCTTTCCTCGCATACATACTCCGCGGCGAGGTACCCGAAGACTTCACAGAGTCAAGACGCGTCACTCGACGATCTAAAGCATACACTGTCATCAACGGTGAACTTTACAAACGCAGCATATCAGGTATGTTCCAGCGTTGCATAGCATTTGAAGATGGCCAAGCCATCCTTCGTGATATTCATGCAGGAACTTGCGGGCATCACGCCAGCAGTCGATCACTCGTAGCCAAAGCCTTTCGCGCAGGCTTCTACTGGCCCACAGCACTCAAAGACGCGGAGGACATAGTCAAAAGGTGCATCGGCTGCCAAAAATTTGCCACAAAGCCGCACGCACCCGCATCGGCGTTGAAGACAATACCATTGGCCTGGCCTTTTGCCCAGTGGGGGCTCGATATGGTTGGGCCACTCAAAAAATCCTCCCATGGAGGGCATACTCACCTTCTGGTGGCGGTCGACAAGTTCACCAAGTGGATTGAAGCAGTACCCATCACAAGTTCGACTGCCACTACAGCAGTCAATTTCATAAAGTCCATCATATATCGCTTTGGTGTGCCAAGCAGCATCATCACGGACAACGGTACAAACTTCACGGCTGAGGAGTTCAAATCCTTCTGCAAAGAGCAAGATATCACGCTCAATTATGCATCTGTGGCGCACCCGCAATCAAACGGCCAAGTCGAAAAGGCCAATGGGCTTGTGACAAGTGGGATCAAGAAGCGCCTCCTGGTGCCACTCAAAAGGGCTGCGGGTGCTTGGGTAGAAGAGCTTCCGTCTGTGCTATGGAGCCTACGCACAACACCCAATGCCTCAACGCAATTCACTCCATTCTTCATGGTCTACGGCGCAGAGGCAATTCTGCCATCAGACGTAAGGTTCAACGCACCAAGAGTCGAAGCATACAATGAAGAAGATGCAGACGAGGCACTCGAAGACGCAGTCGACCTGCTAGAAGAGGCGCGTAACACGGCGCTCGCACGCACAGCTATTTATCAGCAGGACCTCCGCAACTATCACAGCCGTCGACTGCGTACCAGGTCCTTCGAGGTTGGCGACCTGGTACTTCGACTGAAGCAAAAGAAGGTGCATAAACTCGCTTCTCCATGGGAAGGACCTTTTATCATCACCGAGGTGGTTGGTGGTGGAGCATATAGACTGAAGCACGCGAAGACAGGAGAACTCTCGCATAATCCTTGGAACGTTGCGCAGCTGCGCCGTTTCTATGCTTAGATTGATCAGTCGAACAATGTAATAGGCACATATGTCGGATAGCTGCAGGTTTCAGACGCGCTCTTTTCCTTACCAGGGTACCTAAGGGGACTGGAAGGTTTTTAATGAGGCGGCCTGCAGCTTAACATTCAAAAAAGGAATATAATTCATGATTCCTCATATTTCTCCCTGCTTACTACTCGCATAAATTGATTTCACAAAATTAGCCTCACCCGAGCACTCGGGGGCTGCGCTATCTCAAAAAGCATGTGTTTCCGCTTGTTCACAACATAATACCCCAGCCGCACTCGAATACTCGGGGGCTGGGTCATAAAGAACATACATAAACACAAAAGTGGCTTAACCCACTCAATTATTCGAGGGTTGAGCCTAGAAGCATCAAGTGAAGCTTCAAGTATTGCAAAAATTCATAACCGCACATAAATAGTCATGGACTGTGCAGCTTATGTTTGATACTCTAAAATATTTCTATCAAGTTCACTCAAAATACACGGGGGCTGGATAGTCCTAATTTTACAACATGTTGCTTCATACACCCCGCTCAACAGGCTCGGGGGCTGCATACGTGTAAACAAATAATGTACAATAATCACAAGTGTTGCGTTTTACACTTTGGAGTTACTTCCCATACACATAACCTACTCAACAGGTTCTTCCTTGGGTTCAGTCCATTTTTCCTCCTCCTTCAGCACACGATGGATTAGGACCAGTGCGTCCACTCGTGTCTCTTGGTAGTGCTCCTCCATCGGCACAGGACCACCACCTGGTACGGGTGCGGGTCCCATCGCAATCCTTTTCAAATCAAGGTGCGGAAGGTGCGATCGCACAAAGGCAAGAGCAACGTTAGCCCCGCTAACCAGTTGCTCACGCACAAACTTCTTGATCGCCTTGCCCTTTCGAAATTTCTTCAGCAAAGCCACAAGGCCTTGTGGTTGCTCATTCAAAGGAAACAAAGCTTCGTGAACTCGAAATAAGGCCAGCCTGCAAGTCTCCAGTCGAATGGCTGTGCGCCAAGCACGGTCTAGAAGCCTTACCAAAATGGCACTCTTCTCCCTGTCTGACCAGAAGGGGTGGGCGGAGTACTCAGTGCTATTCGCATGACCATCGAGTCGATCCTGAATTCGTGCCTCCTCCTTTATTGGGTCAGAACAAACACCTGCGCAAAAGCAAAGGGCTCATCATCGCCCAGTCGAGTCACCTTGCTAAGAGGAGATCTCGATGATTCAAAAATGTCTTACATTCGAGTTGCAGGTTTATTTTTTCCAACTCCTCAAGCAAAAAGGCCTCCCGTGTTGGGGATGGCCTCGACTGCAACTCAGCATACGCGTCTTGTGCCACCTTCAGTTCGCCCTTCACATCAGAAAGCTTCTGCTGAAGGTAGTCCATAATTTTCTGGTCGTTCACGCTTCGCGACTTCGAAGAACCACCCACAACAGGGCCAGTTGATGGTTTAGAGGCTTGTTTCTACAGTCAGAATAATTAAATGCATAAGGAAGCATGAAGAGCTCAAGCAAAAGGCTCGGGGGCTGCGCCTCCCGATTGCTGAATTTCATAATTCATAACATGACAGATACGATGTCTGATGATTTACACTTAGCAAAAGCAAAAGGACGACATTCCTAGACCTAGTCGACAAAGGGATCACTAGCTAAGTCGTCGACTTCTTAGAGGAAGTTTTCTTCGCCTGGACCTTGGCTGCCCTTTCTTCAACAGTTGTCACCATCTGTTGAGCGTATTTTCTGGCGGCATCCATCCAAGGGTTGAACCCGACAGTTTTGCCGTCAGAACCCCGTGGAAACTTTGTCGTCGCCTTGTCAAAATCTGCCTCGACTCCGTGCGCGAGCAACATGAGAAAAGTAGTCTGAGCACCACTTACCATTTGCTCGCGACAGAAATCGGCGACGGCGGTCCCTTCAGGATTGAACAGCTCCACTAGTTCCGCAAAAGAAGATGGAAGCTCTTCGCCGGGGAAGAAGCTGCCATGGAGGCCGCCTAAGGCACTCGCCGCCTGCGTCAGCATCTCCCCTGCTCTGCTGCTGGTAACCTCCGAGACAGCCACGCTTTCATCAAGTGAGGCGCCAAGGCTTTGCTTGCCAGTAGCAGAAGGGCCATCCATCACGCCTAGCATAAGGACAAAATGATCAGCACAATATATCAGGAACCTCAAAAGGAACACAGCAAAAATTCATACCAGTTAAGCTGGTGCTGGCGGCAGAAAGTCGACCAATTGCGACTCCTCTCTCAGCTCAGCTGCTTTCAGCCTCTTCTGTAGATCATCCACTCGACGAGTGGCTTGGTTCAAATTTTCTGCTGCATCAGCGGCAGCCTCTGCAAAACAACCACACATGGTCAGCAGACTGCAAGAGGAATCAGACTTAACACGTAAAAGCATAAAAAGATACGCACTCTTCGCAGCTTCGAGTTGCTCCTGCAGGGTGGCGGCTTCCGTCTCCTTGTGCACATACTTGGCACCAGCCTTCAGCAACTCTTTTACAAAAGCCTAAGTGAAACGGCATAGACGAAATCATAACTCAATATCTGAGTTTATGCAAAAAAGTTTGGCACTCGACGAGGCATAAAACTTACGTGCTCCAAGAAGGAAGAAGTCGACGCAGGGATATCTGCAGCCGCAGCTCCGCTCTCAGTTGCTGCAACCTCCGGTTCGGGTGGTGTAACTGTGGCCGTAGCAGCAGGAGTCGCAGACGTAGGCGGCTGCTCTGGTGGCAGCGTCCGTGCAGTTGATGCTGCGCTGCTCTTATCCGCCGTAGGTGGCGGAGGCATATCCTCATCCGAGGAAACACTGTGTCAAAACATTATCAGTATACCAAGTGGCATAGTTCATAAGTGACAAAGCATATTCACATAATACTTACTCCCCAGTGAGGTCACATAAATGATCAGGCGCCAGCATACCCATGCTGGGGCGTGATTTCTTCGGGACGCGAGGGGGAAGCGAGCGAATGGGAGGGACGTTGAGCGGCGCCTTTGTCGACTCCGTCTCATTCCCCTCCTTTTCCTCAGAATCAGCGGTGTCTTCTTCCTCGCGTGCCCGCTTCTGCTTGCCCTGCACCTCAGTATCGCCTTCATCGGCTTCTGGAGTGTGTGCAGTGGCGAGTGAAGCCACTTCATCATCTGAGCCCGCATCGAGTGGCTCGTTGTGCAGCACTGGGCCGTCCTCAGGCAGAGGAGGCATCGACTCATATATTCTGTGGCCCTGCACACAGAAACCGCAAAGGAGTCAATCTCACACATGCATAACATATGAACTAACATATGGTATCGGCTATTACCTCTGGAAGAGGATTGCTGGTCTCATAGGGAGCCACAGGCGAGTTCATCTCGCAAGGTTCTTCATCGGTGAGCTTGGTAAGGCCTCTTACCAATTTCTCCGCTTCGGCATCAGATAGCTCGACTGCGCGCGAGCGGGTTGGATCAGAAGCACCGCTGTATGCCCACAAAGCATGCACTCGAGCTCGGAGAGGCTGCACTCGCCTCTTTGCCATGATGGCCAGAAAGTGGATGCCCGTAACCTCTCGACCAGCAGTGGTCTGGAGCTTCAGCACCTTCTCCATCAGAACGTCAGCCTCTTCGGCTTCGACTCCGGTCGGCTGGGAGATCCAGGAGGGCCTCTTCTTCACCAGAGCATCCGCATCAAAAGGAGGCAACCCGAAAGCTTGGGTGCCTATGGTCACATCCTTGATGTAAAACCACTTCTGGCGCCATCCTTGCACAGACTCCACGAAGTTGATCTTGAAGTACTCGATATCAGGTCGAGTCTGTACTCCAAAACCACCAGGTCCCTTCGCGCTGTGCTGGCGCTTGACGTTGAAGATGCGGCGGAAGAGACCAAAGTGGGGCGCAACGCCCAGAAAGCACTCGCAAAGAATAAAAAAGCACGCAATGTGCAAAAGCCCATTGGGCGTAAAATCGTGCAGTTGCACCCCATAAACGTGCATCAGTGCACGCAGAAAGTTGTGAACAGGGAAAGAGAATCCCCTGTTCACAAAATCCACAAAGCAGACCCGCTCATTGGGGCCTGGGCGTGGGATTACCTCGGCGCCGGGGATGCGGACTTGCGAAACATCCTCAGGAATCAGCCCGTCGTTCCGCAGTCCGGTCAGCATCCTATTGCTGCAGGAGGACTTGGTCCAGGCGCCCTTCTCCCTCTTCAAACCGCTGGCGGAGGCTCCAGCGGCGCTATCCGCCGATGCGTTTGCGGCACTCCTGCCCCTCCGGGTACTCGGCTTCGCCATCGCAGTGGTGGATTGCAAAAGCTTTGCTATGTGGCTATGGCGAGGCGCAGGGAGGAAGAAGAAGAAGCAGCGGCGGCGGAGAGCAAATGGCAAGTAAAAAACACTATTTACTCAGCCGTCCCCTTTTAACCTCAGCAAAAGAATCCTCACCGTCGATGCGAGATCGTGGGCATAAGCAAATCCAGCCGTACACGTGGCAGCCGTGGAGGGCAACCGTCGCCGGCCACTCCGCCCACTACGCACGGGAATCTAGGAACTACCATCATGGCCCCGGAGAAATCGTGCCTGAACGGTCAAATCCAGTCCAAACGGCTGTACAATGGGCCCACAAGACGTGTCACGTCCCATCTCTCGCAGCACAGCGCACGCCACCGCGTGTCAGGTGGCGCAGTCGCCATAAAACGTCATCCCTGACGTCATTGCAGCAAATTTGTTCCGAAAAGATGTCGGGTTCGCCCAAAGCATACTAATCACTCGATTGGTTGTCGACTGCATGGTCACTCGACTGTTTCTACGATCAAATACATATTACTCCCATCGGGAGCGTATCAAAAATTTCTTCGACTAAAGATGATCATGACTGGTGATTCTGAGATTATCCTCCATTACAAGTAATAAAGCACAATCTCGGGGGCTACTCCCATCGGGAGCGCTGGCGCGCACCCGATAGAATTATGGCTAAAGGTTTTCTTCGACTAACAAATGTAGAGAAAGATGGTTTTGAGATTATCCTTCATTGCAATCAATAAAGCACAATCTCGGGGGCTACTCCCATCGGGAGCGCTGTCGCGCACCCGATAAAATAGTATCAAATGTCAGTCGATGAATATGTCGACTGCGTTCATATGCAAAATCATACTCGAAACATTCCCGAGTTGCGTCCGTCGCAAATACCTCGGATGCTGCATGCATAGTGCAAAGGTAAGACCCGCCGAACTTTCGAGCTGGGCTAAGGACCGTTCCAGCAACGTCAATCCTTATACTTTCCGTGTCAGCAGACATGATGAAAAATCCCGACGGACGCGTTGGGTAAAATTCAAAGTTATACTGCAGATCGACTCAGTAAGACCTCAGCGGCCTAGTCGAATCTGACCAGTTTGTTCCAGATTCGAGTCCGGGGACTCGAGTTTGATTGAAAGCTAGTAAGGTATTACCCAAATGTGTAGTTAACCAGTCCCGATCCGTCGAGTGAACTGGGCCTGCTAAGCTATTATCCCTTGATCATCATAAGCAAAAACCACAGTCGATGAAATACTCGACATAGCCAACATGTGCTATTCATACAGGAATTCCAATTATAAAAACAAAGCATATGACGTGCACTTACGAAAGAGTCCATGCCCGATTCTTCGAGTCAGACAAGTACTCGGGGGCTACTGACATGGTTATACATCTCGGGTACCCCATCATGAGGGTACCTGGTGCACGTAATGACTGAGGCCCAATAGCGAAGAGCCCACTCGAAGCCCGAGACAAGAGGCCCAAGAAGATGGAGTACCTTCCAAGATTAGACATAGGCATAGTCGGTTTAGAACTTTCCATATGTATAAACTAGGTCGGTTAAGGACTCCCGAGACCCAGCCTATTTAAAGGCTGGGAGGGGCGCCGATCTAGGGCCAAGCCATACTCGAACCACCAAAGCTCTTGCGAGATCGTCATCTCGCCGGAGCCACCCTGTAACCACATAATCTCCAGCGATCAATAACAGACAAGCAGGAAGTAGGGTCTTTACCTCCACCCGAGGGGCCTGAACCTGGGTAAATCTTTGCCTCTGCTTGTCAGCCGACGAAACTACCAGTACTACCACGTTCTCTCCCCATAATATCAACCCTAGGTCCTTAACCATGGGATTTGATGAGGGTACACCTCGTCAGACACTCCGCGGCCCCCGGTTCCGTCGAAACCCCCCACAGTTGACCGGAAGTCAACCGTGTCGTCTACCCCTTCCACGGGAGTCGAAAGGGGTAGCTACAAGGACTTTTCTCCTTGGTTGTGTTTGGTTAGGTCATATGAACATTTGGAACCCAGTTTGGCCCCATGTTTTCACATGTTTCCACCCGTTGCACCCGAAATGGGAGTTTACACCTAGAAGAGCATAACCTTCGTGCGGGATAAGTGTGGGGTGTGAAGCCGGTCACACCTCGGAGTATCATGTTGGCTCTTGAAGCCTCCCACCACACTCTAACACATATGATATGGCACCACCCAGTTTTTTGTGTGGTTCCGACGCTCCGCGGCCCCCGGTTCCGTCGAAACCCCCCCACAGTTGACCGGAAGTCAACCGTGGAAGTCTACCCCTTCCACGGGCATCGAAAGGTGGTAGCTACAAGGACTTTTCTCCTTGGTTGTGTTTTGTTAGGTCATATGAACATTTGGAACCTAGTTTGGCCCCATGTTTTCACATGGTTCCACCCGTTGCACCCGAAATGGGAGTTTACACCTAGAAGAGCATAACCTTCGTGCGGGATAAGTGTGGTGTGTGAAGCCGGTCACACCTCGGAGTATCATAATGGCTCTTGAAGCCTCCCACCACACTCTTACACATATTATATGGCACCACCTAGTTTTTTGTGTGGTTCCGACGCTCCGCGGCCCCCGGTTCCGTCGAAACCCCCACAGTTGACCGGAAGTCAACCGTGTCGTCTACCCCTTCCACGGGCGTCGAAAGGGGGTAGCTACAAGGACTTTTCTCCTTGGTTGTGTTTGGTTAGGTCATATGAACATTTGGAACCCAGTTTGGCCCCATGTTTTCACATGGTTCCACCCGTTGCACCCGAAATGGGAGTTTACACCTAGAAGAGCATAACCTTCGTGCGGGATAAGTGTGGTGTGTGAAGCCGGTCACACCTCGGAGTCTCAAGATATCACATGTGAGTTTTCTTTTCTTTTCCCTTAATTAATTGCCTTACAGCAGGTGAATCACGCGTGGTAGGTGGCTGTCGGTGGAGTGGATAAGATCACATATTCCGGGTATGTGGTGACAAGAATACATTTAATTAAAAGAACACACATATTTAATCTCAAAGACATATTTTATTTAACGTTAACACATAACGAGTACATTCTGGAACCGCCGATACATAATTGACTAACAAACAAAGAAACATGTAGAACAAATTACAACAATCACGAACAACTAACAGATTAATTAAAACCTACGATCTTCTCATCAAATATCTTCTCCTCCGGCCGATCCCATGCCAGATGGACCTCCAAAGCAGTGGCCTCCCGTCCTGAAGAACGGACCCGGGTCGACGACCTGCTCCACATGGATTCGGATAGTATGAACCAGTGACGGTTTCGTCGTGGTTGAGTAGGGGCGTCAAACTCTGACGGTGGAAGCTCAGGCTCTGGCACCTCCACATCGTACATGGTAGGAACTTCAGATGGATTCTTCATCCACGCCATCACACTCAGGTACCAGCTGTCCTCCGGCTTGAGCATTTCGACAAGCTGCTGATGCATGTAAAATGCATACATGAACTTTGCATTTTAATTGCTTATATTCCAATCATATTTGCATCATATAAGGGTTATATCAATGTTTTATAATGATTTTGGGAATATTTCATAGTTTTCCCATTTATTTGGAATTAACCCTGTTTTTCCAGAAAACGTCTTTTTTAGTGTTTCAGACTTTCCGGGAGCTTCGGGACTCCAAAAAGGGCAAGGCCAAAGAGCACGGTTCAGAATTTTTGAGACGAACGCAATGGGCTTAAATTGAAGACAAGAAACCCAACAGGCTGGAAATGGGAGGTTCCCACGTGGCCTAAAATACCTGGCCGCGTGGGCCCAGCTCTTTTCCCCTCGGAGCTCCGTGGCCGTCGATCTTTCGTCCACCGACTACGTCTTGACCTAAAAACGCCTATAAAAAAGGTCCCCTGGCGTTTCGCGAAAGGAGGTGGCGGAGAAACAGAAAACCACGAAACAGAGAGTCAGAAGGCTACCGCCGGAGAAGATCGGAGGGGGGAAACGCCGCCGGAATCACCTCCGGAGGGCTCCACCCCCCTCCGGCGTGTTCATCATCGACATCTACAGCAAGATCATCTCCATCTCCCCACTGTAAACTCTTGGCAAACATGATGTATGATGCAATATACTATTCCCTTGATCTATTGTGTCTCCCATCTGTGTTTGAGAAGTGATTTGTTCATGGCACTTGTGAAATAGTTCGTTGATTGGTTGCATACAAGTGTTGTTATCTTTTATGATTGTCTTTATGTACAATATATGAGTGCACGCATATGTTGGGGAATGCATGTAAGGTGATCACCGTAGCGTAATGGATTGAGTAGGACATGTCGGAGTAGAGAGAAACCGGTGTCTGAGACTTGAAGTTACTTTATGGGGGATATATATGGGGGACCCTAGAACTTAAGGCTATGGTGGGACAATTATGTCTTAATAATTCTTGTGCTGCACATTTATTTGGCCATGAGATCCATCATAAGAGTTGTGTTATTGCTCATTTACTTGGCTACACCTATTTATGGCTCCCACCTAAAAGAAACAACTAAGACTGAAACATGTGCTTCACTAATTGTGACAACCACGCGAATGAAATAACAATTGCTAGAACATTTGCTCCCTTGAGATATTTGATACTTGCTACTTTGAGAAACTTGCTTGAGAAAACTACTGAGAGAAACTTGCTCTAAGAAACTTGTGTCTGAAACTGATTGAGAAACTTGTTACTAGAAAACCCATTCCACATCACTTGCTTCATTAGTTAGTTCTTTTCATATTTATTGCTTTGCATAAACGGTCGTATAAGAGGGTTATAGGGCTTTAGAGAATAGATAGTTTACCTTCAGCTCCTCGTGGGTTCGACACTCAATACTTATCGAATGTGCTACAGTGATTCCTTGCTCTTGGGGATTATCAAGTACTTTTCTGGCGCCGTTGCCGGGGAGCGTTGTGCTAAACTTTTATTCTTGTTTGCATTGCATACTAACATATAAATCTAAAACACAAAAAAAATTATAAAATGGAAAACAACAAAACAATCCTAGAATTGTATAATATCTATCTTGAGTTAGGACATGAAGTGTTTGAGGAGAAAATTAAAATTTATTTGCATAACAATCATGTCTGTGGTAGTACTAATTCTTTTAACAACTTTATTGCTAATACTGAGGAAAACCTTAAGCTTGGGGAAGTTTGTTTTGATGAATATGACATTTTTAGTCCCCCTACTATTGAGGATGAAATTGATTGTGAGTTTGATGATCCAATATGCTCATTAGATGATAAGTCTTTATGTGGTGATTCTATTCAAAATCATGTGGGAATATTTAACTTCAATGCTTGCAACTATTATGAGAGAGGAAGAGATAAGAATCCTCTCTATGTTTCTATGTTATTTAAAATGCAAGCTATTGATCATTATATGCATTGGTTACCTCAAATGGGTGTTATTTATTCATATATAAAATGCCAATGCATAGGAAAAGAGTTAGACTTAAAAGTTAATGGTTTAATGTTTTGAGGTGTGCTCTCTATGCTTTTATCTCCTATTCAGTTTGGGCACACCTTTATATCTTGAGAACCTGCAAAATAACTTTACCTACTGATTTCTAACAATTAGTTTAAGATTTTCACTCTATATGAAATTTGGGAAAGTAAATGAGAAGGATGAGTAATGGAGAAGTTGGGGTCGACCTTGAACATGTGTTGTTCATGCCAATGGAACCATTGCAAAATCTCTATCATTTAAACTTTTCCCAAAGCTAAAACCAAATAAAAAGAGTGATAATAGTAATTCGCTGTCCAGTTTTTGACATATCCTGTCTTTATTCTGCATTACTCTCATTACTTGTGTTTTGTGCGGTTCTTTTGATCAAGGAGCATTACATAACCATAGTAACAGTAGCTAATGTTTAAAATCAATTCATGATATGTCTTTGCTGTGCCTATGTGGATTTAATTTATGAAGGCACTAACCCCTCTAATCAAGTTTGTGACGAGTGTTGTGTAAAGAGAATTTTAAGGTGGAAGAATTGAGGGTGATGAACAAGATCAAGAGGGACAAAAACTCAAGCTTGGGGATGTACCCCTAGGCTCACCCTACATATATCAAATAAGTACAAGAATTTAAGCTTGGGGATGCCAAGCCACCTCACTTCAACCATCTTGATACCAAGTAAGTAAGCCTAGCTATATGGCTATAAAGAAAGCGCTTTGCGGGAGGCAACCCGGTTATTTTTGTGTGTGATTTTTCTTTGTGTCCTCTTGCTGTAACAAGAGATTTGTGTCTAGTTAGTTCAGGAGTTTTTAATAAAGTGCCAAGTTTTACCCATGTTGGTCTTGAAAAGTTGCTATTTGAGTTCGGAGATTTTATTCCTGCACGAATCTGCACGGTATGATTTTTAATTCTTATTCTGTAACTCCGAATGAGCTCATATTTGAACTGTAGTTGCAACTTTTCATCCTCTGTATGCATGAATTTTTTCGGAATTTTTCGAGAAAGTTTGGTAGGGTAGAAAAATACGTTTTGCTGCTGCTGTTTTTCTGGACAGATTCTGTCCCATTTTGTTTGATGCATGCTTTGAGCTTTTAAGTTGAATCTTTTTGATCCAATTGAGTTTATGAGTAGGCATACAACATTATACACTTCTGGACATCTCATATGAATTTTTGTTCAAGGATTATATGCAGCAAGAAACCTATTTGTTTATCACTATTAATGCACCCCACAGAAAAGAGATGGGAGAAACGGTGTTTTGAAGTTTTTTCACAGGGATTGGAGGAGATGCACCAAGAGCTATCCAAGGATGGTGAAGACCATAAGCTTGGGGATGTGAAGACAACCCCGCTGGACCTACACACTCTCGGTTTGCACACGTCCAACTTCTGTTTTTCGATCGAAACACTTTATCGCATAAACTTGGAGCGTCGTTTTTGTTTTTGTTTGAGTCTTGAGAGACCACCACACTATCAATTATATATGAGAGAGCTACTGGAAATATGGTTGAAATATGTTGGATGCTTTTATAAGATTGGGAAAAGGGATGTTTGAGTTGATTTTTAATGATACATATAGTTGCATGATTCATGAGCTTGTTTATGAGTAATAGTTTGCAAATCTTTTTGAGAGTATCACTTATTCATGTTTTGGTGCTGATTGTTATTTTACTTGGTTTAACATGGATTAGTTAGTTCTATGGACACTCATGCATGCATCTAGATGGTCAACTTTCTCCCTTTTGCTAGCCCAAAAACTCCAACAAGCAAAAACTTGTTTCCAACACCTTCAACCAAAGTTATTCCAGTGAGTCCACCATATCTACCTATAGCTTTATGCTATTCCGAGTATGTTAACATGTTTTTGTGTTATCTTACCTCTGAATGAAAATGTTTATGTTATTGATTGCATGGGAAAAGTTGGTTATATAGCTCTCACGAACTTGATGCACATTTCTTTTATTTGCATAATAAAACATGACCCATTGTGATTAAGATTATGATGTTTGTGGCTTGATGAATGTTTGGGTTGGAAGTTAGCCCATATGTGCTGTCACATGCAAGCTTTCAACACGCTCTTCATCTCATTTAGTTGATATCATGTGCTTTTGTCTATGGATGCTATCATGTGAAATAAATGTGGAAATGAGTGAGTTTAAATGAGTTTGTGTAAATGGTTAGAGAGACGCCTGGGCCGCTAATCTAAGCCATGCATCATTCATGGTGGAAATTTACTTACATACTATGGTGAACCTTCTGTGATACACCTTGCAATAAAAAACTATTCCAATGGTAAATAAAAAGGGTGTTGAGATTGTTCATTTGTTTGTTTGTCTTGTCATTTTGATATGGGCTTGTTCCATATCTTGGGACAAGAGGTACCCCAGTTGACGCTCTTGATGATACTATTATGCTTACAATGATATTTAATTGAACTTGCTTTGTTTCCAAGTTGAGTAACACATGGTGTAAGTACTTGTATTCAAGGGGCATGAGACATTCAACCATTCTTTATCAAGCACACTACTCATATTTGCTTTCACTTTAACCTTAATCATTCAAGATGCTATGATAGGGGCAATGAGAGCTTGACACCAATGAATACCTTATTGCAATCATTAACTTAAGTAGAAGAGTTTGGAAGTTGGATGAAACTTATGCATGCTTTACCTCTACTCACATATACATCTTTCCAAAGTGTCCACCTATCATATTTTTTCATCATCACTCTATGACCATGTAGGATGTTCTACTTATCATTATGCATACATGTGTTCCATATTACTATCTGTTATGTTACACTTTGTGAACTATCAATGAACATCCTTGTCTTGAATACTTGATATCACTTCATAAACTATTTGCATATTGCTACTCCTTTGAAGAATGAATCATTTGACTATATGTAGCAATAGTAATCATCTTTGATATTCATTGTTAAGTATTAAATTGCAAAGTCCATGTTAGTTTTATCATCTTCATACTCGAGGACGAGCATGGATTAAGCTTGGGGATGTTGATGCATGTAAAATGCATACATGAACTTTGCACTTTAATTGCTTATATTCCAATCATATTTGCATCATATAAGGGTTATATCAATGTTTTATAATGATTTTGGGAATACTTCATAGTTTTCCCATTTATTTGGAATTAACCCTGTTTTTCCAGAAAACGTCTTTTTTAGTGTTTCAGACTTTCCGGGAGCTTCGGGACTCCAAAAAGGGCAAGGTCAAAGAGCACGGTTCAGAATTTTCGAGACGAACGCAATGGGCTTAAATTGAAGACCAGAAGCCCAACAGGCTGGAAATGGGAGGGTCCCACGCGGCCTAAAATACTGGCCGCGTGGGCCCACTCTTTTCCCCTCGGAGCTCCGTGGCCGTCGATCTTTCGTCCACCGACTCGTCTTGACCTAAAAACGCCTATAAAAAAGGTCCCCTGGCGTTTCGCGAAAGGAGGCGGCGGAGAAACAGAAAACCACGAAACAGAGAGTCAGAAGGCTGCCGCCGGAGAAGATCGGAGGGGGGAAACGCCGCCGGAATCACCTCCGGAGGGCTCCACCCCCCTCCGGCGTGTTCATCATCAACATCTACAGCAAGATCATCTCCATCTCCCCACTGTAAACTCTTGGCAAACATGATGTATGATGCAATATACTATTCCCTTGATCTATTGTGTCTCCCATCTGTGTTTGAGAAGTGATTTGTTCATGGCACTTGTGAAATAGTTCGTTGATTGGTTGCATACAAGTGTTGTTATCTTTTATGATTGTCTTTATGTACAATATATGAGTGCACGCATATGTTGGGGAATGCATGTAAGGTGATCACCGTAGCGTAATGGATTGAGTAGGACATGTCGGAGTAGAGAGAAACCGGTGTCTGAGACTTGAAGTTACTTTATGGGGGATATATATGGGGGACCCTAGAACTTAAGGCTATGGTGGGACAATTATGTCTTAATAATTCTTGTGCTGCACATTTATTTGGCCATGAGATCCATCATAAGAGTTGTGTTATTGCTCATTTACTTGGCTACACCTATTTATGGCTCCCACCTAAAAGAAACAACTAAGACTGAAACATGTGCTTCACTAATTGTGACAACCACGCGAATGAAATAACAATTGCTAGAACATTTGCTCCCTTGAGATATTTGCTACTTGAGATATTTGATACTTGCTACTTGAGAAACTTGCTTGAGAAAACTACTGAGAGAAACTTGCTCTAAGAAACTTGTGTCTGAAACTTGATTGAGAAACTTGTTACTAGAAAAACCCATTCCACATCACTTGCTTTCATTAGTTAGTTCTTTTCATATTTATTGCTTTGCATAAACGGTCGTATAAGAGGGTTATAGGGCTTTAGAGAATAGATAGTTTACCTTCAGCTCCTCGTGGGTTCGACACTCAATACTTATCGAATTGTGCTACAGTGATTCCTTGCTCTTGGGGATTATCAGCTGCCCACCTAGCCTGTTGATGAACTGGTTCATGGCTTGGGGCTCCCACACCTCCCGTGGGAACCTCTCAAACCTCAGCTTCGTTAAGTACGGCAGCTCTGATGGCCACCCTCCGTGCCCACGATGCCAGCGGCTCATCGCGTGCGTCTCGCCGTTGACGGCGAGGCCGGGGGAGGCATGGAGGACGCGAGTGCAGTCCTCGCTGAAGCGGAAGCGCACGAAGAAGTCGAATGGCGGCACGCAAACCTCCACCTTGACGTTGCGGCGGTTCACACCGCACTGCACCACCACCGCCCCCACGACCGTCTCCGGGGACACCGGTGGCCGGCTACCTCCCACCGTCGCCATCAGTGCGCGCCCGCTCCACTTCTCCAGCTTGACCATGCCGGGAGTGCGAGACAACACGCTGATACCCGATGACGTAGTTACCTGCGTCAAAAGAATTTGGGTTAGGTTGAGACTCCAAGTGCAGAGTGTGTAGTAAGTGGAAGACGTGTTTTCCCCACGAGGGGTGACTCGAGGGTTTAATATCGAACTCTCGGGGAATCAGTAGTGAAGATTTATCTTTCCTATCCTTCTTTTGGTTACCTACAAAACAAAGTAAATGTTTTGGTCCTCAACCTCACCTAGTGGTTGTCAAGCACAAGGTGTGAGAATGATATCAAGATAATATGCAATGCAAACAAGAAATAAATATGCAATGGTGGTAAATAAATATGCAAGGATGGTGGTAGCAATGATAAATGATATTTTTGGGTTTTATATGATGAATGCAAGATGGAAAAGTGTTTTGTATTTTCGGATTTTTAAATGGCAGAAAATGGAAAAGTGGTAAAAGTTGTTGGAAAGGTGTTTCTTATGATTAAAATGGACCGAGGTTCATGGTTTCACAAATGCACTCTCTCTTTAATAAAGTGGTAGACAATGGAACACTAGAGTTCACATATGAGATTGCAAACAACAGTTTAATGACAAGTTATAATTATATAGGCATCACGTCCTAACATAGAGATCTTTTGTTTATTAATCTCTCTTATACTCCACCAAGATGCGAACTAAATCATAATACCTTAGTAATTAAGATAAATCAGAGCATAGCATTAAGTTTCATGACATGAAGTTAAAATAAGAACATGGTAGATCTAGTCATGGAGTAGTGGCAATGGTCACACCCACATCTCCGGTAGCAATGTATTTTTCTTTATCCCTAGTGAGGCAACAAAGTAAGATAAAAACCCAAGTGGATCGCGGAACTTTCTCTCACGTTCACCGCACTAGCCACCCCCGTTACTCCAACTAATGCACACGTTCTCCCTCATACGCTCTCATACACATGCTTTATCAAAACAAGTAAACAAGAACGGGGTACATAATATGCATCTACTTTCATAACTGAAACAAAACCATTGCAATCTCAAACATATATTAACTCATAAAAAGATCCACCAAAAAGATATTACATAGATGACCGTAATCATGTTCAGCAGCTCATACGGTACTAATTAGTGAAACTCAAGAGAGAGGAGAGATACATAAGTTACTTCTACAAACTCATAGTCCAGAGGTGGACTACTCCCTCTTCATCATGGAGACGGTGGAGAAGTCGTTGGAGAAGATGGAGACCACGCCGGCAGCGCCCCGCCGGAGTTTTCCCCCTCCAATCTGCAACTCCAGGTCTCTGTTTCGTGGTTTCTGTGTTTCTGCGGCGCTCTTTTCCGAAGGGCGTCGGGGACTATTTTTATTGTCGGTTTTAGGTCAAGACGGAGTCGTGGGCGAAAAGATCGACGGCAACGGAGCCTCGAGGCTCCAGATGGTGGGTCCCACGCGGCCCAGGTACCTGGCCGCGTGGGCCACCCTCTTTTGGGACTCGGGCCTCCGCTTGTTCGCTTCCTTCGCTCCCAAGTCTTCTTCCTTCCAAAACTGATGCTCGGAAATTTCCAGGTCATTTGGACGTCGTTTGGGTCCCTGAAACATTAAAATATGGAAAATAGGGTTTTCTGCCTGCGTAGGGTTTATTCCATAAAAATAGGAAAATCATGAAATATTCCAAAAATCATTATAAAACAGTGATATAACCCTTATATGATGCAAATATGACTGGAATATAAGTAAAATAATGCAAAGTTCATGTATGCATTTTACATGCATCACACGAAGTGCCCGCGCTCGGAGTTTTCAAGCTCACTCCACATCTCCTCCTGAGACGCGGTACGACGATTATCTACGACGGGGTAAATATTGCAATGGGCGAATTTGTGTGTACAAGAGTGGCCGGCCGGGGCCTTTTATAGCCTTTCCACCGGCTTTCCCGCCCAAAAATTCCCGCGAAAAATTCCAGCCCAAAAATTCCCGCTAAAAACAACAGTCAAAATTTCCCGCCGAAAAATTTACCAACCAAAGTTTAGCATGTCGTGCAATAAACAAGACAAAATTTTGTGCGACTAAACACATCGATGAACAAAACATACGGTTTCTTCGAGCTACAGTCCACACTGGCTGCGATATCACTTGCAGTGTGGGACTGAGCTCGGTAATCCGGATGATTTGTGTTGGACGACACGAATTAAACTGAAAAACAAGTTGTGTTGAATACCTAAATATAGCTGAAACAAAACACACGGTTTCCCCTAGCTACAGCCCTACAGTGATTCAGGGTCGAATGCCGTTGCATTCACTGTAGGACGTAGCTAGGGAACCCGAATGTTTTGTATTTGAGCACAAGCTAGAATGAGTGAGTAACCTGTCTGAGATGTGGACTATTTATAGGCGTCGTTAGGGCTGAGAAACTGGCGCCAAAACAACACGCGCCGGAGGGGCAAAAGAGCGGGAAAAGTGTACCTTTCGCCGAGAAGGACACTCGGCGAAGTATGTCACTCGGCGAAGAATTGGCGCGTACTGAAATTTTCTTTCCCGCCCATGTCTTTGCCGAGTGCCGGCCACCGACAAACTCGGCAAAGATGCTTTATCTCAAAAAAAATTCACGTGTTTTCTTCGCCGAGTGCCCCCCACCGACACACTCGGCGAACATCTGCCGGAAAAGGCGGCAAATCTCAAAACTTTCCCGCGCACTCTACCGAGCGTGGCTCTCGGCGAAGAAAAGGCAGCTCCAATTTTTTTTCCCCAACCACATCTTTGCCGGGTGCGACACTCGGCGAAATTCACGCACCGCCGCGGAAAGGTGGGACCCAATGGCAGGCGCCACGTCGTCATCCGTTTCGCCGAGATCAGAGCATTGCCGAGTGTTTTTTTGTGTTCTTCGCCGAGATTATGTTCTTCGCCGAGGTCTTTATCCACGCAGTGCCGGCAAACGTGATGTTTGCCGAGTGTTCTCGGCTTCGCCGAGTGTTGTCTGCGCTGTGTCGGCTTAGACGGTCTTCGCCGAGAGTCCCCGACATTTTGCACTCGGCAGAGAGCGATTTTCCAGTAGTGACGTCACCGTTCAGGTAGGTGTCTCAACATTGTGCGTTCTGGTTTGAACTCTCGCGCTACAATCGATCGGCGGCCGTTCGTCAGTCGCCTCCTATGACGAAGTCGCCGCAGAGCGATCTTGGTCTAGGCCAAGGATTTGGATTTCGGTTTGGGAAATTTTCCGGTCCTGAACGAAACGGCCAAAATTCGCGAATTTCGGTAATTTCGGTCAGATCTCGGACGAAAAATTGGAACCTAAATTTGGATCTTAGAAAGAAAATTGACAAAAATTGCAAAACAAATTGGATTTTCGTGCAAATTTCGACCAAAATTCAAATATTTGAATTTTTAAATAAAATTATCGGTCCTAGACGAAATTGCCGAAATTCGGCCGGAATTCGGTTTTCGGGCCGAAATCCAGATCCCTGACCCGGTCCTGGGCGAAATTGCCAAAATTCGGCCGGAATTCGGTTTTTTGGGCCGAAATCCAGATCCCTGACCCGCCCAGCGTCGTCAACCACGAGCTTCCTAGGAAAATTACAAGCCGGCCGCCGGCTCCCAGAAGTATGTACTCCACCATGCATCTCGAATCCGATCTGCCCTATGATTAATTTGGTTGTTCGCGTCAATCGACGCAGGATCGGCGTTTCCACACGGTGAAGTTGACACACGGAGTATTTTACAGTCACATACTTAGCTCCGATCCTGAGATGTGAGATCCAAGTACGCGATGTCACCAATGGAATTGCTCTCGCTGTCTCGCATAGTCGCATGCTGTCCTAAATTAATTAATTGGAGAGAGCTCCTTGTACCACTCATCTATCTATCTATCTATATATAAAAGCGCTGCGTTTCGCTCGCGCTCCGGGTACTATCCCGCTGCCCACGTCACCGGGTACTGTAGAGTGCTGCAGTGTCCGCACTTCTACAGTTCCGCTTTTTTTTTTCTACCCTTTTCGAGATAATCTATCTATATATAAAAGCGCTGCGTTTCAGCGCACGCTCGCGCTGCCCACGTCACCGGGTACTGTCCCGCACTTGTACAGTACCCGCTATTTTTTTTTTGCCCTTTTCGCGATAATATGTACATGAAATATATACGCGCCGACGAGCAGGTTCCATTCCCGTGATCGGTTTCGAGTTTGGTCGACTCTAACACCTTAATTTTGGATCCAAACTCGTAAAAATATCTGACGAATTTTGTCAAATTCGTCGCACTCAGTCATCTTTTTAAATTTCCCTTTTACGAGAAGATGAATATCAACTTTTCGAACAACTTTCATGTTTTAACCTTTTGGTTTTGACGGACATAAACATATTTCTCTCCAATCTTCAAATTCGTTATATTTTTGGCTGCGCAAAGAAGATAAATTCTTACGAATTTCAAAATTTTGAAACTCGAGGTGGCCACGTCGCCCGGGCACTGTAGAAGCGCCGTCGCTTCGTCATCCGCCAGTACGAGTGGCATTTTTGCGCAAAGGCCCCTGCGTGTTTTGAAATTTGCGAACCGGTCCTCCTCGCCCTCCTCCTCTCCTCTTTCCTCCTCCGCTCGGACGGAGACGCCGCCGGCGCCGAGCTCCTCCCCCGACAAATCGAAGCACACAAGGAACTCCGCCGTCGTCTCCTCTACCTCTAATTTTTTTTCAAATTTAAGAAATTTTCAAACTTTACACATAAAGGTTGCACCAAATATCCATTGTGTACAAAAGTGAAACTAAGAAATTCTTAAAATTAAGAAATTTTTAAACTTTTCACATAAACTAAGAAATGTTCATTTTGTTGCAGATTTTTTGGATTAGTTTTCCAAATAATTTTTGTATTTTTTGCTGAAACAAAAAAAAACCAAATTCTAGCGGATTTCACAATTTTGTATCACAACGGGCGCGGCGTCGCCGCGCGACATTTCCTAGTTTCCTGTTATAGATGGAGAAACCTTTCGTCTATCTATATAAAGCGCCTCTCAATCTGGGTGCTATGCCAGCATCAAGAAGTAGACAGTACACAGTAACACAGGCGGAGATTCAATGGCGGTTGACTCCATGGAATTGGTGGCCTTCGTCGCGGTGCCCTTCCCGGCGCAGGGCCACCTGAACCAGCTCATGCACCTCTCCCTGCTGGTGGCATCGCGGGGCTCTCCGTACACTACGCAGGCGCGGTCGCGCTTGCATGGCTGGGACCCCAAGGCCCTCGGCTCTCTCCACTTCCACGACCTCGACGTCTCCACCTACGAGTCCCCGGCACCCGACCCGACCGCCCCGTCTCCGTTCCCCAGCCACCTCATGCCCATGTGGGAGACCTTCACCGCCGCCGCGCGCGCCCCTCTTGCCATCCTTCTCAGGAGCCTGTCGGCGACCCACCGCCGCGTGGTCGTCGTGTACGACAGGATGAACGCCTTCGCCGCCGTCGAGGCGGCGCGGCTGAGCAACGGCGAGGCGTTCGGGCTGCAGTGCGTGGCCATCTCATACAACCTCGGGTGGCTAGATTCCGGCCACAAGCTCCTTCGGGACAACAACCTCCAGTTCCTCCTATCGACGCGTGTATGTCCAAGGAGTTCGTTGAGTATGTTTTCCGGGTAGCCGGGGAGCTGCAGGACGAGGGAGGCGTGTCCTCGGACGGCCTCGTCATGAACACTTGCCGCGCGCTCGAGGGCGAGTTCATCGACGCGATCGCCGAGCATCCGGAGTCCAAGGACCAGAAGCTCTTCGCCGTCGGACCGCTGAACCCGCTGCTGGACGCGAGCGCCAGGGCGCCGGGCAAAACGCGGCACGAGTGCATGGACTGGCTTGACGCGCAGCCGGAGGCATCGGTGCTCTACGTTTCCTTCGGGACGACGACGTGCTTCCGGGTTGAGCAGATCGCGGAGATAGCCGCGGCGCTCAAGGGAAGCAAGCAAAGGTTCATCTGGGTGTTGCGAGACGCCGACCGTGCCGACATCTTCGCGGAGTCGGGCGGGGAGAGCCGCCACGAGAAGTTGTTGTTGGAGTTCACCAAAGACACGGCAGGGACAGGGCTGGTGATCACCGGGTGGGCGCCGCAGCTGGAGATCCTGGCGCATGGCGCCACGGCGGCGTTCATGAGCCACTGCGGCTGGAATTCAACCATGGAGAGCTTGAGCCATGGCAAGCCCATTCTCGCCTGGCCAATGCACTCGGACCAGCCGTGGGACGCGGAGCTTCTCTGCAAGTACCTCAAGGTCGGCCTCCTCGTGAGACCATGGGAGAAGCATAGTGAGGTGGTGCCGGCAGCGTCCATCCAGGAGGTGATCGAGGAGGCCATGCTCTCAGACAATGGGATGGCAGTGCGGCAGCGGGCGAAGGTGCTCGGTGAGGCCGTTCGTGCCTCCGTGGCAGACGGCGGCTCATCGAGCAGAGGCCTTGATGACTTCGTTGCTTACGTCACAAGGTGATTGGCGTCTTAGCTCATGTCGGTTATGAGCTTTCTCCAACCCATATGCTCATGTCGTACATTATCGTACGTAATGGTGCAAAAAATCGATGATTATGGGGTAGTTCGTTTCTTGAAAATTGTCACTTCGTTTTGAATTATGAGCTATCATCATTTTTTTTTTGAGAAACTACACCTATACAGCTATACTTGCAAAGATAAATTTGGGCACCCACCGAAATTTAAGAAAACATAGAAGTCCAATCAATGGAGAAATGTCCCTGGATAAAATTTTCTGATAATATGTTTAAAAAAATCATTTGTCATATATTCGTATGTAAAGCTTCCTCATCAAATTAACCAAGGCCTAAAATACTACTTATTATGGATCGGACGTAGTATATGATATGTTTACAAAAAAAATCTCATCGAGTTAACCGAGACTTGTTTATCCTCAGGATTTGCATTGATGGCCATCATGTTAACCCTACCCCCCCCCCCCCCCCCCCCCGCCACACACACCCATCCCCTATTTCCCCATCCCTTCTCAAATCAGGAGACTAGGGGTTCGACCGCACACCCATCCCTTCTCAAATCAGGAGACTAGGTTTCGACCGCTTTGCCCCCTCCCTCCACCAGCGAGACCGCATGTAGATGCATCCTCCGTCCACCGTTCTAGTGATGGGAGAGAGTGGGGACCTGGATGTTTCAACTTTGGCGAGTTGCTAAGGTTGGTCTAGATTTTTCCAAGGGCTTCGCATCGGTGGCAGGGACGGCACCGCGTTGAAATAAGGTGTCGTTACCTCTCCCCCATTTCAGCGGTGCTCTAACTAGTGGCATCGTGGAGCAACAACTGGTTTGGTCCTCTCGGTGTTCTTTGATCTGGCGAGATTAGCTTCTCGGTATGTCATCGATGTTTGTCGTTATCCGTGGTGACACTAGCAGCCAGGGGGAGATGATGATGGATCTGTCGGTAATCCCCGGCTGTGAATCTGGGTTCAAAGCAACATGGGGATGTCCTTCGGGTGGCTTGCCACAACGACGTGCGCATCCGTGCTTGCTGCAGGCCTATTATAGTTATAAAAAGCTTATTTGGTGATGTTGCTTCTTTGGATCTGGCAACGGTGGTGGATTGGCATCTGTTTCGACGTGCGCCTCGGCGATGCTGAACTTGGGCGGTTTCCGCTAGTTTTAGTGTGTGTAGGGAATCCTAGTGATTATTTTGTAATTTCCTATCTTTTATGGTCTATCTGCAAAATTTCAAGACCACGATTTTGTCCTCTAAGTCCTCAACTCGTGTAGAGGTCCTTGAAATGAGCCATGACGATAAGCATTCCAAGGAAGGTAGAATTGCTGATTGTATTGATCAGCTGTGTTCTTGACTACACGTCCAGAGATGTGGCGAATTCAGGAAACAAGTGCTTGTGGATCTGAACGAGACAACGGCATCTGTAAACACGGTGGGAGCATGGTGTCAGTTTGACATAGTCGATGAGGCAGAGCAGTTGGATCAGAGGCGTCTGATGCGTTGACAGGTGTATGTCGTGGAGAATGCCTAATTATTTAATCTGCAAAAAAATTGGTGTAAGGATGTTGGTGCCTAGACTATACTGAAAAGCACCATCAGATTAAGTGCTCGTTTAATTCATATGATAGGAAAATGTATGAATAGTAATCTTATAGGAGTAGGATTTATATGACATGTCTGATTAAATTATATTTTAAGAGGATTTTTTTTTGACAGGTGTATGTCGTGGAGAATGCCTAATTATTTAATCTGCAAAAAATTTGGTGCAAGGATGTTGGTGCCTAGACTATACCACTAGTAGGAAAACATCCTTTAGTGGCGCACCAAAAAAACTTTCTGTGGCGCATGGTGGGTGCGTCACAGAATTCTCGCCACTAAAATTACAATTCTGTGGTGCACCGGCCCATGCGCCACAGAAAACCCAGAATTTTGTGGCGCACTGCACAACCATGCGCCACAAATTGTGTTTTTCAGGTTTAAAAAAAAAATGGCTGCCACCGCAGCCACCGCGGTCGTCGGCATCAGGCTGGGCTCCCGCGCCTTCACAACTTCGCCGCGCTCTGGGCCTGCAGGTCGTCGCGGCGGGCGGCCCGGATATGGAGGCGAGCATGGAGGAGGCGGTGGCGGTCGAGGCCTTGAGGGCAGCGGGGGCGCGGGCGGAGTCGGCGACCAGCGAGGGAGACGGCAGGAGGCGAGGATGTTGGAGGCGGTGGCGGCCTCGGCCTGGAGACGGTGGCGGCCTCGGCCTCGGCGCGGTCGTCGGCCTCCCGTGCGGACATCTGGTCCTCTGCTCCGGCGCGGGATAGAGGGCTGCGGGCGGCGCGCCTCGCTGCGGTCGCCAGCTCCCGCGCCGCGCTCGGCCAGCAGCTGCGCGTAGGCGGAGGAGGAGGCGGCGGGCCGGGCGGCTTCGAGTTGGGCGCGGGAGCTGTGGGCGTCGAGGACGGCGTGGGCGGCGGCGTGGAGGAGAGGCCAGGGAGGGCGGCGGCGTGGGGGAGATGCGAGGCAGGCCGGCGGCGGGCGGGCGTGAGGGCGAGCCCGAGGGGAGGCCGGCAGCGGCGTGTTGTGCGTGCGTGTCTTGTGTGCGTGAAGGAGAGAAAGAAAGGAGATAAGGCAGAGAAGAGATCGATGAGACGATGAGTGGTGTGCGTGCGTGTTGTGTGTTGTGTACGTGAAGGAGAGAGTAGAAAAAACAAAAAACAAAATAAAAGGATAAGGAGAACATGCGGTGGTGAAATAGGATAAGGAGAGAGAAAGAACGTGCGGTGGGCTCAGTCCAAATTACCTGTGGCGCACGGGACTGGGTGCGCCACAGAAAGCAGCATTTCTGTGGCGCATGTTGCATGTGCGCCACAAAAATTTGGAATTTTGTGGCGCACGCAGTCCGCATGCCTGGACCTGCTCGGCGTGAAAGGCGCCAATAGGGAATCTCCAGGATCGAACGCGAGGCTGGCCACCGTGGTGGCAGGTGGCGTTCTCGCCGGCGAGCTGTCCCTCTTGTCAGCCCTCGCCGCCGGCCAGCTCGTCAAGAGCCACATGAAGTACAACAGGTCTAGCAGGGACATGTCCAAGGCCGCATCGCTCAGCTCTGAATAACTCGGACAGAATTGCCGAGGAAAATTGATGGTGAAATCCCTCCCTAGGAAGTGTAAATGGAGAAGGAAGGTTGGGTGGTATCGCGTCTTCCTCGCGTCTGATTAAAGAACTCATCGGCAAGCGTCAAGTCGTCATCATCAAGCAGTGCCGTGAAAAGCCGCAGAAGCAGTTTCCACGAGTTTGGCCTCTATTTGTTACCTGATGCTGACCGTATCCTCAGCCATTAGACTCCCGTCGTTCTCCGCGTGCTGCCATCACCGTCGTCAGACGCCTCGGGGCACCGGAGAAGCTAACATTTGGTTTGTTTTGTGCTATGTTCTGTCCATATGGCTTTGTGCAGAAAGTGTAGAGATCCTTCTGAAACTTGATGAAGTGTACTTAGATCAAGAGCTTATCGGTGAAGAACGAATGCCTGCAAATGAAACTTGTCCACCGCCTGCACTCCGGGGACGCCTCGCCGTGGGCACGCTGGGCCTGGTCCGCTGTGGTGGGGCAAAAGGCTGCTGGTCACTACTGGGAGCGCCTCGCCGCTCTCATGCCTCTCTACCGCGGGATCACCATGGTGCGTGTGGGCGACGGTCGGGGCACGGCGTTCTGGCTTGACACCTGGTGCGGCGACTTGCCGTTCGCACGCAGATGGCCGACGCTGTTCTCCCACGCTCTGGACCCCGAAGCCACCGTTCATGCCATCCTAGACGCGGGCGTGCGCCGCTGCCTGGATGCAGCCAGATGCGCCACAGAAATGCACTTTTCTGTGGCGCATGTGTTTTTCATGCGCCACAGAATTCCAACTTTCTGTGGCGCACCAGCTTGGGTGCGCCACAGAATCTTTTTTTGTGGCGCATGGGCATTTGGGTGCGCCACAAAATCCATTTCCATAGAAAGGAAGTTTCCTGGTAGTGCCTGAATCATGCTGGAACGCGCCAACTTCCCGAGCTCCTGGGCGCCATCGCTGCGTTCGCGCTCTCCAGCGCGCCGGACATGCGTGCGCTGACACGCTGCCAAAAGCCTTCCGGTGCTCTCGATGCCGCGGCTCTCCACAAACTTCGGATGTGGGGCGGCGTGGACGACGCCGCGTACCACTTTGTCTGGGAAAACTTCGCCCCGTTGCGAGTTCGCTTCTTCGCCTGGCTGCTTCTCAAGCGGAGGGTCCTGTTCCGTGAAGCTCTGCTCGACAAGCATATCCTCGCCGCCGCGGAGGCAGGGTGCCCGCTCTGCCGTGCGCCCCTCGAGACGACGGAGCACATTTTCTTCGAGTGTGCCTTCGCCGCCCGGTTCTGGAGTGCTCTCGGCTACCGGTTCGAGTGTGCGCCAACTCTACGCCTACGACGCTCCGCCCATACTCAAGCCGGAGGCTGCCGCTACTTTCACCCTGCTCTGCTGCTGAAACCTGTGGAAACATAGGAATGCGGTTGCCTTCCGTGAGCAACGCCCATGTCTGCCTCTCCTTGTCCGGATCTGTCGAGATGATGTGCACCTCTGGCGCACTCGGCTGCCTGCTAGGCTAGATGACGCTGCCAATGCTTGGTTGCAGTGTCTTGATGTCGGTGTGTGACATCCCTCTAAAACCCCTGCCGAGTCTGTAAACCTCCCCTTGTAACTCTCACAGATCCTCGGCCTTTTGGGTCGTACCATACATTTATACAGAAAATTCAGGTGGGGCTTTGTCCCCCCCCCCCCCCCCCCCCCCGGTGAAAACTTCAAAAAAAAAGTGTACTTAGAGATCTCTCTCCTAGCTTCAGGAAGCTAGTCTTGTTGTAACTGTTTCACCCTTGTTTGATTGATCTTCTTTGTTAATGGAACTCTGTCGAAGTTGGGGGTGTGATTGTTAAAGGTGTTAGAGTATATGCCTTGTACTCCAAGATGATCCCTGTACGCCTTTATATACTCGCCCATGAGGCTCAATAATATATTGATCATATTCCGCCAATCTCATAATTCTACAGGTAACCTGCATGGTCACTTCAGGCCGTCGCAGGTCCCGCCGACCACCCCTTGTCCAGGCGTCCAACATGGCTACTCCAGGCCGCCGCTGCCATCGCCGCCTTCTACGTCTTCGTCCACCACGACCTCGTCGCCAGCGTCATCATCCTCGTCTCCGACTACGTATACTCCGACAACCGCGGGCGATATCGGCATCTTCTACCCCCCGCCGACTGGCGCAACAACCGTCGTCGAGTCCTCCTCTGCTGGCCCCTCCGACACTGGCGTATGGTTCATGGTGGTCCCTGCCCCTGCATGCACGGTACTGGCAACACCGGTTCATGCCTTCGTCCCCGACGTGTCCCCGGGTTTGGCAAGCCCGGGTCGGCGCCTCGTCTACATCGGTTTCGACAACGTCTTCGGCATCGACTCCCTTTTGTACGACTGCCTCGACCACGTCACCGTGTTCTTCTATGCGCACTCGGCTCTGGCAAAGCCGGAGTTTGCCTTCGTCCCCGACGGCTCGTACTGCGTCGTCTCCGGCATCGGCTTCCTCGGCGACTGCCTCGACGCGTCTTCGTCCCTCTTCACGCGCACTATGCGCCCGCGGCTTCTTGTGCGTCTACTTCGACACCGGCAACCCTGACCACGACATCGACCACGGCGACCCCTCGCACGGCTACCACGACCAAGGCTGCACCGCCCAATGCTCTCAGCTCCCTCGACATCGGCACAAAGGGCTACCACCTCGCTTGAGCTCCTCATCAGCTTCCTCTACGGTCCAAGTTCTGCGCCGCGACACCGTACACGACGTTCCCGCTCCTACTGCGGGGGGATGTCAGCCCACTGGGCTACTTCCGTTTCTCTCCAGTCTGACCGTCCGCGACGTTCCACTTGTTTACGACGCTACCACTACGACTGCGGGGATGTTAGAGTATATAGCATGTACGATTATTATGGTAGTTTAGGATAGCGATAGGATCCGTTCCCATACGGACCTAACTTGACTTGTACTCCAAGATGATCCCTGTACGCCTTTATATACTTATGTTCCGCCAATCTCATAATTCTACAAAAGGGCATATATGGTAGGCCTCGGAGTTCTCCGGAGCGTCCACCCATGGTGTCGTGTCCGCGAAGAGCATCGTCGTGACCTTTTGCCTAATACTAGGCAACTTGGCACGGCGACACGCCGCGCCCTTTGGGTTAATGAAGATCAATGTTTGTGTGAAAAATACCGCCCTTCAGGTTAACTTATCTGCTGAAAATCACTATTTGGATACGGTTAGAAAATACAGACGAAAATCAGCGTCCAAGAATTCACAGAGTAATTATTCTATAACAACCACTGTCTAGGTATATAGCTGAGATTGAAGAGTTGTGCCAAATAATTACCATCATAGTGCGCTGACACAGAATTACTTTTAAATTATCACAACCCAGTTTGAAAAGCCTCAGGTCGAAATCACTGTCAAGGAAGTCGAGAAATTCACGTTGAATTTACCATGGAGAATGGGAAAATGAGGCGGGAAATGAAGAAAAAAGAGCGACATCAACGATGTCGTGAAATTGAGATCAAATTTACCATAGAGAAATATATATCTATATAAATTCTTGGTATAAAATGTAACATATTTTGAGGACCAGATGCTAAAGCAAATAACAGAGTTTATGTAATATGCAGCTTGGCTACCGTTTTTTACTGGGAGACATCAGTGCTCCTCCGCCATCTTCATCGTGAGAGAGTATGATAATTTTTTCCACTTTGGTAGACGGGTGGACAGCTGGATTATGGCCCTCTTCATGTCCGGTCCCAATGTCACAGGGCTGCCTCTGCTCAGACTCGTGGTCCGAGAGCATCTACAGATCGGCATCGCCAGAGGAGAGAATGAATGGCTCGGTCTCAACGTCTGAGGAAATGCCTCCACGGCTTCGCGTCTTCGGACCAATCGGCCTCCAAGTAATAAAAGTAAACAATGTAAAGTGAAGAACAAAATGTGGCGCATCAAAGAAAAATCAAACAGAAACGATCTAATTTTCAAATGACAGACCATATCCATTTCAAGCAATAATAAGGGCTAACTGCACAGTTAATCAAACTACTTTCCGAGGTTGGGTTCATCTTGAAACCGCTTAGCTTCGTAATTAAACTGAGACTAAATCAGAATATTCAAAAAATGCAATACTCAACAGAACATGAATGAATTAAAGTTAAACGTAACACAAAAACAGTACAAAAAACGAAATGTCAGACTTACTACGACCGGACAAAAGAAACGTGAGCATACAAATTTGCCGGGATGTCATCTTCCATAGAAAACCAATCTTTCGACGGAAAGAATTAATAAATAAAAAACCACAAAAAAATGGCTACTGATATCATGATCCACGGGCCATGAGTGTGAACATGCATTGGGTATTAATAGAAATAAGCCGGCTGTCAAATAACAGTGCTATCTACTATGGAAAATACCTTGGATTTGATGTTGCATTTGGGCGCCAACGTCTAGGACTAATACATCCATCGCCGCAGAGCTGATTTTTCTTCCAACATCATTTGCATCATAGGAATAGTTACTGCCCGTTGTTACTCAATATGTAATAAATATGCTAAGTATGAACTGTAATATCTAACAAACTGATCAAATTTGGAAGTCATGTGCAACCATGTGGACATCACAACAGCTAGCATTAATATCATAAGGCATCTCAGCCGGAGTAACAACAATGGATGGCTCGTAATGCCCGATAAAATTACCAGACACTTGGAAAAAGAATGCCCATAATACCAATATTTGTTCATTCTGGAGTGATGGTTGCAAGATTGAGGGGTGTGATATCTGAAGACCCACTTTTAAAATGATTTTTATCACCTCAAGAATGATAGATAGATGATTTTATCAGAAGGTAGCTCAGCTAAGAAGGCACCATTTGTCTGCATATAAAAAACTATCAGCACGGAAATCTAAGAAAAGAAAGCATAGCTGGATGGAAGAATTTCTGTGATATGTTCTGTTCTACAAATATTTAACGACCATGTGCAATACATGAAATATAACCAAGAAGTAAGATAATAAGCCTCACCTGCTCACTTTCTCCATAGGCCATTCTCTGTTGCATTCGTTGGGAAATAACACTCAATGCACTTGAACAATTATTTGGAATCTCTGTCTCCTCATGCAGTCCCAAGAACCTAGCAGGTGTAAGGCCGGTTATGTGATTCGTCAGTTCTAACACAGAATTTCAGAAGCAATGCCATTTGTTGCTAACATGTTCTCAAACTGTTGCTTGCATAATAGACATTACATATAATGGATGATGTGACTATACTGTTACTAAAGCAGTTTGTAAAAGAGATAAAATTTGGAAAGCATAAAGTTAGAAACTAACTTGATGGTTTTGAATATCTTGATGGCTAGTTCCTTTTCTTTGCAATGACCAAGACTCATGAGTCTGGAAATCAGTTCATCATCATGTCCTCCAGATTGTTCACCATTTACCTTTGTGTTAGATGTGGAGATATCATTGACATTAAGGAGTTCACTGAGAAATGTCCTATATGTCTGGCGATTAGTTTGTTGTAGCAGTGGATGATTTGCAGCATCAAAAAACCCGATTTTCCCGAGGATAGTCATTATCTCACTAAATCATCTGCAAATGCAACAAAAATATTACTCCATGCAAAAAAGAAAGGCACTCAATAAAAAAAAGTACACAAACACTTACCTTCATAACGAAGAGTGGACCTATATACGGTAGATGCTTCTTTGGAGTTCCATATAGGTCTCCATACATCAAGGAATTCCTATTGGGCAAGTGTTTGGAAGCTCCCGTAGTCTAAGCCTCTGGGCTGACTCGTATAAGTTGCTACCTGTAGAAGTGGTAAGTAAATGGCATCAGCATATAAATTAAGCCGATGGAACACCACAATGCATCGGAAGCACAACGTATTCCTTGGAATAGGACCAGCAGCGGTGGCGGAGCTCTGCAGTTCATTACGATTAGTTACTGATGGGGAAAATTGTGTGCGAGAGAGATAAGAGAGCGTACATGTAAACGGACAGAAGAGCGACGGCCGGCTTGCTGGACGCGGTGGCGGGCGCATCCACGACCACAGCTTCCAGAACGGCCCGCCTGTAGCTGCTCTGCATCTCGTAGCCGTGCTGCCCGCCCCCCACCTAACCTCCTCCATATCTGCCTCGTCTTCCCCTCCTCATCCAATTCCTCTCCATGCATCTCCATCTCTAGCCGGAGGTCCTCCTCCTAGGATTCTGTAGCGTACCTGCACTTAGAAATTGGCAAGATACCTGTGTATAGTGCAAACCACTGGATCGTTTCATTTGCACACACAGTTTAAGACGAATATCACAACATTGTATCATTATTACGTGAATGATCCAGTACTTGGTAAAATATCCATTACAAATTGCATAGCACGAAGCTAGCTTTGAAAGAGTAAAACAGCGGAAAACATTATTCTTCAGTGAGTCTCCATCATCTTCATGCGCCACAGGCGAAACATGTTGGTTGCAGACTCGAAACCCTTAACGTAAACTCACTCATCGTCAGAACAATCTGCAACAAATAAAATTTTGCAACAGAGTGGGTCAGATACCATTAAAAATGGATCTGGCAAGTGACACTATGTGGACACTTAATGGAATAACTCCATAGCCTATATGCATATTTGGCTGGTGGAGTTCAAGCCTGTTTTGCATAAAAGCCAATTTTGCCTAACACTTTGTAAAACATCTTCTTCAAATGTTTGAGACAATATGGCATGAAATCCATAGTCTCGTCTACCCTTGTTCACCCATCAAAATTTTACTTAAAGAAATTGAGATGTTGGGAGCCTCCGTTGACATCCTTGATCAGCTGCTTGAATTGTCCGTAACCGGGGACACGGCTAAGTACTTAGTTTTAACTCTGCAGAGGTTGTGCACTTTCACCATTAGACCCAACAAACCCAAACTATCCTCAAGCACTCAAATTGTGCTAAGTAAAAGGAGAGAGTTGAGACGAGACTTTTCAGAAGCATATTCCCCATCCCATACCGGCTTGACCCGTTCCACCTACACCCTCTACATCTGCTTGTCAAGCCGGGAGGAGTCCACGCAACTTAATCCATCTAGCCAGAGCCCATATGACTAATGGCTGCACGGTAAGCAACTTCACTTAGAGAAACATTGGTCCCTTAATACCCTGGGTGGCAACCACAAGTGACCATCCCTTAGAGGTCACCCCTAAGAGATGACACTCAACCTTTCCATCATCTTTTCAAAACCAAGTCCACCCAGGTGATAAATTACTTAGTAGAATTAAACTTTAAAGAAAACACATTTGCATAGCATCAAATAATCTACTAAGTTATCACAGGGGTTCTAGACACAACTAGTGTAAAGGTATGGTGGGTTTAGCATCTAGCAATAATACTATCCAACACATGCATATAAAGAAATACACTAAATAATGCATATAAAAATACTTAGGAAATTTCATGTGGGGTGTGCCACTTGCCTTGGCAATAGGGAGTGCAGTAGCAGCAGTTGCAACAAGCTTCGTCTCTTTCCGAAATTTCTAACACATCAAACAATTCACAATAAATATGCAGCCAAACAATACTTAAGAAAATATGACATGCATGAGATGCAGAATGATACAAGGAATTATGATGTGAATGACATACAGAACAAACTAAGGAAAAAGTCATAAAATAACCTAATCCAATTGGCTAAGGCAAGGTCAAGGTTGAGCAAAATTAACTTGATAAAACGACAACTTGAAAAGTTGTAAGGCTTCTTCAAGTCTTCACATGTTTGATCTTCAAAACATCTTCAACTCCTTTGTAGTTTCATTGATCTTCAATGGTCTTCAATTATCACTCTAGAAACTTAGTCTTAAACACCAAGGACTTTGTCTATGTCCTCAGTGAGACAAAAATAGAAAGAAAGAGAAGATAGAAAGAAAATAGTTGGTCTCCCAAGAATCTTCTCCAGACTTCCTTGTAGCTTTCTCCTTGGTGTGTCGACTTCTTTGAAATTTGTGGACTTGATGGTTCTGCAGACTTGATGATGTTGGCAGCACCATGGTTGGTCTTGAATATAACTTAGCCACCATGAAGTAGGAAGAAAAGAGAGAAAGGAAGGAAAGACTTAGAAAATTGTAGGTGGTTGGTCTTCATGAACTTCTCCTTGATTTTCTTCTAAGTATTTTTACTTCTTGGAGATGCTTCTGGAGTCTTGTTTTCTTAGCTAAGTCATTCATTGGTCTTCTAACCTCATGTTGAATTCTCCAAGGATAACAATGCAATCTTCATTGGCCCTTCATTGTTTCCACTAATTTTCTAACTTAGTGGTTTTTGACTAGGAGGGTCAAAAGGTTTAACATGCATCCTCAAATTTTCTAAGGAGGAATGTCATGTAAGAAGTGCAAAATATTTCTAAGGACTAGAGATGCATGCCATGCCATGAAATTATTCCAAGTTAATGCAAGACAAGTAAGATGGTCCAAAAATGACTAAGGACCAAAAGTCAAACAATGAGTCCAAATAATTTCTAAGGAAAAGTAAACAAAACATAGTTGCTAAATTTTCTAAGGAAAATACTTTAAAACAATAGTTGATAAAATTTCTAAGGACAAACACTTGTCAAAAATAACACTTAGGAAAATATTCTAAAACAACTAAGTTTTCAAGATGCTAAATTTTTCCAAGGAGAAGATTTAGCACTATTAAGATGTTAATTTTTTCTAAGGAAATAATGTTGTCAAACTAATTATCAAATATTTTCTAAGGAAGAAAATTACTTTGTTTGGAGAGGCAAATATTTCTAAGTACCTTTTGTAACTAAAGTGATCAGAATATGACTAAGTCATTTTATTAATCGAATATATGAAGAAAAATAATTTTTATTAATTTTTATTATTAAAATAACACCTAAAAAGCATTTAATCAATATTAATTACAGAAATCATAGAAAATACTTTTACAAAAATAGTAGAGTATTCCTACGGCCAAGTATTAATTAAACAAAGTTAAAGCAATTGGATTTGCCCAAAAATAAATTTTTAAATTTAAGTTAAGTCAAATTTACTTAAACAACCATTTTTAAAATTGAACCAAAATAAGTTTGACAAAACATAAAACTAATTATGCCAAAAGTTTCCACGTGTCATAAGCTTTCCAGAAATATAAAGTTTGCAAAAATTGGCCGAGTCAATAAAAAGTAGTTATAGATCTAATCTACAGGGACCTATCTGCAAAACCACCAATTAAAAAGAAAACAGAGAAATTCTTCTCCCCGCTGGCGCTGACGTGTCTTTGACCGCTTGACGTAGCGCTGACTTGGCGATGACGAGGATGCTGACTGGGCGTCGACGTAGCTTGCTCTGATTCGCCCGTACCGGTTCGGTAAGTCATCTAATCTAGGCCGTACATCCTAGATCCAACGGCTTCGGGCATGTTTGACCTAAAACAGCGGCGCGGCCGGCCGGAGAAGCTCCGGTGGCGGTGGTTTCATTGCCGGACTTTCGTCGGAGAACGAAAAACAGAGAGAGAGGGGAGGCGGGGTTCATACCACGGGGTGCAGGAGGTCAAGGCGAGGTCGAGGAAGGGGTCGCGGCGGACGGGCGCGGTCTTCTTCTCCCCGCATCGCTCGCCGGAGGTGGTCCCTGTAACATCCCAAAAATATTTATCAGTATTATTATTCCAAAAATGAGAGCCAACAAAAACTTTTGTTGATTTTATGTGTTGTTTGTCAATTATGGCTAGTGGTAATCAATTCTTGTTGCTTGTGTTATGTATTTCTTGCTAATTGTGTTGCTTGCTCTAAACAAAAATAGGAAGAAAAGAAAAGAAAAGAAATAAAATAACAAGTAAAGCAAGAAATGATAAAAGTGACAAATAAGAAACTCAATAATGTTCCAAACAAAATTCAGAGGAATGGTATATGAAACTTCTCATTTACATCCTTATCACTTATCTCTTCCAAATAATATTTTACACCTATTTTAAAATTCAAAAGTAAAAACAATTGAAATAAAACAAAATGCCATAATTAAAACCCTATGAAAGAAAATGATTCAAAACATTTTATTTTGTAAAGCCAATTTTTGTGAAGCTTCTGCATGCTATGGGAAGGCTTCACAAATTTTCTTGAATTTTTATAAATAGGTTTAGTGCCCTAATTAAATCCTAGAAATGCTGCTGGTTTTGAAAAGAAGAAAAAGAAGCAGAAGGACCTAGTTGTAAATGGAAAAGAAAGTCCAGGGGGCGTTCTGCAAGAACGTCGTCGTCCACCTCTCTCCCTCGCCCCGACGCGTCGCCGTGTCGCCGTGACCGTTCCCCGCCGTTTCCGCGCTCCCCAGGCCCCCCTGGCCGCGCTCTCCCTCGCTCCCGTGCCTCTGCAGCCGCGGCGCCGCAGAGGAGAGCATTCACGACCTCCCTCGCCTCGAATCCACCCCAGCGCCGCCGTGGCAGCCGCGGCGATGCCGGCCCAAATTAGCGCAGCTCACTGCACCTCGACACGCACCGCTCGAGCCAGAGCTTCTAGAACATGTCCGGACCCCGGTGAACGCCTAGTCTCCACGTCCCTCGCACCGCCGCGTCGGATTGGAGGAGAAATATCTCGCCGGCAACGCCATGGACGTCGTCTGTGCTCTTCGTCCACGATACGCCGCCCGCGCTATTTAAACCACCCCGCACCTCTCTGGAAACCCCACGCCACTCTCTCGACCTCTCCCTCGCTCCAATTTCACCAGGGCACCGCCAGGAGGGCGTGCTCGCTGCCGCCACTGCCGTCGTCGAGGTCGGACATGGCCGCGACGCCACACCCTCCCATTCTCTCATCTCTGGCCCCTACTCTCTTCCTTATGAACACCGCACTCACCCGAGCCCTTTTCCCCTCTGTTTCGTGCACAGACGCGCCCGCAGGAGCTCGCCGGAGTTGCTGTCCGTGGCCGTGGAAGATCGGCACCTCGCCGCCGACGAACCAGCCCTCCCAGCAAGTGCAACTCGCACCACGAGCTTCCCCAAGCCGCCGCCGTCGATCTGCATCATCTCCGCGACCTCCCGAGCCCTCTAGGTGAGCCAACCATCCACCTCGCCGTCGCCGGAGCCACGGCGCCGCCCAGAAATGGTCGTCGCCGATGGACTCGAACGTGGGCCGTTGGATCTTGATCCAACGGCAGCGTACCCCTTCGTTTAGATGTTAGGCTGACACGCTGGCCCCACCCGTCAGCGTTTTATTAATTTCCACACGCGCACTGTGTCGCTGACGTGTAGGTCCCACTGGTCAGAAATCTGAACATTATCCATAACTCGAAATTCTGTTATTAAATCGAAATACTGAAAAACAGTACTGGACCTAACTTCAAAATTCAATATCTCGAGATTTAGAAATCCAAATAAATCAAACTCAATTGTTCTGGAAAGCTTATGAAATTGTTTAACCAACCCAATTGGTCTCATGTCATTTAATTAAATAGTTAAAAAGTTATTAAAAATACTACAGAAGGTTTAAATTCTAAACTTGTTTGTTTCTGATACTCTGTTAGTCCAAATAATTCCAAACCAATTTTTTAGCTTAGTACTGCCTAGTATTAGCTTCCCTAATTTTGGTAGAATTATTTGTGCAGTAGGATTTGTTTAGTTTAAAGTTGAAGTTTAAACACCCTTCTGCACTCAAACATTTAAATATGTTAAATGGTTAACCCAAATGAATTAGGACCAATTTTATTAGGTCACATTTAGTCATGTTTAGTCACCCCTAAAAGGATTTAATTTTTGAAGCACAGAATTTAAATGGTAGCCAAAACTTGGTTATTAAGCTTCTGGATTCAAACAAATGTGTAGGGAGTTTAGTAACTCCAATTGAACCAAATCAAATTGTGTTGTCTTCTACACATCAGTAGCTTTCCATAGAATTTTAGTTTGTATTTTTGTGACCAACAGAACTCAAGTTATTGAATTAAACATGTTCCACAAGTTTCTGCCATAATTTTGAACATAAATAAATGATGTTTAATTCAATTATTTTGAAACCAAATTGTGTGGTTTGATGTGTGCAGTAGCTATTTGTGATGTTTATGTTGTTATGTTGAGATGATTGCTTGTATAGCTTAGTGATTGTTTGCATTGTTTGTTTATTAATTAGACGAGAACGTTGTCGGATATACGAGGAAGGAGAGTTTGCTGAAATTGAAGAACAAGAGCAAGGTCACTTTGCCGAGCAAGGCAAGCTATTCTCTGAGCTTGCACTACAAACATATGCATCTACTTTCATAACATGTTTTACTCTCAAGGCAAGATTTATAAAACCCATTTCAAAAGTATATGGAAATTATTTTGCCACCTATGTAGAAATATAAGATAGTTATATCAAATTATAGGATGGGAAAAACAAATATGGTTTATTCAAAACTCCTTTGCAATTACTTGTGAGATTATGAAATGCCGAGATGTCGGTGTTGGAATGGAGAAGTGGAAAAATGGTGATGTTTATGAAAAATGCACAGTGTGTCCTTGTACTTACGTCAACCATCCGATACCCTGTGCGACCACACTACCACATATGGGAAAAGGCTAGTCATGTAGTTTGCTCTTATTAGTATGGGATACCTCATCGACGGAGATGACTCCGTTATGCATGAGGGGATGGTCCGAGGACCTACCCCCTGACCCGGGTCCTCACACAAGTTGGTGGGGAGGATAGAAGGTTCCACCATAAACCGCCGGACAAAACTATGAGTCCTCACACTTAGGGTTTCTGACGGGAAACTGGACTGGGTGTCGATGGAAAGTGTCATATGGGAAGGATCCTATACTAGCATGAGCAAATAAGAGGCTATGGCCGGCGGCTTACTTCGCATACACCTGGTATGGCGAGACGTGGCAGACACGATGAGTTGCCGGATGGATGTGGGCTAAAAGCGTGCTACCTCTGCAGAGTGTTAAAACTATTCGAATAGCCGAGTCCTCGGATATGGACAGTTGGGAGGCCCTACTTTGACCATGTGCAAGTTTTTAAAAGACTTTGAGTTTTAAAAGAAAAATGAAGTGGAGAATGTTTCCTACACCTATACCAACGGATCGGTATGAGGTGGTTGGATGAAAGTGGACCATGACGGGCTATGGTCGGAAAAAGGAGGAGTTTTGGAGAAACAGATAAAATGGTGATTTCTTTAAAAGTGGTTATAAAACTCTTCTTACCTTTTTCAATAAAGATATAGAGATGCTTTAAAAAATAAAAGTTGTCAACTAAAATAAAACTAGTGCATACTCATGTTGGGGTAGTTTGCGAGTACATTCAAATGTACTCATATTGGTTTCGTCCCTGGCTATTGTCCTAGCCAGACTACGAGGAGGAGCACTACGCCGAGCAGGAGTATGGCGACTTCTACGCCAACTAAGGATCTCCACAAGTCAGCTGCCTGTCGGGTTGTCATCGTTAGAATATGATGTCTACTACGCCGTAGCTTCCGCTGATATTTTGGTTTGGCCCTTGAAGGCACCTATGTAAGACTTGGTCTAAATGACCATTTATGTAAGACTTTTAATTCGGTATTGTAATGGATGTAAACTTTGGTATCCAATTCGGATTATGTGCAACGACAGACTGATCACGGGATCGTTGTGTTAAGCATAATCGGGTATTTCGGACAGCTAGTCCGGGGTCCCCACAGTCCCGCGGCGGATGGTGGAGGTCGATGAAGCGGGCGTCGATCTGGTGCACGCAAAAAGTGCGCAAAAGTGTCAGGGAGGTGCGCCAGGGCACGAGGAGGCGAATAGAGCAGATGGGAGGGCTCGGTGTCGACGAAGCTCACCGGGATTTGAAGAACACGGCGGCGGCAATGGTGGCGCTCCGTGGAAGAATCCGAGCAGCCCTGTGGAGGAGTTTTTGGGGCAAACGATAGAGGGGAGCGTGGGCGTTTATATAGGGGTGAGGGCCCGGGAAGATCGCGAGCAAATCGCGCAAATTTGGTTAGGATTTGGTTAGGGTTCGGTGGAGGAGTTCGTGCTCGTCACGAAGGAGATGACGCGCGGGTCCCACCCGTCAGCGGGACAGGAGAGGTAGGCTGGGCCTCGGCTGCTGTTTGATGCGCGATCGAGAGAGGGGAGATGGGCTCGGCCCAGTTAGGCTAGGTTCGCATTTTTTTCAGAAAACGTTTTTCTTTTCTGTTTTATTCAAAACCAAATAACTATTGAATTTTAAAACCAAATCAAATCAAACCACTTTCAATAATTTTTATAAAAACATGCCCCACATAATTAATGTGACTTGGGGATATAATTTACAAAAGAATATATGTTACATTCGAAATAGTTTGAATAGTATTTGCAAATGTTTTGCAAACTAGGGTTTCAAATTATTTTCTCTAACTTTTCCCGATTTGAAATAAACATAATACAAACATTTACAGAACAATTAAAGAAAAGTCAAAATATTATATAGGACATAAATTATCCTTTTGATATATTTTCTCAAATATGTTTTCAAGTGGAATTAAAATTCCCACTTTTGGAATATACAAATGCAACAATACAATATGCAGATGAATGCATGCATGATTTTTTCTTTTTAAAGCAAAATACATAATAGTTTTGAAAAGTTTTAAATTTTTCTGATTTTTCAACTTTTTGAAAAACTGGGATGTTACATACTACCACCCTTAAAAGGAATCTCGTCCCGAGATTCGGAAGGCTAGCAAGAGGTTGTGACTAGGATAGGGTGGCTACCACCCTTAAAAGGATTTTTGATGGCAGTAAAGAAAAGAAAAGAAACTAGTGAAGTGAAAACTTATTATGAACGTACCATTCACTTCTTCCACATTGATGTGGTTCACATATCCTTTATCAAAAGGATTGGGTTTGGCAGCTGCTTCAGCTCCTTTCTTTTCTGGGCATTCATTGGCATAATGGCCCTTGTTGTTGCACTTGTAGCAAAGCACTTGGCTGATATCTTTCTTGGGTTCAGGATTTGGATGGTGCTGTCCACTGTTATGATTGTGGCCAGCATGTCCATTTCCCTTGTGGCCTCCATTGTGATTGTGACTATGTGGTTTGTGACCATTGTTCCCATCATGAGCAAAATGTTTCTTGAAAGAAGGTTCGGGATGATGCTTGTTCGAACTCATCTTCCTCTTCCTGTTTTCAGCCTTCTTCATGCTATCTTCCAGTGTGATGGCTTGGTCAAGGAGTGCTTGATAGTCTGGAGCATATGCCACAGTCAAAGGAATCTTCAGGTCATCACTTAGCCCTTTGAGGAATTTTGCCTTCCTCTTCACATCAGTATCAATGTCTTCAGGAGCATAACGGGACAGGGCATGAAAGTCATCCATGTACTCCTTAAGACTTCTATTCCCCTGACGCAGATTGCGGAACTCTTCCTGTTTCAGATTCATAACGCCTGTGGAGATATGAGCATTACGAAATCCTTCCTTGAAATCCTCCCAGTCAAAGTGTCCAATGGGTGAGTAATCTGATAAGTTTCCCACCATTGGGCAGCAGGTCCTTCAAGCAGATGTGCGGTGAACCTAATTTTCTCAGCATCTTCACATTCAGCTGTCACCAGATCCTTTTGCACAGAACGCAGCCAGTCATCAGCCACAATTGGGTCAGTTGTAGTTGAGAACTTGTAGTTGAGAACTTGTTTGGCCTAAGCCTAAGGAACCTGGCAAGTCTGTCCACTTGGGGAGGGGGTGGTGGTGGTGGTCCATGTTGATTTGCCATGAATTGAGCCATCATGGTCATCAGTTGAGTCTGGGCAGCCATCATCTGTTGCATCATAGCTTCGTTGTTGTTGTTGTTGTTGTTTTCAGGTGCACGACGGAGAGGCATCTGTGGTTTAAGCATAGATGAGCAAAAGATAGACAGATCTAGAAGAAATATTCCTACCCATACAAGCAATTTGCCACAAACAACCACACATGATAAACTCACAAATTTTTGAGAAAAACAAACTAGTCGTTTTTGGATCGAAGTACACCTAGGATATGGGGAAACAATATGATAGTACTGCCATACCACAATTTGATAGGTCAATACATCACATGGTTTCTTTATTCTAATACATAATGGGGTCTAGTCTATCTCTTCTTGAGTGCATCGAGTTCTTCCTCTATTTCCTTGAGTTCATCAAGGTATTTCTGAGTGTTGTGGAGTCTAAATTGAAGTCTTCTTCCAAGGTTCTCGATGGCCTCCCATGCTGTACTTCTTGCTGAATCAAAGAATGATGTTCGAATTATTGGGTTTGTGAACATGCAGCAACCTTTGGTCTTGTGGTCATCGTCTTTGTTCTTGTATAGATGGAGTTGTACCCACCAGTACTCTTGACCTTCACCCATGAAAGGAAAACCTTTGTAGACTGCTGCTCCTTCAAGTCCCATGCTCAACATGAGGTCCTTCAAAGCTTTTGGAAACTCAGTCTCACATTCCAAGGTCATGGTCATTGCTGGACCTTTCTTGAGTGATTCCAGGAGGCGGGACATCTATAAATAAGAGAAGGCATTTAGAACGAGAATAGTTAAGAAGTTACAAGAATGATATCAAAAAGTTTTAGACAAAGAACAAATAAATTTTTGTCCTATGGGCTTTCTTATTTCTAACCAGGCTTAGGGTTTCGAACCTACAGGCAACACAGTGCTCTGATACCATCTGTAGCGTACCTGCACTTAGAAATTGGCAAGGTACCTGTGTATAGTGCAAACCCCTGGATCGTTTCATTTGCACACACAGTTAAGATGAATATCACAACATTGTATCATTATTACGCGAATGATCCAGTACTTGGTAAAATATCCATTACAAATTGCATAGCACGAAGCTAGCTTTGAAAGAGTAAAGCAGCGGAAAACATTATTCTTCATGGAGTCTCCATCATCTTCATGCGCCACAGGCGAAACATGTTGGTTGCAGACTCGAAACCCTTAACGAAACTCACTCATCGTCAGAACAATCTGCAACAAATAAAATTTTGCAACAGAGTGGGTCAGATACCATTAAAAATGGATCTGGCAAGTGACACTATGTGGACACTTAATGGAATAACTCATAGCCTATATGCATATTTGGCTGGTGGAGTTCAAGGCTGTTTTGCATAAAAGCCAATTTTGCCTAACACTTTGTAAAACATTTTCTTCAAATGTTTAGACAATATGGCATGAAATCCATAGTCTCGTCTACCCTTGTTCACCCATCAAAATTTTACTTAAAGAAATTGAGATGTTGGGAGCCTCCGTTGACATCCTTGATCAGCTGCTTGAATTGTCCGTAACCGGGGACACGGCTAAGTACTTAGTTTTAACTCTGCAGAGGTTGTGCACTTTCACCATTAGACCCAACAAACCCAAACTATCCTCAAGCACTCAAATTGTGCTAAGGAAAAGGAGAGAGTTGAGACGAGACTTTTCAGAAGCATATTCCCCATCCCATACCGGCTTGACCCGTTCCACCTACACCTCTACATTGCTTGTCAAGCCGGGAGAGTCCACGCAACTTAATCCATCTAGCCAGAGCCCATATGACTAATGGCTGCACGGTAAGCAACTTCACTTAGAGAAACATTGGTCCCTTAATACCCTGGGTGGCAACCACAAGTGACCATCCCTTAGAGGTCACTCCTAAGAGATGACACTCAACCTTTCCATCATTTTTCAAAACCAAGTCCACCCAGGTGATAAATTACTTAGTAGAATTAAACTTTAAAGAAAACACATTTGCATAGCATCAAATAATCTACTAAGTTATCACAGGGGTTCTAGACACAACTAGTGTAAAGGTATGGTGGGTTTAGCATCTAGCAATAATACTATCCAACACATGCATATAAAGAAATACACTAAATAATGCATATAAAAATACTTAGGAAATTTCATGAGGGGTGTGCCACTTGCCTTGGCAATAGGGAGTGCAGTAGCAGCAGTTGCAACAAGCTTCGTCTCTCTCCGAAATTTCTAACACATCAAACAATTCACAATAAATATGCAGCCAAACAATACTTAAGAAAATATGACATGCATGAGATGCAGAATGATACAAGGAATTATGATGTGAATGACATACAGAACAAACTAAGGAAAAAGTCATAAAATAACCTAATCCAATTGGCTAAGGCAAGGTCAAGGTTGAGCAAAATTAACTTGATAAAACGACAACTTGAAAAGTTGTAAGGCTTCTTCAAGTCTTCACATGTTTGATCTTCAAAACATCTTCAACTCCTTTGTAGTTTCATTGATCTTCAATGGTCTTCAATTAGCACTCTAGAAACTTAGTCTTAAACACCAAGGACTTGGTCTATGTCCTCAGTGAGACAAAAATAGAAAGAAAGAGAAGATAGAAAGAAAATAGTTGGTCTCCAAGAATCTTCTCCAGACTTCCTTGTAGCTTTCTCCTTGGTGTGTCGACTTCTTTGAAATTTATGGACTTGATGGTTCTGCAGACTTGATGATGTTGGCAGCACCATGGTTGGTCTTGAATATAACTTAGCCACCATGAAGTAGGAAGAAAAGAGAGAAAGGAAGGAAATACTTAGAAAATTGTAGGTGGTTGGTCTTCATGAACTTCTCCTTGATTTTCTTCTAAGTATTTTTACTTCTTGGAGATGCTTCTGGAGTCTTGTTTTCTTGGCTAAGTCATTCATTGGTCTTCTAACCTCATGTTGAATTCTCCAAGGATAACAATGCAATCTTCATTGGCCCTTCATTGTTTCCACTAATTTTCTAACTTAGTGGTTTTTGACTAGGAGGGTCAAAAGGTTTAACATGCATCCTCAAATTTTCTAAGGAGGAATGTCATGTAAGAAGTGCAAAATATTTCTAAGGACTAGAGATGCATGCCATGCCATGAAATTATTCCAAGTTAATGCAAGACAAGTAAGATGGTACAAAAATGACTAAGGACCAAAAGTCAAACAATGAGTCCAAATAATTTCTAAGGAAAAGTAAACAAAACATAGTTGCTAAATTTTCTAAGGAAAATACTTTAAAACAATAGTTGATAAAATTTCTAAGGACAAACACTTGTCAAAAACAACACTTAGGAAAATATTCTAAAACAACTAAGTTTTCAAGATGCTAAATTTTTCTAAGGAGAAGATTTAGCACTTTTAAGATGTTAAATTTTTTCTAAGGAAATAATGTTGTCAAACTAATTATCAAATATTTTCTAAGGAAGAAAATTACTTTGTTTGGAGAGGCAAATATTTCTAAGTACCTTTTGTAACTAAAGTGATCAGAATATGACTAAGTCATTTTATTAATCGAATATATGAAGAAAAATAATTTTAATTAATTTTTATTATTAAAATAACACCTAAAAAGCATTTAATGAATATTAATTACAGAAATCATAGAAAATACTTTTACAAAAATAGTAGAGTATTCCTACGGCCAAGTATTTATTAAACAAAGTTAAAGCAATTGGATTTGCCCAAAAATAAATTTTTAAATTTAAGTTAAGTCAAATTTACTTAAACAACCATTTTTAAAATTGAACCAAAATAAGTTTGACAAAACAAAAAACTAATTATGCCAAAAGTTTCCACGTGTCATAAGCTTTCCAGAAATATAAAGTTTGCAAAAATTGGCCGAACCAATAAAAAGTAGTGATAGATCTAATCTACAGGGACCTATCTGCAAAACCGCCAATTAAAAAGAAAACAGAGAAATTCTTCTCCCCGCTGGCGCTGACGTGTCTTTGACCGCTTGACGTGGCGCTGACTTGGCGATGACGAGGATGCTGACTGGGCGTCGACGTAGCTTGCTCTGATTCGCCCGTACCGGTTCGGTAAGTCATCTAATCTAGGCCGTACATCCTAGATCCAACGGCTCCGGGCATGTTTGACCTAAAACAGCGGCGCGGCCGGCCGGAGAAGCTCCGGTGGCGGTGGTTTCATTGCCGGACTTTCGCCGGAGAATGAAACAGAGAGAGAGGGGAGGCGGGGTTCATACCACGGGGTGCAGGAGGTCAAGGCGAGGTCGAGGAAGGGGTCGCGGCGGACGGGCGCGGTCTTCTTCTCCCCGTATCGCTCGCCGGAGGTGGTCCCGCGGTGGATGGTGGAGGTCGATGAAGCGGGCGTCGATCTGGTGCACGCAAAAAGTGCGCAAAAGTGTCAGGGAGGTGCGCCAGGGCACGAGGAGGCGAATAGAGCAGATGGGAGGGCTCGGTGTCGACGAAGCTCACCGGGATTTGAAGAACACGGCGGCGGCAATGGCGGCGCTCCGTGGAAGAATCCGAGCAGCCCTGTGGCGCTCGTGCTAGGGTTTTTGGGGCAAACGATAGAGGGGAGCGTGGGCGTTTATATAGGGGTGAGGGCCCGGGAAGATCGCGAGCAAATCGCGCAAATTTGGTTAGGATTTGGTTAGGGTTCGGTGGAGGAGTTTGTGCTCGTCACGAAGGAGATGACGCGCGGGTCCCACCCGTCAGCGGGACAGGAGAGGTAGGCTGGGCCTCGGCTGCTGTTTGATGCGCGTGCGAGAGAGGGTAGATGGGCTCGGCCCAGTTAGGCTAGGTTCGCATTTTTTTCAGAAAACGTTTTTCTTTTCTGTTTTATTCAAAACCAAATAACTATTGAATTTTAAAACCAAATCAAATCAAACCACTTTCAATAATTTTTATAAAAACATGCCCCACATAATTAATGTGACTTGGGGATATAATTTACAAAAGAATATATGTTACATTCGAAATAGTTCGAATAGTATTTGCAAATGTTTTGCAAACTAGGGTTTCGAATTATTTTCTCTAACTTTTCCTGATTTGAAATAAACATAATACAAACATTTACAGAACAATTAAAGAAAAGTCAAAATATTATATAGGACATAAATTATCCTTTTGATATATTTTCTCAAATATGTTTTCAAGTGGAATTAAAATTCCCACTTTTGGAATATACAAATGCAACAATACAATATGCAGATGAATGCATGCATGATTTTTCTTTTTAAAGCAAAATACATAATAGTTTTGAAAAGTTTTAAATTTTTCTGATTTTTCAACTTTTTTTGAAAAACCTGGGATGTTACAGATTCACCAGCACAACTCAAGGGCGCCACTGGCCTGAGGACTGGGGCGGGTGTATGACGGTGTTGAGCGTGTAGCGGGGCCCATGGCATATCGGTGGCGCCGCCAGGCAGATTCACACGGACCTAGTACTACAAACCAAAGAAATAGAGATTGTGAGGGAAGAAAAAGAAAAGCCAGAAACCAGCGCCACCGAAACCAACAGAAAACGCAAAATCAATAAGAAATCAACCAGACCTAAATCAAAAAAACCAACCAGGTTGAGCAAGAACTTCCGCTAGAAGAAAAAAGAGGTACAGCGTTGTGGCGGGCCTTTCCATTTCCACCGTTAGGAAAAGTAAGAAAGCGAACCGCAGTATAGCCGCTGCCGCCTGGTCGCCGCCGCCGGTCGTTGCCTGGCCTCTTCTTCCTGTCATCACCTCTGTTGTTGGGGGGATTTCGACGTGGTGGAGGTGAATTTCGAGGCGGAGAGAACGACGCTGGAGGTGTGGCGTCGGGGGCCGCTTCGCTGTGGTAAGCGCGGAGGTGGTCTGGGGCAAGCGCAGCGGCGTGCGGCCAGCAGGCGCGCGGGGTGGAGGTTGCCGAAAACTGGGGCGAGAGGGTGGTGGATCGAGGGGAAGGAGGCGGGGGGAGTGGGGGGTCGAGCGGATGAGGAAGGAGTTGGCGGGCTGGATCAGGTGGGGTTGGGGAACGGGCAGCGCCGACCATCGGTAGGGAGCGCGGAGGCGCCCTGGGGAACGGGCGCGGCGGTCGCCACAGGGAACGCAAGTGGGCGCACGCTGGTGCAGGCCAGGGTAGCGGCGGCCGCGTGCGTGGAGGTGTATGGCGTGTCTCCGGCGGCAGGCACAGGAGGTGGAGGGCGTGTCTCCAGTGGAGAAGGAGGCGTTGCCGGGGACGGGAAAGGAAGCGGGAAGAAAGCGTGAGAGGAGGAAGGCGGGACGGAGCGAGGCAGCCGAGGAGGATGAGAGGAAGAAGGGGATAGATTGATTTGACCGGGTGGGGAGACGGTTGCGGGGTGGAGTGGATGGGAAACCGGCTGACCGGATGGAGGTGGGAAGGTGACCGGGCGACGTGGCTCAATACGATTCGCTAAAATAGGTGTATGAACAGTACGCGCGAATTGAGAGGGACATGGACGTATCTGGGTCGCCGATCGCGCTGAACAGACGGCCGGCAGAATAGGGGCGACGTGGCACGCTGGATCAGGGGTGAATCGTTCCAACTTATATATATATATATATATATATATATATATACTAGCAAGGTGCCCGTGCGTTGCAACGGGTTCGAATTCTAAAATTAGGAGTGACATTATTTATCTAAAACACACAAACATTTGATAAAACATAATCTCCATACATCAGAATAATTCACATAAATTAAATTATAAATAGTCAATGAACCATCTTGCTTCTATTGGCCGTGTTTACCTTGAAAGCCTACCAATAGTATGTTGATTCATAGAATATCGATTCAGTATCTCAGTGATCAGGTCTTCTCAAGCAGCTTATACTTGTAGTTTTCCTATCTCGTTCACTTAGTTGGCCTGGAAATTTTAATCTACAATTAAAAAACTATCAATGACTTTTTTCACAAATGTTTGTTCGAATTAGGGAGTCTAATCTATCTAGACCGCAAATATCATATAACTTTTGCTCAACAGGTGGAGCAATATCTTGAAAAATGTCTGCATAAAGCAGACTCACATCAACTTAAGTTGCAAGTTGCGACAATGACAGCTATAAGAGGTTACACATTCTCATGAAAAATGCAGCTACATTTAAAAATCAGCCCGTTAATGAACGGTACAAAATCGGTGTATAAACTCTGATGCATGATTAGTAGATAGAAAAATGTTATCTGTACAGGTTTTTGTATGGTAAGTTTGTTTAGTTTCTTTCTCCCTGGTGAATGTACGACCCAGAAAACTGTGTAACGCCTCTAGCACATATATACGACTTCCTTTTGCAACTTTATCTACTTCGCAGAGAGATCCAGGGCCTCGAGCATCTAGTGGACAACCTCACTGTTTAACAATTGATCCAATACCGTTGTTCCGTGATGAGCAAATGTCAGCTACGCATCTAATTGAAGTAGGCTTAACACTTAACGCTTAACACTGAACGACATGTTCAGGTTCAGAACGAAACATAGAATTTAGTTCAGGTTCAGAACTAATTCGAGGATTGCTTCGTCCTCGGGGGCTGGGGGCTCGCCAAGGGCGACCGGTGGTATGGACATGATCAGGAGATCATGGGGGTTCCATTTTTTGAAGAAAATAAAGAGTTTCCTGAACGAGAGAAGATCGGCCATGGCAAGGTCTTGGGCTGCTGGGGGGCAGCAGCAAAGCAGCCGCCATCCTCCTCCATCTCTTCGTCGCTGCCCCACCTCCCCTCCACGTCTCCTCTTCCTTGCTCCACCTTCCTGCACGCCGCCGTTGCTCCTCATGTCTCTATCCCCAGCCTATTCTATCACCCCCATCCTTGCAGCCACCAGTATAACTGTTCCTCACGGAGGAAGTACAGAGTAGTCAAGGCGAGCAGGTCTGCAGCAGCCGGGAAGAAGCGCCCTTATGGGACGGGATCCTTCCACCGGCGGAAGGAAACGCGGGCAGTGACCTACCTGAGGAAGGAGGACTGGCGTACGCGCGTGGTGACCAGAAGCGAAGACGGAACCTGCTCCTCGACGGGGGGTGCACGGAGGAGCCCGACGGGGAACCCGGGACGGCGGCAGAGTGCAGGGTCCTGCTCCGGCGCATGGCGGCGAGGATCCGATACTGCTCAACTCCTGCTCCCGGCGGCTTTCCCCTGCACGCCGGCTACCCCGGCTCATCGCCTCCCTCCACCGGCCTCGAGGTCGATTGGATTTTTTTGTATGGGAGATAGAGGATAAGTACTGCGGGTTGTTTTCAGGATTTCTCAGGGGGTTAAGTGAAAAACAATGACGACGTACCGGACACCGTTAACGATATTATATAGTAGAGATATATATTCCGGATCAATGCATGTGTCAGCAGATGTTCAAGCGTCCCCCTCACGCGCCTGTCACCGGTAGGGTTTGTTGGATGAACGTAGTGGAAACTTGTGATCTGTCTTGGCACCTGTGAGTAGTAATCTGACTCGGATGCATGTGTATGTGTATGAGTGTGGATCGCATCATTCACATCACTAGCTTCCTGAAGCAAAGAGAGAGATCTCTAACTCTAAGTACACTTCTACGATACAGAGGTTTTCCGTTACCCGGTGCTTTAGATGGTTACTAGTAAAGGTGATTGAACTTTTCTAAGTAAGATGATAATATTTTTTTCCTGAAAAGCAGTAAGATAGTATTGGTGTAGTGGCAGACGACGATTGGCACGTGGCTGCACGTTCTGCAGATTGGATCCGGCATGGCACATGGACCTGAGATTGCACCTTTCTTTTTTACAAGAATGAGCTCCGGGCATGGTGTCCATTCACGCTCGCTCGCGGCCAAGGAGGACAGGGGGCATCTCATCCTTTGTTTACATGTCGTTGAGTCGAGTCGAGTCGAGCTCGAAGAGTTGTGTCGACATGTCGACATGTCGCCGCTTAGGCGACAATTGGACGTTGGGCGTAATAATAATAAATAAATAAATAAATAATATGACAGGAAAATGAAATTATGCATCATATGCTAGCAAATTTGGAGATTTAGGAACATAAATAACAACTAGCAGTAGCATACACACATCCCCAATCCTCAATTCATTATGTGTAGACGATGGAACGACGTCTTTGAACTTCAGCTGCATCTTCCTCGTCTATAGCTCGCTCTCTGGCTTTAAACTTCCTTCTATTTAAGTAGCTGCACATCTCTTTCTTAATTTCTGTGGTTGACTCGGGACACTTCATCACATCAGTGGAACCTCCAGCAAGGTGCCACACTAACCTTCCTATTCCAGCATGGACTTTCTGACCGCACAACCTACACAAGAGGATATGCTTCCTCTCTAAATCTGGCCAGAAAGCATACTGCAAAGCTGGGTTACCGGAGTTAGCAGCTGCAGGATCCATCGGAGTAGATGACCCGTTGCTGCAACAAGAGAGCAAAGGGGAAATAAGAAGAGGGCAGAGAAGAACAGAACAGCGAGAGGGAGGAGCAGAGGGGAGGCTCGAGAGGGAGAGAGGGAGGAGCAGAGCTGCAGAGGGGGGCGCTGGAGATGGAGGAGGCGGAGGGAGAGGGAGGAGCAGAGCGGCGCACTGAATTGGAGGGAGAAGGGAGCGAGAGGAAAATAGAGAGGGAGGCGGAGGAGAGAAGCAGAGGAGGAGGCTTACCGTAGGACGGAGTTGGAGCCGACGCAGAAGCTTGGCGGCGGCGTCGGTGAAGCTTGGTGGGGGCGGCGGCGTCGGTGAAGCTTGGCGGCTGCGTTGGAGAAGCTTGGTCGATTCCCTCTCTCTCCCGCTCGATTCGCTTCTGCAGGTGCTCGATTACCTCTCTCTCCTGCTTGATTCGCTTTACCCCCCACAGGAGCGCGCCAATTTCACGTTTTCCCTCCCGATTCCCCCCCAATTTTCCCGCCAATTGACCTGGGCGAGCGACCAAACCAACCAAATCGACGCCCAGGCGAGCGGGGCGACGACTTTTTGGCCTGGGCGCGCGCCTAACTCAAAAATCCTGGGCGTCGCTCCCTGTCGTCTGCTCCAGCGCGACTCGACGCCTTGGCGGCGTTTAGGCGTCGATTAGGCGACGACATGAAAACAAAGATCTCATCACAGCTGCGTGCGGGCACCGGCCAAAGATCCTCCTGCTTTCAGATCAGACTAGGAAATGTTGCGCGGCGGCACGCCGCGCCCGTTGTGATTCAAAATTTTGAAATCTGTCAGAATTTGTCTTTTTTCACAGAAAAAATAGAGCGAATTTGAAGATTGGAGAGAAATATGTATATGTGCGTCGAAATAAAAAGGTTCAACCATGAAATTTGTTTGGAAGGGCGATATCCATCTACTCGTGGAAGGAAAATTCAAACGGATGTCTGAGCGCGACGAATTTGACAGAATTCGACAGATGTTTTTGCGAGCTTGGATCCAAAACTAAGAAGCTAGAGTCGACCAAACTCGAAACCGATCACGGGAATGGAACATACTCGTCGTCGCGCACATATTTCATGTAGATATTTTCGTGAAAAGGAGAGTGAATCGTAATTTTTGGGGAATGCGAGGGTCTTTCCGCAAAATTCAAAATTTTGGGAAAACGCGGGGATTTTTCTAGGAAAAAACGTGTGGGCCGGACCGATTTACAATTGTTGGAAAACACGGGGACTTTTCCGCAAAAAACCGGCGCGCGGGCCGTCGGATCGGCGATCGACGGTGCGGACGCGGCAGTGCGGGTCTTTCCGCAAAATTCAAAATTTTGGGAAAACGCGGGGATTTTTCTGCAAAAAAAGTGTGGGCCGGACCGATTTACAATTGTTGGAAAACGCGGGGACTTTTCTGCAAAAAAGCGTAGAGGAAACGCGGGGACTTTTCTGGAAAAAAAAACATGCCACTCCCGTTGCATTGGTATGTGCCGTAGCACCAGCAGATTAAGTGCTCGTTTAATTCATATGATAGGAAAATGTATGAATAGTAATCTTATAGGAGTAGGATTTATATGACATGTCTGTTTAAATTCTATTTTAAGAGGATTTTTTTATAGTACGCGAAAGCGTCCCCTAGATTTATAGAAGGCAGCAGAGTATTTACAAGTTCATACTCAGTCTTCACCCTAGGTTTATGTGAAGAGAATTTCTTTCGATTGTGGTGAAGATATGATGAGGTTATAGGCCTCAGGTTGTCTATCTTTGAAGTTTACACTACAAAATCTTATGAGATACTAGCAAGGTGCCCGTGCGTTGCAACGGGTTCGAATTCTAAAATTAGGAGTGACATTATTTATCTAAAACACACAAACATTTGATAAAACATAATCTCCATACATCAGAATAATTCACATAAATTAAATTATAAATAGTCAATGAACCATCTTGCTTCTATTGGCCGTGTTTACCTTGAAAGCCTACCAATAGTATGTTGATTCATAGAATATCGATTCAGTATCTCAGTGATCAGGTCTTCTCAAGCAGCTTATACTTGTAGTTTTCCTATCTCGTTCACTTAGTTGGCCTGGAAATTTTAATCTACAATTAAAAAACTATCAATGACTTTTTTCACAAATGTTTGTTCGAATTAGGGAGTCTAATCTATCTAGACCGCAAATATCATATAACTTTTGCTCAACAGGTGGAGCAATATCTTGAAAAATGTCTGCATAAAGCAGACTCACATCAACTTAAGTTGCAAGTTGCGACAATGACAGCTATAAGAGGTTACACATTCTCATGAAAAATGCAGCTACATTTAAAAATCAGCCCGTTAATGAACGGTACAAAATCGGTGTATAAACTCTGATGCATGATTAGTAGATAGAAAAATGTTATCTGTACAGGTTTTTGTATGGTAAGTTTGTTTAGTTTCTTTCTCCCTGGTGAATGTACGACCCAGAAAACTGTGTAACGCCTCTAGCACATATATACGACTTCCTTTTGCAACTTTATCTACTTCGCAGAGAGATCCAGGGCCTCGAGCATCTAGTGGACAACCTCACTGTTTAACAATTGATCCAATACCGTTGTTCCGTGATGAGCAAATGTCAGCTACGCATCTAATTGAAGTAGGCTTAACACTTAACGCTTAACACTGAACGACATGTTCAGGTTCAGAACGAAACATAGAATTTAGTTCAGGTTCAGAACTAATTCGAGGATTGCTTCGTCCTCGGGGGCTGGGGGCTCGCCAAGGGCGACCGGTGGTATGGACATGATCAGGAGATCATGGGGGTTCCATTTTTTGAAGAAAATAAAGAGTTTCCTGAACGAGAGAAGATCGGCCATGGCAAGGTCTTGGGCTGCTGGGGGGCAGCAGCAAAGCAGCCGCCATCCTCCTCCATCTCTTCGTCGCTGCCCCACCTCCCCTCCACGTCTCCTCTTCCTTGCTCCACCTTCCTGCACGCCGCCGTTGCTCCTCATGTCTCTATCCCCAGCCTATTCTATCACCCCCATCCTTGCAGCCACCAGTATAACTGTTCCTCACGGAGGAAGTACAGAGTAGTCAAGGCGAGCAGGTCTGCAGCAGCCGGGAAGAAGCGCCCTTATGGGACGGGATCCTTCCACCGGCGGAAGGAAACGCGGGCAGTGACCTACCTGAGGAAGGAGGACTGGCGTACGCGCGTGGTGACCAGAAGCGAAGACGGAACCTGCTCCTCGACGGGGGGTGCACGGAGGAGCCCGACGGGGAACCCGGGACGGCGGCAGAGTGCAGGGTCCTGCTCCGGCGCATGGCGGCGAGGATCCGATACTGCTCAACTCCTGCTCCCGGCGGCTTTCCCCTGCACGCCGGCTACCCCGGCTCATCGCCTCCCTCCACCGGCCTCGAGGTCGATTGGATTTTTTTGTATGGGAGATAGAGGATAAGTACTGCGGGTTGTTTTCAGGATTTCTCAGGGGTTAAGTGAAAAACAATGACGACGTACCGGACACCGTTAACGATATTATATAGTAGAGATTTTCCCCATGGGATATGTGATCTTATTAATTCATATCTTATAAGATTTTTTAATCTCATACAAATCTTCTAAAGATTCTATTAATTAAAGGAGCCCTACGTCAGTGTCTCCCACATTTCACGTACTCTCAAACTGGAGTAGGGTGGATACTGCGTACGCACCCTTTAACTATGTCATTGGTTTCCTCATCACCTTAGCTCACCGTCACGTTCGCTCGCTGCTGCCACTGCCAGCCAGCATATATAAACCTCTGCCATTGTGCCGTTCAGGCTCATCAGCCAGAGAACGCATCAGCACCACGGCACTCCACTACTGAAAACACACGTACGGCGATGGGGAGCGAGAACCACGCAATGGGGTCTGTGGCCGTAGTGGCGGTGCCGTTCCCCGCGCAGGGCCACCTGAACCAGCTGCTGCACCTGTCGCTGCAGCTCGCGTCGCGCGGGGTGGACGTGCACTACGCCGCGCCGGCGTCGCATATCCGCCAAGCTCGCGCGCGCGTACACGGCTGGGACGAGGCGGCGCTCCGCTCGATCCAGTTCCACGACCTGGGCATCCCCACGTACGTCTCCCCTCCTCCGGACCCCGCCGCCGACTCGCCGTTCCCGTCCCACGTCATGCCTCTAACAGAGGCCTACATCACCGGGGCGCGCGCCCCGCTAGCCGCGCTACTCCAAGAGCTCTCTGCTTCCCGCCGCCGCGTCATCGTCGTGCACGACCGCATCAACGCCTTCGCCGGCGAGGAGACGGCTCGGCTGCCCAACGGCGAGGCGTTCGGGCTGCACTGCTTGGCCGTGTCCATGCTTGTCGGGCAAATCGACGCCACGATCCTGCGCGCGAACGGCCTCGCCTTCAGCGGCGTGGAGCAGCACGCGACCAAGGAGTTCCTGGAGTGGGCCAGGCGGGCGAGACCATCCAGACAGATCTCGCCTGGCGCAGGCATCCTGACGAACACATGTCGTGCCCTCGAGGGTGATTTCGTCGACGTCGTCGCCCGGCACGTGGCCGCCGACGGCAAGAAGCTCTTTGCCATCGGACCACTAAACCCGCTTCTCCCCGCGAGCGCGGCGACGCAGGGCAAACAGCGACACGAGTGCCTCGACTGGCTCGACAAGCAGCCCCTTGCGTCGGTGTTGTACGTGTCTTTCGGAACCACGTCGTCGCTGCGTGCGGAGCAGATCGAAGAGCTCGCCGCAGCACTGCGCGGCAGCGAGCAACGGTTCATCTGGGTGCTCCGTGACGCCGACCGCGGCGACATATTCGCCGAGGCCGGCGAGAACCGCCACAAGAAGCTGCTGTCTGAGTTCACCAAGGACACGGAAGGGACGGGGCTGGTGATCACCGGGTGGGCGCCGCAGCTCGAGATCCTGGCGCACGGAGCCACTGCTGCGTTCATGAGCCACTGCGGGTGGAACTCGACCATGGAGAGTCTCAGCCACGGCAAGCCGATCCTCGCCTGGCCAATGCACTGTGACCAGCCATGGGACGCGGAGCTTGTCTGCAACTATCTCAAGGCCGGCATTCTCGTGCGTCCCTGGGAGAAGCACGGAGAGGTGGTTGCCGCCAATGCCATTCAGGAAGTCATCGAGGAAGCCATGCTATCTGACAGAGGAATGGCTGTGCAAAGACGGGCGGCGGCGCTCGGGGACGCCGTCCGCGCCTCCGTGGCCGACGGCGGTTCGTCTCGTAGAGACCTGGATGACTTCATGGCTTACATCACAAGGTGATGAACTGAATGCCATGTGGGAAGATGCCTTTTTATATTTATTTTTTTGTTTTTTAAATTGATGCCTTTGATACTGACACGGTTATTTTACACTAGAATTTATATGTGAGTGGCGCCCCTAGAGATGTGTCGTGGCCGACACATTTTCTGCATCACGGTTTTTTAGATTGATGCTTTTGATACTGACGCGTGCATGCCGGAGGAGTTCAACGAGTTCGTCGCCAGTTGTTTTTTAAGTACACACTTGCAAATTTTAAAAAAACCAATGTATTTATAATAAGAAACATACAAAACAAAATTTTAAAAACCGAAAAGTACCAGAGCGGAATAATATACATATTTGCACATTACAAATACTCCCTCCGATCCATATTAGTGGGCATAGCTTTGTCTAAATTCATATGTATCTAGTTAAGTATTTAGACTAGATACATGTGTATCTAGACAAAGTTGTGCCCACTAATATGGATCGGAGGTAGTACAATGGTTGCAATTTATTGAAATGTTACCGCTGCATACTAAAAGTGCAACTGCATAGAAAAAAAAAAACAACTGATTGGACCAAAATATTTAATCAGCTAAAGAGAAAAATGGAACTAAATGCAAAAAGAGTTCAACGAGTTCATCGACGAGGAGGCCAAGAGCCCGGAGTACACCGGTCAGAAGATCTTCGCCGTCGGGCCGCTGAATCCTCTGCTCGACGTGAGCGTGAGGACGCCGGGGAAGGTGCGGCACGAGTGCCTGGACTAGCTCGACAAGCAACCGCCGGCATCTGTGCTGTACGTGTTGTTCGGCACCACATCGTCGCTGATGGGCGAGAAGATCGCGGCGGCACTTCGTGACAGCAAGCACCGGTTCATCTGGGTGTTGCGAGACGCCGACCGCGCCGTCGCTTACGTACATGGGGAAGGCACCGAGAGCCGGCACGCCTCAATTTTTTTGGGTTTTATGCTGAGAAGTGAACATCTTTTATGTATAGTTAATTTGTACCATATTGTTTGATTAAGAGAAAACCAAGGAAGTATGCTCTAGCAGTGATGCTTCGTACTCGTCGCGTATTTCTGGCTTGTGCTCAGCAGTTAGCACCTTAGCCGGTGAATTTATACGCACACATTGAATAATCGTCAACAAGGGTCCATAGCTCAGTGGTAGAGCAATTGACTGCAGATCAATAGGTCACCGGTTCGAACCCGGTTGGGCCCTCTAGTTTTTCTCTTTCATTCTTAATTTCTTTCGTCCAGGTTCCCTTGGCACTGAACTTAATTTTTCACTCTCTCAATTTTTTTTCGTGCAGGTTCCATTCCCTGTTCTTTGGAATGCAGATTCCATGGCTAGTAGCCTAGTAAAGTACAATAAAAAAATACCAAAAACGTATTTGCATATTTTTTGGGTTTTACATCATAGTTGCATTGCATGTCAAAGCTCAAATGATTCATGAGTGAGGATACAAAATTTACTGGCTCTTCTTGCCAAGGAAACCCAATTGTGCTAAAAAAAAGGACCATCAAAGAGTAAGGAATTTGAATATTTGAAAAGATATCGAAACAAAGGAAAGATCGCAAGGAGGATCAATCACTACCTTATTTTTTGGGTTTTACATCATAGTTAGGGGATTTATGGTTCAAGGATTTGTATAACTTTAACATGTGTGTTCTAGCACGTCGGGAGTAGAGGCTTCTCTCTAAGCGAATCTCTTTTTGCGAAAGAGTTTTTAAGGGAAAGTAATGTTTAAATTGCTCTATCCTTGTGGCATATGCACAATCAGGTATGTCCTAAGCATGGATGCGCATTATAAAGAGGTCGCGTTGTTGATGGAGTGTGTAAAGATGATATGTTGGAGACGAAAATGAAGACGGTGGCCACCGATATATTCATGTCTAAAAAAAGTTTGCATAACATAAAAATAAGGAATTGTCTAATCTCAGTCAGTTGCTATCATTGGATCTTGTGTCAACTACGAATTAACTAAATCGCGGTCAGTTGCGCACAATTGCAAAACATGTGACACTTACATACCAGCACAATCACGAAGCAAAATCCAACGACTAAGTATAGGTGACTAATATTTATGTACATATTTTTTCTCAGTTGCGCACAATTCTAACTCATGTGCAACTCTATTGCTAGAACGAAAGATGAGATTTAGTTAACTCTCAAGCGACCTAGAATTAGCAGAACCGTAACATAAATAACTAGTAACACGTTAGGTAAACCAAAGATGACGCCTTTGGTATAGGTGTGACTTCTAACTGTCGATTGCCTCGTGCAAAGTAGTCAGACCGTTGCGTTGTCAGAAAACTCAAACTAGTCATCCGACTCCAATTTTGGATCAAGGACCCCAGTGCGCTGAATCGTGTTGGCTGTCATCGTCGTCAGCCGGGGCTGCTCTTCCGTCGGAACCTCCAAAGACCCCTTCTCCTTATCGTTGTTGCAATCCCCTCCTCTGATGTCCGTCCCCTCGTTTTTGGCTCCAATACTCCCTGCATCCGCCTCGGCCGGCGTCGTCTTTCCCGCGACAAAATCCGGGACCGGATAACCGCACTGAACCTGCTGTTGCCCAGCTTCGACAGGTTGATGATAGTTGCAATGCAGAAACTGAGGGGGTCTCGGCATAGCGTGCTGCTGCTGTGGGTGCTGAATAAAAGGCATCGGCCGCGATTGCTGCGGCGCATAAGCCGCATTGCCAGTTTGTGGTTGTTGTTGCTGCTGCTGCATCATGCGATGCATCATCATCAGTTCATTCATATGCTGCTGATACACCCGCCTCTCACGCATCTCTTCCGTCTCCGGTTGCCTCTGCATCACCGGATAGCTCGGGGCAGTCATCGGCCGTGGTGGTCTGGACGCTTGGCCGGCCGGGAAGCTCGGGACTGTCATCGGCCGTGGTGGTCTGGACGCTTGACAGGCCGGGGAGCTCGGGACTGTCATTGGCCGTGGTGGTCTGAACGCTTGGCCGGCCGCCGGGGAGCCCGGGACAGTCATCGGCCGTGGTGGTCTGAACGCTTGGCCGGCCAGGGCCTGTTGTCGCATCATCATTTGCTCAAAATAGCCAGAGGAAGGAACGGGTGTTGGTGGGTACGCCGGCATCTGGCTGTTGAATGCCATCGGCGGCCGCGGCATTGATGTATGTGGGTTGTACGCCATTGCCCGGTCGGTTCCACCGTAGTGGTTGGGGTACTCTGTAGTTCCGGAACACGCCTGCATGCCGCCTCCGTATAACGACTGTGTTGGAGCTGGACCTGCTTGTGGTCCGAGGCATCGGTCCGGCGCCAGCGGCGGGGGAGACTGCTTCGCCGAAGCGGCCTCGACGGGCCTCTTGCCTTTCTGTCGCTCCGAGATCTCAGGCTTCGCCGTCTCCACCGGCCCGGACCGCGACGCCGGCGGACACTTTTCTTCACACTTGCCGCTGGGACCCGCCCCGTCGTCCATCTTTTTTTTCTTCGGCTCCCTCGTTGTCATGTAAATCTTGCACATGACGAACTTATCCAACTGCACGATTCAGTTCCAGACTCAGTTTTTTATTTATCGGCAGCTACCGGCCGTAAGAAGTGAAAGAAACTGAAGGAAGAGTTTTCTTTCTGACTGACCGTCTTTGTTTCAGAACCGTCGCTCTTATCGCCGAGCTTGTTCTTGTACTGCGGGATGCTGAGCTCGCGCATCAGCCAGTTGCTCTTGTCCTCGTCCTTGTAACTGGGGCCGTTGTAGTAGCTGAGGCCTCTGTGGCAGTACTGGACGTTGCCGGCGGTGACCTCCAACGCGGAGCCCGTGGACGCCTTCCACCGCCCGCGGCGGTCGTGCGTGCCCCGGGACGGCCTGGCGCCGTTCGCGTACTTGCGAGCCGTCGGAGACAGGAAGTACCAGGCGTCGTCCTGGCCCTTGTTCTTGTACTCTCCTGCGATCGATCAATGCAATACAGTAAGCAGTCGTAAATCAAGCCGTCGTGAAGGATGACAGCACGTGCGTACCGTTGAGAAGAAGGTCGTCCGGGTGGCAGCTGTAGACATAGTCCTCGATGATGGCGTCATTGGGGACGTGCGGCCTGTCCTGCAGCCGGGGGAGGAGGTAGTACTCGATCAGCTCGTCGTCCGTCGGCATGAACCGGAACCCCGGCGGGAACTGGCTCGGGTTCGGGTTCTCGGCTCCTCCGACGTTCTTCTTCTCCTCCTCCTCGCCTTCTGCCATGTCGCCGATCGAGAGGAGCTCTGGTCGTCGACGAGAACGATCGAATTTGGGAGGGTTAATTGGGCAGTGTTGTCCACGGCTTTGCCTGCAGCTTTCTATGGTATAGACGGCGCTAGTTGTAGTTGGATGCGGACCCGGCCGGCGTCCGGAACGAAGTCAAGCAAGGGCCGGCGGACCGGAGTCCAACTCCAAAGACGTTGTTGAGCTGTTGACCGTCAGATCAAGTTTTCAAACGGAAACGGCTCAAACAGCTCCACGCCTCCACCGACGTCAGGAAAGAACTGTAGAACCGACAACGAATAACGTTCGGCAAAAACCATCTAACAAAACGTTCTGCAAAATCCCGCTCAACAAACGCACGACAGACATCGCAACATCTGTGCATCGTGTGAAACACACTGCAAATTCCAGCTCAACAAACGCACGACAGACATTGCAACATCCGTGTATCGTATGAAACACATTGGAGGCTATCTCTTCTAATTAACCCAGTCAGGCAGGTGAAATTGCTCTTCATCTTTCTGCCCTGCAATTCTCTGCTCCTTCAGTGCAGCACTGGTGTAGTGCCCATCAGAACACCCTGTGATTAACCTGACAATGGTGGGGAAAAAAGAAGAACATACATCCACATGTGCTTAATCTACTTCCTCTTTGCACTGAACTGCAAAGAGATCATTGTATATGCCACTCGGTACTGACTGCAACTGCAGATTCAACGAAAAGCTTTCCAAAATGATGCTTACTGATGATACTGCCATGTCTCACCATGTTCAGGTGCCAAGAGTCTCATCCCAAGTACTATCTACTTACTAATAATCACAGCGTGCTGCTAGCAAACAACTAGGTTATCTCTGAAGATCTAATGACGGAGTGCTCGTTATATTTCTGGGTGAGAGTGAGACTTCACTTCGCAGCTTGACGTGCCAACCACTCTGCTCTGCTCAAGCCATAGTAGACTGCTTTACCTCCAGACCACATACGGAAATTCCAGCCCATGGGAGATCCGCCAATGACATAAGAACCTTGCACACGTTCAATTGAATGATTGGTAAGGTTAGCTATCGCGCTTGCATTGGCTTCCCGCTGAATCCCAACTGCAGCAATCTGCGAGCTTACAGGCTTGAGTGGCACCTTCACACCTGTATTGTGCAGAAACATTGCATCCTGGCCTATCTGAGGAACTTGATTCTTCACTCCAGATGGCACTTTTTCTGCAGGCTTGTTCTTCGCATCTCTAACTGCAGGTATGTCGAATGGTTTTACAGGCTCCGTAGCAGCAGAGATCTCCAGTCGCATTTTCTTGGATAACTCCATGGCAACTTTTATCTCTGAAACAAAGGATGAGCAGGGGCAGACTAATTAGGCTCATTATTTTCAATAGATGCATATGCATATGCATGAGGAAGAACTCAATACTTTCAGAAGGCCCTTCAAATATAAGGATTACGCCCGAGGCGATCAACAGGTTTTCTAGACCAGAACACAGAACACGCACTTTTAATGCCTTTCAGAAGTAAGAAAAATTAGATTTGTACTGCTTGTGTGAATAGTGTATATATGTATTTCATGTAACTACTGGTGGGTAAAAGAATCTTGACACAATACATTGTGATCCTGGGTACTACCAAAATTATGCTTCACGCTACAGAAACAACAGAGGTTTGTCATGTACTCATGTGCAGTGCTATGACATGTAACATATGGCCGTTTTACATTTACAGAAATGTCAAATGTGATAGACTGATATAAAACTGTCGGTGTCAAATCGGCATGGTTAGAAATACCTCACGTTTGGGGACCATAAATCCACACTTATAAAAAATTCAGTCACTGTCAAAACACCCGAGGCAATCCTAGTATGTAGAGAACAATATGCTTCTATAAATATAAAGACGAAATCTAGAGGAAATGGTTCAACACCACATCCAAACCAATAGTAATATCTGTACCCCACCAAGATAATAGAAAATACACCACGAAAGTTCAACACAACAATATGAACTGAACATTTACCTTTCAGGATCTGAAGAGCAGCATCTTCCTTTTGGGAATCAGTAGCTCGGCAAACCTTCAACACAACAAAGGTACAATTTAGAACAGCTTCCTGTTTTAACCAGGATGCATCAGTGCATCACAGAAGAATTGACAAGTAAACAACAGGATGAGCGTACATCTGAATTGGTAAATGTTTCAATACAGTAGCGCACATCAGCAATGACAACGCACACTTGCACAGAACAGTGGTGTTGTAACATACCCACTAATGTAGTCACCACTCACCACCATCTTCCCCAAACTCTAATCTCTATTCTATAGAAATATGTCACTGTCTCCACATATCATACATTTTGAAATTTTCAACTAGAAAAGGAGCACGAGCCAAATGGGTGCATCATTGGCTTCGGTTGCGTGTGTCTTTAAGCACGCCACCACCCTTGTGTACATATTGATCCCCCCCCCCCCCCCCTTTTTTTGCGGGGTACGTACTGGATCCCTTCACTGAAATCTTCAAATTAGTCGATAATCTGAATTCCCCCACCTACACTAGCAAGCACAATACTACAGCCAGCATTCTACCCTGAATCAATTGGTCAATAAACACCACCTGATCAGCTGATTTTCGTCCAGAATTATTTTCTTATCACAATAAGTTTAACTAGGAGTAAGATTATGCAAGGTGCTGCTGTTTCTACTTTCTACCAAGCCTGAATGCACCGAGGACATAGGGTTTGGAGTGGGGACCTGGAGGAAGCGGCCGCGGAGGTTGGCGACGGCTGCTCTGATCTTGTAGTAGGGAGAGTGTTGGAAACCCACCTCCTCCAGCTTCCGCTTCCTTGGTGGCGCGTCGGCCTCGGCGGCGGAAAGCGGCGGCGGTCGCGGTGGCTTCATAACGGTGGCGGCGGTGGGCTCCGATGTCGGCGGAGGAGGCGTGGTATTGGTGGGGTGAGCGGACATCGCTGCGTGGAAGGGAAATGGTTAACGCGCTGGTAAAACTTGAAGGCGAGATAAGCAATGAAGGTGATGTTGACGAATTATGGCGGCCCGTCTGGAAGGCGTAGCGTTTGCAGCAAGTACTTCTCCCTTCTCCGTGGATAACGAGAAGTGGTGAAAATCAACTTTTAGTAAAAAAAGATGAAAATTATGAAAAAGAAATATGTTTAAAAGTTTAAAAAATAATAAAAGTGTATCATGTTGGGAATGTAGAATTTTATCGGCGTGTAAATTTGCACGTTAAAACTTGAAAAATGACAACTTTCAATAATGAATAGTAACGTTTACGTTTATTAACTTATTATTCATTATGCTACTAGTACTCCCTCCGTCCGAAAAAAGATGTCGCCGAAATGGATGTATCTAGTAGTGAAATACGTCTAGATATATCCATTTTTGTGACAACTATTTCTGGACTATTTCTGGACGTACGAAGTTGAAAAACACATGTATACACAACAAAATGTATTAGTTGCTACTGAGTGCGAAGTTCACGACGGCTATCGACAATGGCTGAGCGGAGACCGACACATGAAGGAGATGAGGAGAAGCAACATGCACACACTGGCGGAGGACCCAGTAGGGACAGGTAGGGCGGCCGCCCTACCTTGATTTTTGGCAAAAAAAATCGAATATATATAGGCATTTCTCTGATGTATATATCATTTGCAGTATTTTCTGAAGTTTTGGACAAAAAAGTAATTGGGCCAGCCACGACTTGTTGGGCCTTACTGGCCGCACGCGTTAGCCCAAAAAGTGCAGCTAGCGCATCCCTTCGTTGACCTCGTGCGTGCGTGCCTCCAGTACTACGTGCCTGGCTGCCTCGCTCGACCCCGTTTGCTCCTTGTCCGCCGCTCCCCAGTCCCCAGCGACCCAGCCGCCGCCGCCGCTCCCCAGTTCTTGTCCGGTTCCGGCTACTCCTCTCCTCCCTCCTCTGCTCCTCCCTCACCAGCTCCCTGCTCAGCTCGCTTCGTCGCCTCCCCACCAGCCCAACCCCAAGCAGGCCAGCTAGGGTTTCCCCTTTCCCGGCCGGCGGCTGGCCGGCTACCCGGCATCGTTTTGGAGGAAAATTCTTGGAGATGGACAGGAAGGGCAAAAGAAATGCTGCTGCAAAGGGGGAGGTATATGTTTTAGATTTGTGAGCAGGGGACTGATTGTGAGCTACTAAAATTGGCAAACTACTCATGTTTTGTACTGTTTTTAATCTTGGTGAAATTAAGGAGGATTTTCAGAAGGCAGGTAGAGCTTTACCATTGCCTGGAACTTCTAGAAGGCATTGAAGTTTCATTATTGGTACGTTTGTTGGTTCTATTTTGATTTAAATATGTTGTTGTTACCATTGTACCAAATGATTATGGTTAATCTAATATGAAGTATTGATGCGTGTAGACAATTTTAGTTTTCTTGCATCATTTTTTTCTTCCCTTTAGAGTTCGCCCGACCTCATTTTTTTCCGTCCTTCGCCACTGCATGCACATGAAGGAGATAAGGAGAAGCAACAGTCACCTACCTGATTCCGATAGGACCAATGAGATTTGGACACAAAATCTCTCTCGCAGGTGCCCCCTCGCTCTGAAACATGCCCGAATCTCCTTATGTGTCCTAAATTTTCGGGGCAACTCGGGGGTGTTGGATATGCCCGTCACGTAAAATTCAGACATACATGCACCACATGCTAGCGACCGGACATCCCCCCCCTCCGCCTCCGCTATATGTTTCAACCTTCCCCTTCCTTATTGAATCGGGTTGCTCACCGCCACCCCTTTTACCCGCTAATTGTACGACGAGTGTCCAAAATAACCACGCTGGCTGACCCGCCACCACTTACGTAATCGATTGCGGCCCGCCGCCCCGGACAGCTCGTCAATCAGCTGTCAGGATGACCTATCATCTGCCCCGCACACAAGGTGTTTGTCATTTGCTCGAATAGGTAATTTTCTTCTAAGTTGTTTGTCTAGATAAATTTGATTGACAAATTTGATTTACTGTTTTATACTTGGATTGCTGCATTGTTCGATTCATAGATTGGATAGAGACCAATGATTGACTGTTTTTTATAAATTTGATTGACAGTTTTTTATATTATACATTTTTTAAATATTTTTTCAAAATAATACACATATTTTGGAAAGTTGCAAAAATAATACACCATCGGCTACGGCTTGGTAATTAGTACCTAGCAGCTGCGGCGTGACTGATTAGTACCATGTACGAGGGAGGCTTATCAGCACTAATTGGCCACGCCGTGGCTGATAGGTACTAATCGGTCACGTCGTAGCTTATAAGTAAGTACTCCCTCTGTTCCAATTTAATTAACTTGTTATTCATCACATGTAATCAATTAAATTGGAACTAAGTACAGTTGTTACATAACGCTAGGAAGAGAGAGAAAAAACGGAAGAAAAAAAAACAGAAGCCACACCGCCGTGGCCCCGCAGGGGAGCGCCGTCACAGCTCCGAGCATCCTCCCGGGTTCCCCGGTTCTCCGCTTCAGTGACTGACCAGTGGCCCCGCCCGTAACCAAGCACGTCCCACCTGCCATCGACGCAGACTGACCGCCACGAGGAGCCAACGGGAGGGCAGCCGGCCGCATTATTGCCTATCCGGATGAGAGGCCATCTCCACCATCCAAGGGAAGCGCAGGCGACCGAGAGAGACCGACAGTCCGGAGGCGCCTCCTCTCTGCTCTCCCCACTCCTGCCGATGCTCTCTTCAGCTCCTCCTCCGCCGCCTCATCTTCTTACTCTCCATCGGGTAAGCAAGATCCCCCGCTTCTCCTGGTCCTGGATTTGTGTAGAGTATTTATTTTGCTTGTGCTTACATTATTTTTGCTCCGCGTTCTTGAGTTTATGTTCAAGAATGATTCGCATTTAGCTGTTTGGTGCTTAACCGGAGGTCACCAAATATTCGTGTCATGGCGCCGAATCAGCTGGCTACGAGAACTCTCCAGCATTGCCATTTTGAGCAGAGCTGCTTTAGGCCGAGCACCCCTTTGATGCTAAAGTGAACTTTTCCCCCTTGCACGAACAGTAGGATTTCCTAGAAATGCGTAGGATATGTTTTTAGCCAAAAGCACCGTGAAGCTCTCAAGTATGTGAATGAAGGCTAACTTTTTTCTTTTACGAAACGAAATGAAGGCTAACTTTTAGTTCATGTGGAAGTGGCAGGTGCTGCCAAAAATTGGTGCTCTGCATTTCATTTTCTTTCTTGCATTCTATAAACTGAAAGTAGCATTCTAGACAAGTGTGTATAGGCAACATCATACTGCAAGACTGAACCAGATTTGCAAATCACGAATCTAGCTAACGAAATAGTGGAACAAAAATCACCCACCCGATTTGCATATCAGTCGCATTACTGAAGTAAAGCCCGAACCGCAAACAAGGCTGAGCTGTTCATGTTGAGGGAGTTCTCTGCTCCCTATAATATACTTGTGCAGTTTGTGCTTATACATTTTCTTGGTTCTTAACACAGGTGAAGATTACCTATGTTTCTCACTGATCTGTCACACTCACGCCTGAGCTGATTCGACCTTGCTGCGAAACGCTTGATATCTTCAGTGCGAGTGCCAAGTATACAGGACTCTGAAGCAATGATCTCATCCATCAGCTTACTCGACGGCCAGCTTATTCACAAACTGTACAGAAAATGCTGGCCGAGTAACTCACATTCCACACTCAACATGCATTCAGTTGCAAAATCTGGGGGTAAAAGCATGAGGATTAAGATGGCACATCTCAAGCACCGTGCAACTGACTTCAGGAGGAATCCTCAGGCCCATGAGGAAGGCAATGTGTTTTACAACTTAGTTTATAGGCTCCCTGAAAGCCTTAGCTGGCTATTGGTATCACAAGAAAGGGTCAAGCGACCAGCCAAAAAGAAGAAACAGCAAAAGGAAGGAGCTGTGGCCGTTAATCAGTTTGGTGTGATATTGGAATGGGAGGGAGTTGTGGTGGAAAATGATGACCCGGATTTGGAGCCCAGAGTGTGGTATGTGTTATCACTCGAAGAGGCTAAGTCTTTTCCTCCGGATGCAATGCTGAAGGAAATTGAGGGAATGAGAACTGATCAGGCTATCTCAGAAGTCTTAAATTGGTCCGAGGATCCAAAAGAAATCAAGAGGTTGGCAGCACGTAAGGAGGTAATATACCAGAAACTCCGAGGCAGGTTCTACCAGTTGCGACCAGGTGTTCTCGATTTCCTGAACGCCCTTGTGGAATTTGACATTCCAATAGCAATCACGGCTTCTCGCCCGCGAACAAGCCTGGAAGAAGGGATAAAAGCTGTTGGTCTGCAGGGCTATTTTGATGCTGTAGTGGCGGCAGAGGACTTCCGCCGAGGGAAACCTGAAGGCGAGATGTTTTGTCACACCTGTACCTCCTGAGTAGTCGATACATGTGTGACAGCTATGTGGGCTGGCCGTGGGCCGTAAGCCAATGGGCCGCTTGGGCCGTGTAACCTGGAGCGCTGTTATAAGCTCATCCCTGAACTCTGTACTGATTATGGAAGAAGTAAACGCGTGAGCTGTATCTCATCTTCTCGTCTCGGTTTCCCATCTCCTGCTTGCTCTTCTCACCCAAATCCCTTCTCAGTTTATCGATCCCCTTGTACGATCTGATCCACCGGTGGACGGGTCGTTACAAATTGGTATCAGAGCCTCAAAAATCCACAGAAAATTGTTTGACCCCGCTGTGCTCCGAATTCTCTTGGCATCGATCTGTGATTCCAGGCAACGGGTGCGGAATTGCTTCGGTGATTTCGCCCAAAATCCCTAGCCGGGTCGGATCTGCTTGGAGGTGGGCACGACGGCGCCAACAAAGCCTACGGTGCAGACGCAGCACGTGTTGACAGCGATGGCGGAGAACGCCGGGCAGGTGAAGACCATGCTCGAGGACATCCTCAAGCGCCTCGATGGTCAAGCCGTGCTGGGAGACAAGAGGTATGAGGAACAGCAGGCGTTCAACGCAAATCTCACCAAGGAGTTCCAGGGATTTCAGAAGCAACTGGATCTCACACAGAAGGAGATCGATGCGACGCGACAGGAGACGGCCGCGGCCACAACGCCGTCTGTGACGACCTTGACGGATCTGCGTCCTGGAGGTGCGAGTGGGGTGCTTCTGCCCGCGATATTGGCGAATGACACCGCGCCCCTGATGCCCGAGCCATCGGCAGCGCAGATGCTCCCACAGCCGCAACGAGTTCATCTGCAACAACCACAGCAGCCTCGACAAGGAGGACACGTTGAGGACGGCGGATTCGTGAAGCCACCCAGGCATGATTTCCCCAAATTCGACGGTAACCTTCCGAGTTTGTGGATAGATCGCTGCCTGACTTACTTTGAGTTGTACCGCACTCCTCTACACAACTGGGTCACCACAGCGTCCCTGTACTTGGAGGGGCACGCAGCACTCTGGTGGCAATCCGTGCGACAACACCGTCAGTTCAATTGGGAAGGGTTTAGTAAGGCAATTCAGGAGGAGTTTGGTCCAGAAGAATTTAATATTCAGATGAACGCCTTGTTGCAGCTCCGTCAGACAGGTTCAGTGGCAGAGTACAAGCAGCAATTTGAAGTTCATATGTATCATTTGCTTGCAATGGATGCCTCATTGAGTGTGAAATTTTTCGTGAGTCAGTTTGTGCTTGGACTGAAGGACGAGTTGCGAGCCGCTGTTCGTTTGAGAGAACCAACTAGTATCACTCGGGCAACAGTGTTTGCTCGCATTCAGGAGGAGGAACTTGAGAATCAACAGCCAAGGGCACGGCCTCTTCCTGCCGGGCGACCACCACCAGCCCCTGCTGCTGCGCCACCACGGCTACCAGCAGTACCCCGGGTGGGCGAGGATGATTTCGGCCGTGAACGGCAGTTAAGGGACTATCGTCGGGCAAATAATCTTTGTTTCCGATGTGGTGACAAATACTCTCGAGAGCATCAGTGTAAACAACCAGCGCAGCTGTTAACTATTCAGATCGGGGAGTATGGAGAGATGTTATCTGACGATGCCGTCCGAGCGTTGGAACTGCTAGATGAACCGGAGCCGCAAGCAAATTGTTGTATGTTATCAGCTCAAGCATTGTCAGGAATTGATTCAACTCCTACTATCCAGCTGACAGTTCAAGTTGGGAATCAGGTGATGCTGCTTCTCCTTGATTCAGGTAGCACTCACAGCTTCATCAACACTAATTTTGCCGACAGCATTGGTGTGGAGTCAATACCAATTACAGCAGTACCTGTGAAGGTGGCTAATGGACAGATGCTCAACTGCAACAAGATGGTGAAACAGTTGGAATGGCACTGTCAGGGACATCAGTTTCATACTGATTTAGGTGTGTTGGACTTGGGAGCGTATGATGGAGTGTTGGGCATGGATTGGCTGTCATCTTTCAGTCCTATGCTATGTGATTGGCTCAACAAATCTATTTCCTTCACTCACGCTGGCAACCTGGTTACACTGCACGGGGTGAAGCCGGGTGCACCACCACCACTGTCAGCATTGAACATGCAAGAACTGATACATCTGCTCACTGCTAATGCTATGTCCCTGTCTCAACCCAAGTGGACGCTGGAGGTGCTTAATTCCTATGAAACTGACGGGGCAGCTCCGGAATTACTCGCTCAGCTAGCTCACTGCAGCCCTGAAGAACATGGTTACTCTCTGCATCAGGGTCTGATCAGATACCGGGGCAGACTGTGGATTGGTGCGAATTCCGCCTTGCAAACCAATTTAATTAGTGCTTTACATCATAACGCAGTGGGAGGGCACTCCGGGGCTACAGCTACATACCAGAGAATGAAAAAGGCTGACAAGCATCGATCTGAGCGCAATTTGGAAATTGGTGATCAAGTTCTGTTGAAGCTGCAGCTGCAGCACTACGCTCAGACCACAGTTGCCAATCGACCATGCCGCAAGCTAGCGTTTAAGTATTTTGGCCCATTCCCAGTAATTCAGAAGTTTGGCACCGTGGCGTACAAGCTGGAATTGCCACAGGAAGCTCGCATTCATCCTGTGTTTCATGCCTCACAGCTGAAACCCTTTACTCCTGACTATTCACCTGTGTTCAGTGACCTGCCCAAACCTCCAGACCTGACGGCGGCAGACCTCACATCAGCAGCAATTCTGGAACGGCGTATGAGGAAGAAAGGTAATGTTCCTGTGATCCAACTTCTGGTGCAGTGGTCCAATCAATCTCCGGACAGTGCAACCTGGGAAGACTTTGAAGTTCTTCGTGCTCGTTATCCTGAAGCTCCAATCTGGGAAGAGGCTCGTTTTCAAGGAGAGGCGATTGTCACACCTGTACCTCCTGAGTAGTCGATACATGTGTGACAGCTATGTGGGCTGGCCGTGGGCCGTAAGCCAATGGGCCGCTTGGGCCGTGTAACCTGGAGCGCTGTTATAAGCTCATCCCTGAACTCTGTACTGATTATGGAAGAAGTAAACGCGTGAGCTGTATCTCATCTTCTCGTCTCGGTTTCCCATCTCCTGCTTGCTCTTCTCACCCAAATCCCTTCTCAGTTTATCGATCCCCTTGTACGATCTGATCCACCGGTGGACGGGTCGTTACATGTTTGAGGTTGCAGCAGAGCAACTTGGTCTGGAACCTGATGTTTGCCTTGTGATGGGTAACTCAAACTTGACGACAGAATCTGCACATACTGCTGGGATGAGGTGTGTGGCCGTTGCAAGCCGCCACCCAGCCTATGAACTTCATGCAGCAAACCATGTTGTGAGATGGCTTGATCAGCTCTCTGTTGTTGACCTGCAGAGGCTTGCCGATGGTGAGGTTCTTGGGAGCAGGGGCGGTCGATCTGACATGGACATGGAGATTGTGATCGAGGAGTGATGTTTCTGCTGCCACTGTCTACTAATATACGTCGTACTTATAACTATGTCGTAGCTTCAGTACCGCATTACAATTTTGTAACAGACCAAGTGGTGCAACAGATCAGGATGAAGAAGCCTGCGTTCACTTCTTGGTTTCTTGTAATGCATAACTGAAACTCGTCCAGCTTAGATGTTTTTGATCATCAGAGAGGAGTTGGAAGCAAAGAAACTTTCCACCTTGTAGTTCTTCTGCCTGTGTAGTATGTATGTTACCTCTTAAACTTTATACCCCTAGCATTTTCGGAGATTAGTGCTCGATGTTTTATCTTCTAAGTACTGGAAAGAGCTGAGCGGTTTGGTGTATAAATTATTTTTCCCTTCAAAAGGAATGCAAGGTTTTGTTCAGGGAAAGAACGAAAACATACGTTCCTGTAAAGCTTCAATGCCGCCCCAAAACGGGGAGGCTCGTCGTTCGGAAGGAAGAAGAGCAAGCCGAGCCAGAGAATGGAAGGCCATTGCATGTTAGTCTCTGACTACTTTGCCGAAGTTCCTGTCGCCACCGCCAAGGATTTCCGTCGACGCTTTCGGATGAACCGTGGATTGTTCAACCAGATCGTGCAAGCTGTGAGGGCGTATGATCCATGGTTCAAGTTGAAGAAGGACGCCGTGGGAACTGTTGGTTTCTCGTCAATCCAGAAGTGCACTGCAGCCATGAGAATGCTTGCATATGGAGCACCTGCTGATTCTGTAGATGACTACCTACGGATGTCAGAGTCCACAATCATCAAGTCGATGTACAGGTTCTGCAGGGCGGTGATTGGTGTGTTTGGCCCAAACTATTTGAGAGGACCAAATGAAGAAGAAACAGCTCGGATCCTGGAACAGAATGCAGCTAGTGGATTTCCTGGGATGCTTGGAAGCATAGACTGCATGCATTGGAGCTGGAAGAACTGTCCATTTGGTTGGCAAGGATTGTACAAAGGAGGCCACAAAGGATATTGCAGTGTCGTTCTTGAAGCTGTGGCCGATCATGAACTATGGATTTGGCACGCATTGTTCGGCATGGCAGGATCACACAACGACATCAATGTGTTGCAGCGCTCTCCAGTGTTCGCGAAGCTAGTTGAAGGCCATGCCCCACCTGTCAACTATGTGGTCAATGGCCACGAGTACAACAAAGGGTACTACCTAGCCGATGGCATCTATCCAAAATGGGCAACATTTGTGAAGAGCGTCCCCAACCCTCGCGGGAACAAAGCTTGTCATTTTGCCGCTGAACAAGAGAGCGTCAGGAAGGATGTCGAGCCGGCATTTGGAGTGCTGCAGCAAAGGTTTGCTATCGTTCGGCATCCTGCTCTGACATGGTCGAATGAGCAAATGTGGGAGGTGATAAATTGTTGTGTCATCCTGCACAACATGATCATCGAGAGTGAGCGCTATAATCCAGTGCATGATCATATGCCATATGACTTTGAGGGTCCTCATGCACAGGTTGATCACAACGTGCCGGTAGATTTCGCTGATTATATCTCAATGCATTTGGAAATTCGTGATGAAAATACTCATAATGCACTCCAATCTGATCTAGCGGAGCATTTGTGGGCACGCCGGGGCATGGCAGCGGCAGAGGAGGAAGAGGAAGACGTTTGAACTTTATTTTATACATTTGAACTATTAAATATTGTATTTGAACTATTACATATTTACGTATGTTTGATTTTTCCTTTCACAAAATATTGAAATTCATGTAAAAATCCCTTTTAGGGCGCCCCTTTGGGCGCCGCGAGTGGGGAACGCGGGCGCCCAAATGACGCACCTTGTCCGGACAGCGTCCAAATGGCACGTTCAGACGGCCTTTGGGCGCCCATTTGGGCGCCGCGACTGGAGATGCTCTTATACCCATTGCATGTTTCGGTACTTCCATAGGAGGGAAGGCAGGATACTTTAGATGCATACATGCAAATGTTCCTTTTTTTTATTGAAACACGTGCAAATGTTCTTAATGGAGAGGTTGCTTTTTGTGCTGATTGGTAAATAGGATGCAAATAAAGTGCAATGAAAAAATCATGTACCTCCATCTTAGTCAAACAACAAATAAAGAAAAGGAAGTAGAATGCATTGCGTTGGTAATTCAAAATGGAGCCTGGGAACACATGCTCCCACATAAAAAAAACAGGTATTAAATGCCAAAAAATGGAAATTTTAACACACGTACACATGTACGTCCATGTCTTTTGTTCACACATACTCCCACAGTAAATATTTTCGATATTTCAATACGGACCATATACAAACTGAAATGAGTCAACATATACACTAAAATGTGTCTATATACATGCGATTTAAAAGAAAAGCTAGAACATTTTATAAATTAAAACGGACGGAGTACATTTCATTAAAATAAGACATTTTTACGACCTATGTAGAAAACAAATTTGGTGCTCCAAAAATCACTTTTTACATAACTGTTCTTCCTAGACACCAAATATGTCTTTACTTCGTGAAACTTAAAATACATGCAAAATACACAACATGTATAATGCATTCTCTTATGAATGGCCATACAACATTTCTTCATAAGCTCGAGATCTCACTAAAGATTGATTTTATGTGGTTTCCATAGAAAGTACCTACTCACTAGAGATAATATGGCTTCATGAAATTATGATGGGTGTAAAAATGTTGTTTTTGTAACTCAGAGGAGACTGCAACATTTCTTCATATATCTTGTTTCATTTTGTCCGTCTCATTTGGCGTTGTGTGGTTGCTCTCTAAACAATTATCAAAATTAGGTTTGAGAATTTATTGAATGAGATGAATAAAATTACTAAAGCTAGAATTCGAAAAGGAGTTCTAGCCCAATGGATGCAACCGTTTGGTGACGGTCGCATATGAATTATCTTCTAGATGCAACCACTTCATGGCGTGAAATCGGTATAAAAACAACTAAGGCATATGTAATTTGGAAATCCTTAAAAGACTAACATTGGATATTTTCTAGGAAGAAGGGAGTAAAAGTGCAACCGGGTGATTTGCACCCATCAGTGTCAGGCCAGCAAAATCCGGGGCCCTGTGTGAAACTCTAAAACATGGGCCCTACCTCACACGAAAGCTTGAACTAATAACAATTTTAATGTATATGACATAATATTTTTCATAACAATTGAATATATTGAATATCATACTTTTTAACTCCAAATTGCATAATGTTTATTTGAATATCATCATCCATTTTGTGTTCTTTGAAATGAAACCTTCAATGATATCCTCATAATCAATCTTCTCCATCACTTCGCTCTCAAGTGTTATTGTGGACAAATCGTTGAGTATTTATTGTGTCATCGTAACGCGCATATAGGACTTCAATAGCTTCAATTTAGAAAAGCTTCGTTCTGTCGATGCAACCTGTCACAGAATGGTCAACAAACTCTATATGCAATACTTGCATTGGTAAAACAATCATGCCGCTTTAAAAACTTCAGAAATTCAACATCCTCGATATTTTTTGAAATCTTCCAAAAGTTAACTTCAAATCTGCCAGAAGTTAAGTAAGAAATTACAATTCAGAAATTAGGAGTAGAAGCCGAAGTTAACTAGAAAGGAGGACTCGCCAGCGGCAGGGTACCTGTTTTGGTGATCAGCCGATCAGAAGAGGAACTACCGTCGACGCTCTAGAGTCTAGATGCGATTGATTTGTCCCTGGTCTTTTGTCTTCTGTTTGTTCCATCGTTCATGTGTTGGGCGAGGCGGCGAGCGGCCTAGGGAATCGTGAGAGGACGAGCGAACTAGTGACATGACCTGGGAATAGAGTTTTGTGATCGATCGAGTCGAGCGATCCTCGTCCACGATGTGGCCCAGCGTGCTGGATCCAGTCGGCCAACCCAATTCACTTCAGATTTCCAGCTAAGTGTATACTCCTATACATAGACCTATACAAAGTTTGGAGCCCTCAAATTTTATGGGCCATGTGTGGGTCACACATTTGGCACCACTGTGGACCAATCCTTGGCACCCATAGTGTGTGTAATGAACTTGGATATGCAAATTTAAAATGTAAGAGCACAATTGGTATAACATGATTGGGTAAAACTCAAACCATCATACAACCGAGGAGAAAACAACAAATATTGCAATCTGATAATAAGAAACTTAATGCACTGCCCATCTTGTGGTTCATCTATGCATCCACAAGGACCACAAGTAAGGTCGCCAAAGGATAAAAATGAAAGAAAAAAAACACACCAATTCTCCATGTCATTCTCCCTTTGTTCATGTTTTCTACATATGTATAGTTTTAGATGATTCAGAATTGTTAGTGTGCTACTATTTTATATATCAGATACCGAATTTACCCCCTCCTAAATTGGAACAATCATTAATTAGCAGCCATTAGAAATTATCATGAGACTAGTTCCTTCGTTATCTTGGATACAAAAAATAAAAGTTTTGGTACTGATATTAGTTTTCACACAAGTTTTACAGATATTATAAAGTTGACCAAGTTTCTTTTTCAAAATGTGGAGCATAGCCTCAACCTCTGTATCAGAACGATGCACACAACCTTTTTCTTATTGCATAGTTTAGTAAAAATTTCGTACAACTCAAGTACCGCCAAAAGTATCTACATGAATCAACCAACGAATAACTGAAGACACAAAACACATATACATCTTGTATTCTCTTAACATGCTAATAAAGTTGACCAAGTATACTGATTTTTTTTAACATCAATGGATAAAAACGGTATTACTATAAAGTATATATTTTATAGCGGTTCTACTAATATCAATTTGTTTCGTGGATGTTGATATTGTTGTGTATAGTTGGTCAAACTGTATAAATTTTAATTTTGACGAAACATTATACGTGAAGTAATTTAAAATGGAGTGAGTACATAAATTGATGGAAAATTAACCAATAAGTGATAGTAGCTAGGCAAAATAGTTTTTTCGCGGTGTCCTTTACAAATTAGGCAAGAGGCTAGATGCCATACGCTGCTAGCGATGGTAAAGTCCCACGCTCTCCATATGCTGGTCCACCTACCTACGCAACAGTAACACAAAGGATAAAACAAATCGCACAAGGAACGGCGGAGAGCCGGCCGGCGAAGCACGAGAGACGTCGATGGCGTGGACGGTGGCGCGCCAGGAGCCACAGCTAGCGCCTGCGGAAACGCAATCCGAGCGCCGGGGACTCGCGCGTTTTGTTTCCATGTGCCCCAGTCCGCATCGATCCGGCTCGGACGCACAGCACGTCCGCATCTGGAACGGACAAAAGTACATGGTGGTCGCCGGGCCGTGTGTATGGCCATGACGTGGTCGTGCACCAGCCGATCGAGGACGGTGGCGCACGCACCGCTGTCCGCATCCGGAGGTGGCGACGAATTTAGAATGTCGACGAGATTTCCATTGAATCCAAGTGCCACAAATCGTATCTGAATAATCCCAAAAAACAAAACAAAAATGTCATGTCTGAAGAACATAGCCATCGGCGTAACTGCACTACGAGGTAGTTTTCTTTTTTACCAAACGAGCCACCTCGTCTTTTTTAAACGCGGCAGAAGCGCTCTGCCTTTTCATTGATCTAGAAAGAGCAAACGTTCTAAATAAATAGAAAAAAACATCCAATGACTGCTTTGTTGTTGAAAACACGCGCATTTCGCTCTTTTTAGATTTCCCAGCACACCAACATGATGACACTGCAAAGACCATTGTGAGAAGTGATGGGGCTTTTGGCGAACTGATCCCTCAACCGGTGAATCTCAAGGGTGGCGTTGGCTGGGGCAACCAGCTGGCGATGCCGGCCCAGATGCGCTTGGAGTTGCAGCGCTAGAAAATCATATGTGAAACGTTCTCCGGATCACATTTGCGAAGTTGACACGTTGGGTCATGCTGCCAACACTGGTTAGCTAGACGATTTGCCGTCCAAAGCCTGTTCCGCAGGGTCAATCATGCTAATATTTTGCACTTGAAACATCCCAGACCAATGTATGCGCCTCCCACCGGCCACCGCAGGATGCCCAAGAACGAGTCACCTCGTCGATTTCATATAAAAAAAAACCATCAGTTTGTCTACAAACGAAATTACAAAAGAAAGCAGAAAACAAAGGAAGGGAAATGAACTGCAACGGAAACTGAATGGTTGGTATCAGAGAAACACTTGCAAGCGTTCGATCTGCCCACCTTCCAGCCTCTGCACTAGCATCAGCCTACATACAGGCAACAACACCCTAAGGCACAAGCGTCAACTCATAGTAAATTAGTAATCAGAGTTAACATCGTAGAAACTGTTAGAATACACACGTACGTGTACGAGTTAGGATTAGACTAGGACTCCTATACCTACTTGTACTCCAAGTCTATCTACCTCCTTGTACCTCTTTATATACCCCATGAGGGTCATCATAATATAACAACAAAATATTAGGGTTCAATACTTTTCACATGGTATCAGAGCGGTTAGTCTCACGACGCCGATCCTAGGTTTCTCCACCACTTCCGCATCGCGCCGCCCCTGGGGAGATTAATCCCCGGGGGCGCGGCACCCGGTTTCGATCAATGATCGGATCGATTCTTAGATTAGTTCTTAGATTTCGAATTTAAAATAAATCCCTAAATTCTTCGCGATCCTCGAATTCTGGCCAAAATCAGTGCAAGATTCCGGCGACCGGCGGACAAGATCCGCTGCCCTTCACCCGCGCCTGCGGCCGCGTAGCACTCGAAGCGGCCATACGCGGGCAATACGTGCGCCATCCAGGCCCTCGCGTCGCGCTCGCCATCGCGAGCTAGCAGCGCCAGCTTGAGATCACGGGAGGGCATACACCTGTGTGCTCACTTCTCATCCATCGGATGCATTCATATGCATATGTGGTCAGGACGCACGCTACGCCATGCAGGACTACTCCACGCCAGCGACAACGAGTACCAAGCCAGATCGATCTGCACTGCATCGCCGGAACTACATCGAGCACTACATCAACACCGAGCCGAACCACGACATCGAGCTGTACGACTACATGAAGATCTTCGTCAGGTTCTATATCGCCAACACAATTATCGTCAAGGTCTGCATCCACGTGTGGTCTTTTGCCGACGCTGCTCAAAAACACGCCGCCGCCGCAAATCCCGCCGCCGCCGCACAATGACAAAACCCGCCGCCGCCGCAGATCCATGCCGCTGCCTCCGCACAATGACACAAAACCCGCCGCCGCCGCCGCCGCAGATCCCTGCCGCCGCCGCCGCGCAATGACACAAAAACCCGCCGCCGCCGCAGATCCCTGCCGCCACCGCCGCACAATGAAACAAAAACCCGCCGCCGCCGCAGATCCCTGCCACCGCCGCCCAAAACCTAAGACACTACGACCAAGACTGCACAATTTTTTTTTTGCGCCTCCGGCGCTATCGGCTACAACAACCACGACTATGACTACATCGATCATGGCTACATCAAGAACGGCTATCTCGACATCGATATCAAGGGCAACGTCTACAACAACTTATCGGCAACAACTCCAGTCAATAGCGTCCGCGTCGTCATTTGTGTCCACGCCACTCCCGCTGTGACCGCGGGAGGGAAGAGAGGGGAGACCATCAGAGACGCAGTTGATGATGGCGGAGACGAGGAGACGACGAAATCGCAAGCCTTCAAAGCCAGTCGCAATCATCCGTTTCACTCCCGTTACGACTGAGAGAGAATGTTAGAATACACATACGTGTACGAGTTAGGATTAGACTAGGACTCCTACTTGTACCTCTTTATATACCCCATGAGGGTCATCATAATATAACAACAATATTAGGGTTCAATACTTTTCACAGAAACATCGACAGGAACTAGTTCATAATCCTCGCCGAAATGGTTTGCCCAGCCATGAGCTCTGGAGCACACCTCCTTGATCTTCACTACTCCGTCTTCAAGCCTTTCTCGCCCTTGGTTTACACTACGAGGTAGTGCAGGAGCAAGCACCACGCTACAAGTGTGTTACGCATCTCCGCTGTCAGCATGTTTCAACGCTTGGCTATAGCTTTCTGAAGCGCTTCGCTGATCATCCCAGGCGCCACGGCGGCAGAACCGGCGTGCTGCAAAAAATTCACCAAAGCACGTCCATTATTATTAGTAAATCGATGAGAAACCACGAGCGTTAGCGCTGCATGCATTTCGACAGCCAGACCTGAGCTCGAATCTTGAGAGCAAGGAGGCCATCCGGCGTCGACGACTGCACGGAGAGGACGTCCAGGCTGAGGGCCATCAGGGCGTCGAACACCCGCGTCATCAGCAACTCCTTCCACCGGCACTGCACCTCCATGAGCACCTCCTTGTCCATGACGCTCACGTTCACGATGTTGCTCGGGCCGTCGTCCTTGGCATCGCCGAGCTCTGACGCCTTCCTCTTGGATCCGGCTAAGGACTTCTTCCCGGCGGCGTCGTGGCGCCTCCGGCCTGTTCTTTCAATGGTGACCGGCCGCGTCGGTGCCCTGCTGGATTCTAGCTCTCCTATCCTTTGCTGCAGCTCTTTCAGATAGGCTATCGTCTCTGCTAGGATGGACGCTTTGTCCACCTGCAACATTTAACAGTCCAGACAGTTTAAAAAAAACAGTCCAGACGTGAAACATGTCTTTATGCACAAAAGAAAAAGAAAAAAACACTTTCTAACCAAACTGAGTATAATGCCGTCTAAAAATGTGTGCACGTATGTGTGTATTACCTTTTGAATGGACGGGACCAACGACTTGAGAATCAGGAACATCTCGTTGAGCTTCTCCCGGCGCCTTCTCTCCGACATTACATGGCCCTTGACGTTACTCTCCTGAGCTCTCGCCGTGCCGCCACCACCATCACTCGTCCATGCACCGCCGGCCACGGCTTTCTTCAGCAACTTCTGCGACTCTCCTGTGACCGGCGCAGCGACGTCTTCCGACGAGTCCGACGGCCTCTTCCAAGCCATAAAGCACGATGGCCGAGAGGATTCAACGGATCTACTTAGAGTGACAACATCGTCAGTGATCCCCCCGGCTTCCGGCACCACCGCCGCTTCCGGGGAAGACATAAAGGACCCGTCCAAGATCCAGTTGTCCTCGAGAGTGCGCACGTCCAGCTCCTCGCAGAGGCCGTATAACTCGTCGATCTCCTTCGTGATCCGCTCGAGGTTGCCGTCGGACAGGCACTCGATCTCCCCGGAGATCATCGCCTCGGCGGCGTTGTGATCGAGCTCTTCGAACACGATGTCGGCCTCCCGCTCTCGTTTTCTGATGGGCTTGGGCTCAGCGCCTCCGTCTCTGAGCGTGTCGGAAACTGTATCTCCCAGAAAGATGTACCCACCCGGTTCACCATGTCCGCGTCCTCCAAAACCTAGCAGATCGGTAACACTTTCTTTAATGTTTTGAAGGGATTAATCAGTAACAGTATCATTTCAATTATTGGTGAACAACTAGGAGTAATAAAATAACAAGTGGATGGATTCAGTCTTCATGAACGTCCAATGAATGCAAGACGATAGTTGGTTTACTTTTCATCAAGTTGTAAAAGGTTTTTCCAGGACCCTCTCGTCTCGGAAGCGTGTAGTACAATTCTCATGTGTGTACCCCAAACCTTGACATGGAGTGATTTGTGGATGATGACAGTTAACTAGGGACCTCATAGAATCGTAACTATACTTGAGGGCATCTTTGGGAATATCGCACCAATATCGTCTATTTGACTATCTAGACGACGCCTCGGGTGACAAACCCTAGTCGCCTTCCAGCCCCTTCTCAATCGCTCTATCGAGCCCCCTTGGTTGTAGTCGGTGGGGTGTCGCCCGTCCAAAGTCGTGTGGAAGACAACCTTCGATAGACTACTTTTTGTCTAGTTGGCCAGTCGGCGATGAGTCGTCTCAACAATTGGGGGGGGGGGGGGGGATGGTGGGGTGCGTGGCTCTACGTCGGGTCGTCCGAGGCCACCAATGTAGTCTTGCTCAGCAATGCCTCAGATTTACCGCCTCGCAGTTCACGATGTTGTTCCTCATGATTCCGAGAAGGGATCGTGTCATTGTTGGTGGTGGTGCTTGTTCGTTGATCTAGCTGGGATCTACGTCCCGTAGTCGACTATTTGATTGGCTCGATGCAATGTGGAGTTTGTATGTCACAAAATGAAAACCCACGATGGATTGTCAACGTTTTGTCCGTGTGGGATGCAGCTCAGGAGTTGACTGTTGGTCGTGGGTACTATGGTAGCTGGTGTGCCAAGGATGTGATGTGACTGTCCATGCTCAGATCCAGACGCAGTGAGTTCTTGGCATGCTGAAAGATAATATGTCCTTAGGCATTTTTCCCTTTTTGAAGGCATCACTGTGGTGTTTCTCCTCATAATTTCTAGAGCTTGTTGTCTTCCCAGTGATCCGAGTGAAAACTAAAGATTCATCAATATCATGCATCGGCAATGCTTCGATTTTGTGTCCATCCCGGAGGAGCCGCCTTGGAGTGTCCAAGGCCTCTACCCATTGCCCACAATGTAAAAGTTATGGAGGTGAACTTCGGTCCAGGCAGGGTCTCATACGGTGATATGCTCATATCAAATTACCATGGGAGTATCTGATGATTATGATCTCACCTCTGCTCTTGCCTAGTCCTATGAGGAATCTACATGTCAAATTTCAAAACCAGGTCAAGTCAACAAGGATCCACTCACGCATTCTTGTTCAACAACTCATAGGAAGGGAGAACATAAAAGATAAAGTCAAAGGGAGAAATCCAACTCAAAGAGGTCCAAGTTAGTGGAGGGCCAGATGAGCTAGTTAACCATAAAGAATATGAACCAATCCATCCACAATTCACTAATAGATCATAGATTATTATTTTCCCTTATTTTCCGTCTCTCTCAAGGGTAGTATTGGTTATTTGTCAAGCCATCCTAGGCTATAAATAGGCCCATGAGCATGTAACCTTATCCACTTTCACTTGAATCAAACTCAAGGGGAGAGGCACTCCCTTCCAGTTAACATGGTTTCTTCACCCTTATGTGGGTGTCCCGACCTTAGCACTTTTTTTATCGTTTTGTGTTGGAGATTCCTGTTGCACATCTTACGACCACAACCCTGTCTTTGTAAAATTCCCTCTTACTATAAGAACGAAAGCTTACATTGCATATCTTCTCCCTTGTTATCTCTTCTCACATGTCTCTCTTCCCCTGATTCTCCTAGCACGCTGCTGCCTTGAGTGTGGCACCCTCTTCGTCGACATCTACACCCTGTATGCTCTTGCCGGACACCCTCGTGCGACAACAACAACCACCAACGTTGTGTCATCTCGATCACCAACTTGTGTTCTCCCCATCTGGCATGTGCCGCCTATGTCATATCCGGCCTTGTCCGCCTCTAAGAGACCATGCGACTGACACGATGTTGATGCTAGAAAATTCTTTGTTGTACAATCCACATATTATTCTCTCTTCTTTGCTTGGACTTCTACTCGGACGACTTGGGGGAGGCATTATCTAGATACATATTATTGCTGCATTTTTGTTCATAATTTTCATTACAATTATTAAGGAAAAATAAATAAGTGGAGTGGAACACCATATTTCTATTTTTTTTACATTTTTTTTTACTTTTTGTTGCACATATGTTCTGAAATTTTGGATCATTTTTTTGTTCTTATGTTGGAGAAATATAATGTATAATACATTGCAAAAAAAAATGTAATATGGAGGGAATTGACAAGATTTTTCTGATTTCTTTTTGCTACATTGTGAAATCTCTTTGTATGTTTATGTCTCTATTGTATCCAGAAGCAAAAAACCAACTAAATACTGGGGGATTTTAAGACGCAAACTGATTTTGTATGCGGGTTAGTTAATCTTGATTTGGCCTCACTTACATGTGAGAAGTTTAAGATGCAAGCTAGTATAATTTAGTTTGTAGATTAGTGTGCCAAATAGAATAATTATAAAGGAATTCACATTGACAAAAGAAAAATATGAAATACAAACGATTTGAAGAGGATGTTATTGGAGGAGAATGATACAAACAAATCAAATGACACAGGCAAATGGATATGTTCTACCAAAGAAAACCGCGTGGATTCTATGATGTAATGTCAAGTGATGTTCGATCATTGACATGTGGGTCTGTTGTTGGAGGACACACATTCTAGTGACCCAAATTCACACAATGTGATGTCTACAAATCAGAGCCCAAAGAAAAACGACATTTCACAGGGAGCTGTCTCCCTGCCCTTTAACTTGTATTGCTTAGCGAAATCATATTTCGTTAGGAGTGGAGGGTCTGTTATACAAAAATGAATGGAAGTACATAATAAGAGCTGAAAGTACTCGAGGTTATTTGTAACTGATGAAAGTGCCGCGGAGATCTAGCACATAGGATTCCTAGAATAAGTTCGAGATGTCCACACACCTATAGACTATGTGGTTTTTTCCCTGTGGGACCTTGTAAGGTCTGGAAACGGGTGCTGAGATCTCAGGGGCCTTGTAAGATCAGATCTTCGAGAGAAGGAGTATTTTGGAAGTTTCCACATGTATGTATGTCCTATGAGCTAAGCAATCCACATGTCGAGGGATATTTGAAGTGGTTTTGTTTCACGCTTGATCTATTCTCGATGACTCCCCATCACATCTCCTAACATAGGACGTATAGCAGAAAACGGATGCGCAAGGCCACGCTCCATAAGGCGACCATTCCTATTTAAAAACGTTGACATGTCAACTTTTCATGTGTAAGGTGACAATTTCTATAAGGCCTTTGCGACTTCTCACCTATAGACATCCCTACTCTATAGTTGTCTCGTGATTGGTTGTCAAAATTAAAAGAGGATTCAGATTTTCCGGCTACGCCACTGTATCTATATGTGTGTCTATCTCCGAGATGGGCTTGATGCGAGTTCGTGTTGGAATTTTCTAGTTTGGCCTTAGGCCATCGTCCAACTAAAATTCTGAAATTATCATTGGCCCATTCATGCAAGGCAAGAGGTGGGTCTAAAAGTTTAGTCCCATATTGCTAGTTGGGAGACGGTTGCACCATCTTATAAGGTGGGCTCTTGTACCACTAGTATGAGCATGAGAAGAGGAGACCTACACGTGCACTCCTCCAACTCCACCCTCCTCGCCACAATGCATCGCGCGCCAGGTTTCGGGAATGAGCCAAGCCGAGCTCAAACTATGCATGTTGTTGTCCGGGGAAATATAATGAGTCATCAATTTATCATCAACGGACGTGTAAAATTACTCAGTCGTTTCTGATTCTTTTGGATCATGGGCTATTACCGACTCGGACGTCGGATTTCTTCCCACGTCTTACCGACCACAATACATAAACAGGCAGAGGCAAACGCTACCCGCCTGCGCAACACATGAGACATCCACATTCCAGAACATTTAGCCCCCGCCCAAATTTTCTTCATTCTGTCTTCTGGCGTGCACCGCGAGACGGGATAGTAGGCCTCCGAAACCCCGCTTCTCGTAATCTTGTACGGGAGAGAGGCAATTAGGTTTTTGGGTAGTGCACTCGCGCGACTAGTGCAGCGACCTCTTCCCCAACGACGGCTTCTTCCCCGCATTAGCAAACTCTTCATCAACATGGTTGACGGTATCAGCGTCGTTGCTCCGTATGTGATCTTGCCTACTCCGTTTCAGTTCTTGCTACAATATCTATGTCTACTCTGTGGGGTAGATATGTTATGTTTATCATGTTTAATTTGATACTAGTTACCTAAGTCATGAAATGATTACCATTTTGTGGATTAAATCATATGCTAAATTGCTCATATATTCTGTGACTTGGGTTTATTTTTGCATTCATGGGGTTTAGCTTACATGTATATCGGCCTTATCTTGTGTGGGATTTGTTTGTACAGCAATAGTATCTATTCTCAGCTCTTTTGGGCATTATTAATTTTCCACCAGGCTACAGCTTGCAAGTTTCGAGACACCATGTAGCCACATAGCTACCCTAAGATGGAAGGTGCAAATAGCAATGGATGGTGCTCCCGTGTTTCAGTGATCTCCTTTTTTTACAAAAAATCTAAAAATATATTTATAAGTTTTAGAAAAATCTGAAACATATCATACAAATGTGAAAATCTTAATGCAAAGTACAATACGTTTCAGTTCTACAAAAATGACAAAATTTGAAAATTTGAAACAACATATTGTTCGCTATACTTAGATCTGTGTATTTGTCATTTTTGTAGAACTCAAACCATAAAGTATTTTGCATTGATATTTTGTAGGCTTGTTCACTCGAGCTCGGGAGTCAAAATGAGTTTCTGTGGATGAAATAGTTATATAGTGAAAAAGGGTGAAATTAAGTTATATGCACAATCCCATGAACTAACCTGATCAGCCGTCCCTAGCTCAAGCACACCGCCCATGAAGGGGATGCAAACAACTGTCTGAAAAATGTGACCCAAGACAAGCGTGCAGTTGGGGTCAGAAATCTGAACGGTAAACATGTCACATGCGGTGCTAGTTATGATGCGATCAAAGCATGAATTGTGCTGACCTGAATAGACGCTGTCTGAATTAACCGGCAGATAGCATGGCCATGCATAGTGGACATCATGAATATCAGTTAAAATACATAAATATATAGTTCTCGGGTACAGATATTAAAGAGAGAGAGACATTTTTGCGGGAAATTGAAGAAATAAACTTGAAGACGTACATACGCAGAACGTACCTTTGCTAAGAGCGCGCGTTGGAAAGTTTTGGTGTCCGCGAACTGAGCGTTGCACAGCCAAATATGTTCATTGCTCGCATAGCTTCTGCCAGGCAAGCTGATCGTACGTGTACAGCGGAACAACACACAGTTCAGTCTCCGGTGATCAGTACAGTAGATCTTATCATGATATACTAGCTACTGTCAGTGTGGAGTTGTGCGTGGACGAACCACGTACGTACCCTTGGCCAGGGCGGAAGGCGTAGGTCATGCAGACAGTGTAGTACCACTCGGCGTCACCGAGATCCTCCGGCGACAGCGACGCGGCCGGCCGTCTTGCCCGGTGGTCGCACTCGCCGGAGAGTAGCGACTCGTACAGCTCCCTCAGCTGCTCGCTCCTCTGCAAGACGAGCTGGTCGGCGTTAGGTCCGCCGAGTTGGTGATCTTCCTCGTCTTTACCTCGCCGTTGTAGAACCCGTCCTTCCACGTCAAAAATCTGCAAAGCAAACGGAGACGAGAGACCCATGTTACGTGCGTGGCTAGCCGGAGTGTATCGTAAGCGGAAAGGAACCGGCCGGTGTTCGTCAGTAGCTTGAGTGATCATCAAATGAATCTTATGAGTAGTGGCCCGTGTATATTATTACCCTGGGTGGCTGGTTGAGATGGACCAGAATATGCCGTAACTCCAGTTGATGCTCCTCACAGCAGCGGCGAGCTGGCTGCTGAATTGCTTTCCCCGCGACGGCAGCTGGGTCGGTCCTTCCTGACTGGGAGGAGCTGATAGTGCCATTAGCACACTATTTCCTTCCTGCATATCCATGCAGAATTCAGAAGGTGAAGGTAGAGCACAAAGCAGCAAAAAAAAAAAAAAAGGTATGCTTGTGTTGTGTGGTTAGCCGTTAGCATCATCTTCTTTCAAGAACAATCAAAGGAGCAAAAGAATATATTAAGAAATATATGGTTGTGTTGTATAGTTAGGATTCAGTTCATAATGTAACCTATTTACTCTGTTGCACAGCTACTAAGAAACTTCTGTAGAGATTTCTCACCGAAGTAGAGAGAGCAATTAAGGTAGAAAGTAGGAGCAAAGAGAGTACAGAAACTGAATCTAATTAAGCAAGCAAAGAATGGAAGAAAGAGTTCCAACTAAAAAAGGAGTTGAGCTGTTACTTGAGCTCTGGAAACCAAGCAGCTAAGAAGCTAGGTGCCAACAACCGGACGTTTCCACATACTACGCCACTGGCAACCTGTCGTCGCAGTGATGATGCAGCTACTATATATGCAAGTGTACCAAGAATCCATGGTATATGTTATATAGATGTTGCAGCAGACGAGCAATGATGACCGCTACACAAGTACACAACAGCAAAGCACTGTATGTTCAAATACTATTACACCAACATATATTTAAGGCTGTCATTTTCTTGGTTTTGTAGTATGCATGCTTGCTTAATTTCTATATGCTTAGTAAAAGTGGAGTAACATGTACGGTGTCCTCACCAGTGTATGTTTGACGGTGAGATTGACGGGGACATGTGGAGTGCAGTAGCACCTTATAAGTGAAGCATAAACACCATCATGCCTCCCGTGCCTGAATATTTCACCATCCATACAACATCAAAGCACTGTATGTTCTAACACCGTTACACCAACATATATTTACCATCTTCTAGGTTTTTAGTATGCATGCTTGCTTGATTAGTCTATACTTAGTAAAAGTGGAGTAATTAACATGTACTCCCTCCGTCCACAAAAAGATGTCTCAACCTAGCTCAAATTTGTATGTATCTAGAATACATACAAATTTGGAATGTCAACAAATTCTATGCAAAAATTTGGAGCATAAACACCATGCATATCTACCATGTCTTAATATTTCACATTAAAAAAATTCTCACAGTTTAAGAAACAAAAAGGACAAATTAGACTGTGAACAGTACCAAATTCAGTTCTAGAGTGAATACTGAATAGTATCATACAACTACTATTCAGAGTTGGAATTGTCAATTTTGTTTCTTGAGACATGAGTTCGTTTGAAAGATCATGACATCTATATACAGATCAACTACCTTCAAATTTCAGTCCTGTCATTGTATATCTTTAGTGGACTGCGGAAGTGAAATGGTTATCATGCATATTAGTAAAAATAATCTGACCAACACATGAATTGTCATTGGAATAGCTGGTCCACGCCTGCCACAGGTTATATGCACATACCCTCATCTGGCTCGGTCGACTTTTGGCTCACCAGGTACGTGCCTTATCTGGCTCCTTCGACCGTTGGTGCAACATACGTGCATTATATATGTGATAATTCCCGGATCTAGGGCAGGGGTCCGTAGTACTCTCTCCGTTCCACAATATAAGATGTTTTAGCCATTTGCCACATACACATGCATACACATGTATCTAGACACATTTTATTATATGTATGCACTCCTTTTAGTCCGAATCTAGGTAACATGTGTACCATCTAAAACATCTTATATTGTGGAACGGAGGGAGTAGATTTCAAGAGTCAGATGCTGTCGTTTGCGCCGAATGTCGTCCAAATTGCGAGCACATTTTCATGATGAATTCTGTTTAGACAGTGGGCTTTATGAAGATTGAAGAAGAAGCTTTCAAGAGAGGAAGGACCGAAGGTTTTTATTTTATTTTCCCATATCCGGCTTCGCCACGAGCCATTTTTTCCAAAGGAGGGAAACTCCCAAATCCCCAGGAAGTATATATGAACGGCAAATAAATTTGAACCGAACAGCTGGTTGTAGCAAACGCGTACGTGTCCGCGCTGATTACCGGTAGAGCCAACCAATCGCTGCCAGGGAAGACGACAAGCTACAGGCACTGTCAGGACTCACGACGCAACAAGAAAACAGCACGGGGCCGGGTTATGCGGTCTTCTCCGACTTCAATTGGACGGTCGCTTTAGCCTACACGTATCAATCGTGATCGCATTTACGTACCGTCGTCATTACGTGTCTACCGTCCACTGATTTTACATGGCCTCACTACGGGAAAGCCATACTACGCCGACGGCCGTACTGTACGCCAACGGCTAAATGTCGGGGCCGTCGGCGTATAGCACGAGCTAGGGCAGCCGCCCACACAGCCGTCGGCGTACGAAGCGCCGTCGGCGTATCCAGGTAAGTCCGACGGCAGCCGTCGGCGTACAAAAGGACGCCGTGACGGAACGTCCAGCGGCGTTGATCGTGCCGTCGGCGTACACGTGTACTTCAACGCCGACGGTAGCGATGAACCTTTTTTTATTTATTTCTCTATATAATATTTATTTATTTATTTCTCTATATAATATTTAATGTAGTTATAATTTATATATATATTGGACCTATAATTTCCCTCCCAATTTCAGTATCCCACCTCCGTAAAAGTCCACTTTCCTACCCCCTTTCGACGCACGTCTATGGGGGTAGACGAAAACGTTAGGATTTTCCCAGCGGATTCGGGGTTTCGCCGAAGCGGGGCCCCGGAGCGTCGGAACCCCACCAAAATCTAGGTTGTGCCATACCATATGTATACAAGTGTGTTGTGTGTTGTAAATGTGCAATATCCTACTCCGGGGTGTGACCGGCTTCACCGGCTTCACTTTCTCTCTAGTGAGTTTCTGCACTTAGAGGTGAAAACTCCCGTTTCGGGAGAACCGGATGGAATCTTGTGTTGATTTGGGGTAGACTTTGGTTTCTCACCTTCCTATGGCCTAACCTAACACAACCAAACAAAAAAGTCCACTGGCCTACCCCTTTCGACGCACGTCTATGGGGTAGACGAAAACGTTAGGGTTTTCCCAGCGGATTCGGGGTTTCGTCGAAGCGGGGCCCCGGAGCGTCGGAACCCCACCAAAATCTAGGTTGTGCCATACCATATGTATACAAGTGCGTTGTGTGTTGTAAATGTGCAATATCCTACTCCGGGGTGTGACCGGCTTCACCGGCTTCACTTTCTCTCTAGTGAGCTTCTGCACTTAGAGGTGAAAACTCCCGTTTCGGGAGAACCGGATGGAATCTTGTGTTGATTTGGGGTAGACTTTGGTTTCTCACCTTCTTATGGCCTAACCTAACACAACCAAGCAAAAAAGTCCACTGGCCTACCCTCTTTCGACGCACGTCTATGGGGGTAGACGAAAACGTTAGGGTTTTCCCAGCGGATTCGGGGTTTCGCCGAAGCGGGGCCCCGGAGCGTCGGAACCCCACCAAAACCTAGGTGATGTTTCTGTAATGTTTTATAATTTGTGCAATTTTAATTGTATTTAAAATGTGCTAGAAACCAGCAGCAACAAGCAGCTAAAACTGGAAATTATGGTCACGCCGACGACATTGCCGTCGGCGTAGGGCAACTCCCAGCGCACAGGATGATGCCACGTCGCCTAAAAAGGACCAAATGGTTAAGGATACGCCGACGGCATTGCCGTCGGCGTAGAGCGCTTCCCAGACGCACAGGATCACTCCACGTGGCACGCAGAGGCCGACGGCACTGCCGTCGGCGTATGTGTGTAGCAGACGGAGACGGAAGGATGCCGTTTTGTGGGTCCCACTGCAGCGTCGCCGACGGTTACGGATACGCCGACGGTTATTCATCTACGCCGACGGGCTGCTGCGGCCGCCGCCGTCGGCGTAGGCCTACGCAGACGGCAAACGTGCCTACGCCGACGGCGTCCGGCCGTCGGCGTATCGACTGTTTCCCGTAGTGCCTTCTCATCTGCAAACGATCTCTACCCCCGCCTTGAGGTGTTAACAAAGAAACGCGGCAGCGATCGAGTGCGTTCCAGGGCTCCATGCAGCCCGGTATTTTAGGACAAATAAATTTTTTATTTAGATGTGTTCACAAAAAAACAAAGATGTTCTCTACTATAGATACATACTAATATGATCTACATAATTTTTTGCTACAACGTATATTCGAGATACACAAAAAATAATAAATTTGTAGCTCTATATATGAAAACAAAAACTCATTTGTGTCCCTACATTTCTCTTTTTTACAGATGACGGATGATAATATATTTTGATAAAACTGGTGTCTTACATACTTTATGTGTCGATTTGCTCGTGTGCTTTTTTTCAGATTTTTTTCATATTTTAAAATATGATTTATTGAGTTATTAAAATAAAGGGCTCGAGCCAATTGAGTTCTCTTTTGAGGATTCGGGAGTCTTGTGAAAACCCCCTCGCCCCCCTCCCGCGTCGCTCCCGTGGGCGACGGCCGACAGGAGGGAACTTAGCCCCTCCTCCCACCCTCGTCCCTTCCTCGCTGCCGTCGGGCGAAGCCCGGGAGCTGGCAACGGCGAGGCTCCCTTTCCCCCTCGTGGTGGTGACGATGTGGGCCGTGGTGGTTATTCGAGGCGACGTTCTCGACAAGGGGCGTGGCCAACAGCGCTGTGACGGCCTTGTGACGGCGGCTTTTGCTATTGCAACAGCGGTGCGACTTCGGGCGGCACGAAGGCCTCTTCCCGGTGGTCGGCGGGGTTGGTGCATACAGGGGTGGCGCATGTTTCTGCAGCAGGATGGCGACAGTGGCCTTAGCGCTGCAGCGCGGCGACAGGCCCCTCGGTCCTGATTTGGGCCTGCCCTGGGTCTGATCCGGGCCTGATCTGGGTATGTGGGGCCCTGCCTGCTATGTTTGCTCGGTGACCATCGAGGATGGTAGAGGGCGGCTAATCCCCTCCTATGGGCCGTTGGGTTGCTCGGTACTGCCTGAGTACTGCACTCTTTCGTCCAATTGTTATCTGGATCCAAGCCATGCAGGTTTGGATCTGTCGTCGTCCCTCCTTGTCCGATCCGACGGTCTCGTGGTGGCCTAACTGCCGCGGACACGGGATTGAGTTCGTGGATGTTGGGGCGGCCGCCCTAGTGGTAGAAGCCATGGTGTCCCTTGGGCGGAGCTCATGGCTCAGGTGCAGACTAGCTGCCATGGCTGTAAGGGTGGCATGGTGGTTAGTGTCTGACGTTCGGTGGGGGTGGTACAGCAGCGTGGTTGCACCATGCTTTCGAAGGTTGGAGAGTATTTGTTGAGGTGAAGACCAAGTTTGGCTTTGGTGGCTAGGCCAGCGAGGGCGGTTCCCGTGGGCGTTGTCTCCTTCGTGAAGGCGTCGTCGTGGTTATCCTCCGCCCTTTGTGTTGCTCTGATGAAAATTCGATCCTTTGGATCAGGCGGCGGCGGCACTCTGGTTCGTTCCCTTCATGAAGGCGCCGTCTTGTAATTCATCGTTCCTCGAGCGCGGCTTCATCTCCTCGCAGTTGGGGGTGTTGTAGCTGTCATTTAGCACATTTGTATCTTGTTTTCAATGCATATGTTGTGGTGTCTGAGTTGTGTGCTGGAGTTGTATGGTTATTGCTTTATATTAAATAGGATGAAATCCTATTCGAAGAAATTGGCGCAGCCAACAGCGATCAGCATATCGAGCCTTCATATGTGACTACCGCCCACAAAATGGTAAATGTAAGAGCATCTCCACCGGCACTCCCAATAGAGCGTCCGACAAGTGTGCCAGACACATGCTATTGCAAGCGTTGACACACGTTGCCGCCCTACGGCCGCTCCCAATAGACGATCAAATTTTTAAATTTAAAAACGACGATATTTTCATTAATATTTCATATATCTTACAAAATATGACGGAAATTTAAACTAAAACCCGGTGTAGTACCGGTCCTACTAGTACGCCGCCACCGCGGCGTCGACGTCGAACACGCCGACCTGCTGCGACCCCTCCTCCGTCTCCTCCTCCTCCTTGACCCGGACATCGGTTCTGGGCGGGGGTGGCGCGACGGCCTCCTCCTCATTGTCGTCTGGAATGACGACGATGCCTCCACGAACTCCTTCGACGCCGGCGGTGTCGAAGGCACTGGTAGAAAAATGCCCTATGGTCCCGGTTCGGTTGGGCTATCAGTCCCGGTTGCCCAACCGGGACTGGCCAATCGGGACCAATGCTGGTCCCGGTTGGGCCACGAACCGGGACCAATGGGTGTCCACGTGGCCTGGTCTGGCTGCTCGTGGGGGGAGACTCATTGGTCCCGGTTCTTGTTAAGAACCGGGACCAATGAGTGTATTTTTTTTGAAAAACAAAATTTGGAATTTTTTTTCGATATTTTGAATCTTTGAATTATTTGTCAGTTTAATCTCGAATCATCCCTAATCTCACACTGCTCCACCCATCCTCACACTTGTAGGCTCACACTGCTCCACCCATCCTCACACTTGTAGGCAAACTTCCCGATCGGTCACCCATCCTCACACTGCTCCACCCATAGCACGCTTAACTTTTGAGTTCCTTCCCAACTAGCTTCCAACATGACATTGAGTACATCTTGATAATACTATGCTATCAATCTTATTATCCCCTACACTTTGATGGCACATGATATTATTTTTTGAATTCCAAACCTATATCCACCTATATTAACATAAACAACAACAATGATTAAGTAATACTAATCTTTATGCAGAAATCAATTATTAATTCAAAAAAAATTAAAAAAATAAAATAATTTGAATTTCCGGCAAAAACTTAAATCTTCCTGCACGATGGCAAATGATATTATTTTTTGAATTCCAAACCTATATTAACATAAACAACAATGATTAATTAATACTAATCTTAATGTAGAATTTTTTAATTTTTTTTTGATTTTGTAGAAAAAAATCTTCTGCTTGAAATAACTTTTTTTTCTTTTGGAATTTGGAGAATTTGAGAATTGCTGACCGGGTAAACCCTGGTGAAATCGAACTCCAAATTTTCTCTAGTTTTTTTTGATATATTGAACGCATTTTTTCGACATCGTATGCAAAAGTTATGTCCGTTTTACTTTTTTTTTCTGGTTTTTGCAAAAAAGGTCAAAATTCATATTTCAAAATTTCTATACAAACTAGACACTAAAACCTAACTAAATCTCAAAGGATTTTATTTTTTGAAGGTTTTAGCATTTTCTTTGTGTTCTTGCAAAACTAAAAAGGCGATCCACAGGGGGGGGTGGGATCTGTTTTCAAAAAAAAAATGTCTTTAGTCCCGGTTCGAGATTCAAACCGGGACTAAAGATAGACCCTTTAGTCCCGGTTTGAGACACCAACCGGGACTAAAGGGGCTCGCCCTTTTAGTCCCGGTTCCAGCCACGAACCGGGACTAATACCCCCATCCGAACCGGGACCAATGGCTCACGGGGCCCTGTCATCTCGAACCGGGACCAATGCCTGGCATTGATCCCGGTTTTTACTTAAACCGGGACTAATGGCAAACAGGACTCCGGACCAAAGGTCCTTTTTCTACTAGTGAGGATTGCTTCATGGCCTCGGTGTGGTTGAGCTGGAAGAGTGCCTCGGCCTCCTCCTCCGTCATCTCCCGATGCGGCGGCGGTGACGTGGCGCGCTTCTCTTGGCTGGGCCGAAATCGCGGATGGTCATGCTGCATGTCCTTCATGGTGGCGCTGACCATCCCGCATCCGTCTTGATCTTCACGGGAGGTGGTGGCAGCCTGCGTGAGGAGCCGGCCTCCTGCTTGGGAACGACCAGTCGCGGCGTCGACGTGGTCATTGAGCGTGCGTTGCGTGATGAGGAGCTCGCCGAAATCTGGATCGGCGTAATTAGGGCATGTGCTCGGACGATGCGGCGTACCCGTACTCGGCCATCACCACGTACAGATCGCGTCCGTCCCACCAGCGGTGGCACCACTTTCTGTTCTGATGCGCCGACCTTTTTTGGGTTGTCCTCGACAAAGTCAGGGTCGGCCTGCTGTGCCGGCGTCAGCTGCCACCGGCGCAGACGGATGAGCGCGTGGACCGTGGAGCCTATCCCCCTCAGACAGGGGAGGGACGACGTACCCCAGCACGCTTATCACCCAGCCAGCGCCGCTCGGGAGGCGCATCCCCGGCGGCACAGGGATGCGGTGCTTTTGGAAGAACGCCGCCTCGTTCATGCTCAAGCAGCTCTTGAAACCACCGACGCCGCTTCCTAACGCTTCGTCGTTGTCTGCCATCGCTGCTCGCCGGTGAACTGTAGAACAAGGGGAGAGGAGAGAGCGCCGGTGGATGGATGCGACGGGGAGGGCGTCGCGCGTGCTTATACCAGGGAGGCAAAGCGCGGGAACGCGGCGTGGGAAAGCGAGTGCCGCTCATTAACGCCGGTGCCGGTTTCTGAGGCATTGTAACTCCCGCGACGCGCATCAGGAAGCCGAGTCGCGAGGCGTCACCGTGTCAGAAACCGCTCAGCGTGCCCAATAAATCACGCTAACCGGCCGTCGCTGATACGTCGGTCCCGCATGTCAGGATCCGACATGACGCGTGTTGTCGCGGTTGCCGGCACGCGCGCTTGCCTTCTTACAAACAAGACGTGAAGCGGGGTTACCGGACGCTATATTGGGGCGCGCCGGCAAGTTTTGTACTATTGGGCTCACCGGTGAGGACCGATTTCATGCCGGCGCGCTCAATATCCATATTGGCAGCGCCATTGCCCGATGTTCTAACCAGATGCAACAGTTTGATCGCCGTGGACGACGGATTGGCGTCAGTAGCGTGCTAGCATGACGGCTAAGCCCTGCCTAAGCTAGGCTGAGTACGAGGGTATCATGGCCTCGGCTGACGGCCGGGGGCTCACTGGACGGGAGAGCGTGTACGTACGTCCTTGGACAACAACGAGCCCCGACCCAAGCAAGCCCGCGGCGCTGTCGGCCGAAAGGCAAATTGGCTTCCGCCCAGCTCTGTGAGAGACCCCTGGAGCTCCTACGTAGCCAGGCTTCATCACCAGTGACGAGCCCTCCTCCTGTGTTCTTGTCCGCTTCCGCGTCCAGAAGAGTCAAGGAGTAGGAGTACTGTAGCCTGCAGGAGGTCGATCGATCGACGAGTACATCGCAAGTTGGTACTAGGTTGGCGACGCCTTTTGGCAAAGACTGTGATCTCGCTGTCTCGGCATGGCAAAAGCTCAGGATCTGGAGTAATGGCGGGTACGATCCCGCGGCGACAGCCATCGCTACCGGATGGGAAGTTCCAAGCCGGCCACCGGTCCGCGTCACGGCGGCGATGGCGTCACCATGTGGACTGCGGAAGCTTCCCAGGCGTAAGTTTCAAACTCATGTGCCAGTGGCGACAGCAGATCCGGTGTTCATCGATTTGGAGGCGACCGTTGATTGATCAGCGTCCACCCCCTAGAAAAAAGGCTGATTGATTAGCGTTTGTTGAGGCGCTAGGCCAAGACGGCTCCACATGCTCGCTGGAGATGTGTGGGTCTTGAGGCGCATTTTCTATAAGAACAAGGAGCGTGATCGAGCTGCCTGCATTTCCCTCGAATTTCCTTGTTTTGAAACGTCGCCTTTCGGGATGTGCCTTGGCAGGGTTACTGAATTTGCTCCGTACTATGAATCATGTATGAATGGTTTAGCTAAGTAGGAGCAGTTGAGCAACGCTTACTTTAGGTTCCATGTTTTACTGTTTGATTAACGGTTTTGCTAATTCCAAGTCAGACCAAGATTTTCTTGAGTCTCACCGCGTTAAGAAAAGTGCAACTTCAGTTTATTACTGTATTTTTCACTAAACTGAAATTACTTTCTTCTGAATCAACTGGAACTTGACGAAATCTGGGGTGCAGGTTTCCAGAACGTGAAGATCTTGTGTTTTTTATTAAACAGAATTCAAACATGCTAAGCTGCTAATCTGCATTCTCATTGGTTCGATAAGACTACAGATTGCCAGACGTTTTCACTGGACTGGACTGCTCCTCGCCCTCACTCTCATTGGTTCGATAAGACTACAGTTTGCCAGACGTTTTCACTGGACTGAACTGCTCATCACCCTTAGTCCCTCCCATGGTGTTCATCTGCAGTTGATTTAGGTACCAACATTCAGTGCAAACTACTGTAAGAGCTATGCTGATCCATGAGCAGTGGGGCACTTCTTTTTTCGAGATTGAATTTTTTTTTTCGAGATTGGCAGTGGGGGACTTGCACACTCTGGTTGCGTTAGGATTCAGATTACAATCTCGACTGGGGATACAAGAAGAACAGCAAGCGTAAGAGAGAGGATCAGAGCCACGGTGGGAGTAGGTAGCCGCCAGTCGTTGCCGTCATCGATCTTCGATAACCTTCTCCGCGCACCCTCTGACGGTGCTCACTTCACACAGTCGGAACCTGAGAGGCTGAGACACGCGGGTTGGGCTTGTGCATCCTGGTGGGTCTTTTTTTTTTTTTGATGCCTCTGGATTGGTACAGCTGTAGTATCTGAACTTAACACATCAACTCACACCACACGCACGCACACAACACCACACACACCCTAGTGTGCAAGCTAAGACCTACAGATCTATACAAATCACACGCGTTTTGTGACTTCTATCGCTGTGGCTCGAACGCGTGCTGAGAGAGGCCAGCAAAGAATATTATACTGCCCCTAATGAACAGTCCAGCTACAGTGTATCTACAGTGCGAGCGGGTGAGGCACCCGGAAATTCGCTCCCGAGGGAGATCAAACCCGGGCGGGGAGGGAGGCCACTGCCTCAACCTGCCATCCGCGCTGCGCGCGGTCCTCCATCCTGGTGGGTCTTGGGCTGTTGTGGAGTGGTGGCCCGTCAGTAGCTGTATACTAGTGTTAACATGTAGAGAGTGCAGGTTTCCAGAACGTGACGATCTATAGGCTGTACTTACGCCTATAATTATCTCGTGTTGGTAAGAAAACAGAATTCAAACACGCATGGCAATTCATTTATCACTCAGCTGCTAGTCTGCATTTTCATTGGTTCGATAAGACTACTGTTTGCCAGACGTTTTCACTGGACTGAACTGCTCATCACCCTCACTCTCATGGTGTTCATCTGCAGTTGATTTAGGTACCAACATTCAGAGCAAACTACTGTAAGAGCTATGCTGATCCATGAGCAGAATCACTGTCTCATCATCTATGAGAAGGCTCGGGATGATGCGTATACCTCAATCATCACGTATGCGCATCCACAGTTGTCTGCATTGCAGCAAGCATATGTCTGATGGTAGTTCTTTCTTCAGCGACATGAAAATGTACAGGCTCAACTTTGAGAAACAATGGGTGTTAAAACAGCAAGGACTTGGCGGCAGGCATCAGATACTTCTGACAGCAGAGTACACCAAACTACATCTTGAAGGAATTGTATAACTATATTGTTTAAAGCAATGGACAACTACTTCACTCTTACCGACATTTTCTCTGCCCAAATGGTACTGACAATCGTACCATGTTCAGTCATAAGTAGGCATTTTTACGATGTTGGATACCACAGTAAATCTGAACCCAACAAGAAGCAAGAAGTTTGGCGAGGCAATCAAAGCTACCGAAGGCGATCCACGTCCAGCATCTCTGAATACTCTCTTACGTGTTTCCCTGTTTCCTCGACGACACACCACTCCAGGTCTTCGCGTCACCTCGGCAACGCATGCAAACCACGTCCCAGTATCTTACTACTTGTTCAGAACTTCATGTGCTTCAATCCATGTTAGTTGTTGTGAACTGTCGATAATTTCTAGCATCAGATGGATTTTGTTGTTATTGTTCTTGTGTTTATAACCTGCACGGAAATTCTCATCTGCATTTTATATGGTTCGGTCAGACGACAGTTTTTGCCACATGCTCAACGAACTTAAGTGCTCCTCGCCCTCACTCTGGGGGTGTTCATCTGCAGTTGATTTGGGTGTCAACATTCAGTGGAGAGTATAGTCTAAGAGATATGGAGAACCATGAGCAGAATCCACCCATTATTGTAGTTGATTTGGCAAGCATATGCCTGGATGGTAATCTTCTTTGGATGACATGAACGTAGTAGCTCTGCTGTGTAAACAGAATGGGTGTTGAACTGCAATAGTGACGACAGCAGGCATCAAATAATTCCCAAACCAAAGTACAATAATAGAATACATCTTCGAGGAAATTGTATGATTACATAGTGTAAGTCCTCATTATGTTGGAACCAACACAATAGACAACTACTCCCTCCGTTTTTTAATATAAGATGTTTTAGGTGTTGCACATGTTGTCTAGATACATACTAAAGTGAGTGAATATGCACACTAATACATGTATACATACATTTGTTTACATGTGCATGTGGACAAATGCTAAAACATCTTATATTAAAAAAGGAGGGAGTAGTTCGTTCTTACCAATATTTCACGACTAAAATGGTGCTGACCATTGTACTGTGTTTGCCATTTAAGCTGTCGGATGGATATCACTCTTAACTCTGACCACAACAAACTTATGTGTCTTAAGTGCCCTATGTAAGTTTGTAGATGTTGCCTTCATCTGTCATATTCGGTGAACTCCAAAGATGATCACTCGCGAACCAACAAGAGACATGCTATATCTGCAGCTGGTTTCAACCGCGCCATTGCAGAGAATACAACCAACCATATATAGTCCTGATCTCAAGCGAAATTTAAACTGTCTAGATAATGATGCTTAGGCGTTTTACAGTTGCTTGCTTGTAATTCGTCTGTTGCTTTCAGTTTCTTTTTTACTCTGTGGATTGCGGCTGTGTGCATCTTTGCTATGCAGAGCCCGGGTGTACTTTTTAAACCTTTTAAGTAATAAAGTCCTTTATCAACAAAAAAGATAGTGATGCTTATGTTAGTCCACTGCAGTAATAATAATATGATGTAATTCACCCAGATTACCTAGCACAAAGAAGTATACATGTGACCAGCAAGGCTCTAAGGATCACTGCAGCATGCTTTCGCAAACAAAAATTTGAACAACGGAGTGGAAAACAACAGTTTCATTGCGTATAGACTGAAAACAGAGCAGCAAGAAGGAAAACAAACGGACAGAAACATATTCACCAGATCGCCCGACTTCCACATTCACCCCTTTGACACCACGTTCTGAAAAACGATCCACCGGCGATGCGTGCTGGCGTTCTGAAAAGAGAACAGCTAGGCACCAACTAGAGAACATAGATGATCCATCGTAAAAGACATTCATTAGAGGGTGCAACTTACTTCTGAACATGACACCATATTGAGGAATTGGATAGCCTCAGGTCGCTACCTGGCAAAATCGGCTTACTGCTGACGAGCTCACCTCTTTCATCTCGCTCTGGCAGAAAAATCCAGAGGGTGCAGCTTACTTCTGAACATGATAGCATATCAGTCAAGCTTCAGGTCGCTACTCGGCGAAATCGGCTTAGGACAGTCAATTCACCGCCAGCATTGCTTGCCCTGACCTTGCCGCAATCTGGAAGATGAAGATGAAGATGAACATGACAGCTGACAGACTTCGCGCACACGAGGCAATGATCACAGCGACAAATGCTCCCTGTGTGATCACGTTTTGGAGTCGTCTGTACACCTCTTTGGTGGTTCTGCCACTGTCCCTTCGCTGCAAAGCTTGGTTCAAATTCAAGGCCTCCAAGCCTGCACTCGAGAAGTCGAGACTGGTAGGAAAAAAATTGTTCCCGGCCTAAAGGAAGATGCAATTGCTGCCGCTACTTCGCCTGGCAAGATCTTAAGGAAATAAATAAACGCATTTTCAATCAATCTCCACTGTCTATTCTGTTTTTGGCCTTAAGCTCAAAAAATAACGCGAAGATTAAGCTCAAAAAATAATAATGCGAAGGCAGAGAGCCTGCGATTCAGGCTAAAATAAGACATTCCTCATCGAACAACAACAACAAATAAGCAACATGGTTAACATAAAAACCAACGCGTGTATGTTCATCTACATTTTAGATTAACTGTATGTCGGCACTACAAATTGATTTGGTTAATTTCTCCCTCACTGTACATGGCGCATCAAGAAATTCAGTGAAAAAAAATCTACTCTCTCATCGCTTGTAAAAGAAGCGCTTGAAGTGGAAATTCAGGTGCAAGATACCCCTCTCGAAGGTGGACTTGAATCCCGCCTTCCTCGAGTACTCCCACTCCTTGTTCACAATCCTGAACGCGATGTCCTCGTACGGCGGTCCGGCGTGGAACCTGATGATGCACGTCTCGTCGCTCTGCCCGTCCTCGTGGAGTGTGTACTCCGGAGGCTTCGTGCCGGCGAGGTCAGGGTAGTACACCACGAACTTGTAGCCCTTGACGATCTTGGGCGGCGGGTTGTCATGGTCGTAGTGCACGCGATTGTACTTGTTCCACTCGAACCCCGACCGGACACGCGTGATGTACTTGGGCTTCCTCGTCTCCAGCCCGGGCGGCGTCTGCGGCGGCAACAGGATGGGGCAGAGCGCCTCCGACCCCTCCTCGTCGGCGTCGGCCGTGTCGTCACCGTCGTCTGCACTATCGGGTTCCTCGTCCTTGTCGTCAGAAGACGGCGGCTCCTCGTCGCCTGCTGAGTAATTCTGCTGCAGGTACTTCTTGGCCTTCTCCACCCGGATGAGCTCTGTCACGCCCTGCCAGTGCTCGACGACCATGGCCTCGCCGGCGGCAATACGCGCGGCTATGGTCTCCTGCATCGCGTCGAGCTCTTCGATGCTCTTGCCTTCCACGACGCCCTTCACATCATCAAAGATCGCAGAGTGCACCAACCTCTCGCCGTGCCCGGCAGTCCCGGCGGCCTTGGCGATGTCGGCGTCGCACACTACCTTGGCGGCATCCCAGAAGGTCCCGTTCGCCCTGTCGAGATCGGCGTGTTCCGCGATCTCCTTGCCGAGCTCCTTCAGTTCCTCCAAGGACGCGCCGCGGAACGCCGCCACCGCGCGTGGCCGCGTCCCGTCGAGAGACTTCACGAGCACGTCGATGGGCTTGGGCCGCCCGTGGCCGAACCGCATCTCGGCCCGGATCCTGCTCTGATCCAGCAGGAAGGCGGCCTCCTTCGCCTCCTCCTCCGCCCTGGCGAACGACGCGGCCGTGATCGGCGGCGGCGGCGAGGTTGTCCGGGACGCGGCGGCCGATGAGCTGACGGCGGCGGCCTCCTTGCGGCGGGCGAGGCAGCGGCGCCGCTCGGAGCGGAGCGACACGATGTCCGGGAGGAGGCCGCGCGCGAGATCGCGGTCGAGCTTCTTGTGCCAGACGAAGGCGCCGAGGCCGCGCGCCGCGAGCTTCTCGGACACGGCGGCGGCGCGGCGGCTGACGGCCTTGGAGAGCGACCTCGACGGGCGCGTGGTCTCCCGGGCAGGGGAGGCGGCGCTTGTCTTCGCCATTGGCGCGGCCAGATCAAAAGCGTTGAAAGACCCGGATTAAAAGGAGATCCAAGTCGGTTACCGATCGACAGCGGAAGGCGTCCGTTGCTCAGACCAAGATGAACCGACTCGGGAAACCGACTCTGCTCACGATTCCTTTATTTATTTATTTTGCTGTAAAAACTCAGAGCTTATATTAATAATCAACCGGAATAGAGGAACAGGGTAGAAAAGCTCCACACGACCTGGCTGGCTGTGGAGGATCTGGGGTTGTGTGCTCCGGTGAGTTGCTCTTCCTTTGCTTTGCTGGCCGGCCGTGGCGGCGAAGGGCGAAGCTGGAGGTGGGCGATGATCCGTTTTTGCTGCTTCGGGTGGTGCTGGTTTTCTTCTTCGGCTTGTTTGCTCTGGCCGGCCTAGGTGGTGAGGGAGCAGCGGCCGAAGGTGGATGGGTGTTGGTGGTGGCTGCTCTGGTCTGAGCTTCGTCGGCTGGAAGATGGGCGGATCTGGGGTGTGGGCGCTGTGGCTGTTTGCGTTCATCGTGTCTAAGCTCCGTTGCGAGGCGGCGGACGGCTTCTGCAGCCTCTACGACATGTGGCGGTGCTCCTTCCCCGGCGGATCGAGGTACGGCGACGACGGCGAGGACTAGAGTTCTTGGGCGCCGGCGTTTGGGTCCGACTGTTCTTCTCGAGCTGCTCAGGGTGCTTTGTGCAAGTTTCAGGGGCCTGTTTGTATTTATTTTACTTTCCTGGGTTTCCTTGTAAGTTGTACTGAGTATCTTGTTAATTGTATCGGATCCTTCCTCAAAAAAAAAAAAATCAACCGGAATTACAATCCTTCTTGATACAAGCATCAAGGAAGGTAGGGATATAGTTTATCCAAAGGCATCTCCATCTAACTGAACTACATTGCTTGGCACACAAATGAGCCAGCTCATTAGCCTCTCTGGGTACAAATTTCAAAGAAAAAGACGCCAAATTCCCGGTCAGCTCACGAACTTCAAGCAAGATCGCCGCAACTTCACAACGTTCATAGGTGGAAGACGACCACAAGTTCACTAATTGCTGAGCATCAGTCTCAACCTCCACATCACGAAGACCTCGGTCAAGGGCTATCTGGACACCATCTCTAATTGCGTACGCCTCCATCACCAGCGCACTTGCTGCAGAATCATACCATATTGCATGTGCACACAAAAGGTTTCCTTCATGGTCTCGCAGACCTACGCCAGTACCACCCTCATGTGAACTCTCTGAATAGGCCACGTCGACATTAATTTGGCACTGTGTTTCGCGGGGAAAAAGCCAAATTCATACAGCCTCTGCATCGGGTTTTTTTTTGCCCTCTTCCTTGCTCCCGCTAACTTTTGTCCCCTCCTCTCCCTCCCTTCTCCTCTGCCGGCTCGTCCACACAGGGAGGTGAGAGGGTGGGAAGGCTTGGCGACGCCCTTTGCATTATATAAAAATCCCTATATTTTCAGCTTTTCTTGTCAGATTTGATTTGATTTGTTTTATTTTTACCCCCTCCACCACGCGATGTTTTTTCATGACTCTCTTGGTCTCTCATACGAGTTGGTTTGAGGCAATTGCAATTTTTTATAGATTTGATGGTGCTTCCTTAGTTTCTTCTTGGTGATTCTTCAATAACACCATGCGCATGGAGAGGAGGCCGATCTACACCTCAACTTGCGTCTCAATATTCTTTCCCCTTACCTCTTGTTTAGAGGCCCACGTTGCGGTCTCGGAACGGAATTCATGGTTTGTTTCTTGATGGTGCTTGTTGTCCCATGTCAACGGGCAATGTTCTTCGGTAATTTATATCATCCCAATGGGAATGGGTGCCCATTACCCGCATACCCTGCGGGTAAAACCCCTATTAGGGTAAGGGTTTGAGTCCAAAAAAACATGGGGTATAGAAATGGGGGAAATCTCATACCCATCGTGTAGAGCGGATATGGGCATGGGGGAACCCATATCCGCATATATACCCATGTGCCCATATGGAATCTTACAATTTACCTCTATATTTTGTTGTGAGTTTGTAACTGAAAGGACAAGGATGTCGCCTAGAGGGGGTGGGGGGTGAATAGGCAATTTAAAACTTTTCCGGTTTAGGCTTAATAAATGCGAAATAAAACTAGGTGTTTTAATTTAACAAGCACACAACCTAAATATACTAGGCTCACCTATGTGCACCAACAACTTATGCTAAGCAAGACAAGTAACAAGGTGATAGCAAGATATAAGACTTCAAGCACGAAGGCTATCACAATGTAAAGTGCATAAGTAAAGAGCTCGGGTATAGAAATAACCGAGGCACGCGGAGACGATGATGTATTCTCGAGTTCCTCCTTTTTAGGGGAGTACGTCTCGTTGGAGGGGTGTGAGTTTCAAACTCAAACGCCACAAATGGTTTCACCCTATTCTCCGATGAACCTTGCCCAAAAGCTCGGTTCACCTTCCACTATTGATTTCCTTTTGGGCGAAAATCGAGCCTCTTACAACAATCTTGATGCACAAGCCACAAAAGGATTGAGAGCTCCCAAGTGACCACAAAATGTCCCAACTAGCCACAAAAGGCCTTGACTACAAAAGGTCTCAAGAACATCGTCTAGGGTCCAACGACCCAAGAGTAACAAGCTCACGAACTTTCACTTCCACGAATCCTCGTGGAGAGAGCAAACCGATGCAACAAAATGCAATGGCAAGAACACAAGAAGTGCTCAAGTCCTTCACTCTCAAATTTCAACAAAGTAACAAATGCTTATGGGGGAATAAGAGAGGAAGAACAATGGAGGAGAAACACCAAGAACTTCAAGATCAAGATCTACTAGGTTCCCCTCACTTAGAGGAGAGATGGATTGGTGGAAATGTAGATCTAGATCTCCTCTCTCTTTTCCCTCAAAGATATGCAAAAATCATGGGAGGAATTGAGAGAGATGCAAGCTTTCCAAGGTCAACAATGGTGGGAGAGAGAGAGAAAAACGTGCTTGGCAAAGCTTGACCCTTTGGGGAAGAAGGGGCCTTATATAGGTCCCCAAGACATAGAGCCGTTGCAGGAAAACTGAGACTGGATATTCCGGTTTAGTTTAGACCGAAATTTCCAGCCCAAGCCACGCAACAGAAGAAACCTTCTGATGGTAACCGGATATTTCCAGAAGGACCGGAATATCCGGTTTTCTGAAAACTGACAGAAATAGCAAAACGAAAACTGCAATAACATTTTCATCCGGACTCCGATTTCGATGATCTTGGGCTCGTTGGAATCGCAATGAAGAGCTCTTCAAGATAATGCAGAGAAACATCATAGAACATCATGTGAGGAGGAAACCACAAGGAGAGAGTTTGACCTCTCTAGAAAAGGCAAACCGGTAAAACCTCCAACATAAAAAATAAAACAAGATATTCAAATGAAATTCGTTTTTGATGAACTAGAGCTTGGTATGGAGATGAACACAAGCTCTAAATCCTCTCATGGATAAAAGCCAAATAAGAACCAAGGAAGATGATATGTCAAGTATGCAAAGGTTTGAGCTCTCCACAAAGATGTGATCAGGTTACTCACTTGAGAGCCCCTCTTGATAGTACGGCGTCTATCCTATAATCCGGTCTCCCACTACACCGTGAGACCGGTAAAATAGAAACCCTATCAAGATCATACATTTGTTTTGCGCATTCCACTTGAGCTAGATGATGACGATCTTAATCTCTTCAAGTGGACCACCTTTATTGATTGCGCTTTGCTTGAATTTGCACAACTCAACCTTGATGACGATCACCACATGACGTCATCCTCTGTGAGCTATACGAAATCTTCCTTTTGATGCAAGCCCATGGAACACATATAATGGGTTAGTTCACAAATCTATATGGACAATTTCTTACCATACCATTTGATCACATGATCCCACATGGTACAACATTTAGCTTTGTGTGTTGATCAACTTGAATCCACTATTTGCACTTAGTCTTGATCAACCTAGTATCTTTTCTTCTTCTTGATCATAGCATACAACTTTGAATCCAACACATAGAGTTCAAGCGATGCATATGGACAAACCTATAAGAATATCTAATACAAACATTAGTCCATAAGGATTGTCATTAATTACCAAAACCACACATGGGACAACAAATGCACGTTCAGTAACTTAAAGTGTATACCTGATGTTTATCATTTCTGATATGTTGTTGTTTACAGGCAACTATTGTTGCTGTTTGCCTCATAGGTATGTGTTGTTGTTTACAAATTATGGTTATATGTTGTTGTTATGACAATTTTTAGCTCAATTTGATGTGTTGCTAGCGCCGGTATTTGTACCGGCGGGTACCCATTTACCCTATCGGGTGGAGGGTATGAGAAAAAAGTTGTATACATTAATGGGTAAGGGTCTGAGTGACGGTAAGAATTGGAGAGGCGGTAAGGGTATGGGGAAGCTCGACCCTTACACATGCCCTGCAGGTGACCTCATCTAACACAAGAATGTTTGCTTATGATTAACGTTGATGCAACTTTATTTGCCTCCTTCCCATGCATGGGCACTGTTAATGTGGTGAGCGACAATGCTGCGGAGTTTGATTGCTGACGATCGTCGTTAGGATGTTACAGACCCTGAAATTGTTAAAGCGTTGGTGATCAGGTGTGCCCTTTCTTTTGTTGCTGGTGAAGGCATGGATAATTTGATTATGGCTTCTAAAGTCTTGACTGGCTGTCGGTTGTTCAACGTTCAACGCATCAATACTTTTGTGATGGACCGATCGGTTTGTTGTCCGGGTGATTCAAGACATCAAAACCATGGATGCTTCCTTTAGGGTTTGCTCTTCATCATGTTAGTCGCCTGTAGAATGTGGCAGGCTGGCAGCGCACCGTTTTAGCCTGTTATTTAGAGTTTCCTTCTTTTTCGCCGTGGCATGGTGTGCCTTCGGTGTGTATCCGAGAAACTATTTGTATTGACAATATATCTAGTTGATTAATAAAGCGTACTCGTTCACAAATAACCTAGCTTCATAATTATGTCTTTCGTCTCGTAATATAAGACATTACTCTCTCTATTTTTATTTACTTTGCGTTCTGAGTTTAGTCAAACTCAAACTTTATTAAGTTTGATCAAATATTTAAGAAAAAATGTCAAACAATGTAAAATCTATAGTATTGGAATCATCATAAATTTATTCTCATATTATATACGTTTGGTATTATGGATGTCGACATCTTTTTCTAATATTATAACAATTCGATACACACTTGCGCTCATGTAGACTATATCTACGGTTGTAGACTCTCTCGTAGTACTCCTATTCATGATTTTTGTGGCAGCAAATACGACTGTTGGGAGACTGTTGGAAATATGCCCTAGAGGCAATAATAAAGAGTTATTATCATATTTCCATGTTCATGGTAATGTTTATTCTCCATGCTATAATTGTATTAACCGGAAACCTAATACATGTGTGGTTATGTAAACAACACAGAGTCCCTAGTAAGCCTCTACTAGACTAGCTCGTTGATTAATGATGGTTATGGTTTCCTAACCATGGACATGAGTTGTCAATTAATAACGAGGTCATGTCATTGGAGAATGACGTGATGGACAGACCCAACCAAGCATAGCAATATTGATCGGATAAATAAGTATATATTGCCATGTCTTGTATTGTCAAGTATCCTGTTTCTTTGACCATGAGATTACTGATCTGGCAAAAAAATATCCACGTGGTTAACAATCCTGGCCCCACACGATATGAGTCGTGTTCCTGCGGTCTCGCCCGTTCACACCTGTCACATGCGTAAAGATTAATGCTAATGATAACTGGGTTAGGTATTTGTATTTCTCTGGACTCGTTCTCGTCCTCCCCACAAGTCGTCCCCCGTCCTGCCAATCTCTTTCGCTTTTAAATTCGAGATTTTTTAAGCGCAGCTACCTCGGTGTGCCGTCCCGGAGCTCCCCGCCCCGCCGCCAATGGATCGGAAGAAGGTAAAGCAGCGCAGAGCCTACCGAATTTGGGAGCGACTCTGGCTAATTTGGGGATGATTGCGCTTGGTGTGCAGTGACGGAGTTCCTGGGCCAGGTGCCCATCCTGCAGTCTCTCCCCGGCTCCTCCATCCGCAGGATCGCCGAAGCCGTCCAGGTCAAGCACTACGGTGAGTAGATCGATCGATCGACCAGGTTTTCTAGGTTCGGCGAGCGCATCCTAAATATGTCTCTTCGATTAAGAGTACTGCCTACTGTTAGCTCACTGTAGGATGCTCTCTATGTTAGTCATTGACTTTCCATATTTATAATTATATACTGTGTTCTCGGACTGAATACATGATTTCGTCAGCTCACTCATCATGTGAGATTTACTTCCAACGGTCGTAGTATAAATATCAAGCAGCAAATGCATGCCAACATGGTTGCCAAAATCGGCCAGCTTTGAAGCACAACCTAAATCCCTCTCCACTTTGTCAGGTGTACTTTATTTGTTAGCTTATTGATGAAGGATGCTCCCTATGTTAGTCACCGACTCCGTAGATTTTTAATACGATGTATTCGCATATTGCGTATATTATTTTGTGTCAGCTCACTTAAGGTGTCAAGTGGGATCCCACCAACGTCCCACTTATAGTTCATTTGGAAATTTCTAGTGCAAATTTTAAATTTTAGACGAAAATTTGCACTAGAAATTTCCGAATGAACTATAAGTGGAACATTGGTGGGATATCCCACTTACATCTCTAAGCTCACTGACTATGTGCGATTTACTAGTGTGCACTGCAGCTGTCGTAGTCAACATAGATGTAAATATAAGCAGCAAATGCACGCATACAGCCAAAAGTCCGGCGCTGCCTTCAATACCTAGTATTTGTTTTTATGAATTGAGGGGCGGCAGCTTCCAATTTCATATTTTCCCATCAAACTTTTCGAGGCTGGGGTAATAGAGTCCATTTGCTTCACGCTGTTTAGCCCTTGACTCTTCAGTCTATGCGCTTATCTAGAAAGGTGTAGAATCAAGATGATTTATGATTTCGGTTTTTTATGGTGGTGTTTTGCAGAATCTGGTGATTACGTTGCTCGTGAAGGTGAACCCGTAGATGGCCTTTGCATCATATTGGATGGACAGGTATAAATCATGCTAGTTCTTTATTTTTCCACGGAGATAATTTTCCTTTAGTTTATTACTTTATTATAAGGCTGTCATTCACTTTCAGAGATCCTGATTACCACCTAAAAAGGCAATACTATATCAGTACTCAGTTTTAGTGGGTGGAGCGCATTATTTTGGGAATTACAGATAGAAGATCACTGATTGGCCTACTTATAGATCAATGCACCAAAGCTTTTGCGTTTTTTTTCAAAAGATATAGCAGAGTTTGTTAGGATTTTTCTTTCTTTCTAAGCTGCTGGGAAATTATACGAAGACAATAACGTTGGTCAATTTATGTAACATTGATTATTTGCATTCATGTTCTGGGTGAAAGACTCAGTCCGAGTTTCTTAGTTTCAGTCCTTCAGAGTAAAACTGTGGTCTGTTATTCTGTACCTATCTCCTGCTACAACTGTCTGTTTGATATATATGCCAACTACTTAACTGCCATGTTGGTTTATTCACATTGTCATACTTCATCCTCTTCTATTTTTGTTATATATATGCCAACAAAGTATTGTTATGTCAAGTATACTCACAATCTGAGGCCAACTGAATTCGTAGTGCTAAAACTTCTCTGTTAATTGAAAGACATTCTCATTATCTTGCAGGCTGAAGTTTCTGCTCCTTCGGAAGAAGCAAACCGCCCAGACTATGTGTTAAATAAGTATGACTACTTTGGTTATGGTAAGATATCTCTATTCATGGTTTTTAGTTTTTTGCTTACTGTTTCTAGTTTCAGAAAGTGTGTCCATATTTTGCATTAAAAGACAACAGTTCGTAACTCCGAATGTTCTGCATCGTTTTGTAGGCACCAATAGTTCTGTCCATCAAGTGAATGTTATTGCAGTAACAAAGGTATCATTTTGCATATTTCTATTTCCTAACTTGACATTATATTAGTTTTTTTTCAACTTGACATTTTATTAGCCGTAGGAATCCCTGTTGCAATGATATAAGCTGATGGATTGGCTTTTCCAAATCCAACAGTTTTTCTTAGCTTATTGTTAGTCATGTATTGCAGCTGACCTGCTTTGTATTGCCAAGTCAACATGGACATCTTTTGCAAACAAAGACAATTTGGAATGCAGAGGAGACACCTGAAAGTCATTCTTTGATGGAACAAATTTTGCACTTAGAGAAATTAGAGGTAAGTCTAGATGTATGTTGGTGTCTATGTTTTCATTTTGCTAATGAGCAGCGTATTGTATTGCAATTTTCTCACTGAACTGGAGGAATAATGATCAGAAATACTAATTCCTCAAATGTTGTAACATACTCCCTCCGTTCATAAATATAAGATGTTTTAACTTTTGTCCATATTCACATGTGTCAACATGTATATAGACATGTTTTAGTATGTATGCACACTTATTTGGATGTGCACCTAGTCAACATGTGAGCTAGCTAAAACATCTTATATTAAAAAACGGAGGGAGTATATGCTATGTGTTCTAGTTTTTGCCACTCTGTTAAAACCGGACCTAGATTACTGTCAGTTACAGGCTAAACTTTGATTTAATATCATATTGGCCACGCCATTTATTTATATTACCTAAAGGAAAAAAATACAATGGAAGATTCTTGTCTATTTTATAGGTTGATATCTTCCGTGGATTTACTTTGCCAGAAGCTCCAACTTTTAGGCAAGTTTTTGGAGGACAGTTGATTGGGCAGGTATGTTTCAACCACTCTGTCTTAGTTTCTGTTATCTTCATCTGCCAAATGCGTGCATTTGACCGCTTCATTTCTATGCTCTGAAGGGATCCTAAGGTCCCGTATATAAGTAGAAATATGTGAAATTGACTCAATGCTAAAAAGGAAGCTTCTTAAGCATGCTTCTGAATTCCCTCAACTTTTAGAGAGCATATAGTTCACATGAAAATATCTCCACAACCAACAAGTTCAGTAACAAATATGCATCTTATGTTTGAATAATGTAGTCAATTTTCTTCAAGACATCCTATGGTGCATTAGTGTTGGTGATATTTATCCTTTTGGTATAATCTTTCATGATTTGTTCTTGTCCTTTTGGTATAATCTTTCATGATGTGTTTAACCAAGGGAGACATCCCAGTTATCTACCGTATTGCTACTTAGCCTTCCTTTTAATGCCTGTAAGAATTCATTTGAATTTAGATCAAGATCCATGCGAATTCATCTATGGGAACTCTCTTACTGGTCAGTGTAGGTTTCATAGGAATTCTTGTAACAAGAATACAACATCAATTTGAAAGCAGCTTTGTCATGGTTGCTGTTCACTATTGATTTATTTTGAATACAATACTTGAAACCTAGGTAAGTCTTGGCCTCCCTTTTATTGAAATGATGTTCACTCAAAATATAAGATGGAAATTTGTCAGTTTTGTGTTTTATATTGACATGGATGTGAATGCACCAAGACAAAGTATATCGTAAGGTTTTGTTGCCCAAACATACTTCTAAAACATTATATCGATCTTATTCTGGTCCAATCATATGTGCTTATGCACTGCTTGGTCAGTGATCATCATAAGTCACTCCCCTACACTCCCAAATGAGAGGGAAACCATTTACTAAAATAGGTAGAATAAAAGATGCCTGTATCATTTCAAATGGCTTACACTATGTCTTAACCTTCATGCAGGCACTAGCAGCAGCATCCAAGACTGTCGATTGCTTGAAACTAGTGCATAGTTTGCATGCAATTTTTATTATTGCCGGGGACAATAATAGTAAGAAAATTAAAAACGTTTTTGCTCATTCTGTCCATAACTAGGTGGTCAAGCAGAAACTGAAGTCAAGTTTCAGTAATTGTCTTATTTAGTTTGTGCCCATCTGTCTTTGCTATGTCCTCTGTTGTAGTGCCAATAATATATCAAGTACATCGGGAGCGTGATGGAACCAGCTTTGCAACAAGAAAAGTGGAGGCGAAACAGAAAGGCCTTGTTATATTCACTTTAATAGTTTCTTTCCAGGTGATTATCCTTTATAGCTTGTTTAAACAGTTATAACAATCGTTTTAATTATTTTTTTAAGCCAATGATATAACCAGGAAAGCATGTGCTTTGTTCCTATTGAGGATTATACTAAAGATAGTAGCTCAAATGGCCATTTTTTACACGTAGCTTCCAAAATGTCGTATCAAATTGTTTTTCCTTTTGTTTATTTTAATGTCTAACCAAACTTTAGCATCTGTCCAAACTCTTGTGCACAAATGAAACAAAGTATGAGTGTGCCAGACTCAGCAGAGAATTTGGTGCACTGTCTAAATAACAGGTCCAATGATCCTAAGAGCTTTCCGCTAATCAAATCAAACCTGACTATATTTACAAAGTTTTAAGTTCTTTAAGTTAACCTAGAGTTATTTCGCTCATCATTATCGCCCGATCAATGTCATTCTTCATCCGAAACATCAGTTAGCACATATATCACAGCCCAGGGAATAAATTTGTCCTATGGTACAACTACGCGAAGTGATACAACTAGGTTGAGATATATGGGAGGATCAGCGTCACGACATCAATCCAACAGACAAAGTAAAAAGGTGGTCTAACTTTGTTCTGGTTCTGTTGCAGAAAGAAGAACTAGGGTTTGAGCATCAGGCTGCAACCATGCCCGTTGTTCCTCCTCCAGAACAGGCTAGGATTTTTTATCACTTCCCTCTGATGCCCGTGTGAAAAAGTATTGTACCTAATAAGTAATCAAATGCAGCTCCTGAATATGGAAGAGATACGAGAAAGAAGACTCACTGATCCACGGTTTCCAATGTAAATTCTTTGCTTCTAAGCATATGTTTTGATATTTAGCTGCATCAATTGTTCTCAGATGATCCATTTTAACTTAAAAATATTCGCCTTCAGAAGTAGCATCTTCCGTGCTGTTAGAAAAGCATGATTATTTATGTATATTATCTGGTTTGACAGTTTGTTCATCTCTGTATCACATGCTGGCAGTACTGACAGTTTAGTAATATTCAGGCACTATAGGAACTCGGCTGCCAAGAAGAAGTTTGTTCCTTGGCCCATTGAAATGAGGTTCTGCGAAAATTCTACATCTCAACATGAACCAAGGTAAGTTCACCATGAAATTTCTGTGGCTTTAAGATTCACTAATCCTTACATCCACTGCAAAAGCTCACAGGTCTTTTTTAGATAGAAATACTAAGCTTCATTATGAATCCTCCAGAATCAAATTATTGATATAGATCGTACTGCATACTATATCTTTGTCTGATTCAGTAATGCTTCTGACTCTTTGCAGCCTGTATTACTGGTTTAGAGCTAGAGGAAAACTTTCGGATGATCCAGCTCTGCATAGGTTTGCCCTTTTATCACTGTACATTGTTCATGTTTAACATAGTTGGGTGTGCCAATGAAGTTATTCTATGGTATTACAGATGTGTTGTAGCATATGCTTCGGATCTACTATTTTCGGGCGTCAGCCTAAATCCCCACCGGGAGAGGGGTTTGAAGACATACTGTCTCAGTCTTGACCACTCGTATGTTCCAAGAATAACTCAGTATCGAGATTTTAATTTACAACATTCGTCCCACAAGTAAATGGTCTATCGCTAATGTTTCACAGGATATGGTTCCACAAGCCTGTGAAAGCTGACGATTGGTTGTTATATGTGGTAAGCTATTGGTTTGTATCTTTCAGTTGACGCGATATAAAATGATCTTTCTTCAAGAGGCTCTTATCTCAACATCATCTTCCCTTGATGAACACAGATTGACAGCCCATCTGCACACGGTGGTAGGGGATTCGTTAACGGGCGTATGTTCAACCGGCAAGGAGAGGTATGCGCATTTGTTGTCTCAAAGCTTCGCCAGTGATGCTCCTAACTATTTTTGTCGTTGAATTTGTTACGATTCCTCTCCCCTAAATTGTCAGCTCGTCGTGTCACTGACCCAAGAGGCGTTGATTAGGAGGGCCAAGATACCTGGACAAACCCCAAGGCCAAAGCTTTGAGAGGTGCAGAAGAGCTGTGCCACCTTCCTATTTATTTTTATCTACTACGTGTGACACGTTTAGCCAAGATGCAGCATATTATGTATATTAACCTGAAAGGGTCACGTCAGGCGTGACAGCGGTGAGATTATATATAGAAGTGTAACTTACAGAAGTGTCACATGTTGATTCGCTTTGAGGTTTTCCTCTACATGTGTGCACAAAATAATTTGCTTCTAACAAATAGCACATGAATACCAGACAGCTGTGCCTTGTATTTGAAACAGAAGTGTCACCGTGAGAATATGTTCCTTCCATCAAGTGCTATTTTCTTAATTCAGAGCTTTTTGGGCTGATGAGAAAAGGTGAAATATATTCACAATTCTTGTGCTCCAGGAATAATAGTGACTAGTACAAACTGACATCTCGTCTTCTCCCTCAGCTGCAGTTGAATATAGTGTCACACACTAGACTACCAGCAACTTCGTGGCATGTTGACTGTAGAAGCAGTCTTTCACTTCCAACAAATTCAGAAACAACTTGGTAAGCAAGAGTGCAATATGGAGAAGCAATGATGAAAACAGCTACACACAGTGTTTTCTGATTAAATACAGCTAGACAACATGTCACATCCAAGCTGCAACGATGGATGCTTTGTCAGTGACCGATCTCCTGCTAAACACTACCGAATCAGGCTATTTCAACACCAAAATGTTACGGGTGGTAGTACACTTGCCGAGCGAACATGTGGCCTCATAAATAATGCATAATAAATAAAAATAAAGCAGATTATCACTATTAACTGCTACCGTTTTCTTTGGAAAACAGGATGTATATTCACATTCAGCTGCTCCAGCTTCTCCATCTGGGCAACACACTGGTTCACTTTCATCAGAACCTTGGGCAGAGCTGCAATATTAGCCTCTGTCTCGGATTTGAAGATCTTCAGCTTTTCAAGCACATCTTGTTCGGCTTCGGCATGCGAGGTTCCAGCAACCGACTGTTGTTCACTTGGAACTTCTGCAATATCCATACTGGTGTCAGCCTATGTTGAACTACCAAAATTGCATAAATTATTTCTCATCGTATCATTTAGGTCTGCCGCTTGTTCATCCCATGCTAAGTGAGGTTTAATGTACCGCAAAGTAGCAGATTGAGCATGTAGTCAAGTGTCGAGCAGATGGCAGTGAAATCAGTAGGGGGGCTAACTTGTGTTGCATTTGCAAAGGTGAGAAACAGTGAAAAGAAGAAGTTGTCCATGTTTAGGTTAGACATCTGAAAGGGGAGATTATTCCGGCTTACAGTTAAGCACTGAAGCAAACAATTCTCAGCAATTTCTAACTAAATAAGAAACTCAGTTAAAACTACAATACAGCCGATCAGAATTGAATATACTATGCTATCTTGCATCTCACAAAACAGTCATGCAGCATGTTCTCTTACATATAATATGTCAAGCTTTAAATAATTCCCTTTTGCTTGGAGCAAAAACAGCACATCATGTAAGGTAATAAGGTCAAATGATAAAATTTCCAAGCATTTTGTTTCGTACTTGAACTAAGTTGAGTTACTATAAATCATCAAAAGAAGACATGAGCATAAATTTGTAGGTTTTTCTCGCGTTGCGTTACATACAATCGTGTCTGCATAATTAATTTTTGCTTATTTTCGCAGCTATTTTTTCAGAACAGATTATGAGTAGGTTCCACACAGCACACCACAGCTTAGCAACCCAGACTGAGCCACAGCCCACAGCAAATATTGTCAGCTGCGAGTGGCAACCAGAGACCCGATTACAACCTACCCAGACTACAAATCACCGATTCCAATGATTGGCTGGTCAACAATTTTGCAAAAGAAACAAATCCGTCCCTCCATTTCTCTCTCTAGCCCGCTCAAAATGTCAAACTTAGATCCAAAAATGTGGCTTTCGCCCCTGTATCCTAACTCCGAGCCCTGACTAGCAGTAAATCATAAAAGAGGGGCATTTTTCTATGCGTACTTCAAGAACGGCCTACCGACGCGCAAATCATACAAACCCCGAACAAGGGGACGAACTAACCGGAAACCCTAGCACTAGAGCAAGGCCGAAAGCGCGACGTACCCGGGCAGGCAGCCGGCCGGAGGGCGGTGAGGCGCGATGCTGTGGCGTCGAGCAAGCGGGTGGCGGCGTCACGGCGGTGCTCGAGTATGCGGCGGCCCAGATCGGCCACCTTCCTCTCCAGCTCCTCTATATTTTCCTCCTCCGCCGCCGCGTGGTCCTCTCCTGCGGAGGTGGAGGAGGAGTCGGGGGCCTTGCGCTTTAGGTGGTTGGGCGTGGCTCCAGCTTGGCTCGGCGCGAGCGAGCCCCCCGCCATGGGGAGAGAGTTTTGGAGCGCGTGGGAGCGGAGGCGAGCGGAGAGAAGCAGACGAATGGGGGGAGCGGTGACCTGAGAGCGATTTCAATTTGGTGGGTGGAAGCTGGGCCCGCATTAAAGTTTGCTCGCTTCTCTCCGTTTTTTGGGGAATTTCGGTTCGCTTGTGAAATCTGAACTTTTCGGGCGCAAATGACACACGTTTGGGAATTGGGATCGATGTGGAAACTTGTTGGCCGTTCATCGCCGATCGGGCGATTCCAAATCAATCTATGGGTGGGCATTTTTGCCAGTCCACGGTCGCCGCCATGGTATTGTCGTCCTTGCGTTCGGCAGGCCGCGGCCCTGCCCCATGCTCGGCTACGCCAATGTACGGTAGTACTCCCTCCGTTTATAAATATAAGATGTTTTAGCTTGTGTCCACATTCACACGTGTCAATATGTATGTAGACATGTTTTAATATGTATGTACACTTATTTGAGTGTGCACCTAGCCAACATGTGAGCTAGCTAAAACATCTTATATTAAAAAACGGAGGGAGTAATTAAGTGTTAGCATCCATTTTAGGTAGGTAGCCCCATGCGAGCGACTGAAGATCAGGCAGCGCGTTTGATTTCGAACCGGTTTCAGGAGGAGTCGGACGGAGAAACCATTTAGATGGAAAGCTATGAGTTAAAGATCCATGAGCAGAGCGGAGCAAAGCCAAAACATGGACCGGCTTAGCCCAAAGGCCACGAGGAAAGCCGAATTTAGAGGCGTCTGAAAGACCTATCGCTATTTATACTTCGGAGGAGCAAATAAGCTATCGAATCAACGATGGTCGAGTAAATGACGCAAAACCATTACAATTGGGGCAGTCATATGCTAGAGAACTACCACCCATGCCAAAATGAAGAAAACCACCGTACACTGGGGCAGGTCGCTAACACGTCGCATGATTCTGTGTTTTGCCGTGCTTAAACAGACGCTTTGAGCCTACCTGTCGGATCTACGTGGTAAAAACAGAAGAAAAAAATAGATTGAAATTAGTTGGGACGAAGTGCACGACGACGAGTTCCACGACATTAGTTAGGCTTTGGTAGCGTCGGCCACCGAGATCAAGGAGGAGACCCCAGCTTCATGACGACCATCGAGCTCACACCGCAACAGGCCGCCTCCTTCACGGTTCTTCCACCTTGACAGCCGCACATCAGGCCGTCTACTCCTCCTTCCGTGCCGCCTCTTCCTCCAAAGTTTAATTTTCATTCAAAATCTTGTAAATATCAACATAATTTTAATGAAATTTAAATGTTTTGCTTTGATTCGATCTCAATTTTTTTAATTTTAATTTAGGGCACCGCAGCATCTCCATTGTGACGAACATGTGTGTGACATCTGCCCACGTGGACACTGGACAAATTTCATGGGGAGGCCTGGATGTCATGGGGAGGCCTTGGCGTGCGTCACCCTTCGACCACGCGATCGGCACACCGGTGTCGTCGCCCCAGTCTCGGCTATCTGACGCCCTTCGACTGTGTTTGGTCTCGGCGCCGCACCGCCCTTCGGCCATTCGACGCCCTGTCTCGGCTATCTGACGCCCTTCGACACGGTGTCGTCGCACGGACTCGGCTATCCGACGCCCTTCGACCGTGCCAGCGATGTCTATTGCTGTGCTCTTGTTTGGTGTCCACGTATTCTACTACCTAACCCAACGGGCTATTTTTTTTTTTTTTTTCAAGAACTTGCAGAGTTTGCAAGTCATGACATTAAGAAGAGAGAACAGGTGTTACAACAATTGGTTACAACGCAACGCAACATCGCAACACCCTACAACGACACAAAAGCCGCCTGCCTACTACTAGAACTACTCCTCGCCATTGCCTGCCCCTGCTCTCGCCATAGCCCAGAGGTGGAAGTCCTCTCTGATCCGCCGTAGCAACTGCTCGAACGTCGCTTTTTTCCTTTCGAAGTTTCTGTCGTTTCTTTCCAGCCATAGACGACGACAAACCAAAATGACCAAGGTGAGCAACTCTCTCCTCCGCTTTCTTGGGCGACAGACCCCAAGCGCGCACCACCAGGTTTTCAGATTACTGACAGCCGTCGGGACGAAGATGGTGTACCCCTTCTCCGATAGAATTTGGAACCAACGGGCTATTTGCTTTCGGTGTTGAGGTTCTCACCGGAGATCCTCCTCCGGCGGCTTGCTAGGTGTTGGCGTCACGGGGGTTTCGGTTGGCTCTGTTTTGCCAACCTCCCCCTCCCATAGTTATTTCTAGTCTTCTTTTTTCATGTATTTGTTTGTCTTCTCTTCCTTGTATCCCCTGTAACTTCTCCATCTGTTTGTAAGAACATGACTCGCCAGCCTCTTTCGATGAATGAAACAAGCGGTGGGGATTCCCCCCGTCAATCTCGAAAAAAAGTTGTTAACCCAACGGAAATTGAGACACACCAGCAAAGCAGTAAACTTTCAGCAGCTTATTTGGTGCGTACCGGAAACGCAGGACGGATAAAGATATCTTAACGCGGCTAAGGCGAAACTGACAAGTGCCACCTTTGGAGCGGAGAAATTTGTTCTGAATTTTCTGATTACAACAAAATTGGCATGCTCTGAGCGAGCAGTTCATGACGATCCACATGCAACTTAGCATGAACGCTGAAAACTAACAATCACAATGAATATATATTTTCTTTCGAATAATAGTTCTAATAAAACTACACGTTATCGCTCAAAGAAAAACCGGAGCACGTAGACTACTAAACCAAAACTACTCTGCATCATCCACCATGTACAACTTTCTGAAAACATGTCGAGCAAATGGCAGTTTACCACTCAGAAGCGCACTACATGAGCGGTAAAAAGGGATTCTCCATGTGCACATGGATAACCTTGCCATGCCACCGCGTCGCCAAGAAGTACGCACGTCGCGCGCCGTCACTCATGGCCACCTCGGCGAGGCGGCGTTGCGGGCGGGCGCGAACCTGGCGGAGAAGTCCGGCTCGTGGTGGTGCTCGAGCTCGAGGCCGGTGTCGTCGAAGTTCTGCGCGTAGCTGAGCGGGTCGTAGTTGAGCCCGCCGGCGCCGAGGATGGAGCGGCCGTGCCGCGCCCTCCGCCGCGCCAGGCTGAGGTGCCGGAGCCTGCCCCACAGCGCCGCGAGCCCGAAGCGACCCCAGCACGACGCCATCTTCCCGTCGGTGTTCACTGTTAGTGTTGATCTCGGCTACCAAACCGAGAGAAAGATAAGGGGAGGTGGTTGACCACGTCCCCACGTCTGGGAGTCTTGATCGGAGGCCCCAAAACTAACTTTTGGTCAAGGTCCCCAGTCCCGAGCGCCTGATATAAAAGGAACCGATAACACGTTGTTAGAGGCTAACAGAAAACGTGCTTATCCACCTAAACTACCCGATCTAAGGAGGTGCTAAGGGGCTGGAAGACCGACGACCACCGCCAGCCACCAGGAGGGTCGTGCTGCCGGCGTTCATGGGCTTCCTCTTGTCCACGGCGTCCCTGCTTCCTCAACCTCGACCACTCCAACGCGAGTACGGCCTGCACCAAGCAGGCAACAATGTCTTTTCAATTTCTTGTAAGTGTATCCCCTAATCCCTCTGTTAAGATGCGATTAGGTGTTCTAATTGCAATCAGTTTAAGTTCCTGTCCTCCCTAACGAGGAATTAGATCTAACAATGGTATCAGAGCGTCTGATTGCATTAGTACCCTAAGTATGATAATTATGATTAGGGGAAGTTTTTTCAGCCTCGGCCAAATTCAATGCGCATGCCTATTATGAAGTTATATTCTGTTTTCCTACGGGTTAGTGCTAATTATGTCAAAGGCACTTGCATTGGCCTCTGTTAAGCAATTAGAAGGAGGGGATTAGCCAAATTTCGGACAAGTCCCAAAGTAAATCCCCAAACTTTTGTGATTTCGGAACCCTACTGCAGAAATCCCCAAATTCAGACCGGAATCGAGAACCTTACATTGATGTTCACCGTCGTCGTATCCCTCGTCGGAAATGCGTCGGGTATGTAGCTGTCATGACCGTGACGCCAAGCAGCCCACGAAGTGGACGCCGTCTGCTCCCAACGGAGAGGCGTGCGGAACGACGCGCTTGCGCGGGATGTCGAAGACAGCACCGGGCTTCCGAGCCTCGCCGCCGTCACCCAAATGGCCGCCGCATGCCGGCGTGCACCACCTCCTCGCCGCCCCACCGACGTCATGCTCGCGACGCAGACGCTACGCTCGACGGAGCAGCGCGGGACATAGTCTGCCGCACGCTCCTCCGGCGAGCGGAGCCGCAGCGCCACCATGGGAGGGTGAGCCTCTGGCCGCCGTTTTCGTCGCCGGTGCGGGAAATCCGGGGGAGGGAGAGAATCCAAAGGGGATTAGGGTTAGGTCTTTTGACCGGGCTCTGTTTAGTTCCCACCGGAGTGAGCCGGAGCCGTCAGATCTTATCGGACGGTCTAGACTGCTACGGGATGCAAATGAGCCTCGGGTCCCTTGTTAGGCCATTTTCAGAAGTGGGCTGTAGCCCAGGTTCACTAGAACCATAGGCATTTTCATTTTAACGTCCGCTCAGGCGGAAGTTCCTGATAGGCTGCAAGTGCTTTGGGCCAAAACTCAAGTTTTCAGGCAATTATTATTTACAGTGCATTTTATGTTTTTGCAAATGCTTAAGATTACAGTTTTGTAGTGTTTGTAATTAGATTTAAATTGCCTGAAATTATGCTGAGTTAACATGTTCAATTGTTCTGAATAAAATGGAACCAACGAGAAATTTTATTTGGAATTTTTGACATGTAATGATATTTTTAGTGTTAAGTATCATTTTAAATATCAATGAAAGTTGAGATTTAATGTTGTTGAATTGATATTTAATTTGAGAATGATATGAACAATTTGTAAGATGAAGTATTCAGCCTTTTGTAGTTTCAGTGCATTTATTGAGTTTAAAAGTATTAAAAAAAAATTGTTTGATGCACTGTTTACAACAGAAAAGTCTGAATTTTAAGGGGGTATTGTGCTATAAGATTAATGTAAGTCATTTCTTTTTATAGCATTTTGATGTTGAGTAATGTTATGAGATGATGTTATTTTGAGCACAATTATGAGTATCTTCGATATTTTTGCTCGGAAATTTTATTGAGAATGAAGTTTAATGTTAATGTCATGTTAATGGCGTTTATTAATAAAGTGATCATCTCCAATGGGCTGAGGCCACCTAAAGGAAAATGTTAATGGTTGTGTGATTCGTTTTTCCGCAGCGCATTATGCAGCCTAACAATGATGAGCCATGATGTTAAAGTATTATGTCAGTTGCACTTTATGTATTTTGACATGCACTGACAGAAGGTATTGAAGGCTCAGCATGATTATTCTGTGAACAAGATGTTTAGAGAATTTTAATGTGATGTCATGGTCATAAGTTGTCATTATTGAGAAGTTTATTGTTTAGTGAGACCATGATGTAATATCCAAATTTTATTTGGAGAATGTTTATAATGTCATTTCCACTGAGGATGTCAATCTATTGTTTACTCAGTGAGATGTCATGATGAGAACTTCAAAATGAATGATACTTTTGTTATAATATCATTGAAAGGTTTAAGATTAAGCTTTGACATGTTTTATTGAAGTTATTGAAATTATGGTGTCAAAGTATTGATGGAAAAGGATCAGCAATAAATGATAAATCCATATGTCTAGTAACATATTGGATTGCATCTAGTGATGGCTATTTATTTAGCAAATGAGTTTGCTGATCATTATGTGATTTAAGTTTCTGTAGTCAAAACAAGAAGTTTTGATTTGAGTTTCCATTTATGAGCATAAGTTTTATGGTATATGACAGTATTCTGACCAACGTTGATTATTGTCATGTCCCATTTTTTGTATGAAAAGTGCTATTTTCCGTTTTCAGCCCAACGGTGATACGGATTAGAACAAGATTAGCTTGTTTTGTTTTAGAACAATTCAAGTTTGATATTTCTTATTGATGCTCATAAAGGTGGTGTCCTTGTTTTAGCAATGGACCAAGACATAGGGTTCATTTATTTGAATTATGCTGATGAGAATGAAAAGTATGACCAAAAAGAAGTTGAGTGGGAGAAATCCAATCATATTTCACTCCTTATAATGAAGCATATCATCTCTCTGAGATAAAGAATGCAATTCCCGACTCAGTATATGCCAAAGATTATTTGGCCTCTATTGAGGAATATTTTAAGTATGTATTACCCATTTAAAATGGGGTTTAAGGGGTTTTGCTGAGGACAAGAAAGAATAAAGCATTAGAAGACATTTTGTTTATTTATATAAACCTTTTGTTCTTTGTAATGAAATCTTTTGATGTTGTCTTACCATGTGTTGAGAATATTTATGTCCTCGATGAATGAATTGTGTATTGATATGTGCCATGGCACTCTTAAGATGAAAGTGAATAATGAGACCTCGTCGAATTTGTGGTCATATTTACCACATTTCGAGGGGGAGAATGGAATGTCTCATTAAATATGAGAAAAGTTGAATGTATTAATTCTCCAAGTAGGATGGAACCAACGAGAAGTCTTATTTTGGAGAATGAATGATAATGGAATGTCTCATTAAATATGAGAAAATTGAATGTAACAATTCTCCAAGTAGGATGGAACCAACGAGAAGTCTTATTTTGGAGAATGAATGATTATAGTGAAGAATGTTCTGACTCGTTTTATCGAGTTAATGTGGATTTATTCCCTTATGAGTATTATGAAGCACACATGAATGTTAAAGTGACAAGCTTGCTAATCTAATGTTGATGTGGCTCATGATTATATTTCTGACCAACGTCGTTTATAATCATTTGTCACACACTTCAGTCAAGTGGCAAGTTTGTCAGTATCATGTGGCTCATGGTTATATTTCTGACCAACGTCGTTTTATGATCATGTGTCGCAGCTCATGAAGTTCTTTTCCATCTTCTGCCCAACGGTGTTGTGGTTTTGAACTAAAGTGATTGTTATCAAGATTTTGGATGTGTTTTCCATCTTCTAACAGGGAACCTGAAGCGTATGAACATGAATCTTAAGGATAACTCCATTAGATATTTGTTCATATGCATCAGGTAAGTTGAGAATAAATACCTAATGCAACACTTAGTGTTGATAATCAACAATTTCCTTGTGATTGATAATGTGTGTTAAATCATCTTAGAGGCTTCTGTCTCTAAAGATGTATAGACTCAATAGAGTTTCCTCAGTGAGTTGTTATGACGTTGTGTTATTATTATAACATGTTGTTGTGTTGACTAAGTTAAGAATGTATGTATGACTCAACCGTAAAGTTTAGTCATACAGTTGAAGTTAACATAAGTATGTTGCCTAAAGAATTTCAATTATGAAATAAGACGAGCGTTATGACACTCATACCATAAGATGAGGGGGAGTAACTTTACTACCTTATAAAGATGGAATATTTTGGTTAGCCAAGAAATTTCTATCTTCTAGTTAAGACAAAGGATCTTGGTGATGCTTAGTACTTTGTTTGTACTGATTTTACCAAGATATAGGTCCAAAAGGAGTATAAGTTCTATTATGATGACATACGTCGATAGAGTACGAAAGAAAATATTATGCACCAGTACTCTGTCGCACCTGCTAATAAAGTTAAGGGCAATAAAGATGGACACTTTAGTGTCCAAGGAACCATTATGAGCTGATCAGATAATGTCGGTTCCTTGCTTCGGCTGTCAGAAGCAATGTAAGTATTCAAGTATGAACGTGTCCTATTTTTGTTCGGGATAATTGGCAAATATTCAAGAAAGTCCATAAGTGGACCACTCAAAAGGCCGCCAAAAGTCTTGCAAATATGCAAGGCAATAAAGTTTACATGCTCACTAATAAGAAGTCTGGAAATCTCGTTATCGTGGGTTATTCAGACATTGTTTCTGCGAGATGTGTGGATATTAAAGTTTCCACGTTAAGTTACATCCACACTCTCGCATATGGAGCTTTATCGTGGAAAAGCTCTAGAATGATTTGATTGGCATCAGTAATGATGCAATTTATCATGTGACATGTTAAGAGGCTAAATAGCAGGTTGTATGTCAAGAAGTTTTATTCCCGAAATTATGGTGGTAGACAGCATTTTTAAACCACCTACTGCAATATGAACGCGCAGTTTTCTATGCAAGTAACAACAAGTCAAATGGTGTTGCCAAAACCATAGACAATATGTTTAGTGTTGTGAAAGATAGAATCCAGAATCAAGCTTATGATGTTAAGCATATAAATAAGTTTTATATGTTTTATGGATCCGTCACTAAAGGCTTACCACCCAATTTTAAGATTAAGTTGCTAGCATGGGTTGCTGGAAAGCCTTTTGATTCTGGACATAAGGACCTTTTAATAAACCAACTCCCATAAAGTAGTATGTTTTCCATTACAAGATAGAATGATGTACTATATGTATTGAGGTTCAGTGATTTTTGTTTTGTCACTGTAACACCTTACCTTGGTATGTTATTTCTATTAAGGGTGGGATTATGATGTTTGTTAACCTTACGATCAAGGGGGAGAATGTTAGTGTTGATCTCGGCTACCAAACCGAGAGAAAGATAAGGGGAGGTGGTTGACCACGTCCCCACGTCTGGGAGTCTTGATCGGAGGCCCCAAAACTAACTTTTGGTCAAGGTCCCCAGTCCCGAGCGCCTGATATAAAAGGAACCGATAACACGTTGTTAGAGGCTAACAGAAAACATGCTTATCCACCTAAACTACCCGATCTAAGGAGGTGCTAAGGGGCTGGAAGACCGACGACCACCGCCAGCCACCAGGAGGGTCGTGCTGCCGGCGTTCATGGGCTTCCTCTTGTCCACGGCGTCCCTGCTTCCTCAACCTCGACCACTCCAACGCGAGTACGGCCTGCACCAAGCAGGCAACAATGTCTTTTCAATTTCTTGTAAGTGTATCCCCTAATCCCTCTGTTAAGATGCGATTAGGTGTTCTAATTGCAATCAGTTTAAGTTCCTGTCCTCCCTAACGAGGAATTAGATCTAACATTCACGTCCGCCTCCCCGTCCTCGCACTCCGCCGTCGCCGGCAGCCTCCCCGGCGAGGCCCACATGGCACGCAGCTCCTCTCACTACTTACTCCGACGAGAGAGGGAGAGAGAAACCCGAGGTGGGGAAGTGTACTGAGGTGTTTGTCGATGGTTGGATGGTCTGGCCGACTGGGTAGCTGAGGCGGATGGGAACGACGACGCGGCCCGGGGACTGGGACTCTGGGAGGGAGGCGTGCGGTCGTGCGATGCGATAACGACGGCCGTGTGTCATAGGCCCATCCACACCTGGGTCTGCCAACGGGCCAGCCCATCAACCACGACGCACACGCCGGGAGAGCCAGCGGTATCCAGCTGCGACCTGGACGCGCTGACCACGGAGACTACTTGGAGACAGAGATGGATCGAGCTGGGCATGGAAGAACAGATATCTGAACCCGGCTCTATTCCTGTATCCCCAATTCCTGTAACTCTCTCTCACCCCCGGCTCTAGATCCCCTCCCCTTGCTTGCTGCTACCTTGTACCGAACCTGATTTGTGTGTGAGAAGTGAATCCCAAAGTAGGTTGTGACATTCTGGTATCAGATTCTCCGATCCTGGCGCCGAAGTCGCGTTCTCTCAACTCCATTATGGCTGATCTCGAGATCAAGGACCAGCTGGTGGCGTTGGTCGCGGCGATGAAGGAGCAGAGCGTCAAGCTCGATAAGCTCGACGGCATCAGCGACAAGGTGACGGCGATGGAGAGCTCCATCGGGTCGCTAGAGGAGGTGAAGCCCGCGATGATCGACCTCGCGCTCTGGAAGCCCAAGGTGGACCAAGCCGTTGGCGCGCTGCAGTCAGATATGGGATATCTGCGCATCCACATCGACCGCCTCGCGACGGCCATGGCGGCGACCTCCACAGCGACACCCCCGATCTCTCCGACCGATCGGCAAGCGGACGCGGCGCGCGCGTCTGCCGGTGACGAAGGACGTCACGGGCCTATTGACCACCGCGTCGACACCACACCACGGGGTTCGTTGATGGGGCCTCCCCCTTTCTCGACCCCGGGCAAGGGTACGTCCATGTTCCCACACCCTGATTACAGTAATTTTAGAGAGCGTGACACCGGATCGAGAGATCGAGATTGGGGCAAAACACCGCGAGTGGATTGTCCCGGATTTGCTGGGGAAGGGCCTTTAGAGTGGAAATTAAAGTGTGAATCATACTTTCGTGTGTGTCGGGTGGATCGTGATCTCTGGGTGGATACGGCGGTTGTGTATTTCACCGGAGAAGCGGCGTTGTGGCTGCAGTGGACCAATTCTCACCTCACGGTGAACAATTGGGAGGAGTTTGTGGTGAAGGTGTGTGAGAAATTTGGTCGGAGGGAATTCGAGCAATTGCTCCGGCAATTTTCTCGACTCCGACAGGTTGGGACGGTGGCGGAGTACGTGGCTCAGTTCAACACTGCTATGAACTGTTTGATTGCTCACCACCGAAGTTGGGATCCGCTGTACTTTGTTACCCATTTCATTGATGGATTACGTTCAGATATTAGAGCAGTAGTAATGATTCAACAACCCCGAAGTTTGGATGCTGCTGTCTCGTTGGCTTCTTTGCAGGAAGAGGCCATGGAGTTGACAAGGGAGAATTGGCGACCGAGAGCAGGCGCGCCCTCTCACGCGCGCGCGGCGTTGCGCACGGCCGTGCCGCTTCCTCCTCCGCCAACATCACCAGCCCCAGTCGGTCCTCCTCCAGGACAGGCCACTGCCCCGCGTGCTGAGGATCATCGGGGCGCGGCAAGTGCTCAAACACCAAGTACGGATGACAAGGTGCAAGCCATGCGCGCGTACCGGCGCGCACGGGGACTCTGCTTCACCTGCGGCGAACGCTACAGTCGAGATCATGTCTGTGGACCGACAGTGCAACTCCACGTGGTGGAAGAGTTGCTTGGGTTACTCGATCGCGAGACGGACCCAGATTCCTCGCGGGAAGGACCAGCTGTTGAGATATGTGTGATTTCTCATGCCGCTCTTCAGGGTGCAGAGCCACCACAGACTGTCAGGCTCAACGGTGTTGTTCATGGACGTGAGGTGTTGATGTTGATCGACTCGGGCAGCACTCATAGTTTCATTAGTGAGGCTGTAGCCAAGGACTGGCCGGAGGTGAGACAAGGGCGAGCCATGCAAGTAAAGATCGCTGATGGAGGCACTCTGAAGTGTGATTGGGAGTTGCCAGGGTGTGTGTGGCAAGCACAGGGCCATGAATTTTCCACTACTCTTCGCTTGTTTCCATTGGGATGCTATGATCTCATTCTTGGTATGGATTGGTTGCAGAGCATTGGATCGATGTTTATTCACTGGGGTTTAAAACGGTTGGAGTTTCAGCATCATGGTAACTCAGTCCGGTTGCAGGGCATTACTGCCGACACCACTACTTGCCCAGAGATTGCGGCTAATCAGCTGGAGGCGTTGATGCAAGACAATGCAGTTTGCTATTTGGTTCAGTTAAGAGAGATGAAAGAACCTGAGCTGCCCGAGCCTTGCCCAGCTCCTATTCAGCAATTGCTTGATGAATTTGCTTCACTGTTTGAGGAACCACAAGGGCTGCCACCGAGCCGAGCCTTTGATCACACCATTCCCCTTCTGCCTGGTTCTCGCCCTGTCAACTTACGGCCATATCGTTACAACCCAGAACAAAAGGACGAAATCGAGAAGCAAATTGCTGAAATGTTGCGCCAAGGGGTGATTCAATTCAGTACAAGCCCCTTTTCTTCTCCAGTTCTGTTGGTGCTCAAGAAGGATTTTACTTGGCGTTTTTGCATCGATTTCCGGTACCTTAATGCCATGACTATCAAGAATCGTTTCCCTATCCCTATTGTGGACGAGCTCTTGGATGAATTGGCAGGAGCTACATGGTTTACTAGTCTGGACCTGCGTGCTGGGTATCACCAGATCCGCATGGCAGCAGGCGAGGAGCACAAAACCGCTTTCCAGACTCACCACGGGCACTATGAGTTCAAGGTCATGCCGTATGGCTTAACAGGAGCTCCAGCCACCTTTCAAAATGCTATGAACACCATTTTAGCCCCTCTTCTTCGAAAATGTGTGCTGGTGTTCATAGATGATATTCTTATCTATAGTAAAACCCTGGAAGAGCACCAAGCGCATCTCAGAGTTGTGTTTCAGTTGCTGGCTGACCACCAATTGAAAGTCAAGCGATCCAAATGCGCCTTCGCGCAGTCACAGCTCAAATATCTGGGGCATATTATCTCTGCAGCAGGGGTTTCCACTGATCCAAAAAATATTGAAGCAGTGAGATCTTGGCCAGTGCCTATGAATGCCCGTGACTTGCGCAAGTTTTTGGGGATGGCAGGTTACTACCGTAAATTTGTTCAGTTCTATGGGTTGATCAGTCGTATTCTTACTGATCTGTTGAAGAAGAATGTGATGTTTGTGTGGACGCAAGAACACCAGAAAGCTTTCGATGCACTCAAGCAAGCACTGTTGACAGCTCCAGTCTTGGGTTTGCCCGACTTCACACTGCCATTTGTGGTGGAAACTGATGCCAGCGATCGGGGTATTGGCGCAGTGTTAATGCAGAAGCAGCATCCGTTGGCTTACCTCAGCAGAGCATTGGGTCCTCGTCTGCGTGGCTTATCCACTTATGAGAAGGAAAGCTTAGCTATCTTGCTTGCAGTTGATCGATGGCGACCATATTTGTGCCAGTCTCCCTTTGTTATCCGCACGGATCAACGAGCACTGTCTCACCTTGATGAGCAACGCCTGACGACTCCCTGGCAGCAGAAGGCGCTCACTAAACTACTAGGCTTGCAATACACTATTGAATACAAGAAAGGCAGTTCCAACCAGGTGGCAGATGCCCTGTCTCGACACCCAGCCTTTGAAGTGGGTCAAGTGCTAGCCATGACCATGGGCACTCCGGAATGGCTCCAGGAGATCCGTGAAGGGTATGCTACTGATGAAGTTACACAGAAGATGCTCAAACAATTGAACAATCCTGGCAATACAAACAAGAATCTGGTGTGGGATGGGGACCTATTACGATACAAGCACCGCATTTGGGTGGGCGGCAACACGGAGATGCAGCACAAAATCTTGCAATCCCTTCATTCTGGCGCTATCGGAGGTCACTCGGGAATTCAAGCAACTTTGCAACGAATTCGGCAGTTGTTTGCTTGGCCCAAAATGAAAAGCGTGGTGCAACATTATGTGGAGGCGTGTGGGGTATGCAAACAAGCCAAGCCAGAACGCGTGAAATATCCCGGACTCCTTAAAACCCTTCTCGTGCCGGATGAAGCTTGGCAGATAGTAACTATGGACTTTGTCGAGGGCCTTCCTCGTTCCTCTGGGTTCAATGCTGTCCTGGTTGTGGTGGACAAGCTCACCAAATACGCCCACTTCTTGCCATTGGCTCACCCTTTCACTGCTGCCCAGGTTGCTCAGCTGTTTTTCGACAATGTGTTTAAGTTACACAGCTTGCCTGAAGCAATTGTCTCGGACAGGGATCGCGTGTTCACCAGTCACTTTTGGCAGAATTTGTTCAAACTGACCAAAACAGAGCTTCGCATGAGCACTGCGTATCACCCGCAGACTGATGGGCAGACGGAGCGCGTGAACCAATGTATGGAGACCTACCTGCGCTGTTTCATCAGTGCCTGCCCTACCCGGTGGAGCAAATGGCTACCTCTAGCAGAGTTCTGGTACAATACCTCCTACCACACGGCGATCAAGATGTCTCCATTCCAGACGTTGTATGGCCGGCTGCCTCGCTACTTGGGAATTACGGCAGCATCTGTGCCGGTGGTGAAGGACCTTCATGAGTGGGTGCAAGAGCGTCAGTTGATGACAGCCCTTCTGAAACAACACCTACACCGGGCCAACAATCGCATGAAGCTGTTCGCCGATGGCAAACGATCCGAGCGTGCTTTTGAGGTTGGTGATTGGGTCTACTTGAAGATTCAGCCATATATTCAGACATCTCTTGCGCTGCGTGCCAATGCCAAACTGGCCTTCAGGTTTTTCGGGCCATTCCTTGTGGAACAAAAAGTGGGTACGTTGTCCTATCGCCTTAAGCTTCCTGCAGGTTGCAAACTGCACCCGGTGTTTCATGTGTCCCAGCTCCGGCGTGGAGCGCCTCCCAAAGATGTCCACGCAGAGCTTCCGCAAGTTGATGATGCTGTTGGCCCTTTACATATTCCGGCGGTGGAATTGAGCACGAGACAAGGTCGTCATCGCAACAAGGTCATCCAGCAGTCGCTGATCCAGTGGACAGGGCTGCCGAGCTTGTTGGCCACCTGGGAGAACACGGCGGAGCTCAAGGCGCGATTTCCGCGGGCACCGGCTTGGGGACAAGTCGATTCTGATGGAGGGGGGGATGTCATAGGCCCATCCACACCTGGGTCTGCCAACGGGCCAGCCCATCAACCACGACGCACACGCCGGGAGAGCCAGCGGTATCCAGCTGCGACCTGGACGCGCTGACCACGGAGACTACTTGGAGACAGAGATGGATCGAGCTGGGCATGGAAGAACAGATATCTGAACCCGGCTCTATTCCTGTATCCCCAATTCCTGTAACTCTCTCTCACCCCCGGCTCTAGATCCCCTCCCCTTGCTTGCTGCTACCTTGTACCGAACCTGATTTGTGTGTGAGAAGTGAATCCCAAAGTAGGTTGTGACACCGTGATGTTGGGGGAGGTGGCGCGACAGGTGCGTGGTCAGCCTCGTTCCCTCGCCGTCGGTCTGTGCATTTTGGCGCATTCCGTCTATAGTGCCAGCGGTCCTCCGGTGGGGCCACATCGTCTTTTTCAAATTCGATAAACTGAAAGCGCCGTGTTTCCTGCTGCCGTGTGTACGGATTATTATGTGTTTAGATTCGAGCGCTAACATCAAAACGTCATTTTTGGAGCTATTGGGTTTACGTGGTGTATTTGCAATATTTATAATTTTTGAACACGAGAAGGTCCCAGGGACCAGCACTGCATTAGATAAACATGACAGGACAGCACACACAAGGACCCATAAAAAAAAAATACAAACTGGTTCATGAGTTTACAGAAAATGACAGCGTGACAACTACCTCGTGGGTGCGTGACCGTGTTCTAGCCTTGCTACCTGGTTTACCTTATAAAAATGAGCCAACCTTCTTAATATCAATAAAACGCAGCGCTGTCTGCCTTTCGTAAAAAAATATTTTTACCATACGTCGGATTTAGAGTGTAGCGGATAATGACCGGATGCGGATTCGAATGCAGATTATATTATACTATGAAATCGGATCAGAAACGGAGCAGATTCAGATTGGAAACAGACAAAGATTGTCGGATACATGCGCACTTTTTTCTAATTTCACCATTGCAAACAATATAAGAAAAAATATCCAAACCAACCGGCGCTTAAAAAAAGGACCCTGGTCTAGTAACATGCGATGCAGGAATATATTAAACTGATCTAGTACATGCTTGCAGCCTTACCTGGTCTTAACTAAATTTTGTATGTGCAATATTGTTCGTCGGTGATTACATAAGCATTGTTACTATAGTATACAAAGATAGAAGGATGTCCATACAGTGGAAAATACATCAAGAATTTCAAAACAAAGGAAAGATGATTATCTCTTATAGGAAGACTTCACTGCTACACCTTAATTGTTATTTGAACAAAAAATCATAATAAATTTTTGGTAAAAATGCGTCTTGGTCAGAGTGGGGCTCTAGTTGGTGGAGGCAGATGACGTGGATGCAGCAGGAATAGATCCAAGAGCTTCTATATATTTTCTTACACCACACACTGGACACCTCTATAGATATTTGCTAGGTTGTATGCATTGAAATCTCGACCAAAATATTTAATAATTGTAAAAACAGAGAATAACATCCCCACAATAATATACATATACGCTATATATAATCATCAATTGTAGGAGCATCAAAGAGTCATGTGTGTTTCCATTTTTTATTGTTTTCCCATGTAAGATGATTTTGTATATTGTTAAGAATAAAATCTCAAAGGAAAATACTTTTTGCATAACTCATATATGTATTGAATGATATACATTAGAACTATAAAACGAAAAAGAATTAAAATATATTGTATAGTTAAGAGTGTTAACTAAGTATAGAACATATATTTGCAAAAACCATAAAATGGTGAAAAGAACTGAGAAATTATAAAAGTTCAGGTTAATTATATTTATTTAACTCGCACCAGCCTATTCTCTGACAAATGCAGTGACAACTATTTCAAGGCAGTCTATAACCCCTGTGATAATTGCTCTGTATGTTTGTATCCTGCTGGTTGCATATTTAAGCTGAACGACACTAGCTCTGAAATTAGCAGTTGGTTTACACATGATCATTAAACTTTTGTTGTGATTGCTAGCATGAGTGTCTTTTCTTATATTTTTCTCTGAATTAAGTACTGAGATAATTTTAAACTGAAAAATACTGCCTTGAGAGATGATAGCATGCAGTTGCTTTGTTTCAGCTTGATTCATGGAAGAATTATTATTGTTCCTCAATACTTCTTGATGTGGTGAATTCACAATAAAATAGGGGAGTGAACCTGTGTACGTACATAGTCATGGTGTGCATTTGAAGCTCTGGTTGAGGTGTATGTGTTCAGCAGGTGGTTATCTCCTGGTCTACCCTCAGCTTTGAACCAACGATGAATTTTGTCATGATGCTGCTGATGGCTGGCATGTGTTTATATGTGTGAGCTGCCTGGTATCCTCAAATCCAATTAGCTTGAAGTAGCTATAGGTTAGGTAGTCAATCTATATGTGTCGTGTCATTTTTTATTCTAATCCACACATGTCATAAATGGAGTGCTTGTTTCTGCAAAATAGATTCCAAAGTGTGTGATGTTTACTTTCATTATTTGTTTACCTGCTTCAAATTAAATATATGTGTTCTAATGTTTTTGCATCATCTTGCCATGAAAAAGAGTGGAAAGGGAAGAAGGATTAAGCGTGGAAGCTTAGATCTCAATCAGTTATACTGGCTCCGATAATCTAGAAGATGTTGAAAATATGCTGCTCATGAGCTAGAAGAGCATGAAGGCAGCCTGCAAATTATTTCAACTACTCTGTTCATACTCCTGGCTTTATTTTCCTACAAAATTAAGAAACTGGAGTAGGGAAAGTATGAAAAGTTATGTTAGATTGTTAGTTGTCTAGGACTAGGACCAACTGCGGGTACTCTTGGTATTCCAGGAGCCCAAAAGCTTAAATCTACAAAGCTCCAAATGGCCGTTCTGGAAGGTGAGAAAGCTTGACGAGCTAATGAACTTCAAAGTGATCATAGATAAAGTTAGAGAGATGGAAGAAACAGCCGCACTGAGAAGGATGTTGTCACAATCTTTTGCTGGAAACAACAACACTTTTGAAATTCGACCTGAATCATCAGGTGATTTGGGCCTTTTCTACTTCAGTTTCTTAATTTTGTAGGAAAGCAAATAATTGCTACTGCTTAGTTCTTAATCCCGTTTCACAATTTATTTTCAGAAAGGAAAGTAAGTGATTTTGTATAATGTTTACCGTGATCATAGTACACATGTGGCAACAGCTACCATTCTATCAACTGACAGGAAAAAGATTGTAGGGCGTCATGAACTTGGCACTGAATGTTGTGAAGTTGTCGTCGACTACACCATCAAAGAGATGCCATTTTGCCTCGTCCCACTGGGAATGTGACGACCATGGGACAAGCTCAAGGAAGAACTATTGCTTTTGTCTCTATAAACATGTCGGATTATTTTTCTTTAGTCGCAACCAATAATCAATATCATCTAAAGTTTCTGACAAATCTTTACTTTATATGAAGCTGGAGGTGCACAAGTCCAAGACAAAGAAAGCCTCATCGCCACAAGCAGAATGAACTTCCAAGAGGTAATAAAAGAACTGCTGCATTTTTTGTCGCTTGTTATTTCCGTTTTAAAAACTTTGAACCAGTGATACTGTTGTTAAGTTTTATATTACAGTTCATTGCTGAATTACCCATTTTGGGAAACAGAGTACGAAGCTTCTATAGCATTTGGGCTAAAAATATGCCTTTTTTGTATCCTTTATTTGAGCTAGAATTAAACTTGAAAGCAGTACTACTAGTTGTTGACGAGGTCCTAGTCCTACTGTATGTATTCTCTGGTGCGTGCTGCGGCTGCTTGCTACTGCCTACTGCCTGTCAGCTCCTTGATCTTGACTATCGGTGACTGAAAAATGTTCCATGATCTTGACCATCAGTGACTGAAAACAGTTGACAACAGCTCTAGTAGTTTATTTACTAGACGAGTTGCTGACTGAGTGTCCCGCTATTTCTTTTGCCTGTCAGTTCCATGATCTTGACTGCCGGTGACTGAAAAATGTATATAATTATGATGCCATTATTTCCCGAATACTATAAATTTGCACACACATAGCTATTAAGGTGATGCACATGGAGATTGCATGGATTTAGGGCCTCTTTGGATTGAAAGAATTTCATAGAAATTTTAGAATTTTTCATACGGAATGCCTTTGGATCACAGGATTGGCACCATCAAATTCCTAAGAAATCTATTCCTATGCCCCTCATTTCATAGGAATCTCAACATGAGCTCAAACCTCTTTTAGTTTTCCTTTGAGAAGTCCAATGCACTCACACTCTATCTCTCTCTACTCTCTCCCTCAATCCTGCAAATTCCTGTGTTTGTTTCCTGTGCACATCCAAATGCCTCTCTTACAAAATTTCTGTGTTTTGAAATCCTATAGGAATTGTAGTGCATGACATCTCAATCTTTTGTTTTTCCTATTTTCCTACGTTTTGAAAATCCTGCAATCCAAAGAGACCCTTACTCGGTATTGGAGAGGTTGCGTTGCATGAAGATTAAAAGGCCAATCTGTACTGGCAGAGTACCTAAGTGCCACTTGTATATTTAGGGCCTCTTTGCAATAATGTAGCTATTCCGGCCTATAAGTAATAACTGCAGTTGGCACGTACATGTGCCACGAATAGTAACCCTAACTGCTGGGAGAAGTACGTAATTTCCAGGCTGACAAACTGCCAGGATATAACCAACCTGCCGGCAAAAATAATCCTGGCAGGTCAGGATATAACCAACCTGCCGGCAAAAATAATCCTGGCAGGTTTCTGACCTGCCAGGACAATATTTGATCTGCCGGGAATAGTACCGATAGCGCGGCAAGCTAACCGCCGGCAAAGATAAAACTGCCGGCAAAGCTTTTGCCGGCAGGGTTATAGAGGGCAGGCCAAACTGCCGGCCAAACAATTACATTGCCCTCTCAGGTGTCTTTTCTTGGCACAAGGCTGCCCTTAGGTTTGGTCCATGGTGCAGTGCGGTTCCGAAAATTAATTGGAACGACCATGCCTACACTAGGACTTGCATCTACGACATGTAATTCATGGATTAATCAGCGCTTTTAAATTGACGGCTCACCTCCGATGTTCATCACGTCTGGCCAGAGTGCCCGAGAGAGAATGCAAGGTCGTTGTTGTCCGGTGCACGACGGTGCTGGATGACAGCCGAGGAGGCAATGTACTAGCATGTTGTGATTACGACTTGATTGCAAATTACGCTAGGGTTATACGGTATTATATATAAACAATCATATGGCTAATGGACTAATTGGTATTTGGGCTGGCCGGTTGGGGCTAATTTAGTCAAATAATCCTAATTAAGATGGTCGGATAATCCGTAAAAAAAGAGGATAATAGTAATACCATATCCTTCACCATATCTAACGACGAATATGTGTATCCTCATCCCTATTTAGTGGATTCAGATAATTAAGTACCATATCGTTAAAAACGGACGCCGATATGGATTAGAGGCGGAAATTATGTGTTCGTTTACATCCCTACATAGTCCAAATGATATATCAGTTTGGACAGATTCATCGGGTCCATGTTGCGTAGAAAGCTCAAAATGGTTGCAAAAATTCAAACATGCCCTATAATGCAACGTGGGAACTTGCGCTTCTCCTAGCTTATAGGTTCAACAAAGAAAGAATATCTCGTCTCCTTCATTTCCTCTACCAGAAAGCCTCGAAATTAACGAATGGAAAGTCTAATTGAGCTTCTGGTGAGAGCTAGGCCTCCCTATATCTTGCATGCCTTCCCTACCTTATTAAGCCATCTCACCGTGTGACCACAGAACGCTACGTTCCATCTTTAGTTGACCGACAAGAGCAAGCTCGATCCCCATATGTAACGTTACCTCGCCCGTCTCCCTCCTCTGGTCATTCTTAATTTCTTTTTTTTTTTGAGAACACAGTACAACACAGACGCTCACAAATACGCACATACACTCACCCCTATGAACGCACGCACGCACACCCTACCCCTATGAGCACCTCTGAAGGACTGAGCCGGCAGATCTTGAGGTTGACGAAGTCACCACAGGCGCCTCGCTGTTGACGGGCACGTCACCTACCACTGAAAGAATAGCGCCGGATAATCCTGGAATAAATCCAGGTAAATGCAAACGCCCATGCCAAGTCTAGGGCTTGAACCTGGGTGGGCTGGTTCCACCACAGGGAACCCAACCATCAGAGCCAAGCTCCGTTTGCCATTCTTAATTTCTTACACACGAACCAAATGGATGACAATCGAAGCCATGGGCGATGCTCGCCGCCGCGTCTGGTCGCCTCCGTCCTCCTCTTGCTGTGCGTAGCCTCCACCCCGGCAGCGAGCCACCATGACCATGGGGGTGACACCGGCGTGCACAGCAACTTCCTCATCATCGTGCGCAGGCCGTACGAGTACGACACGAACCTGTACAAGAACGTGTCGGCGTGGCACGCGTCGCTCCTGGCCTCGGTGTGTGACATGGCCAAGGAGGCGCTGGACAAGGACCCGGCCTCCGTGACCCGGCTCATCTACTCCTACCGCAACGTCGTCAATGGCTTCTCGGCCCGGTTGACGCCGGAGGAGTTGGAGGAGATGTCCAAGAAGGACTGGTTCGCCAAGGCATACCCTGAGCAGACGTACCAACTCATGACCACGCACACGCCCAAGATGCTGGGGCTCATGGGCGAGGGCCGCGACGGGGCCGGCGTGTGGAACACCAGCAACATGGGCGAGGGCATCATCATCGGTGTCCTCGACGACGGCATCTACGCTGGCCACCCCTCGTTCGATGCGACGGGGATGAAGCCGCCGCCGGAGAAGTGGAATGGCCGGTGCGACTTCAACAACACGGTGTGCAACAACAAGCTCATCGGCGCGCGGTCGTTCTTCGAGTCAGCCAAATGGAAGTGGAAGGGCCTCGATGACCCGGTGCTTCCGATCAACGAGGGCCAGCACGGGACGCACACGTCCAGCACGGCTGCCGGGGCGTTCGTGCCCGGCGCGAACATAACTGGCAACGCGGTGGGCACGGCGGCCGGCATGGCGCCCCGTGCACACATCGCGTTCTACCAGGTGTGCTTCGAGCAAAAGGGCTGTGACCGCGATGACATACTGGCTGCGGTCGACGAGGCCATCGAGGACGGCGTCGACGTGCTCTCTCTGTCGCTTGGCGGGAACCCGGGCGCTGATTTCTCGGAGGACCCCGTGTCGCTCGGAGGGTACACCGCTGCTCTGAACGGCGTGTTTGTCAGTACGGCGGCTGGCAACATCGGCCCAAACCCGGCGACCCTTTCCAACGGGGCGCCGTGGCTCCTCACCGTCGGGGCAAGCACCAGCGACAGGAGGTTCGCGGCCACCGTGAAGCTTGGCAGTGGACTTGAGGTCGACGGCGAGTCGCTAAGCGAGCCCAAGGACTACGGGAAGGAGATGGTTCCGTTGGCGCGCGACGTGGGCGACGGCCAGTGCACCAGTGAAAGCGTGTTGACGGCACAGAACATCACTGGGAAGATCATCATGTGCGAGGCCGGCGGTGGCTTGAGCACCGCCAAGGCCAAGATGGTCCTCCGAGCTGGTGCTTTTGGTATGATCGTCGTCGCCCCTGCGGTGTTCGGTCCGGTGATCGTCCCGAGGCCGCACGTTCTCCCGACGGTGCAAGTCCCCTACGCGGTCGGGCAGAAGATCAAGGCTTACATCCAGAGCGAGCGTAGCCCCACGGCGAACTTCGTCTTCAAAGGAACGTTGTTCGACACCCCACGGTCTCCGATGATGGCACCGTTCTCGTCGCGGGGGCCCAACGTGAAGAGCCGGGGAATTCTCAAGCCCGACATCATCGGTCCCGGAGTGAACGTACTCGCCGGTGTCCCCGGCGTCGTGGACATGGTGTTACTGCCCAAGGAAGTGATGCCCAAGTTCGACATCAAGTCTGGCACGTCCATGTCGTGCCCGCACCTCGCCGGGATCGCCGCGCTGTTGAAGAACGCGCACCCGACATGGTCGCCGGCGTCCATCAAGTCGGCGCTGATGACGACCACTGAAACCACCGACAACACTCAGAAACCGATCGCCGACGTGGACGGCACGCAGGCGACATACTTTGCCACGGGCGCCGGGCACGTGAACCCGAAGAAAGCCATGGGCCCGGGGCTGGTGTACAACCTGACGGCGGCGGAATACATCCCGTACCTGTGCGGGCTCAAGTACACGGACCAGCAGGTGAACTCGATCATCCACCCGGAGCCGCCGGTGGCCTGCGACAAGATACCAAAACTCGACGAGAAGGACCTCAACTACCCATCGATCACGGTCGTTGTCGACAAGGCGGACCGCGTCGTGAACGCGAGCCGAGCGGTGACCAACGTCGGCGAGGCGAGCTCGACGTACGACGTGGAGATCGAAGTGCCGAAATCGGTGACGGTGGAGGTGCATCCGCCGAAGCTGACGTTCAAGGCCCTGGAGGAGGTCCTGAACTACACCGTCACCGTCAAGGCGGCGGCCGTGCCGGACGGCGCGATTGAAGGGCAGCTCAAGTGGGTGTCCGGCAAGTACATTGTGCGCAGCCCGATCCTAATCTTGCCAGGCACCGGGGAGGATACGACGGAGGCTGCAGCGCCTTCAGCCCAAACTTAATTACTATAGCAACTGATTAGATGGACATTATGCATTAGCGTTTGATGTGAGAGAGGTTTTCGTTTCTTTTCTTTTGTTCGTGTTGATGATACGAATAACTCTTTTTGTAAAGGGACGAGATCATCAATGTGATCCAGTCCCACTATATATGGACATGTGATCTTTATTTTTTGGTAGAAGGTGTTTTTTTTTAGTTTAGTAGAAGGTGTATTTAAGGATCACTTTGAACTCAATTCGAAAGAAAAAATTCTGCTGAGTCTAGGTTCTTAGAAAATTCATATGCTTCACTAATTTATGTGTATTGTGTAAAGTGTAAACACATTTTGGTGTTTGTTCTATATTTTTCTATCATGCAGGATACAAAAGATGTCATCCTAATTCCCTATTTTCCAATGAAAAACGAACACCAGAAACATTACTCCTTAATTGAAGAAAACTCTTAACAAACCTCCAAAGTGTTCGAGAAATAAGATACGTTGCTGACCTCAAAGAGTGAAAAGAAGTACTCCCTCCGTTCACTTTTATAAGGCACACTAGCTATTCTTTTCATTTTGACCACATACATACTAAAATGAGTGAATCTATGTACAAAATAAGTCTAGATTCATTCATTTTGATATGCATGTAAGGATAGCTAGTGTGACTTATAAAAATGAACAGAGGGAGTATATGTAAATTTGAACTAAACATAGAATGTAAATGAAAAATAGACCATTGAGCCATTTCTATTTTGTGGGGTTCCAAAAGGTTGAGATACCAGTACCACACCTCGACTGCGGCTTAACGACAGTTAGGTTAGGTGGACAACGGTTAGAATTTTACACGAAAAAGTTGGAGGTGAAATTAGAGACCTGCAGCAATGCACAAATATTTAGTTACTCAGGGTGTGTTTGGTTGGGTGGCTAGCCACCAAGTGGTTGTGGGTAGCCATTTTTTAAGTGGTTAGCCCATGTTTGGTTTGTGGTGTCGGGTGTGTGGGGGTAGCCAAATTTTAGGCATATTCCCTCAAAAAAGTGGTTGAGCTCAACCACTATAAAAGTGGTGGTTGAGGCCAACCACCCGTGGGCGAGTCCCTGCCATCACCTGCGAAACATTTTACGACATATTCATCGTACTCACAAAATAGAAAATTTACCCTTTTTTAATATTTGAAAAAGCTTTTCATTATTAAATATATTAAGACATTTTACCCGTTTATATATGTGAAAAAACTTTCCCTTATTATATAAATATTAAGAAAAGTTGACAGATTTCCCTTTTAAATATTAACCAAACATTTACCTTTTAAATATTAGAATAAATTTTCCTTTTTATATATTAAAAATATTGGAATAAACTTTTTCCTTTAAATATAATAACAAATTTACCCTTCTAAAATAGTTGAAAACACATTTTTTTTATATATTAACAATATTTGAAGAAACTTTTATATTTTAATTATTTGAACAAAATATTCACTTTTAAATATTTAAACAAACTTTTCTTGCTTTATACATTAATAATATTGGAATAAACATTTCCCTTTAAATATAATAAGTAATTTTATGCTTTTAAATATTTGAAAACATTTTACTATTATATATTAAGAATATTTGAAGAAACGTTCCCTTGTAATTATTTGAACAAAATATTCACTTTTAAATATTTGAACTAACTCTTTCCTTTTAAATATTTGAGCAAAGTTATTTCAGATGCTGATATTTTACCTCAACACATTAAGAAATTTCCCTCTCTAAATTACTGTATAGTATAGATATTTAAACAAACTTTTCCCTTTTATAAATATATTACGGGGTTTCCTCAGCATCTTAAAAATAATTGACCATATCACTCTAAGCATTTCTAATCCCTCAAAATAAACACAAATATGGCCACCACTAACCACTTTTTATCACTTCAACCAAACAGAAAACATGGCTAGCCAACACACACAACCAAACATGAAAAATGGTTACCACCAACCACGTGGTTGGGGGTGCCCCCAACCACTTTTTCATAGCCAATGAACCAAACACACCCTCAGTGTAGGATGTAGAGGTTGGTAAAGTTGTATCACTCGTGATCATCATCGTTGGTAGTTGGTAGTCGGATAGAAGGATCCTTCCGTTACCTTTTCCTGGCTAGCTATGACCTCGTATAAACACTAAAATGTTTCTAGATGCACATACATATCTAGATATATGTGAGTCAACTAATATGTAACAGAGGGGTACATATGCAAGTAAAATAAACTACGGTACGTACGCGAGGAGAGAGGAGCGATGGTGAGGCGGTCCTAAAACCAATCTAGGGTTCCGTCCCCTTGCCAGCGACGCCGCCGGTCCGCTCCGTCTCCGGTGGCCTTAGGTCCTGGAGGCGTGGCGGATCACGGTCTCTCGCCGGCGGGAGGGTTTCCGTCCTTTGTTTAGATTTTTTCGGTGTCTTCTTCGAGATGGTGAGGCGGCGGCTACATCTTGAAGTCAGAATAAGGTCCTCCCCGTCCTATCCTCGCTCCGGTGGTGCGTCTAGCGCCAACGGAGGGCGCATGGAGGCGTGTGTCCAGCGGATCTTTTGGGATCCAGTTCATTTTTGTGTTCGTCCGTGTGGTTGCAGGTCTGGCTCTTTCGATCTACGATTGTCATCATTGGCGATGGTTACTGCTCTGGTGCGCTGGTCCCTTGGGGTCTTAGCACGACGACTTCCCGTCTGTCTACTATAACAAGCTCTACCACGACAAGCTTTACCCGGCTCCGATGAGGGAGGGGTGAGGACAGCGGCACGCCTTCGGCTCGCTTCAGTGTTTGTAGTCGTCGCTAGGTGGTCCGAAGACATATTTGTAAACTTTTTTTACTTTTAAATTTCTTTGTACCCTTGTTGATGATCAATAGATTGGTTGGACTTTTCGTAAAAAAGAAAACAGAGGGGTAAATATTATAGGGTGACTTATATATTGGATAAAACATGCAAGTACACAATTTCTGTTACAATATAAGTTGTGAAGTAGATCGAGCTAGGGGTGTAAACGGATCGGACTGGATCGGATCGGATTTTGCCTCTACCATATCCTTCACCATATTTTTTTCTCGGATTCGGATCGGATCGGATAATGAACGGTTGCGGATTCGGGAGCGGATAGATATAATCACGGATTCGGAACGGAAACGGAGCGGATTCGGGGCGGAAAGAAAATTAGTCGGATCGGTATGCGCAATGTACATCATCAACCCACATAACCAAAAACAATAGCTCAACAACGTAATAATCTAACAAAGTTGTACTCTATTAGTTTAGACAAATAGAACTAACTACAAATTGTGCTCCACAAATGAACTTCACAACTCAATAAGTACAAATTGTGCTCTATTAGTTTAGATATTTCGGTAGAAAATCGGATTATTCGGATTATAACCATCGGATAATCCTAATTAATATTCGGATAATCCATATTCGGATGCTATTGCACATACCATATCCTATACCGTATCCGGGTGCTCAGTTCGGAATCGGATATCCTTATCCGGCAGATTCTTCGGAACCGGATATGGATTCTTTAAAACGGATTCGGCGATGGATTCAGTACGGAAATTATCCTATCCGTTTACACCCCTAGATCGAGGTCTATCATCCGGCGAACGTGGCTGAGATGGGGCTCCTCACGGTGTACTTGTTCGACACCCATCGAAGCGCACCCTGCACCACAACGGGATTGTCGCCCTTCCTCGGCCATACGGTCACCGTGTAAGTCTTCACCTGGTTCACGTCGTTGAACCGTAGTGACGCCGGCATGACGCTGACGTTGATAGCATCGTCTTGCAAGTCGAATTGGGGGTAGTACACCGCTGGCACCTCTCCGACGTTCTTCACTGTGCGTTCCACCAACATCGGAGTCGTCGAGTTCCACGACGGAGGAAACGTGACGGAGATCGATGGGTAGTTCAGTAGGCGCTCCGGGATCACCTTGAGAGCCGAGCAGTCCACCGCCCTACGCGCGATCACGGAGACTTCCTTGTTCGTGTACAAGCCGCAGAGGAAGCCGATGTACTCGGCGGGAGTAATGTCGTATACTAGACCGGGGTTCATGGCCTTGTCCGGGTTGACATGGCCAGCTCCAATGGCAAATAAGTCAGCCGCTCTGCGCTGCTCTTCCAGTATTGGCTTGCCAGAGCGGTCGGTGCTGTCGGCGGTTGTCATGATGGCAGACTTGATCGCCGCCGGCGACCATTCCGGGTGCTTGCTCTTGATCAGCGCGGCGATACCGCTGAGGTGCGGCGCTGACATTGACGTTCCGGACTCAAAGTTGAACGTCGGCCCGGTATGCCCGCCCGTCGACGTTGTGCCTACTTGGAATGGCCAAGCCGCGAGTACGCTCACGCCAGGGCCCGTGATGTCGGGTTTCAGAATGCCGGGGTTCTGCGTGCTAGGCCCGCGAGAGGAGAACGAAGTGATAGCTGGGGCCGGCGATGTGCCGAGGACCGTGCCCCGAAGGAAAATTGCGCCATCGGACTCGCCGCCGCCTTGATGTAGTTCAGGATTGCCACCCCGGCCGCGTGGCTCACATGCGACGCTGGGAGGACGTGCACGTCGGCGATGGTGCTGAAGCCGTCAATGAGCTGGTTACTCAGAATCATGCCGACTCCTCCGGCCCTCAGCACCTCGGCACCCTTGTCAAGCCTCGCCACACCATTACCACGCTCACAGAGAACTATCTTGCCCTTGACATTGAAGCCATCCAGGGAGCCACTGCCGCAAAAATTCGCGTCGGGTACCGAGCTCTCGCCCGCGTAGACCAGCGGGTACAAGACGGTCGCCGAAATATTTGGCTGGAACACTGACTCACCATCGAAGGTGACTCCGTTTCCAAGGCGCACCGTGCTTCTGATCAAGCGGTCCATGGTACTCGCGGCGACGGTGAGCATCCAGGGCGCCTCGTTCGACAGCGTGGTGTAGTTTGGACCGGAGTTGCCGGCTGACATGCTGACGAACAGTCCCTTCTCTGCGGCGGCGAACGTGCCTACGGCGATGCTGTCCTCGTGGAACGGTAGCGACGGCCCACCAAGGGACATGGAGATGATGTCGCAGCCATCTGCCACGGCGGCATCGATGCCGGCGAGTATGTCGGCGCTGGTGCAGTCCTCCCCGCATACCTTGTACATGGCGACGTGCGCACGGGGCGCTATCCCAGAGGCAGTGCCCCTGCCCTGGCCAAGTACCTGTGCGCCTGGCACGACTGCTCCCGCTGCTGTGCTTGACGTATGCGTGCCGTGCCCGTCGTCGTCGATCGGCGACAGTGGTGCACCGGTAGAGGAGGTAGTGCCGTTTCCAGCGGTGTCAAAAACGCGAGCACCGATAAGCTTGTTGTTGCACACGGAGCGGCCGTTGAAGTCACACGTCCCCTTCCACTTGGCTGGCGGCGGTGGCATGCCGGCGCCGCTGAATGAGGGGTGGTCAGGAGTGATGCCGCTGTCGAGCACCCCGATGATGACGCCGTCGCCGAATCCGAAGGAACTGTTCCTTGTGCCCTGCAGCGATTCGAGCCCGAGGAACTGCGGCGTGTGCGTCGTGTGCAGCTTGTAAATCCGGTCCGGCACCGCGGCGACGAACCCGGGCAGGGCGGACATTGTCATCAGCTCCCGCTGCGTAAGCCGCGCCGCGAAGCCGCTGGCGACGTGGTGGTACGCGTGGAGGAGCTGACCTTGGTCGGGGAGGAACGACTGGTACAAGGCCTTCCGGTCGTCGGCCGTGTCCAACACGTGGTTAGCCTGCGGTTGCACGTGGACGATGAACGTGTTGCGCTCGTCGCCGGCTCCCTCCACGGCGACAAGGGCGAGGAGGAGGAAGGGGATAAGAGAAAGCATGGAGATCCTGAAGCTCTCCATGGCTAACACTTGCTCTGATATGGTATTCTGGTGCTGTGGTGCATGCTTCTGCATTGCTACATTTATACATGCTGGTTGCGGCCCGTTGATTAGAGTAATCTTGCCGTCGCTGCAGGCGAAGGCCGGCTTTTTGGGAGGCACTCGGAGCTTTGGAGCCGTGCAAATGTCGGGAGATGGTTGCGCGCGGGTGGCCGAGAAGACCAGGTTATAGACATGGCTGGATTCACTTGCTTGGGAATCTCCGTGTTGGAAATAGTCAAAACTTGTATGTGTACAAACTGAGCACGATTGATCATTTTATAGACTGGATTTTTCCTCCCCCTCGATCCAGTTGTGGCTTATCTTGTGAGGAGAACCAGGACTTGGTCTGATCAAGACATGTTAACTGAGTCGGTGAGCGCTCGCGACAAGAGTTTCGAGGGTGGCATGTAGTTTTTTTAAAAAACAAAAGGCAGCAGCTTTCCGTCCACGGTGTTTTGACTCATAAGTTTAGATGCACCCGTTATAAAAAATACAATCTAAACCACATTTCAAAATGTTAGAAAATTCCAAACAAAAAATCGGTTGTAGATCTGGACATTCTATCTTTGCACACAGAGTTTCGCGGAAAAAGACAATTTCTTGTGGTTGTATAAAAAAGATAAACAAAAAAAAATCTCGTGAAAAGTCATTTTACATAACCGAAATTTGACTTTTTTACACAAGTCAGGAAAAAATGCCTTTTCCGCACAGGTTACCCGTTTCATTGAATAAGAATAAGAAAAATGTATTCCCCCCCCCCCCCCCCCCCCTCCATCCAGTGGCGTTTATCTTGTGGGGGGAGAACCACTAACTTGGCATGATTTTCGAAACAAAAACTTTCTGAGGGTGAACGCTCGCGACAAAGAGTTCCGAGGGTGGCATGTAGGTTTTTTTTTGTGTGTGTAACAAAAGGCAACAACTTTCCGGACACGGTGTTTTGACTCATAAGTCTTTTTTCCGAAATGGGGATAACCTAGCCTCAGCATCGAGCGATGCGCACAACTTTTATTGCAAAATTTCGTAGTATCAAAGAGTTTACATCTCAGCAAACATAGAAAGGTCGTGACATGATCAGCCAGCGAAATAACAGCATAAGCAACTACTAAAGTCTACTAATATGCTGCCACATAGTAACACTGCAGAAGATATCCTGTGCGACATCCGAATTCGGGCACAACATGTATCCACAGGTTCTCGCTGGTCCCGGGTGAGAAGTAAAACCCATAGCTGGATCCAGCTTGTCGCCATATTGATAACCTACATAACAAAAGAATTTCTTGTCCTGTTAAAAACGAGACTGTTCCGGCAATTCCATATAGACCAACAGAGAGCTGAAACTCCAATATGAATTCTAGCCTTGGTCTTTTTCTCAACTCATTCAACCAATTCCCAAACAAATTAGTAACATTGGTTGGTGGAGGAATATTATATGAATAATGTGACTCATAAGTCTAGATGCACCAATTATAAACATGCATTTTAAACAATGTTACCCATTATAAACATGAGAACTGAATTTTTCTTTACTACACAAGTGATGCATGTAAAATGCATACATGAACTTTGCATTATATTACTTATATTTTAATCATATTTGCATCATATAAGGGGTATATCATTGTTTTATATTGATTTTGGGAATATTTCATTGTTTCCCTATTTTTCTGGAATTAACCCTGCACAGGCAGAAAACCCTATTTTCTATATTTTGATGTTTCAGGGACCCAAACGTCGTCCAAATGACCTGATAATTTACGAGCATCAGTTTTTGGAAAGAACAAAGCGTGGGAGCGAAGGAAGCGAACAAACGGAGGCCCGAGGGCCAGAAGAGGGTGGCCCACGTGGCCAAGGAATCTGGCCGCGTGGGACCCACCATCTGGGCCCTCGTGGCTCCGTTGCCGTCGATCTTTTTTCCTGAGCCTCCGTCTTGACCTAAAAACGACTATAAAAATAGTCCCCGAAGCCCTTCGGAAAGGAGCGCCACAGAAACACATAAACCACGAAACAGAGATCTGGAGTTGCAGATTGGAGGGGGAAAACTCCGGCGGGGCGCTGCCGGCGTGGTCTCCATCTTCTCCAACGACTTCTCCACCGTCTCCATGATGAAGAGGGAGTAGTCCACCCCTGGACTATGGGTTTGTGGAAGTAACTTATGTATCTCTCCTCTCTTGAGCTTCACTAATTAGTACCGTATGAGCTGCTGAACATGATTACGGTCATCTATGTAATACCTTTGTGGTGGATCTTTTTATGAGTTAATATATGTTTGAGATTGCAATAGTTTTGTTTCAGTTATGAAAGTAGATGCATATTATGTACCCCGTTCTTGTTTACTTGTTCTGATCAAACTTGTGTATGAGAGCGTGTGAGGGGGAACGTGCGCATTAGTTGGAGTAACGGGGGGTGGCTAGTGCGGTGAACGTGAGAGAAAGTTCCGCGATCCACTTGGGTGTTTTACCTTACATTGTTGCCTCACTAGGGATAAAGAAAAATAACTTGCTACCGGAGATGTGGGTGTGACCATTGCCACTACTCCATGACTAGATCTAGCATGTTCTTATTTTAACTTCATGTCATGAAACTTAATGCTATGCTCTGATTTATCTTAATTACTAAGGTGTTATGATTTAGTTCGCATCTTGGTGGAGTATAAGAGAGATTAATAAACAAAAGATCTCTATGTTAGGACGTGATGCCCATATAATTAGTAACTTGTCATGAAACCTTTTTGTTACAATCTCATATGTCAATTCTAGTGTTCCATTGTCTACCACATTATTAAAGAGAGAGTGAATTTGTGAAACCATGAACCCCGGTCCATTTTTAATCATAAGAAACGCCTTTCCAACAACTTTTATCCACTTTATATTTTCTGCCATTTAAAAATCCGAAAATACAAAAACACTTTTACATCTTGCATTCACAATACAAAACCCAAAAATATCATCCATCATTGTTTCCACCATCCTTGCATATTTATTTATCATCATTGCATATTTATTTACTGTTTTGCATTCATTTTATTTTGATATCATTCTCACACCTTGTGCTTGACAACCACTAGGTGAGGTTGAGGGCCAAAACATTTTATTTTGTTTTGTAGGTTTTCAAGAGAAGGATAAGAAGATAAATCTTTCACTACTGATTCCCCGAGAGTTCGATATTAAACCCTCAAGTCACCCCTCGTGGGGAAAACCGTCTTTCCTATACTATACACTCTGCACTTGGAGTCTCAACCTAACCCATATTCTTTTGACGCAGGTAACTACGTCAAGGGCCATCAACAAGCCAGAATAAATTTCTTTTTTCGCACAGGTTACCTGTTTCATTGAATAAGGAAAATCCCTCCGCTTCCATCCAGTGATGTTTATCTTGTGCGGGAGAACCACTGACTTGGTCAGATCTTCGAAATTATATATAGAGACCTACTCCCTCCGTTCCAATTTAGATGACTTGCTATCCACCACATGTGGATGTATCTATACATGTAATAGCAAGTCACATGTATAGATACATCCACATGTGGTGGATAGCAAGTCATCTAATTTGGAACATAGGGAGTACTCTAAGGGATTACGCGCGGGCTAGATGGCAACCAGAAACGTCCACGTGTAGCTTGGTCGATTGCTTCTTTGTCACACAAGGGCCCATCAAAAACTCAGGTAGAACAGAATGAACAGTGACATGGGCTCGACCGTTGCGTCAAATAGGGAGGCGACGCCGGAAGCGCCGGCCTACCTAGGCCGGCCAGGTACGGTTTTTTCGGCTCTTTTTTCTGTTTCTTTTCACTCTCTTTTTTCTGTTTCTATTTCTTATTGTGTAATATGTGAACTCTTTAAACCTCATAAACAATTATTTTTATGCGTGCGAACATTTTTCACATGATTTTTTGGACTATACGAATATTTTCTACATAAATTTACTTAAAAACCCATGAACATATTTTTAACTATATGAACAATTTTGTAACCACGTGAACCATTATTTTTAACTGCGTGAATTTTAGTTCTCATCAAAAATCTTTTTGGACTATACGAATATTTTCTAAATGTCTTGAACATTTTTGTAACTATACGAACAAATTTTTGTAACCTCGTGAATTTTTTGTGTACCTCATATTTTTTTTAACTCTCTAAACATTTTATATTAAATTTTAATATTCATATGAATATTAAAAAAAATTAAAACAGAAAACAAGAAAAAAAAAAAAGAACGCAAAAGAAAAGAAAAAGAAACATAAAAGAAAACCAGTGAAAACAAAAAAAAATACATTATTGGGCCAGCCCACCCACGGAGCTAGTGGGTGTCTCCTATTTGATGCTAAGAGCGTCAAACAGAAGCTCCCCGCACATGGTGATGACATAGTTAAAAAAACCGGACCGGTGGTTCGGCTGGAATAAACTTGAACCGGAGCGTCGGCCGGTTTGTTAAGGCAGTAGGACCGCCCAAGGAACTAAACCGGAGAAATCTCAGTCGAATTGTCGGCTTCAATCTAAAGCGGGTGGAACCCTGGTCTCGCCTGTATCCCACAGTGACGTTACATACTGCATGCTAGCGATTTATTCTAGGCTTCTCTTGCGTCAAGTACACAGAAGTTAGACTACTTGGAGAATAACCGGTGGTTGGATGGTTAGGAGAGTGGTTATACCTCCAGCGCATCAGAGTTCAAATACCTAGGTTGACACTGTTGTTTCTCATTAAGACGGAATATTTTTCAGTGGGAGGGGACGTTCCCACCAATAGCGAGGCGCTTGTGCGGACTTCGCTAATTTCAAGACCCGACCTGCTTGCTCAGCCTAGGGTGTACGTGTGTGCGTTCCTAGAGTGAGTGTATGCGCGTGTATATGAGCGTATGCGTCTGTGCTGTGTTTCGCAAAAAAAGTTAGACTACTTGATCAATTTATTTAGGTATTTCACTACTAAAAATAATTATATTCTTCAATTACCGGTCCAAGAATTAACCAATTTAACCGGTGGTTAGACCAGTGACCCATGAACCGAGAGGATGGTCAGTTCGGCCGCCGGTCCGGTTTTTAAATTACAGGTGATGTGTGCCCGTTTAACGCGGAGTTGTCCATGGCCGACTAATTCTCATAAACTAGCTAGTTGTCGAATTAAAAAATAATGAATACATGGATGTTGATTGCTTTAATATGGCTCTGTGGATACTAGTGTGTCGTGACCTTCAGTTTGTTAGAGACATTCTAGTGCACTACATGGATCTAAGCTTCTGTGTAAGTTACTATAATCACATGTTACATTTTGCCACATATTACTAATGTTTTCTTATTATTATTTTAGTCGATGTCCCATTATGCAAAAGAACCAAGTCATCATGAAAATATGGACGTTCCTAGGTTGGCACAGTTATTTGATAGTTGGCATGATAGTAATGAGTACCATATCTGAGAATGTGATATGATAAGATTTTAATTCTTCGTTACTAAAAGTGGTTTATTTGGTCATGGTGATTGATATATTGCTAAACGTATGCATTGTTGCAGATTTCATTGCCTTGGGATATTCTTGGGTTATTCCTATTGTTCGTCTTCGATCAAAATAAAAAGTTGTCTCTATTTTGGACCCGCTTGCAATATCCACTTTCAGGAAGAATCTACTTAAGACTATGCTCAATAATCTAAACCTTTCCCACCAAGTTGTAAACCCTGCATTGAAGGATGGCATCTCTAAATGGGGAGGCAAATTTCCTATTGTTCCGACAAACTTATACCGTTAAATGGGTATGAATTTTGTCAATGCACTACAATCTTAATTGATTAATTCAACACACAATATAACATTTTATACAAGCAGTCTTTTGTCGGGTTATTTAGTTTTTAATTTCATGCACTCATGTTACAATGGAGCGCCACATTTTCCAATTCCTGGGGTGATTATTCAAACCATGCACATTTGTATACACGGTACACATGATTTTTTTATAACAATGTCACATATGTAGTATGATTTTGAACTAAGGAGGCGATTTTTGGTACATATTTTGAAATATGAAGGGAATGAAACTCTAAACAATATCCCACCCATGTAATGAAGCACTATAGATCGCATCAATAAATTGACTTTTGAATCATTTAAAATAGTACATAATGTTGTTTATTTATTTTAACTACCTTTTGTTACTAATTACAATATATATGTGATCATGGATTTTATGTGAAGACATGTGTGTGTGGATCCTGTGTTACGCGTGCTCACATCGTTGGGCGTGACACACATTTAAAAAAGACTCGGTAAAAAAACTTGCCAAAAAAGAAATAAGATTCAAACTACATGTTTCTATTATAGATTGTGATATGTATGTTATACGTGCACGCTTACTAGTTCACATAAACTTGCGCTATCAAATTATTCTGCATCGGCTGACTTCTTCAACTGAACTAGTACTTTACTTCCAAAAAAAGAACAAGTACTTCTACAGGATCATTTTTACATCAGGTGAACTATGAGCATGTGAATTGTGACGTAAATAAATGTTCCCAGAATCGGGATAATAGCACAGTGATTGTGAGTATATTTCTTGAACTGCCAGGATAAAGGCTGAGCGGGCGAAATATGGGCTCCGTGCCAAACTCTATAACAAGACCTACCTCTGTAGAAAAATATACAGCCAAGGATATGATATCATGTCAAAATTTCGTATTTGGGGGGTCTGCAAATTTTGATGTTTTGTTCAAAATATCCCGTTACCTCTTAAGTTACGTACTAAAAATAATCAAAATTCGGACTAGTACAAAACATCTAGTGTGGTACAGCGGTTTGATCTTCTTTGGGTTCGCTGGTCATGAGTTTGACTCCCAGATTCCACATTTTATTTTGTTTATAAATTGCTTATAGAGCAAATTTTTGCTAAAAATATTGCACCGTTAAATTCAGACCCATATATCCTTACACAAATACAATGGACATACCATGAAAAAATGCAAGAGATATGCATAATTGATACTATGCAACTCGTTATCAATATGATAAATTTAATTTTTAGGAAATTTGAATAATTGATACTATGAACCCAGATATCCTTGCACAAATACGATGGTCATACCGCAAACGCCAATTTTTACAAAATATAAATACATGATACGTTTATATAGACACGTTTGGAGCTCTGTGATAAACAACACCTACGGGAAAGGTTTAAATTAGTGCAAGCTGGGAGAGGGGGCACATGCCCCCTCCCCCCCCCCCCCCCCCCCCCCCCCCCCCCCCCCCAGTCAAGTCGACTGGAAACCGGGGGTCTCATATTTCTTGGCTGGTCTATGAAAGTGAAAATGTCCTTCTTTAGGTTTGAGACCTTTACGCAACAAGCTCCAATGCAAGCAGCTCCAGCTCCACCGCAAGGGCCATGGGCCACAGCCTGCCATCTCATGGACTGGCTGGTGGCCTTCTTGGAGACCCTCTGTGCCTAATAAGAAGGGATTAATGTTTTTAGAATATTTTTTGGTATGCACTAGGAAGATTTTTCCTTCGAAATTTTGGAGGCATCATCGGGGATGACTGATAAGTTATTACCTATCGTTCCACGCGCCGTCTCGTCGGCTCATTTGGTGCACCAGCTTTGATTTCCACGCGTCGCATACAACCGGTGCTCCACAGGCCCTCGCCCATCGTCGGCCCACAAGCGAGCGCCGGATATGCAATGACCATAGCATCCCAGCCAAGAGCCGGATCTATAACATTTAATCATTTTTGCTTAAATTTCATCTGAATCATCATAATGTCTCATGTGACCTTTTTGCATTACTTGAAATTGCATAAAAATGAGGTATTGATGACGTGGATCACACGTTCGTTGGGAGACCCCAAGAGGAAGGTATGAAGCAGTGTAGCAGAAGTTTCCCTCAGTATGAAACCAAGGTTTAATCGAACCAGTAGGAGTAAGAAATCACTTCTGAAGGTTGTCAGTGGCGCGCTGACGTGGAACCTGCACACAACACAATCAAACTACTTTGCCCCAACGAAACGAAACAGTGAGGTTGTCAATCTCACCGGCTTGCTGAAAACAAAGGATTAAACGTATGGTGTGGAAAACAGTAGTAAATTGCAGAGAATGAAAAGGAACAATGATTGCAGTTGGTTGTATTATCAGTGTAAAAGAATGGACCGGGGTCCACAGTTCACTAGTGGTGTCACTCCATAAAAGATAACTAACATGCTGGGTGAACAAATTACAGCTGGACAATTGACAAAATATTGAGCGCATGACAATGCATATATATGACATGATGACTACTATGATATTCATGTGGGCATTACGACAAAATACATAGACCGTTATCCAACAGCGTCTATGACTAATAATCCACCTCTAGGTTGTCATACCGAGTTTCCCGTTGGTATTAAGTTGCAAGCAACGGATAATCGCATTAAGTAATATGCATAATGTAAACAAATGTATTAGACCTAACGGCGCACCCTTAAGCTAAGCATCGGTTATTTTATCCCTAATGGCAACAGCACATCCACAATCTTACAAGTTGCTGTCACTCTCCCAGATTATCGGAGGCATGAACCCACTATCTAGCATAAATACTAACTCTTGGAGTTACAAGCATCTACTTGGCCAAAACATCTACTAGTAACGGAAAGCATGCAAGATCATAAATAACATATAAGACAGATTGATAATCAACTTGACATAGTATTCAATATTCATTGGATCCCAGCAAACACAACATGTAGCATTACAATAAGATGATCTTGATCATGATAGGCAGCTCACAATATCTAAACATGATAGCATAAAGTGGAGAGACAACCATCTAGCTACTGCTATGAACCCGTAGTCCAAAGATGAACTACTCACGCATCACTCCGGAGGCAGGCATGGTGATGTAGAGCCCTCCGGTGATGATTCCCCTCTCCGGCAGGGTGCCGGGAAGAGCTTCTGAACCCTCCCGAGCTAGGGTTGACGGCGGCGGCGTCTCTGAAACTTTTCGTGGATAATGGCTCGGGTGTCTAGGGTTTTCCCGTGAAGATGAATAAATAGGCGAAAGGGCGGCGGCTGGAGCGACCCGAGGGGCCCACACCACACAGCTGCGCGGTTGGAGGTGGGTCCGCGCCGCCCTATGGTGTGGCCGCCTCCTCGGTCGCCTCCGTCTCTCCTTTGGACTCCGTGTACGGGTTAGAAAAATAGGAGGTCCTGTCCAGGTTTCGTCCAATTTCGAGAATATTTCCAGAATAGCTTTTCTGAAATACAAAAGCAGCAGAAAACAGGAACTGGCACTGTGGCATCTTGTTAATAGGTTAGTCCCAGAAAATGCATAAAAATGCTATGAAGTGTATGTAAAACATGTAACAATTGGTATAATATCAACATGGAACATCAGAAATTATAGATAAGTTTGAGACGTATCAAGCATCCCCAAGCTTAGTTCTACTCGTCCTCGAGTAGGTAAAACGATAAAAACAAAATAATTTCTGATGTGACATGCTACCATCATAATCTTGATCAAATAATATTGTAAAGCACATGTTATGAATGAAGTGATCCAGGTCAATGGTCTATAGTTTGCTAGCAAGTAGATAATGAACAAACAACTGAATCATATAAGCAAAAACTTTTCATGAATAGTACTTTCGAGACAAGCATCAAAGAGTTTTGCATAAGAGTTAACTCATAAAGCAATAGATTCTAAGTAAAAGGTGTTTAACCAACACAAAGGAAGATTTAAGCTTCAGCAATTGCTTTCAACTTTCAACATATATATCTCATGGATATTTGTCAACACAAAGCAATATAATAAGTGCAATATACAAGCATATAAAAATTGTTGCACCAAAGTTGACACTAGTGTTTGCTTCTGAGATAGAAAGAAGTAGGAAAACTGACTCAACATAAAAGTAAAAGAAAGACACTTCGCAGAGGGAAGCAAGGATTAAATCATGTGCGAGAGCTTTTTAAGTTTTTGAAATCATATAGAGGGTAAAAATAAGTTTTGGGGGGTGTTTGTTAATTGTCAACAAATCAGAAAATGGAAAGTACAATATGACCCTTGCCAACCAGACTTTTAAGAGTGGCTCCCATGAAGGACGTTATTTCTACCAGCAAGGCAGATCATCCCTCTTCTCTTTTGTTTACACATGCTGATATTTCACCGTTTGTCATTGCTTGACTGATAAATCAGTGCAAAAATGTGAAGAGAATATAGCGGTTAAAGTTGTAATTAATTGGGACTAGGCACCTGATGCATGTAAAATGCATACATGAACTTTGCATTATTTTACTTATATTCCAGTCATATTTGCATCATATAAGGGTTATATCACTGTTTTATAATGATTTTGGGAATATTTGGTATGTTTCCTATTTTTATGGAATTAACCCTGCACAGTCAGAAAACCCTGTTTTCTATATTTTAATATTTCAGGGACCCAAACGACGTCCAAATGACCTAATATTTTACGGGCATCAGTTTTTGGAAGGAACAAAGCGTAGGAGCCAAGGAAGCGCACGAAAGGAAGTCGGAGGCCGAAGTTGAGTGGGCCCACGCGGCCAGGTACCTGGGCTGTGTGGGACCCCCTCTTTTGGGCCTCGGAGCTCCGTTGCCGTCGATCTTTCCTCCACCGACTCGGTTTTGACCTAAAACCGACTATAAAAATAGCCCCCCGACGTTCTCTGGAAGGAGCGCCGCAAAAACACAGAAACACCGAAACAGAAACCTGGAGTTGCAGATTGGAGGGGGAAAACTCCGGCGGGGCGCTGCCGGCGTGGTCTCCATCTTCTCCAACGACTTCTCCACCGTCTCCATGATGAAGAGGGAGTAGTTCACCTCTGGACTATGGGTTTGTGGAAGTAACTTATGTATCTCTCCTCTCTCTTGAGGTTCACTAATTAGTACCGTATGAGCTGCTGAACATGATTACGGTCATCTATGTAATACCTTTGTGGTGGATCTTTTTATGAGTTAATATATGTTTGAGATTGCAATGGTTTTGTTTCAGTTATGAAAGTAGATGCATATTATGTACCCCGTTCTTATTTACTTGTCATGATCAAGCATGTTTATGAGAGCGTGTGAGGGGGAACGTGTGCATTAGTTGGAGTAACGGAGGGTGGCTAGTGCAGTGAACGTGAGAGAAAGTTCTGCGATCCACTTGGGTATCTCTACCTTACTTTGTTGCCTCACTAGGGATAAAGAAAAATACCATGCTACCGGAGATGTGGGTGTGACCATTGCCACTTCCTCCATGACTAGATCTAGCATGTTCTTATTTTAACTTCATGTCATGATACTTATTGCTATACTCTGAGTTATCTTAATTACTGAGGTGTTATGATTTAGTTCGCATCTTGGTGGAGTATAAGAGAGACTAATAACCAAAAGGTCTCTATGTTAGGATGTGATGCCCATATAATTATAACTTGTCATTAAACTGTTGTGTTGCAATCTCATATGTCAACTCTAGTGTTCCATTGTCTACCACTTTATTAAAGAGAGAGTGCATTTGTGAAACCATGAACCCCGGTCCATTTTTAATCATAAGAAACACCTTTCCAACAACTTTTACCACTTTACCATTTTCTGCCATTTAAAAATCCGAAAATACAAAAACACTTTTACATCTTGCATTCATCATATAAAACCCAAAAATATCATTTATCATTGCTACCACCATCCTTGCATATTTATCTACCACCATTGCATATTTATTTCTTGTTTGCATTGCATATTATCTTGATATCATTCTCACACCTTGTGCTTGACAACCACTAGGTGAGTTTGAGGACCAAAACATTTACTTTATTTTGTAGGTAACCAAAAGAAGGATAGGAAAGATAAATCTTCACTACTGATTCCCCGAGAGTTCGATATTAAACCCTCGAGTCACCCCTCGTGGGGAAAACACGTCTTCCACTTACTACACACTCTGCACTTGGAGTCTCAACCTAACCCATATTCTTTTGACGCAGGTAACTACGTCATCGGGTATCAGCACCCCATTTGCCAGCTCTTTTTGCAAAATTAATGGATAAGCGGATATATATGCCGCTAGTCCGAAGGTAAAGTCTGTTTAAAAGTTGACATAAAGACATCCACCCCGTCCTCATGAGCTTGGTAAACATTGACACAAAAAGGAGTAATAATTTTTGAATAGTTTAAAGGTAGCACATGAAAAATTTACTTGGAATGGCAAGGAAATACCACATATAGGTAGTTATGGTGGACACAGATGGCATGGATTTTGGCTCAAGGTTTTGGATGCACGAGAAGCATTCCCTCTCAGTACAGAGTTTAGGCTAGCAAGGTTATTTGAAGCAAACACAGGATATCAACCGACACAGCAAGACTTATATGAAAACATATTGCAAGCATTATAAGACTCTACACTGTCTTCCTTGTTAACCAAACCCTTTTACTAGAAAATATCTAGACCTTAGAGATACCAATCATGCAAACCAAATTTCAACGAGCTTTACGGTAGTTCTTCATTAATAGGTTTTAACTACATGATACAAAAGCTTAAACATGAACTACTTGATAACTCAAAACAATTGACAAGTATCAAATTATCCAATACAGTGATCTACAAGAATATGTAAGCTTTTTCCATTATACCATCTACCACATGCAACATTTTCTGTTCCAACCAAACACCAATCAATTTATTTCAACATAAACTCTCCAAACAATTATAAGTGAAGCAAGAGAGTACTTTCTTTAAAAGAACTAACAGCTCTGAATAAGAGATGCATGCAAAACAGGAGCTAAAAGCATAGCAATAGCTAGATAAGAATACTCAACAAGTATAAGTGAAGAATAGGAGTATTCATATGAAAAAGCGGAGCGTGTCTCTCTCCCAATCAAGAATGCTAGGGTCCAATCAAGTTGACCATAAGAAAAATAAAATACTGAAAATAAAAGCACACAGACGCTCCAAGTAAAGCACATATGATGTGAAAGAATTAAAATATAGTTTCACTAGAGATGACCTGATAAGTTGCTGATGAAGAAGGGGATGCCTTGGGCATCCCCAAGCTTAGACGCTTGAGTCTTCTTGAAATATGCTGGGGTGATCCATGGGAGCATCCCCAAGCTTAAGCTCTTCACTCTTCTTGATCACATTATATCATCCTTCTCTCTTGACCCTTGAAAACTTCCGCCACACCAAACTCAGAGTAATTCTCATTAGAGGTTAGTGCACAATCAAAAACTCACATGTTCTATAAGGACACAAACATGACCGTTACTTTTAACATTAACTACTGCCACTGATGTTATGTGAAGCTCTTCACCCTAAAAAAGAATTCCACTCAACACTAGTAAAAGAGAGAATGCGAAAAATAAAAGACAGAATCTGTCTAAACAGAACAGTCTGTAAAGACGAATTTTTTCGAGCACTTACGTTGCTCAATCGAAAAACTCAAAACTAACGAAAGATGCGTACATATCTGAGGATCACGCACAAAAATTTGCAGATTTAAATAATTTTTCTGTGATTTTACAGAAGTAAAACGGTGAACAGCAGAAATCTGTTCCTGCGCAGAAATCCAAATCTAGCATCATCTTCCTATTAGAGGCTACTTGGCACAACAATGCGAAAATAAAGATACAAAGAATTGTTACAGAAGTAAACAACTCCTTGACTCAAAAAAAGAAAAATTGCAGAAATAAAACAATGGGTTGTCTCCCATAAGCGCTTTTCTTTAACGCCTTTTAGCTAGGCATAGTGATTTTTATGATGCTCACATAAAGATGAGAGTTGAAACATAAAAGAGAGCATCAAGAAGCATATATAAAACATGTTTAAATCTAACACTCTTCCTATGCATAGGAGCCTTGTAAGAAAACAAATCAATGTAGCACAAAGAGACTAGCAGGAACCAAAACAAGTGCGCTTCAAAACTTTCAACATAAAGAGAGGAGACTTAATATTATTGAGATATATGAAACCGTGTCTCCCTCTCTCATAATGACCAGTAGGTCTTAAAGAAACCACATATAAAAGCAACACAAGAGAAAGCTCAAAACTTTCATCACAAAGAGAGGAAATTTAATAACATGAAGATTTCTATAACCATATTTTCCTCTCTCAAAATAATTTTCAGTAGCATCATGAATAGACTCAACAATGTATCTCACATAAAGCATTCTTATCATGATCCACATGCATAAAAGTATCATTACTCTCCACATAAGCATAATCAATTTCATTAGTAATAGTGGGAGTAAAACTAGCACATCCATCATTATAATCATCATAAATTAGAGGCAAAGTATCATCAAAGCGAATTTCCTCCTCCAAAGCTAGGGGACTAAAAATAATATTTTCATCAAAACCAGCTTCCCCAAGCTTAGAGCTTTCCATGGCATTAGCAATAATGGTGTTCAAAGAATGTATGCTAATAACATTGCTACTATCATGATTGTTATGCAAATAAATTTCCATAGGCTTTTTAATTTTCTCTTCAAACACCTCATGTCCCAACTCAAGATAAATTTCATAAAGCTCTCTCATGTTGTTTTCAGCCATAGGACTAGTTTCAAGGAAAGTAACCATTGATAGCAAGTAAAGAGCTAGACATAATAACTCAGCAAGACAATACAAAGTAAAGAGATTGGAAGCGTGAGACTCCCCTTGCAGAAATCCTCTTACTCCCCGGCAACGGCGCCAGAAAAATGCTTGATGACGTGGATCACACGTTCGTTGGGAGACCCCAAGAGGAAGGTATGAAGCAGTGTAGCAGCAGTTTCCCTCAGTATGAAACCAAGGTTTAATCGAACCAGTAGGAGTAAGAAATCACTTCTGAAGGTTGTCAGTGGCGCGCTGACGTGGAACCTGCACACAACACAATCAAACTACTTTGCCCCAACGAAACAGTGAGGTTGTCAATCTCACCGGCTTGCTGAAAACAAAGGATTAAACGTATGGTGTGGAAAACAGTAGTAAATTGCAGAGAATGAAAAGGAACAATGATTGCAGTTGGTTGTATTATCAGTGTAAAAGAATGGACCGGGGTCCACAGTTCACTAGTGGTGTCTCTCCATAAAAGATAACTAACATGCTGGGTGAACAAATTACAGCTGGGCAATTGAAAAATATTGAGCGCATGACAATGCATATATATGACATGATGATTACTATGATATTCATGTGGGCATTACGACAAAATACATAGACCGTTATCCAACAGCGTCTATGACTAATAATCCACCTCCAGGTTGTCATACCGAGTTCCCCGTTGGTATTAAGTTGCAAGCAACGGATAATCGCATTAAGTAATGTGCGTAATGTAAACAAATGCATTAGACCTAACGGCGCACCCTTAAGCTAAGCATCGGTTATTTTATCCCTAGTGGCAACAGCACATCCACAATCTTAGAAGTTGTGTCACTCTCCCAGATTACCGGAGGCATGAACCCACTATCTAGCATAAATACTAACTCTTGGAGTTACAAGCATCTACTTGGCCAAAGCATCTACTAGTAACGGAAAGCATGCAAGATCATAAATAACATATAAGATAGATTGATAATCAACTTGACATAGTATTCAATATTCATCGGATCCCAGCAAACACAACATGTAGCATTACAATAAGATGATCTTGATCATGATAGGCAGCTCACAAGATCTAAACATGATAGCATAAAGTGGAGAGACAACCATCTAGCTACTGCTATGGACCCGTAGTCCAAGATGAACTACTCACGCATCACTCCGGAGGCAGGCATGGTGATGTAGAGCCCTCCGTGATGATTCCCCTCTCCGGCAGGGTGCCGGGAAGAGCTTCTGAACCCTCCCGAGCTAGGGTTGACGGCGGCGGCGTCTCTAGAACTTTTCGTGGATAATGGCTCAGGTGTCTAGGGTTTTCCCGTGAAGATGAATAAATAGGCGAAAGGGCGGCGGCTGGAGCGACCCGAGGGGCCCACACCACACCACGGCGCGATTGGAGGTGGGGCCACGCCGCCCTATGGTGTGGCCGCCTCCTCGGTCGCCTCCGTCTCTCCTTTGGACTCCGTGTACGTGTTAGAAAAATAGGAGGTCCTGTCCAGGTTTCGTCCAATTCCGAGAATATTTCCAGAATAGCTTTTCTGAAATACAAAAACAGCAGAAAATAGGAACTGTCACTGTGGCATCTTGTTAATAGGTTAGTCCCAGATAATGCATAAAAATGCTATGAAGTGTATGTAAAACATGTATCAATTGGTATAATATCAACATGGAACATCAGAAATTATAGATACGTTTGAGACGTATTAGGTATCATCTCAAATATTTCCATCATTGACTCTTGTTTCTCTCTCTCTCCACTAGTAGGAAATAGCCTAGTGGCAATTCCATGTTCACGACATGTCAAATTTTTTGCACGTTGCTAGGAACGCGTAGCCACTACAACTCTACTGGCGATAAGAAAAAAGGTGACTCCTCTAGGTCCCACAGCGGGCCGGCTCCGAACACGGATAGGTCCCAGGATAGGATTCCTAGTCAGAACGTGCGACATTACCATATCGAGGGAGACCCAATGCTACCCCCGCATATGCTGAAAGCCTACATTGGGGATGTGAAACATCTACATCACCGCGTTCTTTCATATGAGAGGCATCTTCTTTCCCAAAACAATCCATATAGACGCCCGCTTTTCGTGGCTAAGGTGCCATCGGGCTTCTCCTTTGTCGATACATACCCCTCGGACATAATCTTGCTACGATTTGAGGAGATCGGCCTGTTTCATTTGCATCATATCGAAGAGTGCCTGATCTGCTATTTTGCACTTCAACAAGCATACATGGTCGCAAAAGAGAGTATCCCAAACATCGCGGTAGCGGACCCCTATTTTTTGCAAGAGGCTATGTTGCAAACCCTAGAAGGAGCTCGAGTTGTGTTGGAATACCTCGTCGACACGTTCATTGTCGACAAAAGGAACAAGGAAATCATGCTCCTTCCTTTCACTCTAAAGTAAGTCATTCTCTAGCCACCATATGCTATGCTTTTGCTGAATTCCATCATTCTTTTGCACGTATGAAGGTTAATTTGAGGATGATGGTTGATTTCAATAACTTTGCGCAGCGACCGCCATAACCTCAAGGTTCTGTGGCCGAAGGTATCGCAAGCTTTGTATTTGGACTCGTACCAAAACACGCAGAAAGAGGAGTATGATGACCCACAAGTATAGGGGATCGCAACAGTCTTCGAGGGAAGTTAAACCCAAATTTATTGATTCGACACAAGGGGAGGCAAAGAATATTTATAAGTCTTAGCAGTTGAGTTGTCAGTTCAGCCACACCTAGAAGTAAACTTGCTTGGCACAATTTATCAGTAACAACAATAATATAATAGCAGCAGTGGTTTAATAGTAACATCAGTAAAATAAAGACAACAATAGTAGCAGCTGGAATAATTGTAGTAGATAGCAGGATTAAATCATCGTAGGCATAGGGACGGATGAACGGGCGTCACATGGATAAGATAACTCATGTAATAGTCATAACATAGGGCATATTGTAGGTAAACAATAATAAAAGTATCCAGGTACTAATCAAACATAGGCATGTATTCCGTATTTAGTCGTACGTGCTTACAATAAGAATCTTGCACGACATCTTTTGTCCAACCATCCCGTTTCAGCGGGGCCAATCATGGAACCTAATGGCAATTAAGGTACTCCTTTTAATAGAGTACCGTATCAAAACATTAACACTCCGTGAATACATGTGATCCTCAAGTCACAGCCATCCACTCCGGTTATCCCAATTGTTGTCACTTCGAGGCCTCGGATTCCGGACAATAACAGGTGCATACAACTTGTAGATATGATACAAAGCAATAATTATACTCATGCAAACATAACATGTTCAGATCTGAAATCATGGCACTCGGTCCCTAAGTGCTAAGCATTAAGCACACCAAGTTGCAACAACGATAAATAGCACACACAACGGATACTAGGCACCGTGCCCTAACAATCTGACATCTATGACATGAACAATCTCATCCAATCCAAACAATCCCCTTCATCCTACAGCGGAGAATTACTCACACATGGATGGGAGAATCATGGATGGTCGATGGAGAGGCGGTGGTGATGACGATGGCGATGATCTCCTCCAAATCACCATCTCGGTAGGGTGCCAGAACAGGAATCCTGTCCCTGGATTAGGGTTTTCGGTGGCGGCGGAGCTCGGAAGTGTTTCTCGTAAAATCCTCTGGGGGTCGCGAGTTTTAGGTCAAGGAGAATAAGTAGTCCAAAGGGCGTCGCTAGATAAGCTATTACCTATCGTTCCAAGTGCCGTCTAGTCGTCTCATTTGATGCATCACCTTTGATTTCCACGCGTCATTTACAACCGGTGCTCCACAGGCCCGTGTCCATCGGCCCGCAAGCGAGCCCGGTGCATGTGGCTGCAATGACCATAGCATCTCAGGCAAGAGCGTCGGATCTGTAACATTTAATCATTTTTACTTATATGTCATCTTCATCATCATAATATCTCATGTCACCTTTTTGAAATATTTGAAATTGCACAAAAATGAGGTATCATCTCAAATATTTCCCTCTCTCTCTCTCCCCTTTTTCAAGTTTGAAAACCATAATCAAACCCTATTTTTTGTTTCATCAATAAAATTCCTAAGATTATTAAATATATAAACCGTTATTTTCTCTCCTAATTTGTTTTACTAAATTAGATGTTGCACCATTTCCCAACGACTTTGACAATAAATTATCTCTCCAGGCTTCTCCTTTCATTTATAAATTTCTTAGTTGCAAATGCTAAAGAAAATCCAAAAGGAAATTCGAAAAAAAAACCTGGCCCAAGCCGAAGTCCCAGCCCAGAACCAGCCCATTTATAACTGTCGTTATGGTCTTCTTGTACGTCAGCAAGCGGAAAATGCTAGCTTGTCACGGAGGTCAAAACGTGAAGGAGATGGGGCTCCGCACGGTGTGTTTCTCAGACACCCACCGTAGCGCACCCTGAACCAACCTCGCGGCACCATCCCTCGGTGACACGACGACCGAGAAATTCTTCTCCTGGTTTGCCTCCGTGAACTCCAACTCGCGCGGGTATACATCGATGGCTACAGCGCCGTCTGGCTGGTCGACCGCTGCATAGTACACCGAAGGCACCTCGCCGACATTCTTCACCTTGCGCTGGATGACGACCGGAGTGGTCGAATTCCACGTCTGTGGTATCTTCACCGTAATCGACGGGTAATTTAACTGCCCGTCGCTGATCACGGTGATAGTCGAGCAGTTGATCGGGCGGCGCGCGATCACAGAGACCTCCTGGCTCGTGTACATGCCGCAGAGGTAGCCGATGTAATCCTCAGGTGTAATGTCGTAGACAAGGCCAGGATCGGCGGCCTTCGCCGGGTTGACGTGTCCGGCGCCGGTGGCGAAGAAGTTGGCCGTGGCGTGCTGCTCGTCGAGTATGGGATTGCCGGAGCGGTCGGTGATATCAGCGGTGGTCATCATGGCCGACTTGATCGCCGCCGGTGACCAATCGGGGTGCTTGCTCTTGATCGCCGCCGCAATGCCGCTGAGGTGTGGTGTCGACATGGACGTACCGGAGATCATGTTGAAGAAGGTCGCTCCAGGGAGGACCGGCGTCGACGGCGGGCCGACCTGAAACGGCCACGCGGCGAGGACGTTCACTCCTGGGCCGGTGATGTCGGGTTTCAGGACGCCGGGAACCTGAACGCTAGGCCCACGAGACGAGAAGAAAACGATCGACGGAGCAGGAGTCGTGCCCAGTATCGTGCCCTCGAAGCTGAAGCGTGCGACGGGGTTCGGCGTGGAGTTGATGTAGGTTTTGATGGCCGAGCCCGCGTCATAGTCCACGTTTGACGCCGGGAGGACGTGCGCCTGGGCAAACGTGTTGTGGCCCATAAAAACTTGGTTCATCAGAATCATGCCGGCCCCGCGGGCACTCTGCACCACGGCGCCCTTGAAGGTCGCCGAGACGTTTCCCAAGGATTCACAGAGCACTATCTTGCCCTTGATGTCGAAGCCGTCCAGCGTGCCGTTTCCGCAGAACTGGGCCAACGCTTTCCCGCTCGCGCCGGCGTAGACCAACGGGTAGAAGGCACCGGGGGAGTCGTTTGGCTGGTAGGATGACTCTCCATGGAAGTACACGCCGTCCCCAAGCTGCACGGTCGAACGAGTCGAGCGGTCCATGGTACTCGCTGCGACGGTGAGCATCCACGGAGCATCGTTTGACAGAGAGCTCTCGTACGGGCCGGAGTTACCAGCAGCCATGCTGACAAAAATGCCCCTCTCCATGGCGGCGAATGTCCCGATGGCAATCGGGTCTTGGTGAAACGGCATTGACGGCCCACCGAGGGACATAGAGATGACGTCACAGCCGTCGCCCACAGCAGCGTCAACACCGGCTAGAATGTCGGCCAGGGTGCATCCTTTCATGTAGCACACCTTGTAGACGGCGATGTGTGCGCGGGGAGCCATGCCGGCGGCGATCCCCATGGCCTGGCCAAGCACGTTAGCCCCCCGCACGATGGCTCCAGCCGCGGTGCTCGCCGTGTGAGTGCCGTGGCCAAAATCGTCGGCGGGCGGCACTGGCGCACCATACGTCGAAGTGCCGTTCGGGCCATTGAGGGCGGAAACGAAGTTGCGCGCGCCGATGATCTTGTTGTTGCAGGAGGTGCCGTTGAAGTCGCAGCGCCCCTTCCACTTTGCCGGGGGCGGCGGCATGCCGTCGTCGCTGAAGGACGGATGGTCAGGAAAGATGCCGGTATCGATCACGCCGACGATGACGCCGGCGCCAAGCTTCGAAGTGTAGTTCCGCCTCCCCTGCGCCACGTTGAGACCGAGGAACTCGGGCGTGTGCGTCGTCAGCACCGTGTACATTTGGTCAGGGACCGCGCTGAGGAACCCGGGCATGGCGGACATTGCGTCGAGCTCCTGCTGCGTGAGCCTGGCCGCGAAGCCGCTCGCTACATGGTGGTAGGCATGGACGAGCCGGCCATCCTCGGGGAGGAACGAGTGGTACCACGCCTTCCGGTCGTCGGCAGAGCCGAACACGTGGCCCTCCGATGCTTGCACGTGGACGATGAATGTATTGAGCTCGGCGCCGGCCGTCTCGGCCGCGAACGCCGCGAGGAGAAGGAACGGAAGCAGAGAGAGAAAGGAGAGCTTGCTGCTTTCCATGGCTTTGTTTGCTTGAGGTTTGTGCCCGTATGAGAGAATTAATGGTCTAATTTATAGGACGAGCTACGCAGGTAATTTTGAGCCTGTCTCAGAAAAGCCGAATTTGTCTCCATTAAGGTACGGGGAGGTAATACTATGGTAATTTACTGTAAACTGGAAATTAGAGTTAAACCTAGGGCGATGCATGGATGCTGCGATCACCGGTAACGAACGACCAGAGCTGGGCGATACGAACATGGAGGGTTGGATACTGCATGGGTGTTGCCGCGCGCATTGGGGAGAACGGAGAAGGCAGCCCGGAGGAACCTTGTAGCAGCCGCCTCCTATGTTACCTCGCCATGTCTCCTCTGCGTTAGCTTTGCACAGCTTTTGCCACGATGCATGCAAGCAGGAGTCTGTTTACCTGTAATTGCACTGCAGTGCAGCTTAAGTGCTTAACTGATGGGTGAAAAAGCATTTTAGGCGTATCCGGGACTACTCCTCTTACATTAGTTAGCCCACATTTGGAGTACTGCACTTTAAGATTTTAGCACGGTTTTAGCATGAAATTTTGATTTCAGGTCATCATATATAAAGTCAGGACCGGCTAAGGATTGTTCTATATTGTTCCAATAACTATGAACACACATGGTTGAGATTTCAGAAAATCTCTGACAGCTTATAAATAGACAAGCCTTTTACAAAATATTTCCCTACTAATGCTAGCTTAATCCCTCATGGTCTACCCAATTTAACGCCTAATTATTAACATGTCAGCTTGAACTTACATGTAAGATACATGTGGCGGAGACCTCAGATATCACAAAAGTTATAAAACGTAATATGTTACATAAACTCTCTAATTTTTTGGAAAATCACATATCGTTCACTTAATTTTTTTGGTCGCCACAACTTCGATATGAAGCATCCCAACATAGGATCAGTCACATTTTGGCACAATATGATCCATTCTCTAGATATGTTAAACAAATATGGTTACATTATAGTGGCAGAGATTACTGCAAGCTGGAGGGGGCACATGCCCCCCTGCAACCCCAAACTTGGAGGATAAAAGCACCGCCTTACTAAGTAAATGATTGTTCAAACTTCTCACTGTTGACAAGGTGTGGCAAGAGATGTTGTGAAATAGGAATGTTTTTTTTTTTTGAAACTTTTCAACTATATTAAGGGCCTCATTAAAAACCTTCCAGTCCCGTTAGGCAATAGAGTGCGTCTGAAACTTGCCGCTTTAACCAACACCAATCATTACATCGTTTATCAAGGTCCTCATTAACCAACCCAGAGGTTCGTTAATCCAGCTAACAGAATTTTGATTACAAAAACTATAACTAGCAAGCTCATGAGCCACACTATTAGTTGTCCGAGGATAATGCTTAAATTTCACCTTCCCAATTGAAGTTGCCAAGTCCACACATTCTGCAAAAATAACCGCCGCTGCGTCCCACCATTGAGATTGACCAGCATAAATCAATAACATGGGTGGAATCAGATTTGGCCTCAATATTGTGGAAACCAAGCGCATTTGCAAGACTCATCCCATCTCTCATTGATGTGGCCTCCGTAGAAGCAGCATATAAACTTCTCTCCATATATAAGCATTGCGCTGCAATAAAATTACCCTGTCTGTCGTAGCTCCAGCTCCAATAGCAGCATGAAACGTAGCATCAACATTTAGCTTGATGAAGCCAGGTCCAGGTATTGTCCACTTTTCACCTGCCCCTACAACAAATTTAGCACAAGATTTTTTTGTAGTTACCCGCAATTGCTAAGACAGACATTGGCCAACGCCAAACCGGTGGGATAGTCTCATTATGTGTTATTTTTCTCCTAAGCCACCAGAGGTACCAACATCCAGTAAGAAGCATCTCCTTAAACCCTACTTCAGGTAAGATCGAGAGAGAATTATCGACATGATTTAATAATTCTTCCAAAACAACCGAACCAGATCTGTTATACTGGGATTGCGCCCTAATTCGATCAACCATTCCCAGCTTTGACCACAACACAATCGCAGGCTGACACTGGAACAGTAGATGCTTCACATCCTCTGTTGCGCGGTGACAGATTGGACACTCCCCGGACAGTCCAATATGCCTATTAGCCAGTATGCATTTTAGAGGAATAATTCCATGCAAAGCTCTCCAACCAAAAATCTGAACTTTACGTGGAATTTTAAGTTTCCATAGGGCTTTCCAAACCGGTTGCATCACCGAAGAGGAAGGGTTCACCCCAGCGTTTCCATGGCCTCGAAAAGTATACACCCATTCGTCGTGGTAAGCAGTCCGCACCGAAAACATCCCCGTAGGATTGAGGTGTCATCCAATAATATGTTACATAAACTCTCTATTTTTTTTGGAAAATCACATATCATTCACTTAATATTTTCTTCGGTCGCCACAACTTCGATATGGAGCATCCCAACATAGGATTGGTCACATTTTGGCACAATATGATCCATTCTCTAGATATGTTAAACAAATATGGTTACACTATAGTGGCAGAGATTACTGCAAGCTGGGAGGGGGCACATGCCCCCTGCAACCCCAAACTTGGAGGCTAAAAGCACCGCTTTACTAAGTAAACGATTGTTCAAACTTCTCACTGAGGACAAGGTGGGGCAGGAGATGATGTGAAATAGGAATATTAGTTCCAAGGCTATCTCACAAGTACTCTACTGGAAATTATGGGACTCGCATTTCTGGGCTGGTGTAATGAAAGTGAAGCATTCATTCTTTAGGTTATACTAACAAACTTTAATCCCAGAGGCTACCTCATTTGCTGCCGCTACATGCTCAAACCCAAACCGGCCCACACAACAAGCTCAATTGCAAGAGCTCCACGAAGCTCTAGGTCCACCGTGAGGCATGTGGGCCTAGCCCGCCGTCTCATGGACTGCCTCGTAGCTTCTTTTGTTGCCCATGGCGGCTCGGCCGAGTGAATGCACAAGATTCAGCAGCAAATATCTAATCCAGTAATGGCGGCTCGGCTTACATAATCAAATGTTTGGAAGGTTTGTTTCTGTATACATGCAAAATCGCAAGTTGAAACTCAATTTTTTTAGGAGTTATTGTCGTGGGATTGTCACGCAGATGTCATGGAGATGACTTCGTAGGTGTGGGATTACGCGAATCAAGCGTCTCCGAACTAAAGATCGCAGGGCACGAGAAGACAATGTTTTTTACCCAGGTTCGGCCCCTCAATGTGAGGTAAAGACCTACGTCTTGCCTATCCTAGATTGATATTGATATAAATATGGTGTTACAAGGGTTGGCGATCGATGTGTCGAGTCGCCTCTCTCGGGATGTATGAGAGCTAGGGTTTAGAGCTTCGGGTTCTAGGTCCTTGGAGTCCACCTTATAAAGACGGTGGCTCGCAAGGTTACAAGGAAACTTCTCTATCAAGGAAAATATGAGCCGGAGTCCTACTTGGAGACTAATCATATATCTTGTCTTCCAAGTCAAGTTATCTTCGAGCTTCTGGATTCTTCCTCATGATCTTGAGTCGGCCCATATTTGTGTAAGCCCAATAGTGGTGCGACTGTGAATAAGTCGCGCTTTCCTTGAATAAGTCGCGGGATAATTATTCCCCCGACATTAGCCCCCAAGCTTCCGGGTGATTCGTAGAATCAGGCGGAAGATTCTGTCTTATGATGATCCTGCGGGCTTACGTATATAGTTCCTGCCGACTCGCTGGTGTTAAGTCGCTAGCATTGCGGTTTCTTGAGCCGCTGATGTATAAGCGATGAGTCGCTATCTTTGCGGCTTACTTAGCCACTATGTTGCCAATTGAGCACTTCTGTCTTGGTTGCATTGAAACTACAGAATCGCGGTGAGTTTTCCGCGAAGTACTTGGTGAAAACCATCTTTTCCTGTTGGGTGTAAGACTGAGCTGAAATCATAAGAATAATAACTTATGAGCATCAAGATATATCAGTCAAATGTGTATAAGTTGCTGAGTCATAGACATCGAAGCATAAAAGACCATAAGCATAAATAAGATGGTCAATCATTAGAATAATAATCTGTCATGTTAACATGACGAGTCGTCTGAGCGCATGGCGACTCAAGGGTATATAGCCACAGCCTGTATTGAAAGATTTCCGAGCCGCTGATTTGACTCGCAAATGGATATATATATTCTCATGTGCTGCAAAAAATGAAATCTGCATATAATCATGGTATATGAGTATAACAAAGACCGCCAGATATGGTGGATGTGTAGCCCCCGAGGGCCGAGTTGTACGCATGGTCATGCTGCTCGGGACTCAAAAATATCTCAAGTTAGTCAAAAATTTAATTGTCCTAGCCCCTAGGCATTGAGCAGGCATGCTTTTGTCAACCTGCTTGATGACATATCGTTGCAATTTGATCCTGCAACAGATTGACAAATATTGTTGCCACAAGATAATAATGATATAAATTTCACTTGATGTGGCTGTAGATAAAAGATAATGGTGGCTTCATCAGCCATTATCATGAGATAATTGTCTCAATCATAAAAAATCTGGTCGTGCCAACTCAAATTCGTATGGACGAGTTATAGGCTCCTGTTAAATCAAAAGGCAAAGCCCTCAAGGAAGCAATGATAATAACTTGATAATAATATGTTAGCCTTGGCGGCTGGCAATAATTATGATAAAAAGTTAGTACTCCGCATAATAGCATATGGTACCCTGTATGATAGCATAGTATAATCTGTATGATAGCAAATGATATGTCTCATGATGCAAATGATATGTTGCATGATGCAAATGATATGTTGCATGATATTTTGCATAATAGCAAATGGTTGTATAATAGCAACTAGCTTCATGATAGCAACTGGTAAGATGCATGATAGCATATTGTACGATGCATGATAGCATGTACTTGACTCAGTATTTCCCAAATCTAATGTGTGTTCAGGGTCGAGAACGGCCATGATAGGCAGCCATGATAGGCATCAGACTCGATTGACGCCACACGCGGGTACTTTAGTCCTTCTGAATTATCTCTATTACCGTTAAGTAGGTCTTCGCGCGGCTCAGAATTTCCCAGGTAAAAAATGCGTGTTCAGGGTCGCTGGCGGCCATGGTAGGCGATCACACTCGATTGACACCGCACCCCAGTACTTTGGCCGCATAGTGCAAAGATACTTCTGACTTAAGGCGAGAATAACCAGGATTATTGCGTTTAACGGCTGCAACAGCCGTGACGAGATCTAATTAGCTTTGATGATAACCAGCTCTGATTAGCTGTAAATGTGATACAACGAGTCACCTGTTTAACTCAAATATCGATAAGATAATGATTCGTTAATGACCCATATACTGATGTAATGATGAGCTGTTTGCGACTCATAAAATGATATGGGGGTAAATCGCTATGCGACTCATAAATTGATATGACAATAAGTCGATGATGATTAATAAAATGATATGATGATAAATCATGAAATTATATAACGATCAATCATAAATTGATATAATGATAAGTCATAGAATGACAAATAAATCGCCAAATATCAATGCTTGAACATGTAGTGGTGATCTTGATATTCAATGCAAGCTGTAAATAGCTAGACTTTGCAATGCGAGTTATAAAGAACTCTAATTTGACGAATGTATTGAGAAGTAGATATAATTAAATCTACAAAAGCTGATATGAATTTAAAGTCTACGACATGATATAATATGAGTCGCAAAGACATTTAATAAAAGGCATAATAACCTAAAAATGCAGCCCCCGAGATAAACTCGAAAAGAACTTAATTTTACTGATAAAAGTAAAAGTCTGCGAAAGTTGAGCATAATAGCAACTTATCTTATTTTGTGCTCCTGGCGTTGATGTCGCGTCATAATCCGCGGCACGTAGATGGATGAAATAGGCCACGGTGGCATTTGAAATTGACCATGACTTGTTAGTGGGGATAAACCGCATCCGCATTGATGAAGGAATCTTCACAGGTGAGCTGTCCAATGAATCGCCACCGTTGTTAATATTGATAAGCCGCACCCCACTATTGAGTCGCCATGCTTCGTATTGATGTCCAGCAACTTGAACTGTCTTTGATCCCATACGCATGGATGCTGCTGAAGGATTCCATGCACAGGAGTCGCTTTGGCCGGTGCGTCAATGAGTCGTGCGCGAGTTTAGCGGCGATGATACTACATGAGCCGTCTCTGTCATCCGAGCTAGAGCCGTCGGAGATGAACTCGCCTTGGTCCTCTTATCCCAGCTGCCGGCCTACTTTAGTGCATGTACGTGCTTCCTTCTTTTCTTTTTTTCTGATCAACTTTCTTTGACCCGTATGTCTGATCCAAACTCTTAAGAGTTCTAGATGTTCACGTCTTTTGCTTTCAGGCAAAATTGTGCCATGCATGTAACAGCAGCCATCTGGTTAACTGATTTGGTCTTTTTCCTTTGTGCTCACGTACGCCATCCATAGCTTGAAGCAGTACTTGGTGATCATGACGATTTTTCCTTCAACCATGTGAGCGTGTGCGAGTCAAAATTGGCAAGTCTTTACATGGTAGCATCAATACGTATACCACTTGGTAACCAATCAATTTGCCCGCTGCCGCAGCTGATTTTTTCCTTTGCTGAACTGAATTAGCACCTTTAGCTGAACACGATTCTACTCCTCTGGGTTTGATCTGGCTGTTGGGCTGGTGGCCTCCTCTTTCCTTATTTGACGCGACGTGGTTGAACGCTAGCAACTTGAGTAGGCTTTTCCCTCATAGGAGTTGGACGCATGTGCGCCGGGTCTTGAACTAATTTGGCTGATCATTGATGTCTGGGAAAGTTCGCCCACAGCTTGCAGTGCTTGGACTCCCGATGGATTGACGTACGGGAGACGGGCAGGGGCCTTCTTTCTTTTGGACAGCTTCTTGACAATGTGGAAGCCGTACGCGACTCGAAGTCGGCATGAGTCGCTAGTGATGGATTCGCGAACTCGCCTAGATGCAAAACTTGCTGCAGTGCGTGAGCCGCTGAGGGAGATCTAACCGTTGGAATTGTCTCAAATTTCTTGGAGGGCTTCGCGATTGTGTTCCGCAGGTTTCCACCGGAGGGATCTTCGAATTGATGTCCGAGTCGACCTTGATAATTATTTTCCCAAAGTCGCGCGGAGTCCCGTCATCTTTCGACAGGGCTTCAGTGTTTGAGTCGCCCACGGAGATCTAACCGTCGGAATCCGATGCCTTTTGGACAGCTGCTAGGGAACTCGATTACGCATCTTTTCACCGAAGGGATCGTCGAGATGAGTTTCGAGCCGCCGCCGGTGATGTCCGCCATACAGGCGTTGCTGCTGTCATGTAACCCGCGCGTGAGGGGCGTTGTCGAAGTTGAGCCCCGAATCGCGCGGTCGAATTTCTCCACGCTTTCTACTCGAGCTTGAGGTAGATCTTGATGTAGATGTTGATATCGCCGAGCTTGAAACGGCGCGACAATGAAGTCGCCAAGATTTTTGAAGTCGCCGAGCTTGAATCAATGACGAGATCCTCCGTCCCTGGCACAGATCCTGCGCGGAACGTGACGCTCTTGACCGCAGGCCCCACGGTGGGCGCCAACTGTCGTGGGATTGTCACGCAGATGTCATGGAGATGACTTCGTAGGTGTGGGATTACGCGAATCAAGCGTCTCCGAGCTAAAGATCGCAGGGCACGAGAAGACAATGTTTTTTACCCAGGTTCGGCCCCTCAATGTGAGGTAAAGACCTACGTCCTGCCTATCCTAGATTGATATTGATATAAATATGGTATTACAAGGGGTTGGCGATCGATGTGTCGAGTCGCCTCTCTCGGGATGTATGAGAGCTAGGGTTTAGAGCTTCGGGTTCTAGGTCCTTGGAGTCCACCTTATAAAGACGGTGGCTCGCAAGGTTACAAGGAAACTTCTCTATCAAGGAAAGTATGAGCCGGAGTCCTACTTGGAGACTAATCATATATCTTGTCTTCCAAGTCAAGTTATCTTCGAGCTTCTGGATTCTTCCTCATGATTTTGAGTCGGCCCATATTTGTGCAAGCCCAATAGTGGTGCGACTGTGAATAAGTCGCGCTTTCCTTGAATAAGTCGCGGGATAATTATTCCCCGACAGTTATGAAAATGACAAATTCAGTAATGAATAGTAGTTCAACAACTCCTAAACATTTTTGAGTTTCAGCTTGTAAATTTGCATGTCTATAGAATTCAACCTTATTTCATCTTTGTTGAGAACATTTTAGAACCAAATATGATGAATTCTACCTTATTTCATCTTTGTTGAGAACATTTTAGAACCAAATATGATTTTTTTTTAAATCACTGATTTTCATTAAAAATTGGTTTCCACCAGATATTTTCTCACAACCCCGATGTACGGCATGAAGGTCATCCGACAGTCTTAAATCGGGGGCGCTTTTGTGCGTGCTAGGGTTGACCGCGCTCCACAGAACCAAATCCCCGGCGCGCGCTGTAGGTCAGTAGGGACCGCTGGATCGAGAAAATAGAAGAAAGAAACGCACGTATTCCTCTGTACAAGACTGCAACAACTCCAGTCAAAAAAGAAAAAGACTGGGTAAAAACATTGTTATCGTAGAGGAAATTAACGAACCGGTACGAGCGGAGAGCGAGGCGAGCGTGGCGGCGGCCTAGGGTTTCAACCCTAGCCGCCGCCGCTGGTGACATCTGCAGTTCCATCGTCGTCGCCGGCAAAAGATTCGACGGGTCCTCGCCTCCTCTAGATGCCGTTCTGGCACTAGTAGGGGTGGGGACCTCGGACCTGCGCACGGCGCTTTTTGAAGGTCCTTAATGTTAGAGCTTCGTTTTGGTCGTCATCTTCTTCGTTAATGGAGATGGTCTCGTCTGTAATAAGTGATCTTCCACGCTTTGTTCGACGGCGAGATACCCTTCCCGACGTCAATTGTGGCTTTGGAAGATTAAGTCGGTCTAGGTATGGTTCTTCAGATCTTGCTTCGCCAGATCAATCTTGGATTGTTTCTCATGGTTGTCGCGAGGAGATTTGTCTTTGCAATATCTATCCCGGCTGCTACGTCTTCGGCATTTGTGGTTCGTTCTCTCTGCCCTTGCCGATGTTGCTTGATTAATTTAATGGCTGCGTGCGTGCACAAAGTCTTGGCATTGCGGCTCAAAATTAAAAAGGGAGAATCTTCGGTGGTATTCACAGGTCTGTGGTTTGTTGGTTTCGGCGTTGTTCCACGGCTGCCTTCAGAAAAGTACAAGATTGTGTCATGGATGAAGAAAAGGTTTGAAGATCTCATAGATTTGCTAGTCTCTTTTAGTTTTGTTTTTGTAATCGATGTAATCGTGTACTCTTTGCTGGTTTAATATATGTGGAAAAATTCAAAAAAAAAAAAGACTGGGACGACTCGGAGCTAGTGATCGATGCTATGTTTTTAGTTTCCTAGCTGGGCTTTGCTTTAAAGGAAAACCATCCACTAGAACTGAGCCTTTTTCGCGGGAGCTCCTTTTCAGCACCCGCACGAACTGTCCAAACCTGGGCCTGCCCATTACCTGGATTCAGTTTTGGTTAAGTTTGTTCCGCTGCTAAAATAAAAACGTCTGGTTTTTCTTTAAGCGTGAGAAATTTCGTTAATAAAAAAGATCCCAGATTTTCAAAAAATGGTCAGAATTTTTTAAATAATGATTTTGAAAAAATGGTTCATGAATTGGAAAAATGATTCATGAATTTAGAATGTCCTAAATGTGAAATAACTCATGTATTTGAAAATGGTTAAACAGTTTGAAAAAATGTTCATGAATTTGAAAATGGTTCATGAAATTAAAAAATGGATCATCAATTTAAAACGGTGTTGAATTTTAAGAATTTCATGAATTCATAAAATGGTTCATCAAATTTGAAAATGGTTCGTGAATTTAATTTTAGAAAGTTCATGAATTCGAAAAATGGTTCAAAAATTTGAAAATGGTTCATGAATTTAAAATGTGTTGAATTTTAAAAGTTCATGAATTTTGAAAATTGTTCACAAATTTGAACTCTTACAAATTTGAAGATTTTCGAAAACATGAACATTTTAATTTTTTAAAAAAATCAAAAACAAAAACGAAAAAGAAAAAATACAGGAAAATAAAAAGTCAGAAAAAAGCAGGAAGAAAAAAACTGGCAAAAACTGGCCGGAAGCTACTAGAAGGTTCCTAAAACTGGGAAAGAACCAGCACCATACCTGGGCCGGCCAACTTAACGATCGCGTAGGCGTTTCCGTGCTAATCTTTGCAGCGGGCGCTGAATAGGATTTACCCTTTTTCGCCGAGGCAAGGGGCGACCAAACGGGCTGGAATGGGCCGCATTTATCTGGACATTCTTATACCACCACAGCCAGAGGAAGATGCGGTCTTCTGGAGGGAGCTTGTCAGAACCTTCACTATCAAGAACCAGAGGCGAGCTATTGAATCGTTCGAAGCCTACTCTGCTCGTAATAGGCAGTCAGAGGTGTAAATGAATAGGATAATTTTCGTACCGTATTCGATTTCAAAACCGTTTTGAATATATCCGATTTTAAGGAATCTGGTAAATAAGGATATCCAATTCTGAACTTGACATCCGGATATGGTATAGAGTTTGGTATGTAAAATAGCACATAATATGGATTATACGGAATTAAATATGATTATATGATGGTTTTTAATCCGAATAATCTGATTTCTACCTTAATGTCTATTTTTTTATTTCCTTAATGTCTAATCTAATAGAGCATAATTTGCAGTTAGTGAGTTGCCGAGTTCATCCGTCCAAGAACATCTCACTTAAATTATGTATACTATGGAGTACAATTTCGTTAGTTATTAGGTTATTGAACAATATTTTTGATTGTAGGTTTAACAATTTACTTATGCGTGTATCTATCCGATTAGTTTTGTTTCTGATCCGGATCCATCCCATTTTTGTCCCGAATCCGCCACTATCCGTTTTTTATCCACTCCATTCCGAATACGATGGAAAAATATGGTAAATGATATGGAGGAAAAATCTGATCCAATCTGATCCCTTTACATCCCTAGGTAGGGATGTACTAGAGAGAAAAGACGTGTGTTGTCGCATTCAAACACTACAACTAATGATAACAGATGAACAAACAGTTACTTTAACGAAACATATATAAAAGTAGCAGCAATAATGGAAAAAATAACCCTTACAAAACAGACCACTTACTTTAACGACTTCCCCTACCAATTAACATGTCAGCCTGAACCTACGTGCTACGTGTAAGACACACGTGCTGGTGAATAGTCATGTCACAAAATTTTAAAAATATATTTTATGAAATCTCTAGATTCTTGGAAAATCACATCTCGCTATTTATAATAGTTATAACTATTTAAAAATATTTTATGTTTAGAATAAAATTGGTGCAAATATTAAACAAAATGAATATTATTTGAGTTCAAAATCAAGTATATGATTTCAGTTTTTTATTCCCCTAATAATTTATGGGATTTATAAATGTTATGGCTTTAATATAGGTTATATATTTATTTTATCTTCAGAATTAGCACAATTATAAATTCGATTTTTGAAAGTACTACTTATTTCCATATATGTTAATATTGTTTTAAAGACAAACTTATTTAATTTTTAACAAGTTTATAGAACATCACCAAACATATATAATAGATACAAAGAAGAAAGCTGAATTTACTCTAAAATCATGTAACTCGTGTGATGGTTCCTTCCATAAAGATAAATAAAAGGATCATGAAATTATGAAAATAAAATAAGATTTTGGTTGGTTTAGTATCGTAGTACTTTATTGTCTTTGTTAATAATTCGATTTATAGCACACATCTAGTAAGACAATGGGCATTCACAGTTTTAAAGCGTGATGTACCAAATTATTTTGATATTTCAATCAGCGAGATCCAAAGCTCTTTAAGGTTGTATTTTTTGTTCATATTTTTTTAAACCTTGCAATCTATTTTGGTCTGTCTTTTTTATATCCATTTTATTTGGGTTTTTTTATTTTCTTTATTTCGGAGAAGGCAGTTTGTGTAGGAAAAGTAAAGAGCTGCTGGGCTGGTGTAGGCCTGCTACAGCTTTTGCTGTGCTGTCTACCAAAAGACCTGCAAGGAGGCCCAGCATTCGCCCTGGCCAACGATTTGACGTGGACATGGGCCAATATTAAAGCTGCAAGTATGAGTTTGCTGGGACTTTAGACCAGCCTTTTTCTAAAGGTATTTTAGATCAAGTTATTTTAAGACGGAGTTCACACGATTTTGTCTCAGCAATACAAGGTGCCAAACGAAAGCAACGGCTGGGATTTTCTTAGTTTCATATTGCAAAACTCACAAAACGATGTCAGGAGTTATATACTCCGTATTTATTTTTGAGAATGAACGAAGTGATATCGAAGGCCCAAAGCATCAATTTCCGTCCGTACCAATTTCGGCAACACGCCAACACGTGCGCAAAGCTGATGATTCAGTTAAATCATTAGAACCGAGACTGTTGTGAGGATATCATCAGATAGAACGGCTTTACTGTTGAATACACATTTGTAGTGCGTTCTTGAAAACTCATATATTCTTCTACAGTACATGCCTATCATTATTTCCGTACGCTTGTTCGGAGAAACTCCCTCTTGTTTCCTACTCCCTCCGTTTCAATTTAATTAACTTGCTATCCACCCACCACATGTGGATTTATCTACATGTAATTGAAACGGAGGGAGTAGTACGAACGGTGCTTATTGTGTGCTAAACATGTGTGCCTAATGACAGACAGGGAGGCGTGAGGGCCTAATTAGAATACGAATATTAGTGATGGGATCGGAAGGTACTCATGGCGAGCAGCCGAGCACGTACATACGGCTCATCAATACTCAAGTACTCGCTCCGTTCCAATTTAATTGACTTCTATCCATCACATGTGGATGTATCTAGACATGTTTATGTGGATAGGAAGTCAATTAAATTGGAACAGAAGAGTACATACGTATGGTGCATGCTCTCTGTCACTTTTCATCTGAACTGCCTATCGCCATCGAGAGATTTCGCGACATAGTCTGGTCGAGGTACTCTACTTTGAGAACCAAAAGAAAACAGAAGATCTCCCTCCCATCGAGAGGAAGCTATATCTGAAAAGGTGACACTGCTAATTTGTACGTAATTTGCTATGCTGCAAATTTCCTGAATGAAGCTCCTCTGGCTACTAGCTTCATCGTTTACAATCTTTTTGTACCCCTTTCTTCCGAATTTATAAAGCCACACGCACTTCTAAATTGTCATTGTAAACTTATTTGAAATATGGTTTAACAGCATACTTTTGTCGCATATACCACATATCTCGTTGCTTAAGTTGAGAACCTATAAATACGCGAGGACGTTATAAAACTGGAGGACAAAGTATTAAATGACCTTTTATATTTGTATATTAAGTAAGTCTCATCTAAACTGCTAATCAACGAAAACATCATTTGTAAGCATCTTCATGCTTAACACGTGGTCATTGGTCTTCATGAGTTAGCTAACAATTATTTTCTAATATGGACGATGTTAATGTCAAATACTCCAATGCTTATTTGCATAGTGTATGTGCATGGAAACTCATGTGTGGTTTTCACAATTGATAACAATCTCTATATACTATTAGTTTTATTGATTTACATTTGAAGAGAAGTTTTATAGACAATTCCTGAAAACCATGTTTTGGATTCGACGTTGTATATGACATGAAGTAGAGATATACATTTGGTATCAAGATGATTGATTTGAAAATATGAATGTTTATGATCAAGAATGAAAAAAATAAGATAGAGTTTTTGTGTGGAACTCAAAAAAGTCTAGCTCTAGCTTATGAGTTAAGACATGGAAGATCAAAATCTTGAGAGACCAATAATAAGAGAAGAATGCAAGAATTGGCTCTAAGTCAAGGTCATAATGAACTCATATGTTGAGTCATGATGATCAAGGATGGAAGCATGCAATCAAAGAAATAGCTATGTATGTACCTCAATAGATTGTGATAGAGCATGAAGAATACACAAGGTTTAGCACACGAAGTGAAACAAGTGGATTGAAATTGGTCAACACATAAAGCATAAACGGTGTATCGGTTGGGATCATTTGATCTAATCGTATGGTAAGAATTTTCCAATTACGCTGTGTGAACTAACCAGTGATCTATATATCTGGTATTTTTATATGGGTTAAGTGTCAAACTTTGGGCTTCCATAAAAAGGAAGTTTCATATAGCCAATGATAGGATTGCATCAAGTGGTGACCGTCATCAAAGTTGAGAACTGCAAGTTTAATATGAGCATCTCAAATGGATAATATGCTTAAAACTTTTCGTTCATTTGTTGATAATAGACATGTGAAGTTGTTCCAAGGTGAAGCTTTCCCATAGTATATATAGGGGAGGAAATTGTAAAACTTCACCTAGGAAGCGCATCCAAAAGAGGTGTTCCAACTTGAAGGGAACATGATCATCATAATATAGCTCAAGTTTGAACAATATGTGTTGTTGGAGGGTATTGGAGACTTGGCTACGTAATGACGAATTAAGGCTTCCATGTCAATTATATTTGATCAATCCATGTCATTTGGATTATCATATTTCTATCATATATTGCCTCTTTGCAGTAACTTGTACTTAACTTTCTTACACCGAAAGTTACTTGCCCCTTTGCATGTTTGATTTTGTAACTAGCATGTGCTTTTATATGTTGTGCTTCCTACTTGCCTATATATAGTAATTTAGCATGTGTATGTTGGCTTGCACAACATGTACTTGTATCTTTTCTTTTGACCCCTTAATTTATTGCATATTTAGTCTATCTTAATTTGACTCTTTCGAGAGATAATAGGTCATCCATTTTTGGGTGTGATATGCCTCGGAAACTTCGCAATACTAAAAATGTATGTGCTTGAGTAATACCATTTAGTGTTGATATTCAAGATTACCTATCTTCTATGTGGTATGTACTTCACATAGTAAAGTCAAATTCTAAAATGTACATTAATATATCTAGTTGGAACTTATTTTCCCATTGTTGAAAGTAAATGAGTTATCGCTTTATGGGGGTAATAAGCTATATGCATATTGCAAGGCTAGAAAATGTGAGAAATTAAGATATTGACACTTATATTTGATATTCCAAATTATGTTATTCCTGTTGGATGTATGCCCAAAAGGCAATGTATTTATACATCTGATTCATCAATTATGATTTGTATTCACTATGCTATAACTACGGTGGTTTCTGGATATGTGATTCAGGGGAAAGCCCACTCGTACGTGTAGAGAATATGAACACGTAAAATATACCCTAGTTCTTTTACGGACTAATTTTTTGATTGCTTGATGACACTGCTTTCCTAGTCATGGACATTGTTTATGTCAGCATCAATGAGTGGCATATTATTGGATAATTATATGGCTGGGTAAACCCAAGTTTTGGTATGCTAAGAGATTCCGTTAAAATGTTTCTTTGTCCTTAGCTTTATCACAGTAAGGTTATTATATGACATGTCCTATAACCATGAGGTTATTAGGGTTATGCATACTGGAAGAGTTACTTTGGTATAGTCAATGGCACGGCCGTAACTGGGTGTCGAAACGGCTGTTACTGGGTGGCTTCAAGGTGTGTGTATATCCTAAAGTTCTGAGATGGGAAATTACTCCTCGGTAATTAGAGAGATACGCCCTGGGCCCTCTCGGTATTATAAAGGTATCCAATATGTTCTGCGGACAATGCATGGTGAAGTTACACCGTGTGAGATATCATAATACGGAAACGAGTAAAGGGAACTTACCGGTAACGAGATAGACAAAGATGTAGTGAATCAATTTATTGATTCATGGCAACATCCACGGATCTATATCTTGGGTGAAGTTTCGGTATCGTGAGTAATGGGAATGATATATTAAAATAGCCAACAGGTTCAACAGAGTGTCTTCGCATAACGGTAGCAGTTATTCAGGTCGTCCACGGATCTGACAATGACCGGTGATTGGTTATCCAATTATAGCTACACGTTATCGAACCTGTAGGGTGGCCACGCTTAAACTAGGATTGGTTAGTTGTGTATTATGGTTGGTCTGGAACAATGGAGAGAGTATCACCGACATAGTGTCTGCGTGATAGATATGATTTTATCGGAGAGATTACATTGTGATAGAAGTTGCTATCACAGGTCGGAATTTATTCCGGAGGTTTATATGTTGATGGAAATATTTATCCAGAGTATTTTGTCTGCGAACAATGGGTGTCCCGGATCATATAAAAGGTGTTTTATATGATAGGTAATTAATTCGGTGAAATATTCTGTAAAAGGAAATATTCAAATAAGAATTAGTTGGACAAAGTATTATTTAATTATGAGTTAATTAAATATTGATTAATTTAATTAATAAATAATTATGGAAAATATTATATTATTTTGGAGCCCACCATGGGGCTACCAAGATGGGCCAGTGGGCCCACCAAGGTAGCCGCACCACCAAGTGGTGGTGGTGGGCTAGGGCGCCGAAGGGGGGGGAAACCTCGCCCCCGGCCGACCCCTAGTGGGCCAACCGGCCCACGGCGGGGCGAGGCGGCGGCGGAGGCGGCCAAGGCGGCCGGCCTAGGGCGGGCCCCACCTGCCAGGTCGGCGCTCCGGGGTGGGCCCCACCCGCCTAGGTCGGTGCGGCCAGGGCGGGCCCCACCCGGCGGCGGCACAAGGAAGAGGCGGTGGAGGGAGGGGAGTTGGAGTCCAACTCCAACTCCTCCTCCCATACCGAATTGGGCAAGGGGAGTTTTCCCCTTTTCCAAACCGAGTTGGACTAGGGGAGCTTTCCCCTTGCCCAAGCACCTCCACCCTTTGGGCCATCTATATAAACCACACCCCCTCCTATTTGGAGGACACACAAGATACACGAGTTGACGCAAGCTCTCAAGTTTAGATCTCTTCTAGTTGGATTAGAGGAACCTCTAATTAGAGGCAACATATCCGATTAGACTAGATCTAATCTCTCACTCTCCTTCTCATGTGTTGAGATCTCCACCTTCATATACACCAGTAGAGCTTCAAGCTTGCACGGCGAAGCCCTGCTGAACCTTTCCCGGCGTACGCGTGCAAGCTCTCGGAGGGGTGAGCTGTCGAACTCGATGGTTGACCCTCACTCTGCTGGATCAAGGTGACAAGGCGAGGAGGAGGAGGAGGCGCCGGAATCTCTCTACCAGGCTTGGTTGAGAGAGACGGCGACGAGCTACATCGACACACGTCATCAACACTTCTTCCGCGACTTCGGTGTTGGTAACGTATTTCATCTAGATCTTCGGATCTTCGTATTCGCATGTATCTTCATAGTAGATCTTGGAAGGTGTTGCGTAGCAATACGGAATTTTTAATTTTCGGTACACGCAACCCAATAGTGGTATCAGAGCCGATCTATGCGTAGATACATGATTTGATCTAGAGCACTTGGTGTGCGAGCACCGCATAAGTTTGTGCGGGTATGTTATTGAGGTATATATCTTCTAACATTCAAGTTATCTATGTTTGCTTCCCGATAAGCGGTCTCGACTTGTTTCCAGCGGCATAGTATGATCTCGGACTTCTGGCAATCCGCGGACCTTCCGGCTGCTTCTAGTATGCCCGTCGGCGCCAACGAAGTGCTTCAGTAGCTTCGGATCATATTATAGTTGGTCTCGTCAACTTGATAGCGGATGGGGCATGTGGACTAGGTCCACACGGGGGTCATGTGCAACTGAAAGCAATCGTCTGGGTTAGCATCCGCAACGTTCTTGTGATGTTGGGATGGATAATCACCCCGCAAGGTTAATCTTGCAACATGAGTAACTATGCTTGGTAAGGGCCGTAGAATTTCCGGTTGTCCCGTTGATCCTACAACCACGCTAAAATATGCAAACAAAACGTTAGAGGCGTCTAACTCTGTTTTGCAGGACATGTGATGTGGTATAGTCTCGAAAAATTATTTTGTTGACTAACCTTGTTTTATGTTGGCCGGCTTGCCGTTCTTGTTCGTCAAGCTATGGTGATAGTGGAGGATAGGAGAAGGGATGCAAATGTCGTGAACCTCGACATGGCCACGTCGGTGGAGGCGCCACCGACGGATGGAGGAAGAAGACTATACTACATCACGAAGTGTTATTTACTTGTGCATGTTTTATATCTGTTTTCTTGCTCTTGCCTTGATTGGGTAGTAGTGATTATTAGGGAGATTCCTCGATAGCTGAAAAGTTTAATTACTTGAGCTAAAATTAAAAATATCAAGGAGTTCGTGCTCTCCCAACACGTAGCAGCGTCAAACCGGATGCTTATCACCGTACGCCATGTATCCATGAGTAATGTGTGCCAAGGGTTCGGGAGGCGTGTAGTGTACCGTACCTACAGCAAAAGCGGTTGGTTGTCTTGAAGTTCAGGCATAACTAGTTATGAGCTCGGAGCACACGCATCGAAAGATGAGACGAAAATCACGGCAAGGAAGTGATTGGCTTGTTGACCTACCCGTTGTAGCTACGTTCAATGGCATGTATCCATCTATTGATCGTATGTTGAGCGTGGATTTCGTATACACTAATTTGATCATGAGGAATATCAATTTTAGTGGGAGCATTTTAATTTAGTCTTAAATATTAATGTTAGATAATAATTATGAACATGTCTAAGTGAACTTAATTGTTGTAGATCAATGGCTAAGATAGCACCCACGTTTAACCTTGGACCGCTGATTGAGAATGCGGTGACCCAGCACACCACTGCATGTTTTAGTGTACAAGTCGTTGATGTAACACGCACGGAAGGACCTCTCCGCAAATATTACATCCCTCAGAGTAGCACAACAGAAACATAGCCGGTCCAAGGTAACACTATAGGATTACAACACTATTCAATACAAAATCTCGAGAACCTTATTTACAGATAGAAGTAGGTCTCGTGCAAATGAAACATCAAAAAGATCCAATTTGTATCACTAAGCTGGATATCAGCTCTATCTCTAATTTCTAATCCACTACTGCTGTTGTCACAGCCCTAATCTATTCCATCTGGAATATCTTTATCCAAGTTGTACTCCTTCTTCCAATATGATGTTGTCTCCTCCATCGGCAATTTTGTCGTTATATACACCTAGGCAAGGTGGTCGTCATCCTTCTGTCGGTGAAAAAGCTGTTGACTCCTTCAAGCTCCATCAGTAGACTTGACTCCTTGTTGGATACTTCCGTGACGTCATGATGGATAACTGGCAACTCCTTTGATGGCTCCAAAATCTAAGCAGGGGGTCAACGAGGAAAAGGGTAAGCAACTCGAGCGTTACTTAGCAAGTTCAATAATATAGGAAAGAGTTTTTGTTTTGAATGCACTAGCTACTGCCATGACCAACGGTCATAGGCATAATGCAAGTTTTGGAAAACCTTTCTTCAAAGGTCAAGTTTTATTTCAAAAAACTATGCTCACAGTCTCCACGGGTCTTTAGTCATCACTTGGGATGCCTTTCCCGCAGCGTTCTGTAGTTCCCTCCTGGAACAAGGATGTGACAGCCACAATTTCTTGTTGTTGACTCTGCAGAGCTGCGTAACTTTACCCATGAGAGAAACCCAGCCTTGTTGCCTTTCCGGGTAGCAAGCCCGTCCATACTTCCATGGTATGGGGCCAGGTGTGAGTCCAAAGCCAATCACCGCCCTCTCCGCACAACACATATCCGCCCATTTGTGGGGCGGCCGGTAACAAAGACCGCTATCCCGCCACCCCTCCCGAGCTTCTATTCCAGTCACCCCGTCAGGTGGGAAGGTCACGCGCTTCCACGCTGTTGGCCGCCGCAACGGACACAACCAGGTAATAGCCTGCCGAGGATATGTGAACGAGAGAAGATACGGCTGACTTTTACCGTCCATAGCAGATCTCATGGTAAACGCTTCAATACGGCGCAAGGATCACTGTGACATTGGTAATTAATCCTAGGTATATACTTTCCCATACAATGGAACCTCCACCACAACATCAATCCGTGGTTCCATTGCCAGCCAAACAATATATATATAGCAATTCACATCATTCGAAAATAGTTTTTCTTTTTAATGCAATGATAATAATACGTTTTTGAAAATAGTTTTTATAAAATAGTTCAATAAGGATATGCAAGAATGAACTTGCCTGTGGTAGAAGTGACCGTTCAACCCTTCGGGTTCTAGGGTTTGCGGTAAAACCCCGAGTTCTGAAAATAGCAAAGTAATCCTGATAAGGACTACTGAAAAATCTAGCAGCATGCTATTATGCATAATTATGATATGCATCGTCACCCCAAAATACCCAAGTTGTGAATTTTAAGACTTTTATAGTGTTTGGGAGTTTTAAATTATCTAAAGAATTTGACAACAATTTTCATGAGGAATAAATTTAAAGTGATTAAATTGAAATAGTTCAATATAATTGAACTTCAAGACTTTATTTTCCCATATTATTTTCTTTTAAGAAAATAGTTTTTGAAAAAGAATTTCAAGTCATTTCCACTTAAGGATCCTTGAATTTTTCATCACAAAATGTTTTTCAAAACTTCAAATAAAACTTACATAAAATTCCTCATATTTTGTAGAGTATGTTGCATATTTTTAGTTGATTTTTGTGTATTTGAATTTGGTGTAAAAATTCATTTAAGTTTGAATATTTTTGATTTAGGATGAGTAACAAGATAGTCTTGGTATAGTTCAAATATTATTTTGAACTTAGTATTTATTTTTCCCAGATTATTTTTCTTGAGAAAATAATTTTAAGAAATTATTCCAAAGAATAATCCACTTAAGGATCTTTGAATTTTTTTTATCCACAAAATATTTTTCAAAACTTCAAATAAAACTTATATTAAAATTCCACATAATTTATAGAATGTGTTAACTATTTTTAGCTGATTTTTGTTCCTTTTGTTTGGGAGTTAAAATTCATTAAAGTTTGGATAATTTTCAAAAATTCAAAGAGGTATTTTATTTGGTAGATTATTTTCTGCTGATATGTATACATATTTTGTTTGTATTTTTAGGATTTTATGTGAATTTATAGGATTCTTTGGAAGTTTGAATATTGTTAAATGGGTGAAATTACCAAATTGTCCCTGCTTGACTTGGTTCAACCAAGTCAAAACTCGGGTCCGGTCCGGGTCGGGTCAACCGACCGGACCACTCTCTCTCTCTCACTCCTCTCACACGCGACGTCTCGCGCCCGACTCGGCCGGCGACTGCGTCGCCCGTGGCGTCGCCGCCTCGCCCCGGCCTGCTCCGACCGCCTCCGCCGCCGTGCCGTGGGGCAAACGACTCCCCACGCGCCGCTCTCCATTCTCACCGGAGGGATTTGGGGATCTCTCCCCCTCGCTCACGTGCATCCCCTCTCCCTAGGGTTAGGGTTTGCGCTGTGCCGCCGTTCGCCGCCGTCTGCGACCTCCCTCTCCGGCGTGCTCGCCATGGCTGGGCGCAGGGCTTCGTCCCCTGTGCCGCCGTGGTGCGGTGCTCGTTCCTCTACCACCATGGACCCCCTCCTCTGGTTGCGCGGGCACTGCCTCGCCGCCGAGGAGCTACGGCCATGGTCGCCAGGTAAAACTCGTGCTCCTCCACTCTATCTATCCCCTGCTAGCTCTAGAAGCTGATACGCATGCTCACACGCCTCCTTGGTTTAGGATTTGGATGAGCAGACGATGTTTTGGTGGATGATTTGCTCAATTTGAGCACTGTCTCCTCTCTGTGTATGCAGTAGAGGTATATGGTGTAGATCATGCATGTATAGATCTTCCCACTGCCTCTGGAGTATTGTGGAGATCATTTCTTGCTCACAGATGTGATATGTGTGAAAGGAAAATTATTTCTGAGCTAGAATTAATACTAGCAGTGATGATTAGTTTATTTATAGCATGATTTAATCATGTTTGTTTGCTGTGATGCCTCCATGTTGAGTTACACAGCAAGCTTGCTCGATTAGAGATGTTTTTATGTTTTCCTGTGCTTCCTCTAGATGCACAGCTTTGATATGAACAGCTAATCCAGCTCTGCTGGTTCACTGTCATGTGGGTGATGCTTTATTAAGCAAAATAAAACAGATGCTACACTAAGATCAACCCCTTGCTTCTGTAGATGCTCAAACAAAATGATATTGCACTCAACTTCACTTCCTGTCTCACTCTGTCCTATTCCTAGCACAAAACAGAAGTTCTCTGCTGTGCTAATTACTTTTCTATAGCACCTTACCTTGCTTGCAAGGTTCTGTTAAGAACAGATGCTAATTAATCACTCATGCATGGTTCTGTCATTTACAGAACCTGCTAAATCACTCTCTAGCTCATATGTTTAACAACCTTGGGTGTAGAGCAGATCAAGCTACGGAAGAGTCTGATCTTGCTCCAGGGTTCAACCACCTCTTCTGGACTGCTTCTTGTAGTTCTACTGTCTTCTTCTGCTACTGGCCTCCTTCTTGGGTTTAGTGGCTTGTGGTAGATGGTTTAGGTGATCTCCATGATTGGCTTGTGGTTTTTGGTTGTTCTTGGTGCTAGAACAGTAGCTGGTGTGATTTGCTTGCTGGAAGAAACATATGGTGCGGTTTGTAAAGGATTTGGCTGCTGTCTAGAACTTGTAGTACATCTGGCTGTTTGCTAGAAATGAATTTGTGAGCAAATGGAGTGGCTAGAAGGCTGTGGTGGTGTTTATATGCTGCTGCCTAGTTGTTGTGGTGCTGCCACACAACTAGATGACTCATGTTTTACAAGGATGAATAAGGTGCTTGGGTGTCAAGTCCTCATGTATAGGCATTACTTGGGGTTCAAGCTATGGTAGATATTTTGCTTGTGGATAACTCTCCTATGTGGCAAGCTTATCCATTCAAGCTTGGTATTATCTCTTTGTAGGATTTATTCTTGGGCAAGCCAAGTGGCTTTTGTTGCTAGATGGACTTGTGGGCTTATTCTCTTTTGTGGGCTTGTGAGAAATTGGTGGCTTTCCAAGTTATGGGTGGTGATCATGTGGCTTAATAATTTCAGATTGTGGGCTTTAGCATTTGTCTATTTTCTTCCTTGGTAATTAATACCATTGGAGAAATATTTTAATGTGGGCTTTCTTGTTTAGGAGCTTGACTAGATTAGAGGGATTAATATGTTGCCTATGATAAATAGATATGGATCAGATGAATATGCCTCATTGAATCAGTGTTGCCTTTTGTCCCTTCTCTCAATTGGATTATTGTTGCCTCTTGTCCCTTGTTGCCTAGTTGCCTCAGGATGATCCAAAATATGATCCATTGTTGCCTTCGATTCAATATTGATCCCTCTAGTCAATATTTGGATATTAGGACAAGTTCCTAATATTCATTAGTTAAGTTCCAATATTAAATTGCCTCACCCTTGTGGTGAAGGCAAACATTTTAATCACAACCCCCTTTCCTATTGTCTTTGTTTATTTTGCAGGAAATGAATTGAAGATGAAGATTGGAAAAATAAGAAGATAAAGATTTAGCTAGGCTTTTCTTTTAATCTTTTGTAACTTTCTTTGTATTTGGATGAGATATGTACATATTCGATTAAACTTGTAATATTGATTCTTTCATTTTGATCTTGTATTTAAATTCCATATGATGTAACTTAAATAGACTTTGGACATTTGAATATCACATTGTATTAGGGATGGATGTAAAATGAGTTATTTCAGTGTGTGAGATAAGATGATGAATTGAGGTGTTAAACTCATTCTTGTGAGATGATGTTTGGATGAATGATGTAATGAGATGATCCTAGATATGGGGATTTGAATTTATTGTTTCTATGAGTGTTTAAACTATGAACATGTCATGTTATTGAATTGTGACTAGAAATGTCGAGAATTAGGAAAGGTCATGTCCAATTCTGGATTGCCTCGACTAAATATTCTCGTCTCAATTTAGTTGTTAAAAAGATCATGTCGAAGTTTATCGCACTCCACCAGATGATCTAAACCCTAATTCATCGTGTCGAGAGAAACATCGATCACTTTGCATCGTTTAATTTAACGCGCCAAAATTTCCCGTGTTTTCAGATGCATGTTATGCAAATGCACAAATTCTAATTCTACCCTTCCGACTCTCTAAACTACGGGGTATTACAGAGAAGAAACCCCTCACTGCGAATGGGAGCAACTATGCTGATTGGGTTCGCGCCCTAAGGATCGTTCTTAGGAACGCGAAGAGCGAGTACGTTCTTGATGGCCCTCTACCCGAGGCGCCGACTGACAATGCGTCAGAAGCTGAGACATATGCGTACACCTTGAAGAGCGATACGGCTATTTCTGTTCAGTGTCTCATGTTGACATGTAAACCTGGGAATGGTTTAGGTTTAACCGGGTGTTTTGGGTTGGTTTCTCCTTAATGTCTCATTTGGTTCAGGTGTTAACAGGTTTAGTCTAAAAGAGTTTGGTTTAGTTTGGTTTCTCATAGCAAATGGGTGGGTATGGTTGGTTATGGGTTCGATCAAGTCTGGTTTTAAACAGTTTGGACCCGTAGTTGACACCCGGTTGTTGACCATGGTTCCGTGTCCAATTTTAGAGCCCCTTCTTCTCCGTCCATCGGCCAGACGCCTACGACCTAATCTCGCGCTCGGCTCGCCAGCCCCGCCGTCGCACGCGGCTCGCCAGCCCTACCTCCGCGGCCACGGCCATCGTGCGCTTGGCCGGCAGCCGCTGCCATCGATGGCCGCTCGTGCGCGGCTTGCTGGCCCTGCCTCTGCGGCCGCCGCCCTCGTGCGCCTCGCCGGCGGCCGCTGCCGTCGCTCGCCGCTCGTTCGCGGCTGAACGGACCCGCCTCTATGGTCGCCGCCACCGTGCACCTCGCCGGCGGCCGCTGACGTCGCTCGCCACTCCTTCGCGGCTTGCCGGTCCTGCCTCCACGCCCGCCGCCATTGTGCGCCTCTTCGGCGGCCGCAACCGTCGCCCGCCGCTCGTGCGCGGCTCGCGAGCCCCGTCACCGCCTCCGCGGCTGGCTCCGTCGAGCGTGGCTGCTCTAATCCTCTGAACACAACACGAGCACAAGGGCACATCGTGCCATCAGCACCAAAAAAGCAAAGTAAAACCACGGCCTTAGAAAAATCAATACTGCTCGGTGTATTCTTCTCAGCAATTTGACATCGAACAGTTCTCAAACGGTTTTGGCAAATGGTTTCAACCACGGGTGGACACTCAGTTTTAGTTCGGTTTGGGTGAAATGTCAATTCAGTTTGGTTTTGGTTGGGCTGACAGAAATATCTACTGGGTATAGTTCGGTTTAGGCTGACACATTAAACCGTGCAGGTTTGGTTGAGGTACGGGGCGGTTCTCAAACCATTCTCAGGTTTAGACATGTATGGAACCTGAGTTGCAGAAGAAGTTTGATCAAACTCCTGCTTACGACATTATTGTCGCACTCAAGGCCATGTACCAGACTCAGGCTAAGACTGAGCGTTATGAGATAACAAAGGCACTGTGGTCATGTCACATGGCAGAAGGAGGCTCTGTGAGCGAGCATGTAATCAAGATGTTTGGTTATGGTACTAGGCTCGAGGCTCTGGGATTTCCTATTCCAGCCGAGCTAAGTATAGATTTGGTGTTGGCATCCCTCCCACCGTCTTACAGCGGTTTTATCATGAATTACAACATGAATGGGTTGGAGAAGACACCAAATGAGCTGCTTGCAATGCTGAAAACTGCTGAACCTAGTGTGAAGAGGGAAACAATCAAGTTTTGATGGTTACCCAAGGCACTAAGTTCAAGAAGAAGAGAACGAAGAAGTCTAAGAATGCTAAGGCATTACAAAAGACTGTGGACTCGTCTCAAGAGGAATCCGAGTGTTTCTTTTGTAAGAAGAAGGGACACTGGAAGAGGAACTGCAAGAAATTTCTGCTTCAGAAGAAGAAGTCTTCTAAGGGCAAGAAAGGTATAAGAGTTATACATGCATTGATATTTGTCAATCTTACTAGTAACTCTGGAGTATCAATTGCTAATTATTTTATGCACTTGATATAGGAGATGCGGCAAGTAAGATGGCGGAAGAGTAGAGGTTGAGGATGTGCGTCAAGCTCGGCGCGTGGAGTTTCATCTACATGATGAAGACATCTTCAAATTTACTTTTAGTTTAGTTTAAAGGATTTGTGGGTTTTGGCCCAAAGTTATTGTAATAAGGTCGCACTCTTGCGATGGAATACTCTTGTGATTTTGTGGGATTTCATGTCCCGTTTATCAAAGAATATTTTGGATCAATCCCTTCGTGGATGATCAAGTTACAAATCTTTTGAGTTATGGAAATATCATGTGTTCTGAAATATTGTTGTGATTATGTTGACACCACCTTCGAGTGGCACTATCATCTCAAATGCATCATATGCATGATGGAAGGAAATTTGAGATATTGTTATGTGAAACAAGTGAAAGGCTTGATGAACTACATGATTCTTATGAGTCATAAATTCATTAATTAAGTGTTCAGGCACATAGTGAAGTCAATAAAGGTTGAGTTGAAAGATAGTCGATATTTTATTGATGTCTTGAAACTGCACAATTGTATTTTAGAAATATTGTCTTGGTAATATGATGAATAGAAATTTTATTTCGGTTCATATATTTGATCAAAGTTTTGATTGAATAATTACTAAGAAATTTGCAGAATTACATTCCTAGAAATCCAATTTAGTATATTTAATGTTTGTCTAGTTTTAGCACATGAATAGTCCTTAGAAGTACACATCATCGTTTTGAAAGATAAACATTAAAGGACGTGATGATTTTAGATACCTAGAATTTCTGAAAAGAATTTCAACTAAAATAATATGAGGATTTAGAAATAATATTTGTCATATTAACTGAGTCATAGTTTTGAAAGATAAACATTAAGAGACACAATGAATTTGGGTTCTAAGTTTTATGAAAGACTAAAACTTGATCCTAAAGGAGGAGGATGAATAAAATTGTTTTGTAGGTTGTGCCAATTATTTAATTGGAAGTCCTCTATTAACACCACATAAGTGACAATGTTTTGCCACTAAGTCAAATGTGATTCTTGAGGAATTTTATTCTTCTAAAGAATTCAGTGGGAGGATAGTGAAATCTTGAAGAGATTATTGAATCTTCGGAAATAGTTATCAGATGTTGTGCAAGCGGAAGCAATTCCAACTGACAAGTCTTTTAGACTAATACCGAGAGTCATAGCATTTTATATGCATGACGTCTTGTCAAGATAGATTCACTCAACCAGAATAGATAGCATATAAGTTTCTAGAAAACTTATTATGTTATAACAAAGTAAAAGAAGGTGTGTGCTAGAATATGATCCCAATAGATTATGACTTAGAAGTCATATATATGTTGAATATCATTGTTGTTGAGTTATGAATAACTGAACAAGGATCTTTTTGTTAAACGAAAAGATGATCACAAAGTTTTGTTGATCAATAAGGTTTTACGATATTGAGTTTGTATAAGATAAATGAAAACATATTCCTTTCAAAGGAAAGAATGATCGAGGATGTGTACCTAGTACAGCTCGAGGGTTTTCGTTGATTGAATATAAATCAGAATCGTATATAGAAATGTTTGTCTAAGACAAACAATGCAAATGATATTAAACAAAGTAAGGAGGTCATAGTTTCAATTAAATCAGTGGGAGCTTAATTATGTTATTTGGTTTTGAAAATATAATTAATGATTATTTTGTTTTGATACAATATGATATGTTATTGAAGGTAATTAATGACATACATATTTGGAACATAGTAATCACAACACGTATATGGAAGATTTTCATATATTGGTGTGATACGATGTTGCGGAAATTTCACTAAGATATTTTGAGTATTATTCGAAACATGGGAGAATTAACTTTCTCATAAAGTTAGAGAAATTCATATGCAAGAGCCATGGCTGTCTCGTACGGTGGTGAGCATGATCAATTGATTTGTAATCTTGATCATAAAGGAATTTCTCAAGATGTGAAATTTTAAGATCAAAACGAAATTAATCAAACTTGATTGTTGACAAGTTGAATTTGATAAAAGTTCAATTGACTCCAATTAAGATGAGAATTCTCCATAAGGTGTATTTTAAAGAAGTTACTTCAAAAAGAGAAATACTCATAATGTAAGAGTTACATTGGAAATCTTATGAGATAAGTATAAAGAAAGGACCAAGGGTAGATTGAGGAATTTTCTAAATTCTGTATATCGCATTACGAGGGGATGTTTATGTAAAAACATAAGGCTATATTACGAAAACTACAACAAGTAGCAAAGACAGTGGGAGCATAACAACTTCCAAAGGAAAGGTTGTCGGTTCATTACATGAACTAGGTGTGGTTCTTTACAAAAAGGAAACAACTAATTGTGAGAACAATGAAATTGTTTTCTTGGTTAAAGTACTAAGGTTTCACCTTGTATAACCAAGTGCTACAAGTGATCGCAAGATCAATTGAGGTTGTGCGTGAAAGATATAATTCTTTATGCATAAAAACAATAAAGTTCACATAGTCCCAGAAGGGACTAAACGGACAATACGTCAACCACATAAGAGTGAGCATGAGAAACACCAAACATCGATCAGATGCTAAACTTATGCAAACTAGACATTGCCAGTTGTGCAAGTGGGAGACTATTGGATGTATGCCCAAAAGGCAATGTATTTATACATCTATTTCATCAATTATGATTTGTATTCACTATGCTATAACTACGGTGGTTTCTGGATATGTGATTCAGGGGAAAGCCCACTCGTACGTGTAGAGAATATGAACACGTAAAATATACCCTAGTTCTTTTACGGACTAATTTGTTGATTGCTTGATGACACTGCTTTCCTAGTCATGGACATTGTTTATGTCAGCATCAATGAGTGGCATATTATTGGATAATAATATGGCTGGGTAAACCCAAGTTTTGGTATGCTAAGAGATTCCGTTAAAATGTTTCTTTGTCCTTAGCTTTATCACAGTAAGTTTATTATATGACATGTCCTATAACCATGAGGTTATTAGGGTTATGCATAATGGAAGAGTTACTTTGGTACAGTCAATGGCACGGCCGTAACTGGGTGTCGAAACGGCTGTTACTGGGTGGCTTCAAGGTGTGTGTATATCCTAATGTTCTGAGATGGGAAGTTACTCCTCGGTAATTAGAGAGATACGCCCTGGGCCCTCTCGGTATTATAAAGGTATCCAATATGTTCTGCAGACAATGCATGGTGAAGTTACACCATGTGGGATATCATAATACGGAAACGAGTAAAGGGAACTTACCGACAACGAGATAGACAAAGATGTAGTGAATCAATTTATTGATTCATGGCAACATCCACGGATCTATATCTCGGGTGAAGTTTTGGTATCGTGAGTAATGGGAATGATATATTAAAATAGCCAGCAGGTTCAACAGAGTGTCTTCGCATAACGGTAGCAGTTATTCAGGTCATCCACAGATCTGACAATGACCGGTGATTGGTTATCCAATTATAGCTACACGTTATCGAACCTGTAGGATGGCCACGCTTAAACTAGGATTGGTTAGTTGTGTATTATGGTTGGTCTGGAACAATGGAGAGAGTATCACCGACATAGTGTCTGCGTGATAGATATGATTTTATCGGAGAGATTGCATTGTGATAGAAGTTGCTATCACAGGTCGGAATTTATTCCGGAGGTTTATATGTTGATGGAAATATTTATCCGAGTATTTTGTCTGCGGACACTGAGTGTCTCGGATCATATAAAAGGTGTTTTATATGATAGGTAATTAATTCGGTGAAATATTCTGTAAAAGGAAATATTCAAATAAGAATTAGTTGGACAAAGTATTATTTAATTATGAGTTAATTAAATATTGATTAATTTAATTAATAAATAATTATGGAAAAATATTATATTATTTTGGAGCCCACCATGGGGCTACCAAGATGGGCCAGTGGGCCCACCAAGGTAGCCGCACCACCAAGTGGTGGTGGTGGGCTAGGGCGCCGAAGGGGGGGAACCTCCCCCGGCCGAACCCTAGTGGGCCAACCGGCCCACGGTGGGGCGAGGCGGCGGCGGAGGCGGCCGGCCTAGGGCGGCCCCACCCGCCAGGTCGGCGCACCGGGGTGGGCCCCACCCGCCTAGGTCGGTGCGGCCAGGGCGGGCCCCACCCGGCGGCGGCACAAGGAAGAGGCGGTGGAGGGAGGGGATGGACTCCAACTCCTCCTCCCATACGAATTGGGCAAGGGGAGTTTTCCCCTTTTCCAAACCGAGTTGGACTAGGGGAGCTTTCCCCTTGCCCAAGCACCTCCACCCCTTGGCCATCTATATAAACCACACCCCCTCCTATTTGGAGGACACACAAGATACACGAGTTGACGCAAGCTCTCAAGTTTAGATCCCTTCTACTTGGATTAGAGGAACCTCTAATTAGAGGCAACCTATCCGATTAGACTAGATCTAATATTTCTCTCTCTCCTTCTCATGTGTTGAGATCTCCACGTTCATATACACCAGTAGAGCTTCAAGCTTGGACGGCGAAGCCCTGCTGAACCTTTCCCGGCGTACGCGTGCAAGCTCTCGGAGGGGTGAGCTGTCGAACTCGACGGTTGACCCTCACTCTGCTGGATCAAGGTGACAAGGCGAGGAGGAGGAGGCGCCGGAATCTCTCTACCAGGCTTGGTTGAAAGAGACGGCGACGAGCTACATCGACACACGTCATCAACACTTCTTCCGCGACTTCGGTGTTGGTTCCATCTAGATCTTCGGATCTTCGTATTCACATGTATCTTCGTAGTAGATCTTGGAAGGTGTTGCGTAGCAATACAGAATTTTTAATTTTCGGTACATGCAACCCAATAATTCCTAGGTGGCATGTTAGCTCAAGTAAGTTTGAGTTTGCGTAAATGCGTTTATTGTTCACCTTTTGGAAAAAAAATTGAGAGGTTTTGTTGGTATGGTCTTCCTCAAATATCTACTATATATCTTATCGAGCAAACCATTTGCTTCAACTTATTATAATAATTGTTTCGCATGATTATCGACTATTTAGACCTAAAACAAGCCCATGTTCATCGACATGGAGTTTGTATGCAAAATAATGAAATATATTTATGTTTACATACTGTTGTTCCTCAACCACCCCACCAAAACAAAGAGAAAGAACAAGGCAGATAGATGAGTACCCGTCTCGTTAGCGGCATCCATGCCAGCCAGCCACCACTATCTCAGGGACTGGAGGCGCTCGACGCGAGATCCTAGCGGCCCTCTCCGTCTCACCGCCTCCTCCCCCGAAGCCAGTGCAGAGGGCCATTCATAGAAGTTTGGAGGTCTGGAGCAAAATTAACTTAACATTGAGAAGCTTACTGCAAGTCTAGGGAAGTCTAGGGAGGGGGCCACTGTACCCCCCCCCCCACCCCCCCCCCCCCACCCTTTGCTCCACCCACTTTGGACGAGGATTCACCATTGTAACCCGAGGCCCTTAATTAACTATCAAAATCCACTAAAATATATATAACTGTCAAAATAAAATAAACTATGTATGATGAAATAATTTAAAATGCATGTAAAATTAATATTCATCTCAAATAAGTTATAGATGTTTACTTAATTTTTTATTTTTATAATATTGGATGCACATTTTAGAGATGATATGATGGCCTGATTTTTTCCAAAACACTGCTAATTGAAAATGAGTGCAAATATAATGATACATATTTGACATTCACAAACCCAAAAAAATATACACTATTAAGTACTGATAAATAATCATCAATCAATTGCATATTGCTACAATGAAGACAACATATTAATCATGATTTATAATTTTCATCAACCAATCATTGTATCAAATTAGGTCATACTCCAGAACATTCTTTACCATGCGCCGGAGGACGACCGGCGTGGTCGAATTCCAAGTTTGCGGATATTTACCATTATCGACGTGTAATTTAGCGGGTCGTCGTTGATCACTGTAATAGTCGAGCAGTTGATCGGTTCTCGCACAATCACTGTTACCTCCAGGCGTGTACATGCTGCAGAGGTAGCCAATGTAATTCTCAGAGGAGGAGATGTCATATACAAGGCCAAGATCAACAACCTTCACCTGGTTGACGTGTCCGGCGCTAGTGGCAAAGAGGTTGGCCATGGCGTGCTGCTCGTCGAGTATCGGATTGCCGGAGCGATCGATTATATCAGCAGATGTCATCATGGGTGATTTGATCGCCGCTCGTGACCAGTCCGGGTGCTTGGTTGATCTCTATCGCAATGCCGTTGAGGTGCGTTGTCGGCAATCTGTAGTAGTTTCGAACCGCCTATTCACCTCTCCCCCTCTAGGTGATATCTAGGTCCTTCCACTATCTTCAAAACAACCCTGAGTTTCATAAAAAGGGAGTTCGTGCGAAAAAGATATCACATTCTTGGTGTTGGAGGTTTTTGTCGGTTCTTCTTTTAGATAGAGAGGTCAAAAGTTTCCATTTGTGGAATTATGATATTTAATGTTTCTCTTTGCGAGTAGTTAGAGCTTGTTGTTATTTTGAAAGCTTGCCAAGTTCATCGAAAGCTGAGTTCACAAGCAAAATATATCGCCTTTTTTGGTGTTTGAGGTTTGCCGGCTACCATAAAGATACGACCGGTTGCTATTTGGTTACATCCCAACTTCTGGGTGCTCGATACTGCCTGACTACACCCTAGTACCCTGCTAGCTGGGCATGCCCCAGGACAGTCCGGGCACTCACAGAATGACTCTAATAGGTGGATTTTTTTAGGGGTTTTAAAAGGGGTCTTCTTCCTCACTTAAAGAAAGGTTCTTTATTAAGTTTTCCCCACCATTGTTTACCTACTAAAGCTCGATTACTCTGCATCACTCTTATGTTTCTTGAATCTCTTTGAGGAAAAAAGGTAGATCTGGATCTACATTTCCCTCGAACCAAATTTATGTTCTTTGTGAAGGAAGCTTTTGGATCTGGATCTTGAATTCATTGGTTATACACCATTGTTCTTCCTCTTCAAATGGTCCCTATCATTTGTGTTTTGGTGGGTTCTAAGGGAGAAGAACTTGAGCATTCTTGGTGTTCTTGATTTGCAATCGATGTATGGTTTTGAGCTCTCTATGTCGATTCGTTCAAGTGAGAGACTTTTACTCTTGGAGGGTGACCTACTAGTTGACTTGGCGGTTGGTGCCGTAGTGACCTCTTCATGGAATATCGTGACGGTAAATTTTATTACAGATAGATTTTGACAATAAATTTACCAGATTTTGGGTACTTCCATTTAGAAATATGAGGAATCTCACTTAACGCCACAATGTCTCTAACAGTGCATTGTTGATAACAAATTTTTAGTATTGGTTGTGCCCATCGTTTTTTACTCCTTTTTAAGCCCATTTCAAGTACTAAACAATGTAACCCTAACTAATCAAAGATAGACAGTTCCTACCTAATCCAAGACAGCACCCTACAAATATGTTATGCTAATGGAGAGCACAAATAAGTTCATCCATGATCCACTGGATTTAAATGAACAGACAGCACAACTCATTGTGAATCCAGGCATACTTAAACCCCATTAACTCATCATCAGCATGCACGAACGCCATTAGCAACCTACGAGCCTACGCACGTGGCGCTACTCCGTAGGCTATGATGCGCCATAGAGGCCAATCAAGAGTTAGCATAAGCGTGCCACGGATAAGCTAAACAAGATTATTGTATTTTAGCCTTATGCTAAGCTAAGCTCACCATCCACAAGGACCAAGCTGTAGCAACAAGCAAGGTTTATTCTATATTCAGCCACTCCTCTGCATGATCTGAACTGAAGTCTTGCCAGCTCGTGGCAGGCAAAGGAACACCCTGCTTTTTTGTACTTTACTACTACGGCACACTAGGCAGTGCAAAGGCTAACGAACAACAGTGAGAGGGAGTGAGGAGGTACTAAAATAAAATAATTGCGACTTTGCGAGTGCAAAATTCGATCGGGTTCAGTCCATGATCGGAAAAGAGGGCAGAGAAGCGAGGGGGACGGGACGGGTCCCCTTTCGCCTTTGCCCGTCCGTAATGTCGCCATGATTCCGGTGGCCGGGCATGCCCGCGAGCTTTTGTGTCAGGTAAAGCTCACGGCGACGCGACCTCCACTCCAGCCACGCGGCCGGCTACTGTAGCGTAATGAGACGCGACGGCGGTGTTTAGGGGGGACAAATGATGATGCTTGATCTGTGATTAGTGTCTCATACCGTTGAAGAAGTGGGCACATGATCATATGCCGGCAGAGTCAGGGGCATTGCAGCACAGTGCACAGTACTAATAATAGTATTACTCCGTACTAGATTAGATTACTGACGCATGGCGGGCAGCAGTAAGTTTTTTCGCACATTTCAAAGAAAATTTCCCGCGGCAGGGGAGGGGACATCGTCGGCGGCGAGGGAATCGCACGCTTTCCCTCACAGCACAGGCGTCATCGTGGGGCCTCATGATGGAGGACGCCAACTATTTCTGCTCATTCCTTGTTCCCACTGCCACTTCCCCCGCATGTTCCTCCTCCTACGCAGCCGCTCTGTACGACCCGACACCACCATCGCTGTCCCTCCCGGGTACGATCACTTCGCTCGCACCACCACGATCCACGACGCACGCGCCGGCCAGAGTGGCACTACTACGTGTAGCGGCGGTGCTTGGCTGATCGATGCGGGCATGGATACTCCGTCGTCGACGTGGGAGGAAGGCTCGCAGTCCGACTACGCCGACCTCGACGACGACGATGGCATGGAGCTCCGGGTGGTGCTGCCTCGGCACCGCCGCGAGGAGGACGACGACGCCTCCGACGTGTCCTCCGAGTGCAGCGGCGAGCCGGGGAGCCCGTATGGGTCGCCCTACCCGCGCTGGCCGGTGTGCAAGCTAGCGACGCGGATGCCGCCGCCGCCGCCGCTACTAGAGAGGCTCGGCACGGCGCCGCGGCAAGCCGGCGGCATGCGTGACCCGAAGGCCGGTTACAGCGGTACGTGACGTCTCTGTTGCTTTTCGGGTTCGTCCTCGCGTGCGTACAGAGCCGTCATGCTAATGTACTTGCGATGGTGGGTGGAACTGCAGAGCTGCAGCTGATGAAGGAGAGGTTTTCGAAGCTCCTACTCGGCGAGGACATGTCCGGCGGCGGCAAGGGGGTCTCCACCGCCACCGCCATCTCCAATGCCATCACCAACCTCTACGGTAACTAACCACGCATTTCATTCCGTACGAGAAGAAGCAGAACAGAGCAGATGCTGAATGAACTCCGTTTTCTTCCTGTGCTCTGCAGCGACCGTTTTCGGGAGCTGCCACAGGCTGGAGCCCCTGCCGGTGGAGAAGAGGTCGATGTGGCGGCGGGAGATGGACTGCCTGCTCTCCGTCTGCGACTACATCGTCGAGTTCTTCCCGTCCAAGGAGATCCTGCCCGACGGCACCACCCGGGAGGTGATGGCGACCAGGCCGAGATCCGACATCTACGTCAACCTCCCCGCCCTCGAGAAGCTCGACGACATGCTGCTCGTAAGATCCGAGTCCTTTCGCACCTTCCTTCCTTCCACGAGACGGAATCCAAGAACTGCTGCTCATGTGGCCTTGATATTGCTGTTTGTGCAGGAGACACTGGACGGGTTTCAGAAGACTGAATTCTGGTACCTCAACGACAAGGGACACAAGGACAGCATCGACGACTCGGCGCCCTGCATTCCGGTGAGCCACCGCGGCGAGGAGAGGTGGTGGCTGCCCGTGCCGTGCGTCACCAAGCTCGGGCTCACCGAGTCGGCGCGGAGGGACCTGCGGCAGAAGCGCGACTGCGCGAACCAGGTTCACAAGGCGGCCATGGCCATCAACAATGGCATCCTCGCGGACATAAAGATTCCTGAATCTTACACGCAGACACTTCCCAAGGTAACCTCGAACCCCTCGCCCTGATATTTTTTTCTCGGATTCCTCTGAACAAGATTTTGGTTGGTTCTGACTTGTGAGCGTGCAGTGCGGGCGGGCGAGCGTGGGCGACGCCATCTACCGGCACATGTCGTTCCCGGGCAAGTTCTCGCCGGAGTACCTGCTGGACTGCCTGGAGATATCGTCGGAGCACGAGGCCCTGGAGGCGGCGGACCGCGTGGAGGCTGCGATGCACGTGTGGCGGCGGAAGGCGAACCACGGCCACTCCAGGTCGCCGTGGAGCGCCGTCAAGGACCTGATGGAGTCCGACAAGAACGTGATGCTGGCAAGCAGGGCCCACGACGTCCTGCTCTGCCTCAAGCAGCGCTTCCCCGGCCTCTCCCAGACCACCCTGGACGCAAGCAAGATACAGCACAACAAGGTACACAACACTGCTGTCTGAAAGCGTCGGCATTAACGGACGTACTGAAGCTTAATTTTCTACAGGCTTGAATTGTGATATGAAACTGTTTGTGCTGTTCTTGTGCTGCAGGACGTTGGGCAAGCCATCCTGGAGAGCTACTCCAGGGTGCTGGAGAGCCTGGCGTACACCATAGTTACATGTATAGACGACGTTCTTTTCGCCGACGAGTCCGCGAGGAAGATCTGATGATCATTTCTTCATCCTGCCTAGACCGGAAACCAAAATAAGGGTCCATACATCCAATCAACAATGTGTACATTATGCCATAACATGTAGTAGTAGTACTAATGGAAGATAGCATGAGCACAGTAGGCTACTCCTAGCTTAGCCATCCATGTTTGGGGTCTCCTCTTCATTCATTCCCATGGTCCCTCAGTTTTCTGTCATGAGTACAGTATCAGTTGCCACTTGTGAATGTTTGTTTCTCGTATATGGATGGGCATGGGCCTCACTAGTTGGTAACTGGCAATATGAGTTGTAGAAAATCTATTTTCAGAGTAGGAGCTGTAACACAGGAGTGTATCTCATAAACACAGATAATTATCCTGCTTTCAAGAGGAAAAATAGTCTGAATCAGTTACAAGTAACAATTTATTTACAACCAAACTTTTCCTTCCTGTTTATACACTTTACAGCAAACGGATATTGAGAAAATAAGCATAACAAAACAATCCTGGTGTTTGGGACCGCATTCATTCGGGATTGTACAATTAACACTTTTACTCGGCTCACTGCGAAAAAACTGTTATTCACTCCATCCGGGAAATGGAATTCAATCCTATCATGATGAAATGCCTAACTCTATAAAATCTGTTGAAATCTATTAATACCCACTTTACCTCTCCTTATAACAGAACACTGCTGAATCTTCATCTTCTTTAGAAAAAAACACTGCTAAATCTATAAGGAGATCTACAATCTTAGAGCCACAGGTCAAATACCATCTCCTCCAGTAAGTCATCAAGCATACCATCCCACACCTCAATGGCGACGTCTTCAGTATCGCAACGAAGGTCCATCCACGGTCCAACTTCCAGATCTTTCATCGCCACCTGATCTAGTGTTTTTGGAAGTTCAGTATCTACAATCGAGTCGATGCACTTAGCCACCTCTTTAACGAGTTCCGTTCCCAGCGGAGCTGGTCTCACCTTGTGTTTCAGAAAAGCTACCCAAGGATCACCACCAAAGAAGTTGTCACTTATCTTAAGAAGAACTTCTTCGACACAATCGAAAAGAAGAACCACATCGTCTGTCAGGCAGTATGACATTCCTACTTCAGCCAGTACAGATGTCTCAAGCATTGAAACATCCATATACCACCTCTCCGAGCTTCCCTTGGCCAACAATTCTGAAGTTTCTAGCACTGACTTGATGAAGGAAACCCTTTCATCTTTATCATAAAGAATAGTTGTTTGCGGTCTGTTTTGCAAGGCCGGAGATGAAGGAGTATCAAGTTCTTCGAAAAGAATTCTTGAGCTGGGCATGGACAACTCATCTGCAAGCATATAAGTTCTGTTGGATTACTAATCAATTGAAATACAAATAAAGCGATGTTTCTTAATTTCACTAAAATACCTTGTTTTCGTGTTTTCTGGCAAGGACTAGAACTATTTGCCAGGGAAGGATCCAGAACGGATTGTGGACTAAGTTTCACCTCTTTGTCATCAGCATTCTCTGGCAAGCAATCAAATGTCAACATGGACGGCTTGGCTAATCCAACAACTGCTGATGGACTACGATCGTCTTGTTCCTCAACAGGGTCCTCAAGAGAATGCAGGAGGACTTCTGGTAACGCATTCATGGGTTGTGGTTCCTCAGAAGAAAACTTTAGCAGAGGGGAAAAGTTATATTCAATGTTAGACAGGAAATTATCAACTTTCTGTAGAATAAAGCTCAACTTTCTACCGAAAGAAAGTATGGCTTACCTGGTTTGAATTTATTTCTTCGAAGCTTTCAGTCGAATGTTCGACCTCGGTACAGAGTTGTACGTTTTTCACTGCATCCTGCATGTTCTTAACATCTGCAAATAAATGGATGCGAATATTACATTACAACGACAAAGAACTAAATCCGAACAGAAGAGGATCTTACACTTCATGGTACATGAGCAACATACCTTCATTGATTAGCTCCTGAGAAATAGTGTGCTCCTCCAATAGATGGTTGCCATGATCTGTCCTGAGTTCATCCAGCTGTTTACCAGCTGAAGTGCTTGCGTCGGACGACACTGTCTCTTGGTATTCGCTTGGTGGGATAAAAATTTTGAACCATCATCTTGCTCAACTATTTGTAACCCTGAGTCTGTAGCTTCCTGAGATATACTGATGCCCTCCTCTGTAGGGCATTGACTGGGAGAAAATGTGTCATAATCTGGATGTGAAATTAATCGCCCAATGGATTCTGATTTACGTAAAGTCTGAGAAATGTCTTCATCTTGATTGTCTAGCTTCTCAATTAGATGTTTCCTAGCTTTTTCATAGGAGAAAGAGCCGACACCATGAGTGGCATCATTTCCCATGCAAATTCCACTATCTCTAAAGTTTGCTTCATTCACAACGATGGATGGTTGCTTAGATATCTCAGATCAGAAGAATCTGTACTTTCTGAACTTATCGACATACTTTCGACAGGAAACTGCTTCGGTGGATCAGCATTCTGTAAAGTACTACTCATGGTGGCAAGCCTTAGCCTCCTTCTAAGTTCTCTAAGAGAGAAATGGTGAGCAGGTTTGCCACTTTCAACCTGACCTTGCAAATTATTATGATTTGATAGTGGTGAAGAAGTTACACTACTTGAGATCAGACTACTCTGACCTCTTGCAGGGCTTGGCTTCAAGATTACTATTGTGCTAAGGCCACGGGAAGTATCATTTAACTGTGATGGTTTCCTCATGACTAGTTTATCCTCTTTCAAAAAAGAATTATGCTTTCTTTGCACTTTACGTGGTGAACCCTCCAACTGCTCTATACCGTTAGTCGCACCTTGCAACTTAGGTATTTCATCAGGTTCTGCTGGTTCTAACTTGGGACCTCCTAAAGATGTGTAAAGATTCTGGAGGCATTGTAACAATCTAGAGCTTGGGTCTCGCAGAAGCATCAGAAACAACTCTTTGTTTGAGCTCAGCAGCTGCAGTGCATCAACCAATTCTTTGGACCTAGCTTCACCAGTGTTGGCCCTGTTGGGTATGTATTCCGCATTCGCTGATTGGTGGCTTATTACCGCTTCGGCCACATCTTCAAGTGCTTTCTGAATAATAAAGGGGATCCGATTGGGATGTACGCCAGCATCAGCATTGTTCTCTTGGTTTGCATAATTACCAGATTCAGCCGAACCACTACTGTCTTGACTTTCATTATGACTTCTGTAAATTTCCATGAGAGTTGCACCCAAGTTTAGGTCAATATCAGATCCTTCAGGCAGATTCACAGACTTAACATCATTCGAGAGTACCCCAAATGTGTGTCTGTGTGTTTGCTTAAATGGCTGTGTGCCACTGGTCATCTCTTCTTCCATTAGCGCTTTAATACTTGCCCTGCCAGCGAAAATTCCTTCAACACCATGGTCTCTGACATCCTGAGAAAAACAATTTATTTGTGTATAATTGATCGTGTTCAGAGGTATTTACAAAATGTTAGAAATACTTCTGACCATGCTAAACTCCAACATACCGCTGCACCAATTTTGTATCACATCCTTACCTAAGCTAATATCATTTGTACATATGTCTTCAAAAGCTGACATAAGATCCAAAGTTACCATATTTTGAGGTTTATAGTGCTATTTTGTTGCTTAGGGAGAGCATTTATGTTTCTTCAAATCCACAAGTTAAACTTAAAAACCTACAGTTGAACAAGTATTGCTCGACAGTATAAAAGAAAATAATAGCAAACAGCATTGCGCACGTAATTATACCAGTATGAAAGTGTAGTAGAAGTAGTACATGAATACAAGCTACTCCCTCCGTTCCAAAATACTTGACGTGGGTTTGTCCAAAAATGGATGTATCTACACACTAAAAAAGTCTAGATAAATCCAAATTTGAACAAATGCATGTCAAGTATTTTGGAACGGAGGTAGTATCTGACAAGCAGTTGCAGGTTAAATTTAGTAACTGAACTTCCATTTTTTTACTTCCTTCTAAACGAATATTCAATATTTATCCTTCCTTTTCCCATCTATTTATTAAAGCGACTGCATGAATTTCCTATCTGAAAAACTGGACTAGTTTTAGATGGATTCAGAACTTACATCTGCAGCCATAATTCTATGGAAATCTTCAGTACCTTTTAGATCCCTTATAACTGCACAAAGGACACAGTTTACATTTAGCAAACCGGGTAATACATAAATCTTACTGGCATAGTGCAAGTACTCAATGTCACTATGTTCCTTACCTGGATACGTATTAATTCGTCGGCTCCCATCGGAAAGATATTTTTGACCACGTCGAAAGTCGAACATGCGTATTAGCCCCGACATGCAACCAACCTGAACCTTCTCCTTCCTCTGTTTGTAACTTTTGTTTGCCATGTTGGGGGACAACATGGCCAAACAGTGTTACCTTGTAAGGACTCTTTTCAGACAAGTTAACCTGAATGCAGAAAACACACCTTTAAGAAGAAAGTTGTGTGAACATTACAAAATTATTCCTTTTTTTCTACTCTCCCAAGTCCCAACAACTCAGATTTTCTCATAGTATCTTCCAACTAGTGAATGGTAGCACAACTAACTCCATAAACAATACAACATACCGAAGAAAATGAATGAGAAATAAAACAAACACAGAAGAGATAAAGACCACATTGTTGCAAAAAAGACAAATACCACGTTGTACCCGCCAAATAAAAATGCGGGCTTCTAAAGGCTTACAAGTTACATGCCTTTGTGTCTAATATTACATTCCTTAGTAAGTTTAACCGTGACGGAACAATGTTTTTGGGGATATCAAAAAGGCAAATATGCCACATATTTAGTAAAATTAATTATAATTGGAGCGACAGAAGTTTTCCAGATTATCGAAAAGGTAAATATGCTCAATAGATCAACTGAAATTGGAGAGGCAGAAGTTTCTCAGGGCATCGAAAAGGCAAACTGGTGAAATCTGAAGATTTCAACTCATTAACCCCTCATTTCCTGATAAAGAAAGGAACAGTTCTTTTTTTTTTTTGCGAATGAACGAAAGGAACAGGTATCATGTTGTATTAAGAATCTCCCGACGTATGCTAATAGATGACCAAAATGTTCGTTCTATAAAAAATGTAACAAAATGCAATATGCATCATTGGAAAACAAAGCACGGACGGAATGACTATAACAACTAAACTTCTGTCCGTATTGGAGAAGTTAAGTTAATCAGACGATGAGAGAACTAAACTTCAGAATTGGTTGTTTACCTGTTTATCGGTGGAGTATCGATCGAAGAACCCAGGCCTGCTGAATCCTCTGGTTTTGCCTTGTTTTGCGCCGCTTTGAGGCTCGGCACCAATATTCAGAGATAATAACTAGAAATCTGACCTCTGGACCTTCAGCAATGAAGAAACTAACAGATGGGAATGATCTCCTGATAGCGAGGAAACCCTTCCGTGATTCCTCTGTTTCCACAAGGTGCCCCCAGCCTTGGAATTCACGTCCAAAATCGATAAACTTGCCAAGCCGCAAGGAATAATCTCTCTCTCTCTCTCTTTGTTGTATGTGCGTGCGCGCGCTGATGACGATGGTGGAGGCGGAGGGTGGGATTTGGAGGGTGATTAGTACATTCAGTTTAGCGGATTAATAGAGGGGATTTGGATTTGACGTATGTCTCTGTTTCGGTGTGTTCCCCATTTTTCTACGCCTTAGTTGCTCGATCAAGCTCAACACGTAGTGGATGGCAGGAAAAGGCTAAGAGAAGAATACAATTTGACGTCTACACCCTTGAACATACTACTATTATCTATTTTTTGTCTCAACTCAAGCGTACCAAATAGACATGTGGTGGTGGAATAGAGGATGGATTTTGTGCTCCACGTTTGCACCCTTTGTTTAGGAAAATAATAAGATTATGTTCTAAAGATTATGAGAAATCTGGAAAAAATCAGCTATGTATAGACCTGTAAATTTTCGTGATAAGTCATGATTGTTTTGTTATTGACAAAAAGTGGCTATAGTTGCATTGGATTATTATTTTTCCACGGGGACGATATAATAAAAATATTTTTGCGCCAAAATTAAATATAATTAAGGGTGAGAGGGGAGCAGGGGATCATGATTGCTTATTTTTAGTTCGCTTGCGGCATCATGCCAATGTGGTTGTCATCGGGTGATGTTGTGTGCATTTTTATGTCGTTTTGCATCTACTTGGGCTTGCTTTACCAACAACGAGTGACTAGGATGATAGAATTGCCAAGGGGGCGAGATCCTCATGTGATCCTTAGGCGCTGAGAGTGGTTCTTTGAACAATGTGGTTGTGTTCGGTGGTGGTGCTTTCATGTTGGTTGGGTCTCGTGCAAATGTGTTTGTCGTCAGGTGATGTCATATGGTACCGTGTCGTTTTGCATTCACACGCGCTTATGTTGCACATCTGAGTGATGAGGATGTTGAGTCAGCATGGCAAGGGAAACCTCATATGCTCAACTAAGCAAGTGGGCTTTGTCATTGATCGATGTAGTTGTGAACGGGTGTAGCCGGGTGGTAAGGGTAGTCTCATGAACACCCAGTTCAGTTATAATAAAATAGGAGCATTTAACTCAATCAAATACAAAGCATAACCAACCAAGAAAAATCACGGTTCCTTCCAACATTGATTGTGATCTAACCTCTCGGTGTGGATGCATCGTGTGGGTAGTGCATCGATGTTGAGTTGGTGCTGGCGAGCCAACAATTGTTCACAATTTGTTTCTTATCTGCATAGTGGATTGTATGTGTTGTTTGTGGATTTTGGTGGCGTTGTTTAGGAAACTCGCCATGTTTGGCCAGTAGATTTTTCTACAACGTTTTTAACATTATATTGTGATGTTTTGCATGAAGTTTCCATAAACATAAGAACTAAACACAAGCTAGGAAATAAAAATATATAGTACACTTATTCTTCTTAAATTAATTTGTATTTCCATCAGTATAGAAAATGTCAGATATTAAATATTTAGCACATCATATTGTTTTATGACCAAATCTCGCCGGCTTTTGTCGCACATAATTAATATTAATGTGAGGTTTTCATTGTACCAAGATATATTGGTCTTCACTATAGGAATTAGGAAATAGCTATATTGCCATGCATATTGGTATTTCCACAAGCGAATCTGGACCGTTTGAATTGATATATAGTTGGTGTATCACCGCAAGACACTGAAAAATGGCCAGATGCGAATGGAAACAATCTGAAGGTTGCATCGGCAATTTTTCCTCAAGGCACGGGCAACAGCAGCAACTGTCATCATCCAATTCTTAATATCCACGATGTGACAAACCAACTAAAATATGATTCGTCAGGAATTAGTTGGGTCAGTATCGATGATGAAGCAGCAAACGGCCCTAAACTATTCTTCCCGTATCACCCGTTCATTTTCATTTTTCCACTTTAAACATTAATATCATCATGTCATGCGTTTCGTGTGGACCTCTCACCCAAGAGAGAGAGAGGTTCTTTACGTCGGCCTACGTACACGGGGCATCTACCATACGTATACATATACAGAGAGACCTGGTTTGGATAATATATATATATACCATCTGTATTAGCAATGGAAGGGGCAGGCAGGACTTGGCGGATCAGCCTGTCCGGCGGCGGTCGATCTTGTGGAAGAAGCGTTGGCGGAGGGGTCGTTGTCGTGCGTGTCGGCCGGTGGCCTTTGCGGCTCGCCATCATTGGCGAGACCGTGTATGCGAACACGTTGGACGACCGGTATTCTTCTATTCCGGCGACATCTCAACCTTCGTCTTCCTCATTGCTTTCCTTTTTCCCTCCGGGTTTTCAACTGAACGTCCGTTGTGGTCAGCGACGCGTGATGCACCATACCTGCGCTGTGATGAAGAAGATGATGATAATGCCACGGCGTGATTGCTCAGTGCGTGCTGTAACTCAGTTCAGTTGAGGGGACGCATCAGGTGCAAAGCTGAATAAGAAAAAGAGACATGCACGCACGTACACCATCATCTACAAGGAAAGAATTCCATTTTCTCAGAAGCACGGGTTGCACGCACGCATTGGGCTGCCGATGATAGATAGCGATCGACGCCGTCGAGGCCGTTTGCTGTCCCCTTCCGCTGCTGCAGCGACCACACAAAAGTGCACCAAGAAACAGAGCCTGATCTTCATCGCCGGACGGAGGACATGCAGCCTCGGCGACGCCGACGGCTGTCTGTACGTCTGCCGCTAGGTGGGCGATCCATTCGGCAACGTCGTCGCCCCCGACTAGCCTCGCAAAGACAGGTGATTTGATATGTCATTCCAGGACATCCATCGATCGATGGCTTAACAACCCCAGGGTTTTGTTACTACGTGCTCGGGTTTCGGTCGAGGCCAACGCCTCACGTGACACCAAGGTTTTGTCCCCATCCGTCAGCCTGCACCAGGAAGCGCCGGTTGTTACGGTGTTAGCGTCGTGGCAGTCCGAATCCCTCATGCATGCAACTGCCGATCTCGATCTTCTCCACAACTTAATCAAGTATATACTCAGAAAAAACAGAGGCAGGCGAGCCACTCTCTGACACTTTTGTCTTGTATGGTCTGATCGATGTATACTTGCGAGCAGCTCTGACAGTAGTACTTAAATAGAGCATCGTTGCAGCGTATAAGAAACTTCAGGCAACTGCAACGCGTCGACCCATTTGTTCACTCCGTTTGGTTAAAAATCACGCCTTAACATGCCGATTTAAACGGACTGTTGTTCATATTATGTCCACGTGTAGCCATTTTGGGCCCAAATTTGAGCCGAGTTTGTCGTCCGCGACGGACACGCTCACGTTCGTCTGCCCTGGTCCGACTGTCAGTCCCTCCGAACAGCCATTCACCACCGCGGGCGAGACCTTTAAATGGACGCTGGCAAGCCGAACCCTACCTCGCAAACCCTAACCCCACCCCACATCATCCCCAGGTACGGCCGCCACACCTCCGAGCGGGACCCGCCACCACTGCCTCAACACCTCCTAGACCAGATCGAGCACGCGCGTCGGAGCATGCTCGGCGCTATCGCGAAAGTCTGTACCACCGCATGCCCACGAGCACGGCGTGGGTCGGCATGCCGAGCGCATGGCCTCCGCGCCGTCTGCCGGAGCAGGTGAGGAGAACCATGGAGGAGGCGTATTTTGGCGTCCCCGACCCCTAGGAGGAGGCGTACGCCGTGGGAGTCGCGGATGTCGCCCCCGCCACCGTACCTCCTCCCGACGAGGAGGAGGACAAGAACAATTGTACTGTGTACGAATAAAAAAAGAACATGGACCGACGAGGAGGAGGACGAGGACCCTGAGTTCTCCTGCACCAGCGAGGAGGAGGAGGACAGGCAGGAGGAGGGCGCCAGCGACCCAGATCTGTAGGAGGCCATTTGGAGCACTCAGTCGAGACACTCAACGCCGACAAATGGGAAAGAACTGAGAAGAGACGATGGGTGTTTCTTTATCTTCAGACCCACCTTTTAATGCTGTGCTGTTTCTTTATCTGCACAAGACATTATTCTATTTACAATGTGCAGAATTTTGGGTGATGGTAAAGTTATTTACAGTGGCAGTGTGGTCGAGCCCACAAATGGGAAAGAACTGAGAAGAGACGATGGGTGTTTCTTTATCTTCAGACCCACCTTTTAATGCTGTGCTGTTTCTTTATCTGCACAAGACATTATTCTATTTACAATGTGCAGAATTTTGGGTGAGAAAGTTTGGCGATTTGCATTATTTTGCTCGTAAGGAAATACAGAGGACGACAATTTCACACAAGATTAGTAAGCTGCTAACTCAATTGCACGCTCCATCCCATACTGTCCTCTGCGAGGCCTTTCTGAATAGCTGTGAGTGCCGAATAGAGTTGCTGGGACACAGCTCCGACCTTCCCGTTCCCATACTCCACTCTGCGCATGGAAATGGGATCGATGAGAGTTGATTATTTGCAATAAAAGGAGAGCAGTTATTAGATAACATGGAGGAGACTGGCTAGTGCAGTTTTTGCCTGAAAGAGAATGAATCATTTAATTGGATAGCACATAAGCCGAACAACAGAATGAATCCAATATTGCAAGGACACTGCAGATTTTGTCTGAATAGAATGAACCATATAATTGGGGAATACATAAACCCAACAATTTTTACTTTACTTGTACATTCCTACACAGATACACCCACGGACACCATGAAATGCCCACTGCTAGGCACTTTCAACAGTTTTCTGTTGAGGTCTATCCCGTAGAGGTAGTCAGATTGGATCAGTGATCGATTTCTAGGTTTCGTAGTGAACCTAATTGGTTACTTCCAGTTACGTAAATCAATAGTTCGACTCATAGTTCGACTCGGCTGTTTATTTCTCAAACACCCAAATAGCACAAGTAGCAGAGAAAATAATACTTGAAGGTCACTGTATTTACCTTCTTCCACGGTACACTATGCAACCAACAGGTGATAACACAACGGCAGTCCCGGTGCAAAAGACTTCATCAGCGTCAAGCAAATCATCTATCACAATAAGGCGCTCTTCAACCTGAAAATAAAGAGCATATACAATATATTAAAAGGAAAAATATCATGTCCCTATCTTGTATTGTTGCTACGTAGGTAGCGTGAGCAGAAGATGAACATCCCTGTTTAAGTTACCTGAAATCCAAGGTTTCTAGCAATTTCAATTATACTTCTTCTTGTGATTCCAGGAAGAATTGTTCCCGTCAATAGTGGGGTAATAATAACATTATCCTGACAGAAAAAAATGCAATGTTGATTTTGCTACCAAAATAGAGAAATAAGAAAATAATGGCAAAGAATAGGACATGTACAGTTTGGATAAGTCAAAGAATTAATAAATCATCCTAACTACTAACATGTTAATCAGGTGATGATATTCTGCAACTGAGCCTTGTTCAGTTCTTTCATTCAGTAGATTCTGGAAATGCTCACAATATCACTGTGCAGACAAACCATTGGTACCAATACTCAAACTGACTTACACTGGTATGTTCCTAGATGCACTTGCAAAGGAAGCCAAATGGAACAAAGTCAACTATATGTACCTTCACCATGAATATATTACAGGAAGAAACTTCTTCCACAAATTTTTTATGCACGGGATCCAAGTAAAGAACATCAGAATGACCTTTGTCCTTGGCTCTTTTCTGGGCACTAACAACCTGCAATAGGTACCCAACAAAAGTACAAAGCATCAGGAACCACATACATGTGATATGTCGATGTTATTCCTGAGCTTATCAAACTAGAGAGATGAAGATATGCATTTATACACAACAGTAACTAGATTCCGATGCAAAATTAGTGCTGAGATGCATTTAGAAGCATAGCAGTAGTATGCAAGTTTAGGGTAAACGCAAAAATATTGTAAGCTGAACTATTATTCAAAGAGTGTGAGACTAAAGATGTAAATGATGTGGTCTGGGACCAGATGAATAAAATCACATTTATTGTAGAGAAAGGTGCATTACCGAAGCATAATTTCCAATGGTCTTAATATCACCAGTTCCGCCAGGTGCAGCACGGTGATATTCTTCCTCGGTCAGTAAGCTAATTGGAGATAGACCATTCTGAAAGTAAATAATAAGCCATTAGAATCTTACGGGTGTAACCGTATAAAATGGATACACAGAAAAGTGAACGAATCAAAATTCACTGACCTTAAAATAGTGACCAACAGGGCAAACAAACACGACAAACGTATACTGCGGGGCAGGTGCAACACCTAGAATAGCCCCACTTCCAATCAGCAGCGGTCTGATGTATAAAGAACCTTTGCCAGTGGGAGGTACCTGCAATGGAGCACACAATCCATGACAAAGCAGAGATCCATCACAATTCACTGTTCAAACAGAGATATGCCCTTACCCAACGCTTGTTTGCCAATATGGTTTGTTTGACACCTGATAGGAACTGATCAACGCTTGGTGCAGGCATGCATAGCCGATCTGCACCTACCCTCATCCGCAATGCATTTTCCTCAGGGCGAAAAAGAATGATTGAACCATCCTCTTTTCTATGTGCCCTAAGACCTTCGAGCAATCCCTGCAAGTTATACAGACATGTTATATAATATCCAACAAAATGGAGTAACAGAAAGAAACCTACATATCTGAAATCTATAAAGCTATTTTTATAAAAACACTGTTCAGCAAGCAACATAATCTTCAAGGCAAAGCAGGGAGCTAAAACAGACCTGGCCATAGTTTAACACCGCCGCAGCTGGGCTCAGCTCGATTGGCCCATATGGAACCAATTCACCCTTGGTGAACGCCCCGTCTGACGAAGATCTCATAATGTACATAAAGTCCGTCGGCACCAGCTGAAATCCAAGAGTGTCCCAGTTGAAGTCGACTAGGTTCGCGGTTCCTGTGCTGGAACACACAGCTCACACGAACAAAGAACAATTCAGCACAACAGAAAAATGCCCATTATGGAACAGCCAGATGGGAACCAAAGATTAACAGCTACTGGATGCAAATGCATATCGATACAGTGATAGTATAGTACTAGAACGTTTCGTTTATTTATCTCTTTCGTTAGCAAGTAAACATACGACATGATTAAAGACTACCGTTATTCCTTTTCCTGAGAAACCAAATAGTAGATTGTATCAATCTCTTTTACTGCACCATACATCAATTGTGCCTTCTGTAGGCACTATGGTGTGAATCAATCTCCCTTCTTTGCATACAATTCACTATTTCTCCATGTTCTTATTCTACCGGTAACATCAGAAGGGGCCTAGTTTGGTATCTCAAAACGAAAACGGAAGTGCACGGGCTCTAGTAGTCATACTTGTATGATGCCGCCATCAGGGTTGAACTTGAACACGGTGTCGTCCTCGCGGCAGGGCCTCCTCGTCTGCAGACGTGAACGGCGCCGCGGGGCAATTGCTTCTGAATCTGCAGACAGCACCAATCAATCATATGCGGGCAGGCCGTACCACTGAACCGGCCGTCGTGCAGTACAGGCTAGAGAGTCACCGACGAAAGCTCGCGTGAAGTTGCTGCCTACTTACGGGGAGTGAGGAAGATCGCCGATGCGGCGTGGGGGAAACCACCGTGGAAGCGGAAGCGAGGGACGCGAAGGCGCGGAGGTGGAGCTCCATTTGTATGTCGCGCCGGTGCCGGGGGGAGGGCGGCTGGGGAGCGGTAGCCGGTAGGTGGGGTAGGTGGTTGACTAGTGCTTGTCTCGGTGGGGGAGATCGGGAGACGGAGTCGCGGGTGTCGGCTAGGGAACGACGCACGAACGGCTCGACTGTCTGAAGAAACGGAGCAGTCTCACAGTCACAGGCTCGACTGCCATCAACGGACGAGATCACTGGATAACGCTTCACCAACAATATTAAGAAATAGGGGCACACCAATTTTAGCTTTCTGTGCATTTCAAAAAAAAAAATTAGCTTTCTGTGGCGCATCCAGGGTGGGTGGCGCATCCCCCAGACGTGCGCCACAGAAATCCACGGAATAAAAAAATCATGCGCCACAGAATACTTCTACAGGTATTCGCGATTTGTTGCTGCCCGTTGTACAAATACAGATATATATATACAGGATTTATACGGATATAATAGAAACAATAATATATTTGACACGGTATATGAAAACAGAGACATTACTATGTTATCACATTACTTAGAGCCCGAGATACATACATATAGTGACAAGTGCCGAATTTTTGCACAAGTCTTGATACAAAAGTTCATCATTTCACACATTACAAATGAAGTGGTCACCGCCTAAACTAGGATCAAATAGAGTACAGCGGTGATGATGGTGAGCAAGAGCGGGAGCACGATCATGAAGCCTTCTTCTTGATCGGCGCCGGGAACGGTTTATAGCAGTCTTTCGTCGTCCACGTCCTGGTGTCATGCTGCATATCTAGGCGTTCTTCGATCTCTCTCTGAGGCAACCCTGGAGATGGATTGAGATATATATTGGTTAATAATATAAATAGAGTATGATTTATTCATCTAAGTGGATAAGTCTATAATAAAGAAAATACAGAAGCACTTCTTGCGAGTGAGGCAAGGCTTTCTTTTATAATACATCCTACCTCTGGCGCTGTGTAAGGACCCCCTTTTGTGTTGACATCTTCGATGATGATTTGCGATAACATCATTTGGATGCGATGGAAGTCTTCTCTAAGTTCAGCATCGGTGATATCCCCCGCACATTTGGTCCATTCTTGGAGACTAGATGGCATCCTCATTTTCTCTGCATCCCGGACAAACCCTTTAAGGTGATGGAGGACGTAGAAGGCCTCCTTCACGCTGCCAGGCTTCTGCTTGATGCAAGGGAATTCGGTCACATGCTCGAACCGGTGTTTGTTGTCATTCCTGAGACATTCCCCCTGATACGTCCAAAACGTATCTATAATTTTTGATTGTTTCATGCCATTTTTATGCTTTTAGCACTTGTTTTATATTAAGTTTATTATTTATTTGGACTAACCTACTAATAGTTGCAAAAGTGCACAATGTTCTTGTTTTACTCTTTGATGTGTAGAAATTATCAAGAATACAAGAGGAAACCTTGTTGGAGTCGAATTGGGACTTTCCTGAAATCTGTCTGAGAACTTTTTACGAAGATTGCCAGTTTGACCCTCGAAGATGACGTCAAATGGAGACCTGGCTGTTACGAAAGTTGTCACAATTTTCCATACGAAGATTTTAAGCCCGAGATCAGCCCAATCGGAGTTCGGACGCGGCCTGTAGGCCCGTTTTGGTGGAACCCTAAAAGGGGGTGACGGAAATCCGAGAAGATATATAAAGGGAGGAAACCTAATTCGTGGAGGACTCCTCCACCCACGAATTTCAGCCACCAAAAGCCACGTTTTTGCCTCCCCCATGGATCCCATCTCCATGGGGGAGGGCTCCCAAGAAGCCATGAAGGAGGGAGGCTAAGGGGCGGCGCTCCCCAAGCTTGCCGGCGGCGGGGAAAGGAGTTCCCCGCACCGCCGGCGCCGCCGCCGCCCTGCGCCCCGCTGCCCTCTCCGCCGTCTTCACCGCCATCTCCATCACCATCTCCTCCTTGTATTCAGTGGTTCATCCTCCCACAAACCTCTGTACCGTCCTATGTAAACATGGTGTTTGATGCTATAATATTTATCCTATGATTTACATCATGTTTCCGTAGTTTATTTGTCTTTTGATTGCTTAATTGAATGCATGAGGTTCATTAGAGTTGTATGTCTATATGGTGCTGTCCTTTGGTGTCCATTATATTTGTGCGCGCATGGATCAAACACCCTAGGGTTGGTAGTATTTGTAACGAAGCGGGGGAAGTTCTGCCGGAGTGACAGAAACCTGAGAACGCGAACCGATTAGTTGCACGTATGGGAGTAAGAGGACCTTGAACTTAAGGCTATGGTTGGGGAAACCTTAATGCATTGTTAGTATTTGCGGATGCTTTCTAACAATCCAATCATATAGTACTTGTAATCCCAAGTAGTGGAGTGCATGTATATTTAGCCTCTCCCACATAGAAAACTGCATCGAAGACAATGAACCAAGTACCTTCACTAATTAATCTTGGACAAAGCCACCACAATTACCACCACTTTTCCACACTCATGGTACTGTTAGTATATGGTTACTTAGTGTATTTTATTGCTGCAGCACTAACATTTACTTTCTTGTATTTATTATCTTGCAAAACTACCTCTCATACCCGTATTGCTACCGTAGTTTTATTTCTAGATAATGCAAACGTTTAGTGTGCGTAGAGTTGTATCAGTGGTTGATAGAACTTGAGAGAATACTTATCCTACCTTTAGCTCCTCGTTGGGTTCGACACTCTTACTTATCGAAAAGGCTACACGCGATCCCCTATACTTGTGGGTTATCAAGACCTTTTCTGGCGCCGTTGCCGGGGAGCCATAGCGTAGGTTAATGTTCTTGTGTGCACTTGTTTGCTTTATCTCTAAGTAGTTTTTATTTTCAGTATTAAGTTGTTCTTTATCTTACTATGGATAGGGAATGCGAATTACAAAAAAAATTAGGTGTAGTTGTTATCTAAAAACGTTTTCAAAAAGAAAAGTGATTGGAAAGATGAGTAATGGTTAAATGGGGGTCGACCTTGAACACTTGTGTTCATGCCTATGAAACCAAAACAAATCTTTCCATGGAAGCTTTTCATTAAAAACATGTAAATATTGTAAATATTGTGTATATACCTCTGTACATAAAAATAAAATGCTAATTATAGTCTTTAGTTAATTGAAAGTTGATAGTTTTACTTTGCTGTCCAGAAACAGATTTTCTGTGCTCCACCGTATTAAATGTTTAAAATCACCAGAACGTGATCTTGATCTGAAATTTCTTGAGTGCAAAGTGATGCTTATTAGCTTTCTTTCATTAGACTAACTTTTTCTGATTTAAGGTACGTAGATAGGTCGAAAAATTCGATCTTTACTGACTGTTCTGTTTAGACAGATTTTGTGCTTCTCTGTAAATAAAATCGTGATAAATCTCAGAATAGTATTTTGACTTGAAAATTTTTGTGCATAAACCTGAGATTATTATCTTTCTTTCATTAGACTAAAGTTTTTCGATTTGAGCTACTTAACTATCTCGTTGAATGCCATCTTTACGGACTGTTCAGTTTTGACAGATTTCTTTGTTTATTCAATATTGTACTTGGTGTTGTTAGTTTCATTAGTTTTTCGACGGACAACGGAAATCATGAACACCTTAGTATATACAGTGGCTAATGTTGAGTAAAAATTATAAAACTTGTCAATGCTTGAACATGAGTGGATTTTATTTAATGAGTACTAACCCTACTAATGAGTTTTGTGAAGTTTTATGTGGATGTAGCTTATAAGATCTAATCAATATGGTGATATGAGATGAATAAGAAGACGCAAGAGCTCAAGCTTGGGGATGTGTAGGTGCATCCCAAGAACATATTCAAGAAGATACAATCATCTAAGCTTGGGGATGCCCGAGTCATCCCCCTATTCATCAACTAACATGAGGTTGTCTCGTTCATACTCTATATTACCCGTCCACATGATATGTATTGTCTTAACTTGTATTATAATTGCTTTTATATGTCTTGGTTTTACCTTCTTTAGTTTTATTAGGCTCCTTATTTGGTTTCGATTGCTTCTTTACTTTCACTTATAAATTCAAAATAACAAAAATATTTTCTTTTGTTTTGCTTCTTTGTTTGGTTCTTTATTTTAATTTTATTTGGGTTTTACTTTTGATTTTTTTTAGAGTTTTCCTTGCTGTAGCTAGCATGTTTAGGTCTTGCTTAGCCTCTGGTTTCTTAGTTTATCAAAAATAAAGTACCAAGTTTTATCCATTTAGCTTAGTTGATACATATGTAAAAAGTGATTTTCTGTTTTCGGTATCTACTGCTTATTGCGCGATTTTTCATATTTTACTGGAAGCTCTAAAAATCACGAAAAAATTACTGATGTTGTAGCACCTAATCCTCTGCATGTACAAAAATTGGCTAAAATTTCGGGCATGTTTAAGTGCACCTAAAAATTGCGTTTTCCAGCTGCTGTTTTTCTGGACAGATTCTGACTTTTGTTGCAAGAGTGGCCTCTTTTCGTTTTCATTTGATTTTTAATGGTTCTTACCTTTCATTTATAAGTTGGCCATTTAAGCAACCTTTCTGTAACTTAAAAACAAAATTTTATTTGGTTTAATAGTAGCACTTGGGAAATATTATCTATTGTACTAATGTCTAACCGCAGAAAAGAATGGGAAAGTTTTTGTGTTGAAGTTTTTTCACAGAGAATGAAGGAACACCAAACTATGGAATATTGAAGAATTACCAAAGTCATAAGCTTGGGGATGTCCCCGCATCCCTCTTCATCAATAACCCCACGGTTTGCAAACCTTTAAACTTTGTTTTTTGAGCAACATAGGAACTTAACTAAACTTGAAGCGGCTGTATTTTATTATCTATTTATCTTAGCATCAAACACCAGTTACATTAATAAGTGGATCGTCACATATTTTATTTATCCTCTGTTTTCAATGTTTACTTGGTTAATGGATTACTTGTTGAAACTTAAAAATGATGTGTGAATAATACTGTTTAGTAGTTTATGTTTTCTTATGGTTAGTCTCAACTAGCTAATAGTGCATATTATGTTATTTTGATATCAACATGCATTGTCCTGTTCATAAGATGGTATGGTATTGTGGTATCCTCCTCTGAATAATTCACTTGAATCGACTTGGCACATGCTCACACATGTTATGACTGAAAAATAAAAGTCAATTAAGCCTTGATGATCTATTTTGCCTCAGAGTTTTAGTATCGTTTTTATGCCTCCGTTAATTTTATTTTGTCGCAAGCATGATTATGACCGTTATCGCTCTCGTGGTTGTCGCTTCCCAGTCTATTGCTAGCCTTCACTTGTACTGAGCGGGAATGCTGCTCGTGCATCCAAATCCTTAAAACCAAGTTATCCCAAAGAGTCCACCAAAAAATTCCTATGCATGGTATTTCAAGCCATTCCAAGTAAATTTGCATGTGCTACCTTTAAAACCTTCAAAATATTTCTCTTTTTGTGTCAATGTTTACTAGCTCATGAGGAATTAGTGTGGTTATTCTTTATTCTATTTGTCAAATGGACTTTTACACCTGGACTAGTGGCATATACATCCGCTTATCCAATAACTTGCAAAAAGAGCTGGCAACGGGGTGCCCAGTCCCAATTAATTACAACTTTAACCAATTAATTCTCTTCACACTTTTGCCCTGATTCATCAGTAAGCAATGACAAACAGTGAAATACCTGAATGTGTGTAAACCAAAGAGAAAGAGGGATGATCTGCCTTGCTGGTAGAAATAACGTCCTTCATGGGAGCCGCTCTTAAAAGTCCGTTTGACAGGTAGAATACTGTTCTCACCCGCTACCATTCGTTGACAATTAACAAACACCTCTCAAAACATTTTTACCTCTGTTTTTAAAACAAAAAGCTCTAGCACGTGTTAATCCCTGCTTCCCTCTGCGAAGGGCCAATCTTTTATTTTTATGTTGAGTCACCATCCTTTCTTTGAGCACTTCTTCGAGAGCATAGCTGTCGTTCTTAGTGTAATGTGCTTGTCCCAGAATACGATTAATTGAGGTATAACCATGATGCTTTTATCTTTGATATCTCTATATCTAGTCTTCACTTGAACTTCAGAGGTGCCTTGGCATTTATGTTTTGCTCCACAATTAAGGGCAAGCGAGATACCACTCTATCATGCTTTATTATGGTCATTACAATCTTGTTGATGTTTATAAATTTCATGTTATAAGCTCTTAGTTCGTTGATACTTTTCATTAGGAAACATGATTGCTAAGTTTTATTATCCATACATCATGCAATTGTTAAAGACCTGATCATAGCATTTACAATCAAAAATTATTTTGTTATCATTTACCTACTCGAGGACGAGCAGGAATTAAGCTTGGGGATGTTGATACGTCCAAAACGTATCTATAATTTTTGATTGTTTCATGCCATTTTTATGCTTTTAGCACTTGTTTTATATTAAGTTTATTATTTATTTGGACTAACCTACTAATAGTTGCAAAAGTGCACAATGTTCTTGTTTTACTCTTTGATGTGTAGAAATTATCAAGAATACAAGAGGAAACCTTGTTGGAGTCGAATTGGGACTTTCCTGAAATCTGTCTGAGAACTTTTTACGAAGATTGCCAGTTTGACCCTCGAAGATGACGTCAAATGGAGACCTGGCTGTTACGAAAGTTGTCACAATTTTCCATACGAAGATTTTAAGCCCGAGATCAGCCCAATCGGAGTTCGGACGCGGCCTGTAGGCCCGTTTTGGTGGAACCCTAAAAGGGGTGACGGAAATCCGAGAAGATATATAAAGGGAGGAAACCTAATTCGTGGAGGACTCCTCCACCCACGAATTTCAGCCACCAAAAGCCACGTTTTTGCCTCCCCCATGGATCCCATCTCCATGGGGGAGGGCTCCCAAGAAGCCATGAAGGAGGGAGGCTAAGGGGCGGCGCTCCCCAAGCTTGCCGGCGGCGCCGCCGCCCTGCGCCCGCGCTGCCCTCTCCGCCGTCTTCACCGCCATCTCCATCACCATCTCCTCCTTGTATTCAGTGGTTCATCCTCCCACAAACCTCTGTACCGTCCTATGTAAACATGGTGTTTGATGCTATAATATTTATCCTATGATTTACATCATGTTTCCGTAGTTTATTTGTCTTTTGATTGCTTAATTGAATGCATGAGGTTCATTAGAGTTGTATGTCTATATGGTGCTGTCCTTTGGTGTCCATTATATTTGTGCGCGCATGGATCAAACACCCTAGGGTTGGTAGTATTTGTAACGAAGCGGGGGAAGTTCTGCCGGAGTGACAGAAACCTGAGAACGCGAACCGATTAGTTGCACGTATGGGAGTAAGAGGACCTTGAACTTAAGGCTATGGTTGGGGAAACCTTAATGCATTGTTAGTATTTGCGGATGCTTGCTAACAATCCAATCATATAGTACTTGTAATCCCAAGTAGTGGAGTGCATGTATATTTAGCCTCTCCCACATAGAAAACTGCATCGAAGACAATGAACCAAGTACCTTCACTAATTAATCTTGGACAAAGCCACCACAATTACCACCACTTTTCCACACTCATGGTACTGTTAGTATATGGTTACTTAGTGTATTTTATTGCTGCAGCACTAACTTTTACTTTCTTGTATTTATTATCTTGCAAAACTACCTCTCATACCCGTATTGCTACTGTAGTTTTATTTCCTAGATAATGCAAACGTTTAGTGTGCGTAGAGTTGTATCAGTGGTTGATAGAACTTGAGAGAATACTTATCCTACCTTTAGCTCCTCGTTGGGTTCGACACTCTTACTTATCGAAAAGGCTACACGCGATCCCTTATACTTGTGGGTTATCACCCCCTTCTTTTCGAAGTGGCCTCCCTTTTGGGTGTAGCCCTCGAGAGGCTCATCGAGAACACCTTTTATTCTGGTGTAGTCTTTCTTCATGCTCAAACTCCCCGAGTCAAAATAAGTGGCAATGGACCACCTGGGCTGTAGGATGATGAGTGTGCAGTACTTGTCCCTGCTCAACACAATTGAAACGGAATGTTGGAAAGGATCAGCAATGGAAGAAATCTATAAGAAAACATAAGTTACGACGGCGGCGAGCGGATGTGTACTTACTCGGGAAAGAAAGGCACAAGAAGGCTTTTCTTCCTCTTGTTGCTCAGCATGAACCTCTGGAGGTACTCCGTCGCCATGGTCCGTGTCCTTGATCCTTCCACCAGCTGGCTGTCACGCATGTAGTAGGGATTCACTACCACGACGTACGGGGTATTATCTCTCTTGATCTTCATCACCATATTGAGCGCGTATAGGCGGACCAAGTTATAGTCCAGCCGTCTAGAGTGAAACAGCTTGAAGACGTCCTCGTACGCTATGAAGAACAGATCCGCGGGGGCTTCATGGACGAAGTCCAAGTCCTTTGGCTCCTGGGCCGTGAACACCGGGTAATTTGGATGCTCGTCTTTAAGAAGGAGGCCCTCTAGAATCAAGATAGCTTCATGCAAAGAGTGCATGGGTCCTTCTGTGAGGCGGAGCAGCTCCGGAGGCAGTATCGGTTTACCAGCTTCATGAACTCGGGTCAAGCCATCCGCACGGGGTGATACCATGTCTTCATGACCCCGGATAGTCTTAGGAGCTGGCTGGCTCGCAGAGGCGCCTGGCCTACTTCTCTTCCTGTGCTTCTTCTTCTTCATCTCTGGGGATGCTGGGGGTGCAAACCCCTCGCAAACCGACTTACGCAGTGTGCCAGGGCTAAAAACGTTAGCCGGTTGAGATTGATCGTCGGCCTCCGGAGGCGTGTCTTGAGATAAACCGTGGAAGGTCAGGCGCTGTGTGCATGCAGCGGGACGAGCAGGTTGATCGCCGTGAGCGCGGAAGGGTTCGTCATCCACATGTACAGGAGGCATGTACAAATCTTTGCTCGCGCCAGTGTTGAGGAAGCCATCGATGTCGATATTATCCTCATCATCGTCGCCGTTGTCACCAAATTGAGGTGCAACGTCGTTGGCTTTGGACGGCCGTTGCGGTACAGACGTTCCCAACAGTTTTTGGTGGCGGCTGGTGGTGGCGACGACCGCCGGTTCCTTTCGGGTGATGGCGACGGCTGCTTGTGGCGCCGGTTCCTTCCCAACAGTTTTTTGTGGCGGCTTCGAGGGCCGAACGATCGGGGGCCTCGAGGTGGCGCCGATGGTGCGCCTCAACCCCTGAAGACCCTCCCCAAGACGAATCTGGGTCTTCGGCCATTCGATGATCCACTTGACGCAATTTCCAAGGACCATGTGGTCCTCCTCGGCTCCCGGAGGTTGCATGGGGGGTCGATGTCACGAAACTCAGGCACTACCGTAGTCAACCTGACCTTCATCACGGCCTCGCTCATTTTAGTGTTGTGCATATCGCGGCTCATTGGTTGTACGACAGTGCCCTGAGCAACTTCCTTCAACTCGCCGCCGGCCCCCATCGTATGCAGTAGTATGTAAGGCATGTCCTGAGTCAACACATGTTGGGCATCATGAGATGGCAGTCATCAAAGGCATAGTTATAGAAGATGTCGCGGACTAACTATTTAGTTTACCTTGGTGATGGCGTTGAGTTCGGCTAATGTCGAGACAAGGGCGCCGGTGCCGGCGGCCAGCCTATCATTCACCGCCGCCACCGGCAGCGCCTCGGTATCTCCGGCGGCCGGCCTATCATTCACCGCCGGCACCGGCAGCGCCTCGGTATCTTCCGCGGTAGGGGGCGTCGGTGGGACCAAATGGAGCGGCGGCTGCGCCGCGGTGTTGGGCAGCGGGGTCACCAGGTTCGGTGACACGTTATTGCTGGAGTTGCTGCCAGCGTAGCTGGATGGGCACGTGTATCGGCCCCTGTCGACCTGTCGCATTCCAAGCAGCTAACCCCTCCATCAACCTAGGGGGTAAGATCGCCTGGAGCTTCTCCTCCACTAACTTGTCCACCGTGCTGGAGTCCACTTTTTCCTGCTGTAGTGACTCCAGCTTCTTCCTTAGCTCCATAACCTTGACTTTATCCCTAGTCGGCTTCCTCCTCTCCTTTCTCGTCTCAGCGTCCGTGCTGTAGTACTGGAGGAACTTCATGCTCGTACCAAAGCCGGACACACGGCCAGCTGACGTCGGCGGCGCCGACTTGTCCCTATTCTTGTAAACGTTCGTCGCCCTGTTGAAAGTCATGTCCCACGGCTCCGTCGACCCCTGGGACGACGGGCCGGCCTCAGCGTCAGCCTTCAACTCGTCCTCCTGCAGACAAAGGAAATTAAGGTGAACCCATGTAGAAATATGGCTTCGTTATCTAACTAGATCAACGCAATGGACTTTGAGATATCCGCGGTAATTAAATTCCTTACCAGCACTTTCTCGAATGCCCTCACATCGTCATCGTCGGTAATGAATTCCCCCGTCGCCTTGTTCAGATAGTAGCGGGACCGGATAAAGTTCCTAACCTGCTCGTCCGTGATTTTATGCCACGGGTTTTCTTTTCCCAGACGTGCAATCTCGGCATCCTCCTTGTCCCAAATGGGTTGTTTTCCTCGGTAACCGCCGCTTCCCAAACGGTGGTTACCTATGTTCAGGTCCCACATTTCCTTCCCCCACTTGGTCCATTTTTTAGCCTCGTCAGATTTTATGGACAACTTGAATGCCTCGAACTCTTCTTCGTCGAGCATTGAATCTTTGGCACTTATCATCTCCCAGCTGTCACCCTTATCAATCTTCTTCTTTACCCAGGATTTCCAGCTGTTCAAGGCGGTGCTCATCTTCGTGATGGCTAAACTGTACACCTTTTTGTTGAACGGCTCTGGGAACGTGTATCGTTGGTGAAGCTTCTTGAGGAGGTTTTCGACCAAAGCCTCATTGGCCTTGCTTCTGAGGTCCTTCGTGTTGATCGACATGCTTTTCCGGACGATGCACCCTAGTTGCATGCCGTACCCTTTGGCAAGCTCCTTAGGCTCCACTGGTAGGCCACTTGGCGTGACCTCAGTGAACACGTCTGTGACGTTGGCGAGCGCTTGCGGTGTCCGATCCCTTCTTTGCTTCTTCTGCTTCTGAGCGGTTGGGTTGCTGCCGGTACCACCATCCTTGTGGTCGCCACCATCGGTGGTGGTGGTGTCATCCTCATGGCCGCCACTAGCAGCTCCATCGGTGGTTTCGGCGTCGTCCTCCCGGCCCTCTTGCTCATCGTCGGCACGGTCGCCACGACTAGCAGCTTCGGCGGCCTCCACCTCCTCCAACTCCTGGGACAGAGCCCAGAACAACTTGTTGGCATTTCTAGCAACTTCTTCGACGCTCATGTGCTTAGAAGGGCCGGGCTCCACGTCGGCCGACATGTTTGCACTGTATTAAAAAGAGGCAAAAAGTTAGTACAACAAATATAAGAAAAAAATCACTTAATTTAGTATTAAGATACCTCGGCCCATGCATTAGTCGCAATACCCCATATGTCCTATTTTTAGCAAAGTCATGCTAAAATTCACGAAAAAAATCGGCATGACCTTTGATAAAAAAGGGACATATGGAGTACCCGAATTTGCCGGAACGGAAGTTAATCGACGTTCCGGCAATCTCAAGGGCCTCATGGGTACCTGCATATAATTCACAAATCATGTTGGCCGGCATCGCCGCCGGCCGGCCAACAACATCACATCAACACATCCACATCTCCGGCCGGCATCTCCGGCCGGCAACAAACACACATACAACATCCACATCGATCACAAACATACACGGCATACGGCAAAATCCACATCACCACATCCACATCTCACTTGAAATCACGCGGAGGTTCTTCTAAATTTCCTGCATACGGCAAAATAATGCATTAGTTAATTAAAAATGCATCTTCAAGACAATTAATTAAAAATGCATATTCATGATAAAGCTCAAAAAAAACATGGCAAGTGACTCAATGGATGAACCAATGCAAGACTGTCAAGGGCGGTAGAACATGGAATTTTCATTTTTGGAGTAGCAAATCCAGGAAATTAATAAAAAAACAATATCAATGGCTTGTTCTTAATCAAAGAAACATGGGGGAAGTACAATTTATACTCTCTTGCACTTTCAACATCTAAGTACAAGTATGAAAAACACTCATGTTCTGAGTACAAGTTTGAAAACCATTACTTGTAAATACACAATTACTTGTACTGGTAACCTAGCAGAACCATTACTTGTACTTGTAATTACATGGATGGATGGCATGAAATTTAACATGGAGACACTCACCGAGACCGTGCTGCTGCTTGCTGCGGTGGACGGCGGTGGGCGACTTGGTGATGGGATCCCGACCGTGCCTGCTGAGGTGCCGAGGATGAGGCGGGCGCGAGAGGGTGGGAGCCGGGCGGCGTGAGGCGGCGGACGTGAGTAGCAGCGGCACCGGCGCGATTGAGGTGGCAGAAAGGAGGAGGCATTGGAGGACGGGCGGCGAGGCAGTGGCTACGGCGGTGGAGAGGAGAGGAGAGGAGGCGGATGGGTCCGAGGTCGGCGCGGCCGGGTACGAGCGCGGCGCGGGTGGCGGACGGCGTCGAGGTGCCGCGGCGGCCGACGGCGGCGAGTTGGGTCGAGAGGGTCGAGAACGAGTGGTTGCGCGAGTGGCCGGGCATGGAAGAGAAAGGGGAAAGGGAGGGCACGCGCGCCTAAACGGCTAAGTTAAGAAATTATGTGGCGCATCCCCTAGCAGATGCGCCACAGAATTCTGATTCTGTGGCGCATCTGCTGGGGGATGCGCCACAGAATTCCGTGGCTAGAAGTGCTAAAAAGCACTGCTGGCTGTTATGTGACAAGCACACCAGCATAGCCCAATGGTTAGCCACTGAACTTGGAACTTGGGGAAGCCAGGTTCAAATCCTGGCTGTCTCACATTTTTTTCTTTAAAAAAAATATTTTTGGTTAAATTTAAAGAAAGAACACTACATACATTTGTTATTCTTTAAAAAAAATATTTTTAGTTACATTTAAAGAAAGAACAGACACACATTTTAAAGAAAAGAATATACACACATTTGTTAGTAGACCATTATTTTATTCATGATATACATATATATGCTTGTCTCACACACACAAATTAATACACAAAAAAGTCTTCTTCGTCCCGGCCGGTTCCGAGCTAGCTTCTCTTCTTTTCCTTCTTCGCGGTTGAATACTTTAGGCCGGGCACCTTGAGATTTATTCGCGTGAACGGACAACCTTTAGTAGGTAGGGAGGTCTTCCTTCTTTCTTTACTAGTAGTAGGCATGTCGAAGTACTTGTCGAATTTCTCCTCGATCTTCGGATCGTCGTTCTTGTCCAAGTCTTCCTCGTTGGCGTCTCCTTCCATTCCGATGATGCTCCTCTTGCCCCTCCCCACGACAACACGGCTATGCTTTGACGGGTCAATAATGAATAAGCATTGCTCAACTTGGCTAGCGAGTACCCATGGCTCATTTTTCTCGGAGGCATTCTTCGATTTGGCATCGGGTATTACCATGGTGGTGAAATACCAGCCTTCTTTGACGACGTCCTTTGGCCCATCTCACACGGAACATTGGCACCGACTCTCCACAGTAGTTGAGCTCCCATATCTCCTCGATCCTTCCGAATAATCTTTCCTTGACAGTAGCCTCGTCATCGCCGTAGGATAGCATAGTTACTCCTGAGTTTTGATATTCGCTATTCCTGTCCTTTTCCTCGGTGCAGAATCTGAAACCGCTGATGTCATACGACTGATAGGTCCTTACGTTGTGCCCGGGGCCTTTGATAAGGAGAATATGAGTTTTTCATCTTCCGTAGATGGCGTTATGCTCGCTGCTTGAACCAGTTGCCTTTTCTTGAACCAATGCGTGAAGCTGGAGTTGTGCTCTCTGGTTACGTCTCCCTTCTTCCTCGGCCGGCCCAGGTCGATGTAATTCTGCTCGATTAAGTTTTTGTGCTCTTCCACCCAAGGTTCGATCAATTGTAAGTGTTGTAGCGTGACCCGGTGAGCAAATGGTGCACACGACTTTCTTGGCCTCCTCGATACTAGTTGGAAATGTGTTCCCCTCGGGAAGACGATCATGCATGAATTTCATGCTCTTGGTGAAGCTCACGTCGGTCCATTTGTTTTCTGCCTTCATCTCCAGAGCATCAAACGTTACTTGCAATCGCGTATCCTGTGGCCGGCACCCAGGATACAACGGAGTCTTCCTGTCTATCTCCATTTGCGCCAACTTGGCTTTCTCTCTGGCTGCAGCTCTGACGCTGCTCGTCTCCTTGAGGAGCAGTTCTTGAACATGAGCGTCCCGCAAGGCCGACTTTAGCGGGTTCTACGTGTTCGCGTCTTCTCCACCACCATCTACTCCTTCATCATGACCGTGTCCGCCGACATCTCCTTCGTCATGATGATCTTGTCCGCCGACATCTCCTTCGTCATGATGATCTTGTCCGCCGACATCTCCTTCGTCATGATAACCATGTCCGGGAGACTCTTCGTCTTCTCGCCCGCCCTCGTCTTCATGCGCACCATTTGTTGTCGGCGCCTGGTTGAAGCCTAGCATGAAACCGCGCCTGGGCAGGTGATCCTCCAATTGTCCGGAATCAGGGTCGATCCAGCTCACGAGTTTGCATGTTCGACACGGACATCTTATCTGGCGCCTGTTGCACCGAATCATGTCCGCCTTCGCTTCTTCCTTGTATCTACTGATTCGACCGGAGCTCATGTTGACGACCATGGTTGCCTACGCGGTATACATAAAGCAGAAACGAGAGTATGTTAATTAGAACCGCAACATGCATACACACAGACACACACATGCATGGTTGCCGGAAAAATTCGGCATGACCTCTCCTAAAAGTAGGACATATGGGTAGTGCAAAAATTTGCCGAAACGGAAATGAATCAACATTTCGGCAAACATCCATGCACCACGCCGGCGCAAGCAACAACAAAAAGCAACAACATGCAAATATTCATGCACACCACACAAGCTTCATGTATAAACATCGTCTCGCCATCGTGCAAACCGCCCACGCGTGACAAGCGCTTCACCTACAACAAACATCCATACACACCGCCGGCCACACAAAACATGCATATGCATGTCCATCCAACAATACTCACCTAGTAGATTCGTTACCGAGACGTGACCGTGATCGATGAGAGAGTGTGTGGTGTTGGAGAGAAAATAGTGGAGAAAAAGAGATGTATTGGGAGAGGAGGAGAGTATATATGGAGGCTCCCCAAGCACTCACCAATTATCTATCAAATAAATTAGGTTTAACTACAAGAAATGGAGAAAAGTATGGGCAAAATGGGATGGAAGGGAGGAGGAAGACAAGCTGGGTGGAGGAGGAAGAAGAAAATGGGTGGTAAGTAGGGGCTGCCACCTTTTTGTCAATCCGGAAAGGGTTTTCTGTGGCGCATGGGGCCACATGCGCCACAGAAATGGCGCTTTTGTGGCGCATGGGACTAGATGCGCCACAGAAACCATAATTTCTGTGGCGCATCGGGCCCCATGCGCCACAGAAAGTGCACCCACCCAATCATTGGGGGCGGGGCCCACCCTATTTATGTGGCGCATGAGTCTAGATGCGCCACAGAAATGCGGATTTCTGTGGCGCATCCTGTCCAATGCGCCACAGAAAAGGCACCGGAGTATCGAATCCAACCATTGGTGGTGGGGCCCACCATATTTCTGTGGCGCATGTGCATGCATGCGCCACAGAAAAGACGTATTCAGTGGCGCATGAGCAAATGATGCGCCACAGAAAGTGGTAGAATTCTGTGGCGCACCACCGCGGATGCGCCACTGAATAACTTCTGTGGCGCATGGCTGTAAAGGTGCGCCACAGAAAGGGGATCCACCTATAGCCTATTTCCTAGTAGTGCAAGATCCAACGGCGGAGACGAGTTCCTTTTCAAACTACTGTTTAAGTTCCTAATTCGCGCCATTAGCGCCAAGTCTGTAATCGCACTAAACCTAACGATGTACTTGCGTGGTCCTGCTCTTTCGATATAAAAGGGCGGGAGTGGGAGGATGGGAGGCACGCAATGAAACCCTAGTTTAATTTCCAAACATGTTTTCCTCTCTTGTTTGTTTTTCTTTCCTGTACTGAGGAGCACCGGCTCCTTTCTCCTTCTTCCTCCTCTCCGGCAAGTCGGCGGCCACCGGGTCCTGACAAAGTGGTATCAGAGCAGTATGGTCACGAGCACCGCTGCCCCTCCCTTCCCAAACCCCTACTACCTATAGAACCCAGCTTACCCCCGAGCCAGATCGTAGCTTCCCACCCTCTCCTCCCTATTTCTTCCCAAGACACGAGGTTGCTGGATCCGTTCCGATCTGGTCGTAAAATCCCTCTACGAAGATCCCTGTACTCCACCATGGCAGCAGGCCGGAGATCTAGATCGGTTTCACGCGAGAGGGCTGCCGCGGCAGGAAAAAGCACGGAACAAGCTGCCGTCTCGGCAGAGAAACCAGCGGATCTCGCTGGCTCGACAGAGGAGACCGGTGAAAACGAGGGGGTGGATGATTTCGAGCTGGAAGAGCGGATCCGGGAGAACATACCAAGGATGGTCATGAACTTCGGCCGCCGCCTCGACACGTTCCAGACGGAGACGTCATCAGCTTTGTACGCCCTCCAAGGTGATATAGCAAAACTCACATCTATCATGGCGAACATGTCCTCAAACATGGCTCGACAGAGGCTTGATCCTCCTCCAGAACCACAGAAAGCTACACGCTTTGCCACCCCACCACCCCTCGCAAGCCACTCCCTTTCCCCAATCACCGAGCAGATCACACCAAATTCTGCTAGTTTTGCTCCACAAACAACACCATTTCCGCCACATTTCGGCAAACTCTCACCGGAGCAACTACCCCACCCTCCATCCCCAAGCTACAACCCAAATCAGGCTACCCAAAACCTCACCCAACCTACTACCACAACCACAGCCCCAATTGTCGCCACTCACCAATACAGCCAACACACTAGCCCATCTTCTCAGCCCTAGTACTACCTACAGCAACCACCAAAAATCCACACCCATAACCCAAACCAATCCTACTTCGTCCCAAAACCACCATCACAACACAACCTATGAACTTCACATCCATGCCCCACATGTCGAAATTCCTCTGTTTCATGGGGAAAAACCCTCGAGCTTGGCTGCTGGAATGTGAAGACATTTTCAACCTCGTCAATATCCCTACGGAAAGTAGAGTTAAATGGGGAATAGCTCACATCAGAGGTCAAGCTAAAACTTGGTTGAACAGTGCTGGTTTAAATTTGCAGTGCATTACCTGGATAGAACTTAGCAGCATACTAGTGGAGAGATTTCGTGACAATACAACCGTTGATCCCATGGAACAGTTGCAGCTCCTGCGGCAACAGACTACGGTGAGCAGTTATATAGATGCTTATGAGAATTGGATGACACTAATGAAGAGGGAAAAACCCTACCTCCTTCAGGATTTCTTTGTTGATAGATTCATCAGTGGGCTAAAAGAAGGTATTCGTCACACTGTTTATTGTCAGAAACCTGCTACTCTAATGTCTGCTTATTGGTATGCACGGCAATATGAAAAGGCCTATCTAGCTACTACCAAAAGACTAGCTGCACCAGTGCTTAACCAGAGAGTTAACAACAATGCTGCACCCCGGCCAGCAGTGCCTAGAGACAATAGAATCAGAAACAGAGAGCCAAGGAAATGTTGGTATTGTCCTGAAAATTGGACCATTGGACATAAGTGCCATCAAATGCAACAAGCTCTTAATGTAATTGAGCTCCAAGGCCACTATGAGGATGTGGTACCAGTACAAGAATTACAACAACCTCTTCAAGCTCCTCCAGAGCTCCCAGCTCCTCCTGTAAAACCTGTGCAACAACAACCAGTAGTACGTCATGGTGCTGCTCCACCAGCAGTTCCAGTACCACCAGCTCCTAGGGAATTATGCATGAGTATATCTGCTGCTGCTTACACTGGTTGTCCTTCTGATTCTACATTATCATTCTTGCTTCAATTCCCTAAAGTACAAGCCCTGGCTTTAGCAGATACAGGCAGTACTAACACATTCATGGATTATCAGTTTGCTGTGAAAAATAATATTACCATGACTAGTGTACCTGCTCGAACAGTGAAAGTTGTTGGTGGGGGCATATTATCTTCTGCGGCAATAGCATACAATTGCTCCTTTACCATGCAAGGCCACAAATTCAAAGGTGATTTCAGAATACTGGAGCTACAAGGCTCAGATATCATATTGGGAGTCAATTGGTTCAAACTGCACAATCCTGTCACCTTTGATTTCATGAAAAGAACTATTACACTGCCAGCAATGGTTCTCTGCAAACATTTAATGATCATTTGTTCCCCAAGAAGAATTTCCTGATCTCATCTGACAGTTGCAGCCAGCTGATTGCTCAGGGTGCACAAGGATTTTTTTCTCTACTCTGCTGATGATGAACATGCATAAGAACACACAGAAACAACCACCAAAATACCTGATGAAATAGGTGATCTGCTGCACCAATTTCAAGACATATTCCAAGCACCTGTGGGTCTTCCTCCTAAAAGATCTTGTGACCACAAGATACCCCTTACTCCTGATGCTAAACCACCCAACATCAGACCTTATAGAATGTCCCACAGCCAGAAAAATGCAGTAGAGCTGTTAATCAAGGAAATGCTCAAGAATGATGAAATCAGACCAAGTCACAGTCCATTTTCGTCCCCAGCTATTCTAGTGAGGAAAAAGGACAAATCTTGGAGGCTCTGTGTGGATTCCAGAGGACTAAATGATCTCACTATCAAGAATAAATTCCCTATTCCTGTCATAGAGGATTTACTGGATGAATTGCATGGTGCAACTGTGTTTTCCAAATTTGATCTCAGATCTGGATACCACCAAATTCGGATGAGTGAACATGATATCCCAAAAACTGCTTTCTCCACTCATCTGGGCCATTATGAATATGTGGTCATGCCTTTTGGCTTATGCAATGCTCCTACCACATTTCAGGAACTGATGAACACTCTGTTTGCTCCCTTCTTGAGGAAATTTGTCTTGGTTTTCTTTGATGACATCTTGGTTTACAGCAAAAACATAGTGGAACATAAACAACATCTGGCACAAGTGTTGACAGTGTTCAGAGAAAACTCCCTCAAGGCCAAGCTATCCAAGTGTACTTTTGTGCAACCACAAGTGGCTTATTTAGGTCACATTATCTCTGGACAAGGAGTGCAAACAGACCCTGAAAAAATTGCAGCAATAGTGAAATGGAAAACACCAACAACAATCAGGCAACTAAGGGAAATTATGGGCATGACTGGCTATTATAGAAGATTTATCAAGAACTATGCTTCCATTTGTTTTCCCTTGTACTCTATTCTCAAGAAAGATGCATTCAAATGGGGTCCTGAGCAGGACAAAGCATTTGATACACTCAAGGCAGTGATGTCCAATCCTCCTCTGTTAGCCCTGCCAGATTTCTCTAAGCCATTTACCTTAGAAAGTGATGCTTGTGCTTCTGGTCTTGGTGCTGTGTTGATGCAAAATGCAAAACCCTAGCCTATTTCAGCAAGAATTTAGGGCCAAACAACAGTGCTAAGTCCATTTATGAAAAAGAGGCTATGGCCATTCTGGAATCCTTAAAGAAATGGAGGCACTATTTTTTGGGAAATAAATTACACATCAAAACAGACCAAAGCAGCTTGAAATACCTCTGTAGCCAGAGACTGCTGGAAGGAATTCAACATAAATTGATGCTCAAATTGCTGGAATTTGATTTTCAAATAGAATACAAGAAAGGAGTGGACAATAAAGTGGCAGATGCTTTATCTAGGTTGTATGTAGTGCATACAGAGGGCACAACACTTGCCGGTGACAATGATTCCTGCATGGCTACATCCACTGCTGTTCCTGTGTGGACCTTGGAAATATCAGCATCCTATGCACAGGATGATCACTGCACCTAGTTGTTGCAAGAACTAGCAATTCACAAGCAGGCACACAAAAATTATACCCTTCAATCTGGTATTTTGAGGTATAAGGGAAGAATCTATATAGGCAGATCAACTGACCTCCAAGACAAGATATTTAGCTCATTCCATTCCTCCATTTTTGGTGGCCACTCAGGGAACAGAGTTACTTATCAGAGGATCAAACAAGTATTCTATTGGCCTGGACTGAAAAAGTACATTGAGAAGAAGGTAGCTGAATGCCCTGTCTGTCAGATTTCCAAAACTGAAAAGATACAAGATCCTGGCCTCCTGGAACCTCTCCCAGTGCCCAAAGCTAAATGGTCCGAGATTAGCATGGATTTTGTGGAAGGATTACCCAAATCCAAAGGAAAAGATGTTATCTTAGTGATTGTAGACAGACTAACCAAATATGCACACTTCTTGCCTCTGTCACATCCTTACACAGTACAGACAGTTGCACAACTGGTATTGGACAACATCTTCAAGCTACATGGGCCTCCCAGAGTGATAACAACTGACAGAGATAGAATCTTCACAAGTAAATTGTGGCAAGAACTGTTCTCAGCTCTGAAGATCTCTCTACACTTCTCTACTGCTTACCATCCTGAAACAGATGGCCAAACAGAACGTGTGAATCAGTGCCTTGAGCAGTACTAGAGATGCATGGCATTCTGTGAACCAAAGAAATGGGTTGATTGGTTGTCAGCTGCTGAATGGTGGTACAATAGCTCCTACCATACTGCTATAAAGATGTCACCATTCCAAACCTTGTATGAGACACAGAATACCTTATCTGCACAGCAAGATATGATTAATATTCTGCAACAGAATTTAGCAAAAGCTCAGAAGGCTATGAAAACCCATGCTGACAAGAAGAGGACTGCTAGATCTTTTGATCTGGGAGATATGGTATATCTTAAGATGCAGCCATATAGAGAACATGCATTGGGTACTAGAAATCCACTAAAATTGTGCTCTAAATGGTATGGCCCTTTCAAGATCACACAAGCCGTGGGAAAACGAGCCTACAAGCTACAGTTACCTGAGGGTACTCAACTCCATGACGTTTTCCATGTGAACTAGCTGAAAAAACACCTGGGAAGTCATGTTGTCCCTAACCCCAAACTGCCTCTGGTTACTGCATCAGGTAAAATAAAATTGGCTCCTCTTGCTGTTTTGGACAGAAGGCAGATTCCTCGCTCTGCAGGTACTTTTGATGTAGTGTGCCTCAATGGCTGGTGCACTGGGACAACACGACGGCGGAGGAAGCCACCTGGGAGGACGCCAACTTCATGAGCAAGACCTTCCCTTTGTTCAAGCCATGATGTCTTGTGTTGGGGCAGGGGTATTGTCAGGCCCGGCTCGACTGTCTGAAGAAACGGAGCAGTCTCACATGCTCGACTGCCATCAACGGACGAGATCACTGGATAATGCTTCACCAAGATCCAACGGCGGAGACGAGTTCCTTTTCAAACTACTGTTTAAGTTCCTAATTCGCGCAATTAGCGCCAAGTCTGTAATCGCACTAAACCTAATGATGTACTTGCGTGGTCCTGCTCTTTCGATATAAAAGGGCAGGAGTGGGAGGATGGGAGGCACGCAATGAAACCCTAGTTTAATTTCCAAACATGTTTTCCTCTCTTGTATGTTTTTCTTTCCTATACTGAGGAGCACCGGCTCCTTTCTCCTTCTTCCTTCTCCGGCAAGTCGGCGGCCACCGGGTCCTGACAACGTGTCGGTGGCTCGTTGCCATTGGTGCGGTCTCCGGAGTCTTCAAGGTGGGATCGCGACGGCTGCGTGGGGTCGAGACGTGGGGCTCAACCTTGTCAGTGCGGGGCCGGCGACGGGGAGGCGCGGCGTGAGCCACGGCGGCGGCGACCGTCTGTTTCGGCCGAAGCGGAGAGCGGAAGCAGAATGTGGGCTGAATCAATTGGATGTCCGGGCCGGTAGTCAGGGGGCAGTTTCTACTTGGCCCATGCAATTTCTGCTACGACAACTTATCAGATACCGTCTCTCCTAAAAAAATCTACTATAGTCAACTTTTTGAGTGGAGATTTTTGGCTCCCGAGTTCCAGTGGTCCCGCCAATTTTAAAAATTCGAAAACCATATTTATGTGTTTCAAAAAATTCTGAAAATAATCCGGGTGTAGCCAATAGTGTATCCACTAATGTGTAAAATATCAACTTCAAATACTTCGTATTCCGAACTACAGAAAAATAACAAAAGTGTGGATCTAAGTATGCATTTGTTCAAATCTCTAAGTTTTTCAGATTTGTTATTTTTGTGTATCCCATAATATAAAGTATTTCAAATTGATATTTTGCAGGTTTGCGGAAACATCAATGGCTACATCCGGATTTTTTTTTCAGAATTTTTTGATGATTTTTGATTTTTTTATAAACGGAGGGAGCACCGGAGCTCGGGAGGCAAAAACACTTTCCGACTTTTTCCCCTAAAAAAGAGTTGTCTGGTTTCTTGTTCACATAGTCATGTCCATAAAAATAACATATACATTTACCTTGAGAAAGAAAGTGATTACCAGTGAAGCTTGGGTTAAAAAAACTAGATTAGTTTCTTTTCTCAAAGAGAGAACAAAAAAGACTTTTTGCCGAATAAAAGAAGGATTTGCGGACACCTTGGGGCGGCGCCGGCACGCGTAGCAGCTCCCCAACCCCATGCTTTTTAGTTTTGGTTGGTTTTTATCGAGCCAAACTCATGTGTGAAGCCACATGGTTGGCCATCATAGTGAGAGGATTGTGGGGAAGATTGCCGCGGAGATCGGGAACGAGATACACACCATGATTTACCTAGGTTCAGACCCTCACGGTGGAGATAGAGGTGTTTTTATGAAGTCTACAAACTGCTCAAGTACAAGGTTCCTCCTCAAAAGGCAATCAATTTGAATCATCTTGCCGAGAAGGCTGACTATTTTGGTGAAGCTTATCAAGTGCAGTGAAGCAAAATTGTGTCCATTCTGCATTTTATTATCAGTGCATTACTTCTGTCCTTTATAAGAATATAGATCGTGGAAGAGAAAGCATCTTCGAGCACATTGAAAGGTTACAAAAAAACCGAGCGAAACAGCCAAAAATGTCAGGTGAAAATAGGTAGAATAGCTAGTACACTCGACCTGAAGAAGGATACACTACTACGAACTGGCCTATTACAGAGTTCAGATGTACCTAACCTAGCTGGCTCAAAGTACATGCCGACTTCAGCGAGAAGAAAGGAAACATCCATTGAGATGTTCCATGCAATGAAGTCTTCCCCCTCCATGCTCCCACTGCAATGATGGATCAGACAAACATCAGTTATATCTGCTTCCCAGAATATTTGACGAAGGAGCTCCATGTGTTCCAAACTCCAGTATGCAGAATCATTTGCGACCAACGACACCACCAGAAAACAAATACAAATATCGAAACCTTGTAGTAGCATTGTATTGCCACATACTGCACTGGTTTAATTTTTCGCTGCTTATCATTGCATAAGAGCTCTTGCTGGATTTTCTCAACAGCTAGATGAGACCATCGGCTGACGGGAACACACGCCAACAGGCGGTCCATGATTTCCCCACGAGTCTCACCTCAAGAAGAAAGTTGACAATCTGAGAGGCTGTTCTGAGTTAAATCCATACCATATTACTGCTGCATCAATTCTGTGCAACATACATACAGGAAATTTAGATGGATGTAATTGGTCGAGCTCCAACCATCATTTCAAGAGTTATGTTGCAAATTTTCATAACATTTGAAATCATTCGTAAGAAAAAACATATCCCCAACAATGCTGTCTTTAAAACTAATTATTTGTTAGCATGCATCATAGTAAGAACTAAATAATTATGTTCACCGTTCGTTCACACTGTTGTTGGAAACTGGAACCACATTTGGAAAGAAGGGACGGCATACGAAATATGAAATCACCTCCATCTATCACTCCTGAAATCTACCCTATGAATACATATATCTTTTCTTTGAAAAAATGACAATTAACAGAACGAAAACCACTATTTGAGAACAACATTTCACCACACTTTCCTACACAATTTCAACAGCTTTCTCTTGTTCTTCATCAAAACAAAGTATGAATGTATCCTTGTGCGATGTAGTAACAGTATGTTCTAGGTGTGAAGAGCACATGTGAAAAGAAATATATTACTGAAGTAGCCGATACTAGATGGAAGTATATGTTACCAATCTTAAGTAGATACAGCCATACAGTCAGCAGCTACGAACAACCATTCGAGCAAAGAATATAATATGTTCAGAGGTGATTGGATCATCATCACGAAAGCATGCATAATAACACCAAGTGGATGACATTCTAAAAATAAAATATTTTAATTAGCCAGGAAAAATTCTGTAGCATGGAAGACAACCCTGCAGTGAGGTAATTATCATTTTCATTACCGTCCACAGGAGCCCATTTCAATTTTGGGCCACATGCTATTCTCCACCAAACCAATTAACAGGAGGGTAATTGCCCTGCAACCCCCAGAAGTAAGCAGAAACTACATTCAGGGAGACCAAGAGGAACTAAGAAACTGGCCCAGCAGATTAGTCACCTGAAAAGGCAAACAAAATTCGTTGTTGTTGCATAGCTTGCCTTTGATAAGAAAATTTTGCATAAATTTAAATTGGAAATATTGTTTTTCATGTCATATTGCCAGTCAACAGAAAAAGAAAGAACTGGAAGCAGTAAGTTTCAATGAACAACATTATGTTCATCTAAAAAAAATTCAAATTATGATCCAGCTCCTGTTTTGATTTGTTTAAATTAGGAATTGTAACATTTAGCAGATGGTCTAAAGCCATAAAGTATCATGGGACTCATTTTAATCAACCAAGCGAAAAGAATAACTGAAAGTACCACTATGCTCTGGCATAATTAACAGCAACGATAAAAATATGATTCTCATGACAATGTCATAAAATTTAACATTAGGCGTACCTTTCGTTCAGAATCTGGCAACGACTGATCAGCTATGGTATCATCAATCATGACATCATCATTGATGTTTATAGCATCCCTTTGTGATACCCTAACTGGATTTCTTTCAAAAGCAATAACCTCTTCATAAGCCTTCTGCAAGATATCTTTTGCTGCTTTGTACACTGTCTCTGATCCAGATCCTTTCTCAGCACATCTGATGGCATTGTTGATGTGTATAAGTGGATTGCCTAGCCCTTTCCATAAGATCGGTCTTTTGGAATAGTTGGTTAGCGCATGAAGCTTGACATGGTATCAGAGCCCAGGGTCTCGAGTTCGAGTCCTGTGTGGCGCGCAATTTTCCTAAAATTGCTGATGCCCCCTCCTTCCACGTACAAGGCCCCTTTCTCTTCATGCGCCTACCTCTGAGTTTACACATGTTGACCTGTCTGTGACCGTCACATGTGAGGAGGGGTGTTGAGTGTATAAGTGGATTGCCCTCCCTTTCCATCAGATCGGTCTTATGGAATAGTGGTTAGCGCATGAAGCTTAACATGGTATCAGAGCCAAGGTCTCGAGTTCGAGTCCTGTGTGGCGCGCAATTTTCCTAAAATTGCTGATGCCCCCTCCTTCTACGTACAAGGCCCCTTTCTCTTCACGCGCCTACCTCTGAGTTTACACATGTTGACCTGTCTGTGACAGTCACATGTGAGGAGGGGTGTTGAGTGTATAAGTGGATTGCCCCCTTTCCATGAGATCGGTCTTATGGAATAGTGGTTAGCGCATGAAGCTTGACATGGTATCAGAGCCCAGGGTCTCGAGTTCGAGTCCTGGTTTTCGCAATTTATCCTAAAATTGCCCCCTCGGTGTCCACGTATAGGCACGTACAGGCCACGTACAGGCACGTCATGCCTCTTGAGCCTGCCTCTGACTCTACACGTGTTGACTTGTCTTCCCTTATCTTCCCGTCACACGTGAGGGGGGGTGTTGATGTGTATAAGTGGATTGCCTAGCCCTTTCCATAAGATCGGTCTTTTGGAATAGTTGGTTAGCGCATGAAGCTTGACAGGCATCAGCACATAGGACATCATAACGGCTTGTAATGGACTGACAAGCATCCTCATGATGGTTATCACCATTGTATTCATCTATAGCCTTCCGTGTCCAGCGCCTCAAAAAGTTATCAGGTGGAAGTAGATGTGGATCAACTATTAGGAATACTCCAAGAATATGACGGCATAAAATACCTGAGAACTCAAAGTACTTGCAACTACATTTGGCCATCTTAGTGGAAGCATTATAAGTTACACAGAATGTATCTGATGAATCTTCATCTTTCATGATGTTGTATTCGCTTGTACAACCATTTTTAGTTTTCCGAATAATATACCCCAAAGACTCTCTAAATTCCTCCTGAAATATACAGAAGACTGCTTTAGTGTAGGTACCTGCAGCCTGCTTTTCTGTTGGCCATGCAGTCTTTGTCGTTACCAGATTTAAAGAAGTGTCCATATCTGCTTTTGCTTCTTCCTCATAACGGCTTTCTATGCTCAAATCAAACAGAGTTAGAAAAACATCCAGCGTTGCCTTCGTACCGAAATACTTCTTGTAGAAATCATTCATGGTTTCCAATTTATGTGCTTTAGATAATTCTGCACAGAATGTATCCATCTGGTACAAAGGAACCCAGCTTTGGCGAATATTGTATACTGCTTGAAGCCATGTATTCTTTCTCAGGTCATAAGTATCAAGGATTGACATCCACGTTGTTTCAAATGTGTCGATAGTTTCAGACCTAATAACATAGCTTTCTAACTCAACTCTTAGAGTAGGATGCTATGAGTATGTATGAGCTAACTTCTGCTTGGTTCTACTCAATATATGCCACTTGCAAAAACGGTGACAGGTATGTGGAAAAACCTTTCCAATTGCAGCTTTTATGGCCCGATTTTGGTCGGTAACCATCGAACATGGTTCCTTCCTGCTCATTGCGGTTAATCATGTTTCAAATAGCCAAACAAATGAGCATTCAGACTCTTCCATAAGCAATGCACACCCAAATATAACAGGCTGAAGATGATGATTGACTCCTGAGAAGGTAACACAGGGCATCATATACTTGTTCTTCTTGTATGTTGTGTCGAATGTAACAGCATCTCCAAAATGCTGATAAGCAAGTTTAGCTCTCGCATCGGCGCAAAAAACATTCATTGGACAACTATTCTTGTCCACATGTATGGCATGGAAGAAAGCAGGGTCATTGGCTTGCATCTTCTTCAGATAATCAAGAAGACCTTGAGCATCTCCGCTTTCCCCAAGAACATTCTGCCTCGGAAAGGGCATCCCATCTGAGCCCATCATAGTGATCTTATCGGAGACATCAAGTAAACCTCTAGCACGAAGATACCCAACTCTGCTACAGGTGCCAAGGTTATGATTGTGAGCCGTTTCAAGCTTGGAAACAACCCAATGGTTTGATTCCCTGACCACCTCCATCATAGCATTGCAACCATCCCGCATAGACATCCTCTCACGCTTCTTTGTAGCCTCACCTGATGACGGGTTCTTCTTTGTGTACATGCCTTCCCTGTTGGCCTGATGTAATCTTGTCATAGTGCAAACTGCACACATAGGTTGTGTGCAGGCTGTAGTATGTTCTAGAGTACTACAAGCTAATATGTTCTAGAGTACTATCCTTATGTAATTCTTAGGCTGTAAGATAGGATAGCAGTAGAAAGTAGTAGAAGGCTCTGGAATACTGTAGCACCGACCTTGAACTCTCTATATAAGGAGAGGCACCCTACATGGAGGGTAGCAAGAAGTGGAAGCCAAGGTCCTAGCATAGGTTGCTAAGGTTTGCCAGCATTTGTTTCTGTAGTGTAGCATTTGTTGCTGCATAGTAGGCATAGGTTGCCAAGCTTGTAGGCATTCGTTGTCTGTGTCGTGTAGCATCCGTTGCTACAAAAGCTAATAGAAAAGGAAGGCATTTGTTGCCTGAAACTTGTGTGCTCCTCTGTAGTGCTAGTCCCGTATTTTCCTCACTTGGTAGAGAGAACAAGGGGAAGAGAGAACACCCAACATTCCCTTGAGCAGACAAACCTCTTCATGACGACAACCTCAACTGCACCTTTCGAACGGCGAGACCTACCAACACGGAAGGGGAATCCAAGGCACCTGGCATAGTCATTGTAGAAAGTCTTTGCTGCTTCATCAGACTCAAATGTCATACCTAGCAATGGCTCTTTAGGAGCCTCAGGTGCAAAATCTTTGATGGCATCCTGCTCTGTAACACATGCTTCTACAATCATATTGCCGTTCTGGAAAGACCGAGCATTGGTGTCCACGGGCATGAGGCAATCGACATAATCGGCAATGAGCTCATCACCTTCACTCCTTGCAGCTTCCATCAGTGTACATCAAGGTCTGCACACATCCACCGCAAAATGATATGTACCGTTAAATCTGAGAATGGTTCGACAACTGGACCATAACTTAACCAGACCCGTACGATTATTTCTATCAACCCAACCCCAACTAAACCCATTCCATGCTGTTGTCAACCCAACCAAAATCAAACCTACTCTATTTTTTCACCCAAACCGAACTAAACTCACTGCACATCCCCAGCTTGAAACCATTTGCTGACGTGGGTTGAGAACCATTTGTACTATAAGCAACAACCATTTATAAGAATATACTCCCTCCGTTCACTATTATCAGATATTTTAGATATTTTAATTGGACTAGATACAGACCAAAATGAGTGAACCTACACACTAACACGTGTCTAGATACATGCATTTTCGACAAAAGCTAAAACATTTTATAATGGTGAACAGAGGGAGTATAATGCATTTACCAGAGCTTATATCAACTTAGTTACTGAACGAGCACATGTGCTTTTTGGACTGTCTTCCTTGTGCAACACAACTGAAAACAGAAGCAACGTTTGCAGAACAACTAGTACAGACACGTCGCTAACTGAAGCCGACTCAGTAAAGGTGAACAACAAAACTGAGTATGCAAATACCATGCCTAACAGAGACAAGACTTCGACGAGGCAACTGCTAAACATGCATACGAGGAGTACATCTTGTTTACGAAACAAAGATCACATGTTGGAAACATGCATGTCTATATACCACATGAATAGCATCCTAATTATCCAGTACAGGTCACAGTGGACACGCTAGAACTGCTGCTACTAAGGAAATACAGCTCTCTGCTCTACCTTGATGTCGCCCAAATTGTCACTGACCGTCCACAAGCTCCATGGTATCTTCTTCACACGGCACAGCATTCCTGTTTCAGAGAAAACAGAGAAAGGATCAGATGAAGATAACTAAGCATCAGAATATACTTGCCTTGCCTCTTTAAGCGCAAAAGCATCAGAAAGACTGTTCTTAGTACAACGATAGTCAATTGATATGTACGCTCAGAAATCAAAGAAATGAAGTTGGTCTAGCAACTTTTTCTTTCAAAAAGCTACAGTAGTACAGATTAAATGCCTTTATATCCCATATGGACATATTTCCATTTTGTAGTTTGTGTTCTAGTAAAAGCAATGCTCCGGGACACCATAAGAGATTGAGATGATGATGATCCGGATATATATTAAGCAGGCGATAAGTTCAAGAGACTTCCAATGACTGCAAATGTAGTAATAAACCTGTCCACATAGGTCTAGTTTGAAAGTAAAGAATTTTCTCACAAATTAGTGAAGCTTGAAGAAAACAACTGTAGCCACACCAGAAGTTAACCCCCAAAACAAGGAAAATTATAGCTTGTATGAAAAAAGCAGCCACACATATACAGTGAGCCAATTATCTCATAGGCCAATGTATTTGTGAAGCTTCACTTGGTTTTTATCTGGAAGTGATAGGCTGATAGCTACATGCCTCCAAATATATGGGCTTAATTGTACGCGAGCTTTCACAAGCAGTAATGAGATATATAATTTAGCCACTGGATAAATGGAACCATGTTCAAGTCTAAAGGATAAGAAATAAAATGATAAGTTACGAGTCATGCTTCCCATTTCCTTGGCACATCATGAACACAATGAATTTTAAAATTTATGTACCGATTAATGATGCGCAAATATCTCTTATTTTTCTTTTCACAAGCTGCATAATGAAATTGCCTGAATTATTGGTGATACCACCATACTCTTGACCGCTGATAATATAGTTAAAACGCCAGTAGCACATCACTAATTTCAAACTAGAACCACCATGCAGGTTAACTTAAGGTTGTCTTCCAATCATGTCTAATTATAAGAGTTACTGCCCTGTCTCAATGCACCAGAACCAAACAAAGCACTAATGCCAGTGCTGATACAACATGAGTATAGACTGAAGTGCAAATACTTGCAGGACTAGATATGCCCAGCGTATCTCTACTCAAGAAACCAAATGTTTTGCACAAAGGTCGAAATACTTTCCCTTACAAATAATTTGCGGGTACAATTTCTAGGCACAAAAATTAAACTAGCAAATCTCCTTAAGCGTTCTGGCATTATTCATGTGAACAAACTTGCAAATCTCTTCACAGAAATCACCACGGCTACATCTCTAAAAAGATTGGAGAAGGGGCATCCCGGCACCTGGTAAATTAGTCCCCTCCCGCATGCTAACACTATGCTCTCTCTGTGTGTATGCCAACAGAAAGCAAACAAAACGACATAACATTCTCTCTGCATATATGCCAACTATGGCTCATCTTAAAAATAATCAACAAACTATGGTTCTTTCTGCAACTAACTTGTACAAAAATTTCATCAAATAGGACTGCAACTTTTCTCATCTTAAATGTAATCAATCAAGAGCTTTTGCCGCCATGTGTAAATATGTGATTTCAATCAAGGCACGTGACTGAAACTAAGTTGGCACTTTTGATTTTTGATGACTAAAGTAAACACTACAGCTCGACATTGAAAGGGGAGAGTAATCTGACATTGAAAGTCGTTGCCGCCTCTTCTCCTCGCCGGACACACCTCTTTCACCGCTGCCACTGCCTCGTCCTTGTGGCTGCAGCTGCTTTGGCTCCTGCTGCTCAAAGAAAGATGAGCAGAATCATATTACTATGTCCAACGCAGAAATAAAAAAAGATTAATAGACCTATATACTAATTGATGATTACCAAACCCCCAAACTGATAAGGAATTTGCATTTTGATCATCAAACTATGAGTCTAAACTACACACACATCATAGTAGCAGTACTCACAGGTACTTCTACTGCTGGATTTGAAGTTCAAAATTTGGACGAAGGATATGTTGTGAGTTATCAACAAAAGAAAGTATGGGTTCATAACAACTGTGAAGCGCAAATGAATTCGATCAGAAACTTGTGATATGTAACATCGACATGTGAAGGGCTTATTCTATCCTAGTACAAATCATCTCAATACAAGTCTACTGTTAACTAGTTTCACTAAGAAGAAACAACGGATATGATTTCAGAGTTATGGCAACGATATTAATCTAGCAACTACCACGAACATTATCCAGCAAAGCATCGATTGTCCAGTACCCCAGTAAAATGTACACAGCAAATTACATAGAACAGGAACGAATTAAAGATTGAGTTTTTTTAGCAAATTAACACATAAGTAGGCGGATTTGGACTGACAGCTGTCGAACAGGAACAAGGATCACGCTCCCTTTCCCCCTCAAAATCCAGTAACGAACATAAGAAACCAAACTGTGACTAAACAACACATGTATGTGTCCATGGCTAAATAGCGCGCTCACACAGGCTGAAGCCCATCCAATATCCCCACTCAGATCCCAATCCCAGTCCGTTTGAGCCGGGCAAGCGAACACCACGGAACGAAGAAACCGCAGGCAGATATCGAGGGATACTTCAGGCTTACCTATCGTCGAACTCGGGAAGGGGGGCGCACACCAGTTCCTCGCCGCCGCCGCCCGCCTCGCCCTTGTGCTGCAGCTGCTCACGCTCCTGGAGGCGACGGAGGAGGACTGTCAGGCCACTGACTGTCTGACTGTCTTCTGAAGCTTCAACTCTTCAACACTCAAGTGCACACTTCGTCAGTTATCGGACAGCCTACGATGCTGCGCATCTACGCCCGTGATTCCTCCATGCCGCTTCGGGGTTTCACTGTGGTTAATTAGCTAGCTGTTATTACCGCCGTTCCGAATTGTGCGTGTGTTTAGTCCTATTTTTTTTCTACATTTTCGAATTTCCTCTGTTCGGTGTCATCATGGTGCGGCGGGTGCTAACGGTGGTGATAGGCTAATAGCAATAATGATCTCCCGACTCGGGCTCCTGCTCGTCAAAGGTCTTGCTGGCACCGGTGAGACGCTTGTGGAGTTCAAATTGTTGGAGTGATTTAAATTTGATGTAGTGTCTTGGTGTGGCGGTGAGGATGGGGTGCTCTTGGAGTACAATAGTGTTGACTGATGCAAATCTATGAAAGACGGTGGAGGATCCGGGTGCCTGATGAAGAGCGGGGTGACGTTGTTCAAGAGACTCGGGGTCTACTCCGACCGATGTTTCTTATCAAACTACTCCCTCCGTACAAAATGTGAGAATTTTGTCCTGATTAATACGTATGTAGACATGTTTTACTGGTTTGATATAATCATTTAGGAACGAATCAGGACAAAACAAGAAAAGCGAGAAAGTTTTATATTATGATACGAAGGGAGTATATCCAGTATTACGGGATTAGTGTTAATGCGGAGAAGTTTAGAGCACGTGAATACGTGGTAATGGCCAGGCTATCTCGCATCGAGTTGTTATTTGCCGGAATCTGATTGTGTCTGAAGGAGATTCCGTGGTTTTTTCTTTTCCAGTCCACCTAGAAACATGTTCCCGTCTGATTTTCTCGTTTCATGCCGATTAGTAGCTTGCCGTATAATTCATTCAAAATTAAATAAATTTATTTTCAAATCCTTTTGTGTTTGAAAATGGAAATGTGCGTGTACGTTCAGTAGCTTCGTTAAATAGAAAGATTGCGTATTCTCTTGTCAAAAGGGCACTTTGGCATGTACGTATACTCGACGAGAGTGTCAAATTTCCGTAGCCGTACGATTTGCCTCGACATCAAAGTACTGGTTAGGACGAAGTGGCTACTGTTAGGACTAAATGCAAGCGACAATGACACAACGCTCAGGCGCTCAGCCTCACACCTGCATGGACGACCGCTCGCCACCGCATCAACGAACCTGCAAATTAACTGTGCCTATGAGCATATCCGTATGCTTAAACAGACCTCTCGTTTCGCAATCCGGCGGGGAAGATGGTTTTATCTTTATTCCCTTCCGAAGGCGCCGCCGTCGCGGGTGTCATCGTCAGCGGTCGCGTTCCTCCAGATCAGAGAAGTTAAGGCGGACGGCTCACGGCTGGCACGGCGCAGCTGTGGCGTGCTGGGAGGTTCAGCGAGAGGCCGGAGCACCCCACCCTCTGATCCGTGGCAACCATGAACCATCGAGGATCACTCAAGTCACCACTGGCTCACGGAAAGAGACAACATTTTAAGTTTTTAACCGACAGTGAGATTCTACGAATGAAAGGTCCGGAACGCTAGTTCACTTCTCCTTGCAATGGTCATTCGACGGCGAATGGCTGGGCTGGCTGCTTCAGTGGCACAGTTTGCATGGGTGGAGGTTACTACGTTAGACTACTCACGATGAGAATAACTTAGACTAGTAACATGCTAAGTTACTACCTTCACAATGGGGAGTAAGAGTATCTCTAACGTCTAACCTATAATAGGGCACCTTTTTTCATTATAGGGCACCAGTTTTTTACTTATAGGGCACGAAAACGACCGTCGCTTTACCGGCTGACCTATAATAGGGCACGACATGCTCCAGCGGTTGCCCTATTATAGGGCACGGCTGCCGCGCAACAGCCCCTCTATTCTATATGTTTTAACACATTTGCAATCACAAAATGATAGAAATAACACCAAATTTGACAATAATAGTTCATAGCCACGTCCACATAAAACAAAATATAGTTCAACACACAAAGGTAGCTAGACAATCATTGTTCGAAGCACAAAACACAAACAAATAGCATATGATCACTTCTCGTTGGCGTTGTTGTCATCATGTTCTTGTTCGTCCACGGTGGTATTTGCATTGTCGGTGTTGGAAGCTACATTGCCACCTCCAAAACCACCTCCCATGCCTCCTTCAAAACCACCTCCCATAGCACCCATGCCACCTCCCATAGCTCCTCCAAACACACCTCTCATGGCACTCATCAAGTTGCCCATCCCACTATCGAGGCCACCTCCAAAGACACCTCCCATGGCACTCATTTGTTGTTTCTTTCTCAACACCTCATCCCGACACATCTCAATGTATGCCTTTTGCTTCTCATCCATGTTCGTAGTGTCCATGAACATGAGTTGCCTCTCAAGCTCATTTGCCCTCCGTGCCTCCTCCATCGCAAGCTTCGTTTCATCCATGGACACCTTCCTATTCTCGGTTGCCACCTTGAGCTCCTCAGCAGCCGCCCTCCTCTCCTCGGCCGTGGCCCTTCTCTCCTCGGCAGCCGCCTTGCGTAGCTCGGCTTGCTTAAGTTCTTCAATTTCCTTCATCTTCATTGCCTTCCTCTCCTCGGCTAGCTCCTGGCGGCTTGCCATAATGGCGGCCAAAGATGCTTGGATTTCATCATCCCCGGTCTTTTTGCCTTTCTTGGCCATCTCCTTGACAAACTTTCTCCCATCGGTCTCCCGGTTTTGGCAACCGAGTTGGTGGGTGTTGGGCTTCTATTGCCTTCATCATCATCACTTGAGTCATCATCTCCACCATTGATATTGGCCATAGAGCTTGGCTTCCCCTTCTTCCTTTCATTGGGAACCTCCAAGGTGTCCCGAGTCTTCCACTTCTCATCATGCTCTAGTTCCTTCCAACAATGGTGCAATGTGAAAGGTTTGGCTTTCTTGTCCCCCTTCTTGGCTCCCTTCTTCTCACGACCCTTGAACAAACTTTGTGCCGTCGTATTCTACAAATGATACAAGAGAGGAATTAGCAACCACGGCAACAAACAAGTGCACGAAAAGAGAAAGCAACCACGACACCCACCCGATCTTCATCATTGGTGCCACATGGGTTTAGTCTATTGATGTTGGCCAAACACGCCGACCACTTTTGACAACCCGTTTGGATTGTGCCCCACCGATGACGAATGGACGTCGCAGTTTCTTTCACTTCCATGTGGGTTGCGAGCATCGAAGAACTCCTTCATCCTTCTCCAATATTGTTCTTTTGGTTGCTCGGTGCCAACGTCGGCGTCAAGGCCCACCTTCTTCCATGCCAAGATAACAAGAAGGTCCTCTTGGACGGTGTAGTTCCTCGATCTCCCCTTCGACGTCCCGTCCCCAAAACCCTCATCGTCGGCGTCGAGAGTTGCTCCCTCCTCTTCCTCTTCAACGTCGTGAGAGCCCACAAAGTCATCGTTGGCCACATTCATAGTGTTCAAGCATGAATGATCATCCAAACTACAAAACAGCGGAATAATAGCAAAAATTAACACACAAGTACATTGTCATGAAACAACAATTGGGAAATTGTGAAGACAAATTGTTCTCACCTTTGCGACATTTGGTCAAACACCTCGTGTTCGGTCTGCTCGAAGCACGGCGGCGGCAGCTCTTCTCCCGCTGGCGGTGGTGGCGGATCCACAGCAAGCTCCTCGACGTCAACGGAGGGGGCCGGCGGTGCCCTGCCACGCGAGGTCGTGACCTTCTTCTTCGTGGTGGCGGTGGAGGCGACCGCCGAACGCTTCGCGCCTGCGCCCGCGGCCGCGGTCCCCTTCTTCGACTTCGGCTGCGGCTTCGCGGCGGCGCTCTGGCTCGAATCCGTAGCACTGATGGTAGGCCGGGGCGAGACGAACGTTGGTCGACTAGATACATATGAATTTAGACAAAGCTATGCCCACTAATATGGATCGGAGGAGTATTTTTTTCTTACATGGCATTGATTGATGATACTCCTATGTCACTACCAATCATGACTAGTAGAGCAGAGAGCATCGTTAGGGTTGGAGGAACACTACCGTGGCGCAGTAGAAGATCTCTTGCAAGTTGCAATCACCCGACAGACAAATCGCCCGATCAAGAAGACGCGATTCGTCTTAACTCCACCCAATCATGCAACCACACATGAGGCAAGAAAAATACGACGATCGATGGATTACCTGACCTGAGCCGATCCAGACATGGCTCTCTCTCGACCTGGGCCTGGCTCGATCTGAAACGGTGGCCGGGACCGTGGGCTCGTGTCGCTCGTCGTGCCATGTGTAGAGAGGCAGCGGTGAGCTGTCGTCACATGCATGCATGATATCGCGGCGGATAAGGACGACGCACGACACCAAATCAGGCACCTGCCCGAATGCCCGATACGTACAGCCTGATGCGTGTACTGCCAGCTTGATTCCACGTACATTTCTGTTCCGTCCTCGTGTTCCCGTTGCCATGGTGTCTTCTGCAGTGCAGCACCTTTCCGTTCTGCGCTGTGTTCAGTTCGATTTGGATATTCACAACATTCCTTTCACGAGCTGGAGCAGCTACTAGCACAGTATTATTGAACCCACCGGCCCTTCATGCTTAATCATGTCAGTTCCTCTCTGGATGGAACTAATCCTAATCATTATTAGGCCGCAGGTACGACCAAACCACGAGCTTAATGAAAGATCGCTGTCGATTATACTATAAACTCGTGATTGCTGGGAAGGGGCAACGGCGGCAGCCCGGAGGACCCCCCCACCACCTGCTTAGCTTAGCACACGTAGGCCGCCGGCGCCGTCCCTACATGGCTGACACTACGTGTACGTGAACGATGGTGGCGTTGGAATTTAGAGGAGAGACGGAGAGATTTGTGAATGAATTATGGAGCTTGTGGCCCGGATGAGATGGCCGGTGCGGTGGGAGATACGAGAAGATACGGCCAGTTTGGCCGACCGTTGGATGATTGGATGGGTTTGCCGTGCCGCGGCGTGCGCACACATCACATTCTCACGAGAAAAGAAAAAACTATATCACACCACCCCCTGCTGCTGTTGAAAACAACAGAAGCAAGAAAATAATACGAGTAGAAAGGAATCCTTAATAACATACGGAGAAAGACAGGGTGGTCAGGATCAGAGGGCAACCGAGAAGAATCAAGAAATATGAAGAGAGACAAGGACGAGGTTTTCAATCGTCCTCCCAGAAGAAGATGAGAGATAAACAACAGCACAAGGCTCTCTTTTTTTTCGAACCTCGGCAATGCCTTTAATTGATAAAGTCGAAAAGAGTTGGACAGTTTATAAGGAAAACCGGCCGAAAACCATACAACACAACGCACCACGCCGGCCCCAAGGCCACGCTCCAAAAACGAGTCGACGACCTGTTGCCCTAGCAACCCTAGCTGACACTAACACGGCGGAGGCGACCTCAACGCAAGGAGAAATCCGGAGCCGCCGCTCCGACATCCACACCGGCCCCAAGGCCACGTCCCAAAACGAGTCGACGACCATGTCGCCCTAGCAACCATAGTCGACACTACACACGGCGGAGGCGACCTCAACGCAAGCGAACCCGGAGCCGCCGCTCCGACATCCACGCGGACCCAGGGCCGCGCACCACCTAGCCGAAGACGAAGAAAACGCCGTCACCAACCACCACCAATCCACAGATCCCTCTGACGGCGGAACATCCAAAGCGAGGCCTCAAGAGGCAAGCGACGCAAATGCGCCACCCTCGCGCCATCCCATGCGGGATCTAGGGTTTCCCCCGAGTACCCGGGCGAAGCAGCGAGAGCACCGCCACGACGACGCCTTCAAGAAGGAACGCGCCAGAGGGCGTCGCCGTCGTCGGCCCCGGCCATCAGCCAGGGCAAGGCTTCGCCCGGCGATCTGTCGCAGGCCCCGCAACCGCCCCACAGGGCCGGCCAGACCACCATCTCCAACCCGCAGCAGATCGCCAGCCCCATGCGCCGACGATCTGAGGCCACGAACGGAACTAGGCGCCGGGGCCAGATCCGCCTCCCGCGGACATCCTCCTAGCTCGGCGCATAAAACGAAGACCACCATCCGGGGCCGCCGCCCCGCATGCGGCCGGCCACAATCCAGTCAAAGACCGACGGGCAACCTCCAAGGCTCAGCCAACCAACGCCACAAAGAGTCGTGGTGCTCGTCGTTGAAGCCGGCCGAACAAGGCAGCAGGCCCAGCATCCCACGCCCGCCGCGCCTAGGCTCCCCGACGCCGCGACAAAAGCCTTCGTCCGGATCATCAACCCGCTGCCTACGAGAGAACCCGAGCAGCCGTCACCGCGCCCCACGACGCCGTCCTCCACCTCGCTCCCCAACCGCAGCCAAGGCCACGGTTCCGCAAAGGCCCAACCCGGACCCGCCACCACCCTGGGCGCAGCCGCCGCCGAGACGACCGCCCCGCAGCCGCGTCGCTGGCCATCCACCGAGGCCTCCTCCACCACGGAGCAGCAGCCACCAGCAGGATCCGTCGCGCCCGGCCAGCCTGCCACGCGCGGTGGGCCCGGAGCCGCCGCCACCGACGGATCTTGCGCAGCCTCGATCTACGGCCTCCGCGTGACCACCACGCCGAGGAGCCGCAGACCGCCGCAACCGCTGCACCACACCGCGACCCCGGGGCCTCCGCCCTGGCTTGCCTGCGCTGGCGCGCCGCCATCGTCGTCCCCAGCCGAGCCCGACAGCCGCCGGAACCACGCACGAGAGGAACCTCCCCCGCACCTTTTGGCAGCGGGGGGCCGCCGCCACCGCGTTCCGGAGCCAGCAGCAGCGGCGGCGAGGGAGAGCCGAAGGGAGGGG